>JAUPFT010000029.1:3875000-5075000 GCA_036936625.1 Parnassius smintheus behrii
AGTGGACGAATTGTGCCATAGACATGTTCATTTATCCTCGATTGAGGCTCAAAATGTAGATACATGTTTAATCCTCAGGACTAAGATGGAATGCCTCGTTTCCAGTAGAAAGGTCCCCGGTTCTCTAGACTCACCATTAGAAACACGGCTATTTATGCCTTCAGCCTGTGGTGTGACTATACGCGGAGGACCTACAATGCGCTTTGAATTCAAAATTATAATGCCTTCCGGATGCTAATGGGCCTTCCTAGACACTGGAGTGCTTCAATAATGTTTACAGAAGCAGGTGTTATTGATATTTATGGCATCATAAGAAAACGAACTGCGTCAATCTTATGCAGACTACGGTAGAGCTCAAATGGTGTCTTAAGGATATTTTAAGATAAGCTTGACTGACCTATTAAGAGGCATTGGGTCCTAATACATGTGAGTGAGACCTTCAAGTTTCTTAACCGATTGCTCTCGTCCTAACAAGATTAATATAATTTAATTTAAATTTATTTTGTTATTATTATACATTTCTTAGTAGCACGGTTAATGCAAATTACTAAGAAATGTAAAAATGCATGGTCCTTCCCCGGTTGAGCCGACCCATTTGTGTTACAAACATGGAATAAATTTTTCACTCATCTCAAATTCTATTCAAAAACCATAAGTGAAACTAACAGCCGGCTGAAAATGGATCGCTGTTATTGCAAACCTATTGAGAATTGAGCCAAAATATTTTCGAGTGAAGGATTTCTGCAAAAATTGTACCAACAAGACAACATACTGCGCGTTTTTAACTGATATAATTCGGTGATAGACTATTATCCCACCGAATGATTATCATGTTAGGTCAGCTTAACCAAAGTAAAAGATTAAGGATAGCTCGGAACATAATATGAATAAAGCTTAAATATTGTTCTGTTTACTTATTTAATTTGTACTTCCATATGAAACTTGTAATGGAAGTAGGAAACTTTTTCGTTTTGTACTATGCTACGTCATGAGACGTGAAGCCATAAGAAGAATAAGCGGAACTACGAGTGCGTTTGACACATTTGCTACTTCGTCTACCGAATTAAACTCTAAGGTCTAGCATTTCAACTCTATAGTACGTGTTAAGTTACTTATTTACCACTAAGTAAATAAGTAACTTAACACGTACTATAGAGTTATGTTTTTTTGTAAAGTAAATACCACTATTGAGTACGCATTTCGAAGATTATAGCTTTATGTTTTAATTAAATCAAAGTAAATTTGTTCGTCATTTTCATGCGATTATTTCCGATGGTTTCAGTTGGTTTCCGTCCCATGGCCACTCCTCGAAAGAGAACTCCTGCTCCTTCTCGCCTTGGCTGCGGCTAGAAGGGGTGAGGACCCTCCACCAAACCCACCAACGAATTTATACATTGGGCCAGCAAAAAGGATTCCTCTTTGTTCATCTTGGGTGATCAAATCACTGTCAAAAGGCGCCACAATAAGATGAGAACGGGTAATTTTTTGTGAAACCACCACATGAAGTATATTTAGCCAAAAAAATTTCAATATCGGGTCTCAATCGGCATAAGTATCGCGTGACATACGTCCAAAAAAAATGTGAGATGTCGCGGGACGCCTGGTAGATGTGTAATATCGAAACTATTTTGTACAGGTGATACGCATGAAAGGAAAGTGTACGACAGGAAATAAAAATGGTATAATAAAACATTAAGAATTTTTTCGGAAAAAGGTTGACTGTTTATTTAAAAAAATATGTTCATTAAATACAAAAGTTAAAAAGTCAACATTTTTTTTTAAATTGAGATATATTAGTTATTTTAATCAATGACTTCAGTAATATTTTTATAAGCGTGGCAACGCATGCCGTGGCAACTCGTCGCCACGCCAACAGTCGGCCTAACTCGCCGCTAAGATGTTTCACATCAAAAAATACAGTCAAATTGTGAACCTCCTCTTTTTCAAAGTTTCAAAGAAGTACTGTGATAGGTTGTAACGATGGTGATGGTGCTTATGAAGAAAACGTTATAAATGAATATTTCTATTTCACAATCTTATCTGAAGCGCTCTATCTGAGGTGTATATTGTATTTCAGGTTTTCAGTTTCAGTTTTATAAAATGTAAATTGAGTTTTCAAATATTAAGTTATGAAAATAGCTTCCTGTAATAAGTTTCTTTCAGTATAAAAAGATTAATTTGCTTATTTAAACTGATATTTATGCATAATTTAAGTGACATAATATAAAAAGGTAAAAGGAGAAAACCATAACATACATGTTTTTAAGTGCAGCAGTAATTAGTTTTGACATTGGGCAAAGATGTTGCAAAAATATTTATATCTAAAAACTTATCATTATGTATCGACATCAATCGTCGCAGTGGTATGCGTTTGCCGGCATTAGCACGGCAAGCACAACAACGAAGCGGCGAACACACATCGTTAGCGTACACTCACAAGTTATTAAGTTGCGCAACTTAAAACTGCGTAAGTTAGTATGTATTAGTTTAATCAGTACTTTATGTATCTTATATTATATTGTCTTATAATATAAATATTAATATAATTTCGCCTTATATATATTTAATACTGCGCGTTTTGAAGAGCGATCGAGCGGCACCGGGGCTCCAAGAACCAAAGCTGTAGACTGAGTGTGGCAGCATCGTTTCCGGGACATCTAAGATTTTGAGTGAGATTGAGAGATCCTATGGGCAGCTGTTCACATCATGGTTGGAGCCACACACAAGTGTGAGTAACGATCCAAGAGCAAGTCTTATCCGACACTATTCCGATGATATTCCGAACGTCAGTCTGAGCGCCTTAAAAACGGCAGGGCCCCAGGCGAAGATGGACGGAGCTTCTGAAAGCGGATGGAATACCGGTACTTAAAGTCCTTCATCATCATTACAGCCCTTCACAGGTCCACTGCTGAACATGGCCTATGTTCCCCAAGTAATGCCACAAAGCACGGTCCTGAGCCACCTGCATCCATCGACTTCCTGAAAGTCCTTCCGAAGCTCTTCAATTCCGTCCTCCATGGTGGCATTACTCCGGTTACTCCGCTTACTCCAGATTATTAGGTATAGTAAGAATAGAGGTGCCAGACATTTACTTTTCTTCGATCTAACTCCAACGAATAATAAACTGTCCGTGACTTTTTATATCAATTGAACAAAAAAAATCATTACTTTATATAAAATAACTGAATACAACACTATGAGTCACCTGACCAACGGTTGATTATGTTACTTATATCTGAGTGTCGAGACAATATATTTTCACTTATACCTGATAACTGGCAGCGGTCAACGCTTGAACTATATGTGGTCGTTATATGAGTGATACTGAGTAGCTAAAATGTTTTTTTAAATATTGCTTGTTTCATTGAAAATTCAATTTAAGTAATCGTATATTATAGAGCTTGGTAGACTTAAAGACAAGGATTTATTCATTACACCAACGCGATGTGCTCATGATGTTTAGGTAGTTCATATATTTTTTTTAAATAATACATTATTATTTGGGTGTTTGGGTGTGAAATTGGGTGACATAAAAGTTAATTGTCTGTTGTATGCTGATGATGCAGTGCTTATTGCACCATCAGAAGCACCATCAGAACTGCAGGCATTAGTCATATTAGTATATACATAGAAATTGTATACTTGGGGAGTGCTTTCAGCCGGGATGGAAGATGTGATTTAGATGTGGATAGGCGTGTCGCTGCCGGAAACAAAGTCAATGGTGCCCTGAATGCATTAGTAAAAAGGCAAGGCGTGGTGAAGAGTGCACGCCTTGCAATACATAACGCAGTGTTGGTACCGACTTTGTTATATGGCAGCGAAACCTGGGTATGCCAGAAGAAGCATAAAAGCAAGTTGAATGCAGTGGAGATGCGATCTCTTCGTAAAATGTGTGGCGTTAGCATAGCCGACCGAAAGCGAAACGAAGAGATTCGCAATATGGCAGGATTGAAAGATGACCTTATCACAAAAATTGATAGGGGCGTACTCCAATGGTTTGGGCACGTTGAACGAATGAGTGAAGACTGAATGGTGAAGAAAATATATAAAGCGAAAGTAAATATTAAAAGGTGTCGAGGTAGACCGAGACTAACTTTCGAAGACCATGTGAGCAAATTGCTCGAAGAGGGGAGGGTCAAGAGTACTCGGATACCTAGACGTGCATGTGTGAAGAAGTTAATGAACCTGAAAGAAGCGAAAGAGGTATGTAAGGATCGTGACACTTGGCGATCTGTTCTCTCTGGCTACCCAGTTAGGGATTGTGCGTGAAGATAAGTAAAGTAAAGTAAAGTACATTATTATTTAATTAACTCTTTTCTATTATCTTTATTACCAGTATAATAGACAAAAAATCGTGAAAGTAATTATATTTTGCCACTTTTGACAGCATTCCTGGCATTTCATCATTCCAACACATAGTTACACAACTGAAAATTTAATTAAAAACAATTTAACCATTTAAAGTAAAGTAAAGTAAAGTTACAGACTATATACATCCCACTGCTGGGTTTAGGCCTCCCCTCATTTCTGAGAGGGTTTTAGGGCAAGGAAGTATCCGCCGCGCTGCCCCAATTCGTGTTGGCGAACTTCACATGTCCTCGAAATATTTTTTCTTATTCCTCAGACATGCAGGTTTCCTCGCGATGTTTTCCTTCACCGCCGAGCACGTGGTATATCAGCAATCAAAATTGCAATTAACAATTTCATTGGTGCCGGCGGGGAACGAACCAGGGCTACACGCGTTCTGTTATCTTTACAGCAAGCGTTAACCATCTGAGCTACCACGGCTCTTTTGAGCTACCATTAAAAGCATACCATTTAAAGAGTTTACAAAAATATAAAAGGACATGTTTTTTTTGAATACATTTAAACTTTTGTTTAAAGAAACAACAATTAACTATTTACACTTACATAAATTTTTGAAACTGAATTTACATTTAATTATTGGTTATTACTAATAAGCAAACTCTAAATGCAGAGCGGCTTCAAATAGAATAGATTTTTTTAGATTTCGTTGTTTCTTCTATACTTTGAATTATGTAAGTTGGTGAGTCGCTTTGATCCGCTTGAATAAGTTTTAATATCGAGTTTATAATAATGACAAGTCGGTCTATTGTAAATTCCAGAATATTTTCCCATAGAGTATACTTTCAAAATGATCCCGTAATAAATGCTTAAATTGGTGGGTTCGTTGTGCAGTGGCTTGTTATCGACTTGCAGCTCTGAGGGCTGTGGTTTCGATTCCCGCACAAACAAGGGTTTATATAGGCTACAAATAAGTTTTCCGTGTCTGGATATTTGTCCTTGTGCATATGTTAACTGTCTCCGTGATGACAAGCAGAATTACGGTTGTGACGAAGTGAGAATGTATTTTCACTTTACTTTCATTTTCCTTACACACATTAGTGATTTCGAAAGAGTATTTACCAACTGCTGTGTGACGGTGGCGTCAGAGAATCCAACCAGCCTTTTTGTACCGTGGATGTCGTAAATGACGTGAATGGTTTTACGTTCACGCGTCTCGTCAGAAAGATGAAGTAGCTTTCTTTAAATAGCAGTATAACCATCTTTTCTACGTCAGACATAAAATAACCGGGCCGGTAACGGGCGGCTGCATCAAAGTTGTGAGAAGCCTGATGCTGCTATTGTTGTCCCAGGTGGAGACCAGGCAAAGCTATTAAGGTAAATCCTCCCTACAAAGGGAGAGGCCATGTCTAGCATTGGATTTTTATAATTAAACGTTTTGTGAAATAAAATCATTTTTAAGTAGGTAGGATTTTTAGGACATGCGAAATCAGATAACGTAAGAAATTAGTGATGAGAAATGTCTTGTAAACTGGAACTCATAACATGAAACGGATTCTCAGTAAATTGTACTTTTAAAAAGATTTTAATGTCAAGCAATTTAATAGTTCTATTAATTTTTTGCGAGCATATGGTCTTATATTTTCGTCCTATCATCTATCCGTGATTAAGAGAAACGCGACAGGATTTTAAATTAATGTATTAAATCTAAGCTGTAATTATTAGAACTCAATACAGGGCTGTAATAAGAAATGAAGGCAATTATTTTCAGTGTTTTGGTTCTTAATATTATTCCTAAGATTGTTCATAGAGGCTTGGCGTGAAGGTTGAGCGCGAGCAACTTGAGCTCGGATCCCCTTACACCATGTGAAGACAGAAATTGTTGCCGTATCAAAGAAAAGGAAATTCGCACAGAAATAGTTTTATTCAATTTAAAGTTTTTTTATATATTAAAAAAAGAAATGCCAATATATTTGAAAAATAACTTTAAGGATTCAAAGTTAATATGAAAATTAAACGATCATAATTATTAATCTATTCGGATGATGATTCGTCATGCATTTAACATTGGCACGAGAAGCGAAAAGATCTATATCTGGATCCCCCAATTTTTGTATGATCTCTTTATAAGCGTTTTCACTTAGCTCCCATCCTGTATCTAGGTTTAGTCCCCTTGATTCTTGGTCTGCTTCTACATTTTATTTATTATTTATTTAAGATGCGTGTGGCCAAATGTTTCGCTTCTCGCACCATTACCATATTGATTGAGATAACTCGTTCAAATGGGGGAATTGGATTCCTTCCATTCGATTGATTTAACTTATAGCTATTGTAATTCTAGGAAATTGATAATATGATAGTCAAGTTCATTGTATGTCCATCCTCCGCCAACACGAATATTATTACAAAAAGCACCCCAACCTGTCAAGCACGCGTCTGTAAATATCTCATAATTAAATTTAGTTATACTAAACGAATTTTTGGTTAAAAATACATATCTTTTTTCACTATTGTAAATCTGGTAAGATATGTTTTGAAAGTTGAATATTTTTATTATACGTCTTATACTTTTGAAGCGCAATATTTTACCGCAGGACAAGCGGCCGTGAAAACACCTATTAAATGAGCTAAATCTTTGATCGAACAACTAGTTAAGAAAGAGAACCTTTGTACTTATTGAGCTATATGATTTTGTTTATCTATGAGTAGACTTATAGAAAGTTCCGTGGAATCAAATATAAATCCCAAATATTTGCAAGATATATGCTGGCCTAGACAGGGCCTATTATAATTAATAACAAAACAACATTGTAAAAGATGCATAGTCACGTTAAAGTTGTCTAAACATTCATTGTAGTCTTTACCTATACTAAGAATGTTGTCAAGATATATGACAGACTTATATCCCCTGCTTCTTAAGTTGGTTATTACCTCCTTCATTATCTTACAAAATATTCTAGGAGCAACGGACAGGCCATACGGCATGGCATTTAATTCATAAAGGGTTTTAAGTAAATTTTCATTTTCAAATTCAAATCTTAAAAATTTGTGATGACTCGACTTAATAGACACTAGTAAGTAAACCTCCCGTAGGTCAATAATAATAATAATAATAATAAGATTCCTAAAGACCAGGGTACCACAGACCCGAGCAAATATCGCCCCATCACGTGTCTACCGACCATATACAAGACACTAACATCCATTTTGAGCGCGAGAATCACTCGTCACCTGGACTCAAATCAGGTGATGTCGCACGCTCAAAATGGATGTCGGGGCGGTGGTCGTGGAACCAAGGAACCACTCCTCATTGACGCGGTCATTGGCAAAGTGGTGAAACGCAACCGTCGGAAATTCTCCGCCGCCTGGATAGACTACAGAAAGGCATTCGACTCGGTGCCTCATACATGGCTAAAGAGAGTCCTCGAGCTGTACAAGATAGACTGTACAGTTAGAGACTTCCTGGAGCAGTGTATGGGGCAGTGGAGTACGATCCTTTGTCATCTGGGCGAGCGGATGATGGCTGCGGAGAACCACATAAGGATAAGAAGGGGTATCTTCCAGGGCGATTGTCTGAGTCCAATCTGGTTCTGCCTCTCTTTGAACCCTCTCAGTACCTTACTGGAGGGCTCCGGGAGGGGATTTCAGCTACGGAAAGGAGGGACAAAAGTGACCCACATTTTCTATATGAATGACCTCAAGTTATTCGCCTCCAGTCGCTCCCATCTTATGGAATTGCTAAACATCACTTGTGAATTTAGCAATTCCATTGGAATGGAGCTGGGGACGGATAAGTGTGCGGTCCTCCATGTTGAAGGGGGAAGGGTTGCTAACTCTGAGGGCATAGACTTATCTATGCCCTTCAACTTAAGAACCCTTTCCGAGGCTGAAACATACCGATACCTGGGTATGTCACAAAACGTCGGTATCGATGAGACTGGTATGAAACAGTCAGTTTGCGACGTGTTTTATGCACGCTTGACCAAAGTGCTTAACAGCCTTTTGTCCGGTGTGAATAAGGCACACGCATATAACGGTTGGGTCATGCCTGTCCTCATGTATACCTTTGGCATACTCAGGTGGACTCAGACTGAACTTAACGCCCTGGATCGAAAAGTCCGCACTACCATGACGTCCCATAGGATGCATCATCCGATATCGTCGGTGATGAGGCTGTACTTGCCGCGGAAGCATGGTGGTCGTGGCTTCTTGAGCGCGCTCACCATGCATAATCGCGAAGTGTGCAGCCTCCGTGATTACTTCCTGGCGAGAGCGGATGATCCATTCTATAAGGACGTCATTTCTTGTGATAAAGGACTTACCCCTCTATCCTTAGCCAACGAGCAATGGCAAGACCCGGCAGTACAGAGCATTTCCGACCGGGAGACCGTATGGAAGGAGAAGGAGCTCCACGGGAGGTTCTACAAGGCTCTACATGAGCCTTTCGTAGACACAGTAGCCTCCCTCCACTGGCTACGCTTTGGTGATCTCTTCGGGGAAACCGAGGGTTTTGTCTGTGCAATACAAGATCAGGTTATTGAGACCAACAACTATCGGAGATACATCCTAGAGGATGGCACCGTCGACATCTGTCGAGCTTGTCGCCATCCCGGTGAGTCACTTAGGCATGTCATCTCCGGTTGTTCGGCGCTTTCTAACTCTGAGTACTTGCACAGGCACAACCTAGTAGCCAGAATTCTTCACCAGGAGCTCGCTCTGAAATACGGTCTCGTGTCTCGGAAATTGCCGTATTACAAGTACTTGCCGGAAGCCGTGCTCGAAAATGATCGCGCCAGGCTCTATTGGGACCGAGCCATCATCACAGACAGGACTATTCTTGCGAATAAGCCTGATATTGTGCTGATGGACCGTGCACAGTCAAGGATATTTTTGGTCGACATTACCATTCCGTATGACGAGAACCTCGTGAAAGCCGAAACAGATAAGCAAACAAAATATCTGGACCTGGCTCACGAGGTGACCGACATGTGGGGTGGTCTGCCGACCGAAATTATTCCTGTAGTCGTCTCTGCGAACGGGCTAATCCCAGTCAGCCTTTCGGGTCATCTGAGGCGGCTGGGACTACGTGGCGGACCGCTCCAGGCTCAAATGCAGAAGGCGGTGCTCCTCGATACCGCCCGCATCGTCCGCCGGTTTCTTTCCCTTTCCCCCTAACCCTCGGCCGTTTGGTCTCCCCTGCTGAGGGCCTCCATCTGGTTGGGCTTTTATTTATTTATGTATTTCAATATTTATTTTATGTTATTGATATTTATGTATATTTATCTTTTCATCTTCATTTATAATTATGTATTATTAGAACCCAACCAGATGAGAAAACTATATTGATACCCCACAATAATAATAATAATAAACAACCAAAATCGTCTCTTCCAGAGTGATCAGAAGAGGCTCTACAAATCATTGGAGCGACCAGAGGTATGTGGAGCGGGCCCAGGACCGGATCAGGCTAACACTGTCGCATTTTGGCGTGGCCTGTGGTCAGAGCCCGTAAACCACAGCGAGGGCCCTTGGACGGAAGTTGTGGCGAGTCAGTGTGCGAGTATTACGCCCATGGACCCCGTCATCATAACGCCGGATGACGTAGCTGAGGCGGTCCGTAGAGCCCCGAACTGGAAAAGCCCGGGACTCGACGGACTGCATCACTACTGGCTGAAGGGGTTCATGGTGTGTCACGCTGTGCTCGCCCGTCAGTTTCAAGAGGCTCTCAACCAGAAGTCGCTCCCTAGCCTCTTCACTACTGGGATCACTCATTTGGTTCCTAAAGACCAGGTTTCCACAGACCCGAGCAAATACCGCCCCATTACGTGTCTACCCACCATATATAAGACACTGACATCCATTTTGAGCGCGAGAATCACTCGTCACCTGGAGCTAAATCAGGTGATGTCACGCGCTCAAAATGGATGTCGGGGCGGTGGTCGTGGAACTAAGGAACCACTCCTCATTGACGCGGTCATTGGCAAAGTGGTGAAACGCAACCGTCGGAATTTCTCCGCCGCCTGGATAGACTACAGAAAGGCATTCGACTCGGTGCCCCATACATGGCTAAAGAGAGTCCTCGAGCTGTACAAGATAGACTGTACAGTGAGAGACTTCCTCGAGCAGTGTATGGGGCAGTGGAGTACGATCCTTTGTCATCTGGGTGAGCGGATGATGGCTGCGGAGAACCACATAAGGATAAGAAGGGGTATCTTCCAGGGCGATTGTCTGAGTCCAATCTGGTTCTGCCTCTCCCTGAACCCTCTCAGTACTTTACTGGAGGGCTCCGGGAGGGGATTTCAGCTTCGGAAAGGAGGTACAAAAGTGACCCACCTTTTTTATATGGACGACCTCAAGTTATTCGCCTCCAGTCGCTCCCATCTTATGGAATTGCTAAACATCACTTGTGAATTTAGCAATTCTATTGGAATGGAGCTGGGAACGGATAAGTGTGCGGTCCTCCATGTTGAAAGGGGAAGGGTTGCTAACGCTGAGGGCATAGACTTATCTATGCCCTTCAACTTAAGGACCCTTTCCGAGGCTGAAACATACCGATACCTGGGTATGTCACAGAACATCGGTATCGATGAGGCTGGTATGAAACAGTCAGTTTGCGACGTGTTTTATGCACGCTTGACCAAAGTGCTTAACAGCCTTTTGTCCGGTGTGAATAAGACACACGCATATAACGGCTGGGTCATGCCTGTCCTCATGTATACCTTTGGCATACTCAGGTGGACTCAGACTGAACTTAACGCCCTGGATAGAAAAGTCCGCACTACCATGACGTCCCACAGGATGCATCATCCGAGATCGTCGGTAATGAGGCTGTACTTGCCGCGAAAGCATGGTGGGCGTGGCTTCTTGAGCGCGCTCACCATGCATAATCGCGAAGTGTGCAGCCTCCGTAATTACTTCCTGGCGAGATCGGATGATCCATTCTATAAGGACGTCATTTCTTGTGATAAAGGACTTACCCCTCTATCCTTAGCCAACGAGCAATGGCAAGACCCGGCAGTGCAGACAATTTCCGACCGGGAGACCGTGTGGAAGGAGAAGGAGCTCCACGGGAGGTTCTACAAGGCTCTACATGAGCCTTTCGTAGACACAGTAGCCTCCCTCCACTGGCTACGCTTTGGTGATCTCTTCGGGGAAACCGAGGGTTTTGTCTGTGCAATACAGGATCAGGTTATTAAGACCAACAACTATCGGAGATACATCCTAAGGGATGGCACCGTGGACATCTGTCGAGCTTGTCGCCATCCCGGTGAGTCACTTAGGCATGTTATCTCCGGTTGTTCGGCGCTTTCTAACTCTGAGTACTTGCACAGGCACAACCTAGTAGCCAGAATTCTTCACCAGGAGCTCGCTCTGAAATACGGTCTCGTTGATCGGAAATTGCCGTATTACAAGTACTTGCCGGAAGCCGTGCTCGAAAATGATCGCGCCAGGCTCTATTGGGACCGAGCCATCATCACAGACAGGACTATTCTTGCGAATAAGCCTGATATTGTGCTGATGGACCGGGCACAGTCAAGGATATTTTTGGTCGACATTACCATTCCGTATGACGAGAACCTCGTGAAAGCCGAAACAGACAAGCAAACAAAATATCTGGACCTGGCTCACGAGGTGACCGACATGTGGGGTGGTCTGCCGACTGAAATTATTCCTGTAGTCGTCTCTGCAAACGGGCTAATCCCAGTCAGCCTCTCGGGTCATCTGAGGCGACTGGGACTACGTGGCGGACCGCTCCGGGCTCAAATGCAGAAGGCGGTGCTCATCGATACCGCCCGCATCGTCCGCCGGTTTCTTTCCCTTTCCCCCTAACCCTCGGCCGTTTGGTCTCCCCTGCCGAGGGCCTCCATCTGGTTGGGCTTTTATTTATTTATGTATTTTTATATTTATTTTATGTTATTGATATTTATGTATATTTATCTTTTCACTTTCATTTATAATTATATATTTATAGAACCCAACCAGATGAGAAAGCTATATAGATACCCCATAATAATAATAATAATGGTAGACATGTAACCATTACGAGGTATTAACTTTGAGGCCGTTCTCTAATCCTCCATTTGAAAGTGAGATTTGCAATGAACTTATTAAGGGACTTTAAATTCAGAATAAATCTTTTATCTCCGTTAGGTTTTGGCGCTAAGAAAACTGAGGATATGAACTTGTCCTTTGACCGATAACACTTTGATAATGCTCCTAAGTGTAATAAATTACTAATAGCTATAGAAATGTATTGTTTATCTTTTGGTGACAAAGTTGAATGATGTAATCTACATTGAGTAGTTTGTATATCAAATGGTATTGTAAATCCGTCTCGAATCCATCTTAAAATAATTTTATTTTTTATTAATTTAAGCCAACAGTCATAAAAATATTGTAATCTTCCCGAATGTACCTGTTTTACAGCTGAACTGGAGTACGGTTTGTTGTTACTCCAAGACCTCGTTTGTGGATACACCTGAGAGGGTTGATCCCTGCGGGTCCCCGATGAAAACTTCCTTGGGGGGGGGGCCTTGTTCTGTGAGCGAGAAGGGCCTCACCAGCTTCCCTGGTAACGATTGTCTCTTGAAGACGAATTTGTTATGTGTGATGTTTGAAACCTTGTTTTTCGATGGCTTTTGACGCCTTAATCTTTTCAGGAAGCTCAATGCCAAAAAGAGTTTCATCTCTTTCACTCTCATGAATGACTTTAAGAAAACACTTGTCTAATCCGGGTGTCACCAACTTAATTCTGGTTTTGGGTCTCAGAGTGATGTAAGTTGAATAATGTACGGCAAGCATCAGATAAAATTTTTATCGCTTGAACTTTATTGTTTCCGATGAGAAGTAAAGACATAGCTCTATTAACGGTAGTAATACCTAAGCCCAGTCTTTGTTGATCGACCTCTATTTTCTTGTTCCTATTTCGGGATGCATCGGTAAGTGCCGCTGCAATCTCGGGATTTAGCGTAGGTGCTCTCAAAAGCTTGCAATTTTCGGGAATTAAGTACTCTTTTAACAAGTTTTGGCTTGTTTCCTTAGTAATACCCTTACGTAGAAGAGGAAGCCAACGGTGGGCAAGATCCTGGTGGACATTTTCACCGTATATTTGCTCATCACTATCCGTATCACCCAAAGCTGACAATAGTTCGGGGTCTAATGTAGGAATTGTTTCTTCCGCTTTATCTTCAATTGTTAACAGAGAATGCTCCTCGGAGAGAATGGATGTTAACATGGTGTCATCATTTACGACCTTATTACTGTCCTTAGTTTCGTTATTTACAACAGGAAATAAAGTGTATATTTCGGAGGTATATAACAAAAAATTGTGATAAAATTAACACAACTTTAAACTTAAAACTGACGCTTTAACATATTTGTACATGAGTATTTAAGTTTAAATAACTTTCGTGCTAACTCTCGGCTAGCCCCCCGGTTAGGATACCTTCGTACTAACTCTCGGTCAGTCCCCAGGTAAATTTGTATTCGTGTTGATTCACGATCACCGCTAGGGTTTTTAGTCTTAACGTATATTTTTAATGATCACTCAGGCACTAGAATCGAATTACTTAGCGGTAACACTTACCAAAATTTTCTTCGGCCTCAAAAGAATCGGAGTAAACAATGACTAGTTTATGTTGCTTTCGTTCTTGTTCTTCCAGTTTTTTTATTTTCTTTTGATAATAACCAATTTCTGCAGCACTGCGTGTCAATATTTTACTATTCTAAGATAATTAAATAAGGTGTGCACTCTGCCTCGCACGAAAAAGGAATGAGGCAGTACGCTCGGACGGCGAGAGACGTTAGTGGGAAGGGGCAATGGAGAAGATAACAAGGTAACAATATTAGACTTTTAAGTACGTAGATAAAAAGTATAAACCAACCACATAATTCTAGTTTTTATTTTACATCGATCGGTGCACTATTACCGAAGTTATAAGCGTGGAAAATTTACGTAGATTTTTAAAATCTCGCCCGTGCCCGCGAGTAGCGCATGACGTCATCGATTCCATGCGGCCGCGCCGCCGTACCGTTCCAGCGCACCGATCATACGTTTGTAGTAATATTTCGCGGGTGAGTTGTTTCCCTTGTGCGCTCTGGTGTTTTTAAGTATTTAATGATGGAAGAAGGGTTTGAAAAGGGTTTGAAAAAGATTTTGTCGCAACTGAAATACGCATAAGAATAAGATAATATTTTTATAACCTAGGTACCCATTATTACATTAATACTTCTGGGTTTCATTTGCTAATGATAAGAATAGGTATAACAAAAATACCTAAATATTCCTTACCTACCTACATCGATCACTAATACAGAACTTAGTGATCGATGCCTACCTTCTTACTATCTGCCTCTAACTAGTTTTGTTTTCTTATTCTTCTTAAGTGCATCCTGATTTTTTTGTGGTTTTTATGGTTAAAAAAATTCCTTTTGTTTATAAAGAAATTCACTACAAATATACCTTCGGTGTGTAAAAAAATGATTTTATCTAAAAATCAGATGTTTTAAATATTAATAGAAAAGGGGTCGCCTTATTATTATGATTAAAATCGTAGTTATATATTCTTCAGGCAAGGGATCAATGTCAATATTATCATCTAGAGCAGAGTTCCCCAAACTTTTTTGTGTCGTAGACCCCTTGCCATATTTTTCCATGTTGGCTAGACCCCCTACTTACCTGATATTTATTTCCTGTAAATTTCTAACTGTAGTGAAGTTTAGCGTTAAAAACGTAAAGTGAAAACACATATTAATTTATACATATATTAATTGAATTTAAATTAAAACCACTCAAAATAAAATTTTGTATCTGTTATGTAAAATATACGTAACATTTAATAAAAATAAAATAAACTATAAATCTTTTATAAATAACTAGCTGTACCCCGCGGTTTCACCCGCGTATATCATGCGTCTCTGACGCGCGACATGATATGTCACCTCGCTCATTTAGTTCAATCATTTTAGCTAAAACAATAGCAAAATTAATGGAGTACTTTTATTTTTTGACATAGACTCCCCTCCCACACCCCAGTGACACCCGCATCGCTTGGTGCTGGCAGTGTACGCGATATAAGGATTTTTCGACGTTACTATTGAATATTTTAAAATGGAAAAGTAGTTATTGTGAGATAACTATAATAGTTAGACATATGGTATGCAAACTTTTATATAGATATTGATGTCCTCCATAAAACTGTAGCACATCACTTTGCTCTATTGTCAATAGTTTCCGCAGCGTATGCGATATAAGGTTTTTTTTTTTGGTATTTTTTTCACACCTTGGGTTAGATTAACGAAGTTTTCATATGGATCCCTAAAATTTTTTAAAACGTTCTATCGCCTCTGTTCATCAGGAATAATGTAGGATTCTAATGGTGAAAGAATTTTTCAAATCGGTTCAGTAGTTTCAGAGCCTATTCAATCCAAACAAACAAACAAACAAACAAATCTTTCCTCTTTATAATATTAGTGTAGATGTAGATGTATATGTTTTGATATTATAAGATAGTATGATGTAAGTATATAGGTACTATCAGTGTACGTGTTGAGATCCACTATCTTGAACCCCATTTTCATTTCATGGACCCCCAAATTTTTTTTCGCTGACGTAGACCCCTTGCAGGTTTTCATAGACCCCTAGAGGTCGATATAGACCACTTTGAAAATCACTGATCTAGAGTAGTAACAGGATCGACAACATATCTATGCTCAATTTCCTGTGAAGTAGTGGCAATCGCACGAAATGATCCTCACAATAATATGCTACCATGTTTGGTCCTAAATGTGTGCTCTTCTCATAGCATTTGTCGATTTTTTTCTGATGGTAGGGTTTCTAGTTCTAGGCACATTAAAAAACAACTTCTCAGGTGTTTTTGTGGCCGTATTTTTACAGTAAGGCACAGCACAATATTTAATAGATGGATATAGAGAATAGATAGCAAGTAGATACGCGAACGACGGGCACATTTGAGTAAATGTTTTGATTTCCTAAGTGCGCGTCGAGTCGCTCGCACGAAGATGGAAATCATGACGTCATCAACGATGTCGCTCTCGGCCCGCGGCTTAGACCGAAAATGTTAACTTTGCGCCTTTATATCTCGGTCAGTTTTGAAGATAGAAAAAACACAGTTAATCTGGTAATTTTTTTTAATTTTTTTGTCATATAAAACAAAAAATGGTTATCTTCTCCATTGTTTTGATGTGGGTAGAGTAAAAATCTTTAAAGGTGCGACTTAGCCTTGTAGAATAAGGGAACTACGTTGTTAATATTATATCTGAAGAATGAAGACTTCTTCCTTTCTACGATCGTTAATTCAAACTTTGTGTAATTTAAGAATTTCTACAAAAAATCTCGCAATTCATCGATTAAGCGCTTTTGTTCGAATCCGAGCTAATGTCTTCCTGCACTGACTTACGTAGAGTGATGCGACAGCACTCAGTAGCGAAGTCATTAGCAGCTGCCTTGTTTGCTTGTCACAGCTCGCTTGTCGCTGCACCGTGATACTGGGTACATTAAGCGCATTGGAAATTATCACATGTTATTATTTTGTACTTCTTGTTAAGAAATATAATGATTTTATAATATTTTTTTTGTTTAAGAGACTAACACACCACTAAAACAGAAAAAAGACACATTGTGTTTTTATAAAATGTGCTCCAGATGGTTTTGGTACCAAGGGCCCTTAGGAAAGTAACTAGGTACGCTAACTACCACCACGCTATTGCCATCAATTACCCAATAACTCAGACAAAACGTTTAAATACTTTGTTTTATGCTAAAGTGGCTCATTTAATGTTATTAAGAAGATAGCACAGTTTTAAGCGATAAATCTGTTGGAAACAAACGACATGATTTAAAACCTAAAGTTTCATTCAGACAAAAATTTAAAGAAATTATTATATTAACTTTGACCTCTCAATGCATTTACGAAAATGTAAATGTATGTACACAAAAATAAAAATAGTTTTACAAAAATAAGTGATATTCATTCTGTAAATACTAAGAAAGGACACAAGCTAGTTAATCGACTCCACCGAGTCAGTAATTCATTCTTTGGGCGATGTATATGCTTTTGCTACAAAATCCCAGAAAATATACAAAATATGACTTGCAAAAAGTTAAAAAGCTTTACTTCGCTCTGACAGCGCGCGACATGTTACACTCCCGTTCACTCGGGACCTTTTTGGCGGGAAAATTTGTTAGTAGAAAATTTTTTGCTATATTGCAAATTTTGCTATATTTTCACTTTGAGACAATAGTTATGGATAAAACTTACAGGAATTCTTGTTGAATGTATAAACTATCGAATAAAATTATTTTTGGTTGCTAGAAATTGTAATAAAATAGGTAAATTACCCTGTATAGCATAGTAGTAGTATATACTTCAATTTTAGTGACAAAATTACTACTAATTTGAATTCTACACTTTTGTTTTTGGAGAAATTTATATCAAATTGTTTGGAAATATGTATATTTTTATGTTTTATGTGTTTCCATTCGTTACTCATACCAAAATATTAAAATATTAAAAAATTAAAAAAAAAAATAAAATAATATTTTATCTGTGACATTTCGAACAATATTTCTAAAATATGTTCGTGTGAATTTGAAATAAATACAACGTCATGTTATTTGCAATATATACGAAAACTATTTTTACTTACATTTTACACTAAAAATAAATGAGAATTTGATAAATAACACATTTATGAACCAACCTCCAAATTAGGCCTTCCGAAGTTTGAAGTACTTTTGGCAATTTACTTTTCACTTTTTATACCACAAATTATATATCTACGTGTTTACTATATTACAAGAAATGTAAAAAGTATAATACTTTCGTTTTTAGTCCAGACACAAATATAAAATTCTATAAAAAACACGGAACACCGTCATCAAAGTGACACGTGGAACGCCGGAAGTTCAGAGTGATTTCTTTTTTTTTTTTTCTAAGAAACATTGCCAGGTTATGGTTTAAAATAAAAGAGCATATCTTTGTCTTTGATACTAATTTCTATTGCATAGTGTCTTTGGTTTTGTTTAAAACGAAAAAATAGTTTTTTCATAGGTAGACATGTTTACATAATTCTGATCGAATTAGGTCACGGTTTGGCGGACGGAAGGTTGGTATTGCGCGATCCAAAGTGAGCATGGGATGGTTAACGGGCTAGACTGAGTTAAGAATAGAACGATAAGAATTTATGGATTATAATAACCTCTGAGAAGGGTTATCACTACTAAGCTATTTCTAATTTGTTATGTGTTGTTAGTAGTAACATACATGGATTGAAGCTGTTATTTTTTTAAATTCTCGCATGCTTTCTTGCTGGTCCTTTCCAGGACAGTAGTTTTTTTTTCCAAAACAACAGTAAATTAAAAGAAAGTGACTTACAATAAGTATTATTTATAACATATATTGAATAAAAAAGTTTCTATTTCTGTTCCCGTTTTTGTTTCTCATGTTCGTTGCAGTTTTGTAAACAGATTGACTAAAACTATCGGGCGAAACAACCGTATGAACAATTTTGGTCATATTTACGAATTCATTCAATTTAATTTTACACTTATAGATTCGTAATGCATACTATAATTGCATAATACCGAATTTCATGTTAACATGGTATAAAAATAACACAATACAAATCATTCTCAGCACGGACTATATAGTTGATATACTCGACATAAAACCATGTTCATCTTTTCGCTTTGTGCGCAGCATTAAATCAGTAGAATACGTAGCAAATGTGTCAACTGCATTCATAGTTCCGTTTATTCTTCCTATTGCTTTACGCCTCATGTATCATGAGCACAAAATAAAAACGTTTTCCATTTCTATTATAGGTTTCATGTTATAGAATTACAAATTCATAAATATTTTTTATAGGTTAGCGTGACAAACTAGCACACAGACCATCTGATGGTAAATGGTTGCTGTGGCCCATGGACATCTACATCTATCCTCGATTAAGAATCAAAATGCAAATGCGTTGTCCTGGGGTGACTAAGATGGAATACCTCTTTTCCAGTAAAAAGGGTCTCCGATTTTCTACACACACCATACGAAACACAACAGCATTAAACTAATATTTTACGCTGGTATTCTGAGAGAACGTGGTCATTCCTCGGTCGAGTCAACCCATTCGTACTACAAATATACTACTAATATAACTGCAGCATGAATCTACCACGTTAAAAATATAATGATTGAATCCAGATAACCGCTATAGTCTGAAGTGAAATATATTAAACCTAAGTTTTCCTTACTATTTACTGCCTTATCATCTACATATGAATAGTAAAATTTTGGTTCATACATTATTATGATATCATACGGTTCGTTAAATACACGCAATGCGGTTAATATATATTTTACGCTAGTACCTATAATTCGGATTAAATCTGGTTTAAATATAAAACCACCTCGCTTCACAAAGTTCAAATTGTTACCAAAATTAAACAATGCAAGAGTTTCGGTGCAGGTACACAAACATGGATTAAACCTTAACGAGCTCTTAGTGGACGTGACTATGTTAAACTCGCGAACTACTGGTGTTGGTATTAATAGAAAAACTTAACTGGAACACGAATAGGTCACATTTCTCAACAGCTTTACATTTCTCGTACCTCAATTAATTAAAATACGAGAGCAATGATACTGCTGTTCATTTCAACTGATAACACACCTGATAGCACATCAAATATCCGACAGTAAACAATGTATAGTGCGGTAACAATTTCCATTCAAACATGAAAGTTTGTGTATAACCACGAACAAATTTACAATTTTTTGAATCCGTTTTCAGTTTTGTAGCATGCAGTAAACTAAACGCCTTTAGAAAATATTGTATTTGCTTTGTTTTAAAGTGACTTCTTTTATTAGTTAGTTACCCGATTTAGCCAATATATTCTATCGTTAAGGGAGATAGACAGTGGACTTATATAAACTTCTGATCCGACTATATTTGCAGTCAATTTATACATTTTTTATTTTGTCAATTATTATGTCGATGAATGCAGGTGGTTCAGGACCGTGTTTTGTGGCATACCTTGGGGGAGGCCTATGTTCAGCAGTGAACTTATGAAGGGCTGTAATGATGATGATGATGATGATGATGAAAATTACTTAAGACAACTATCAAATTTTCTTTAAATATTTCCTCGTACTATCATTCGAAAAAGATATTTAACAATTAATTGAAACGATTATTCCCCTACTGTCATAAGTCGATGGGACGGCCATCTGACAAGGCTGGACAGAGCTGGAATAGGACTGATAACGGTTTTTTACGTGCTTTCCAAAATTCCTAAGTTTTTTTATAGGATAAGGGTGACTTACAAGCGAGCACACAGTACAACTGATGGTAAGTGGCTGTAGCCCATAGACATCTATATTTAATCTCACTTAAGTATCAAAATGCACATGCATTGTCACCCTTGAGGACTGAGATGGAACACCTAGACACAGAGTAAGGGGTAAAGATCAGAGGGGAAGCATAATAAGCGTGTTTGGGTCTTCTGCTACTGAAATGTTTTGACAAAAAAACCCAATGACTGATTTTGGTCCGATCCGGGATTCGAATCCGAGATTACACGATCAGCAGTTGTACTTACGACCACAATACGAGACAGTCACAATCCATATAATGTAAAATTAGTGAAATAATTCCAATTAAAACCCGCATGTAGATTTCAATTCGTAAACATATAATCAATTTTGAAAATTCTTGCAGTGAATGAAAGAGTAGGGAGAAAGAGTATTTATAAATAATGAATTCTTAGCCAAAAGTTTATCTGTATACAGTGCAGTTTGAATGTTACTTGACAGGGTATCACATAAGTAACTTTTAATTTCCAGGGGACGATGATTATTAACAAAATCAATATTCAGTTACACTGCCTTAACTGTCTTGTTGGTTTTTATAATAGGATAAGGGTGACCAACGAGCACACAGGCCACCTGATGGTAAGTGGACGCTGTGGCTTATAGATATCTACATTTAACCTCGCTTAAGAATCTAAATGCAGACGTGTTGTCACCCTTGAGGATTAAGATGGAGTGCCTCAATTCCAGTAACACAGGTCTCCGGTTCTCTACACTCACCGTACGAAACACAGCAGTATTAAACTGCTATTTTACGCTGGTATTCTGTGAGAGCGTAGTCCTTCCCCGGTCGAGCCCACCCATTCATGTTTCAACCATAATAGCTGAAGTGTAGCTCTTCTATGTAAAAATGGTGTAATGTTTGCAACAGTGCAACTGCTGATCAGGAGTTCCCGGGTTCGAATCCCGGGTTGGGCCAAAAATATCAGTTCTTGAGCTTTCCATTAAGAAATTCACAGTAACTGTACGGAGTCAAAAAGGTGGGGATGTCTCACCCCCGTGACTCAGAAAGCACGTAAAACCGTTGGTCCTGGGCCTGATCTCTCTCCGGTTGTGTCGGCTTATCATCCCATCGGACCATTAGAGTAAGAGAATAGAGAGTGTACCTGTGCTTGCATATACACTTAGGCACTTTAATCTTGTCCTGCGCCGATGGCTGGTTTCTGGAAATTTGGTCTAAAGAATATTATTATTATTACTTAGAAAAAAATTACATCATTATCAACCGCCTTCGAAGTTCACACTTTGAAATAGACCTTTCAAGGAATGCTTTTTGTTGACCATCGAGCAAGTGGATAATGTTGTCCAAAGGTACACACATAAATTCTCGACTAAGAATTATAATATAAATATGTGTAGTCAAACCTGAAGACTAAGTTAGATTGCCTCGTTACTAGTTGAAAGGGTATCATCGGTACATTTTGTATTTTATATCGAGTATCCTAGCTTCTTTATTCAAGTCGTACGACACTCTGTACATAAAAACGTGCGATGAGCGAAGAATTCTTTTAAGTCGTCGTAAAGTAATAGGATATTTTACAGCGATTTTAATATAGTTACTAAAGCGAATTTAGATAAAAACACCCGAAATGTATGATGTTATATTTCTAACAGCTGTAACATTCGCACAACGTATTCCTCAAATAAACCTTTTTAATCATTATTTAAAAAGGTTTAAAAAGTAATAATATTTCCATATATAAAATCTTAATCGAAACAAATTTCATGTCATGAACGTCTGGTGAAAGAAAGCTTAAAAATTAATATGTTGAACATAAACTTTCCCTAAACAACTACATCAAAAACAAAAAATATTAAAATATTAAATGGCATACTTTTTGTGGATGATAGTACATGTGTTTGGAGCGGGACAAGTGTAAAAATCTGTCAAATCTGGAACTCTGCGCATGCTCGCTTTGTGGCCGCGCAAGTGAACGTAGGGATAGATTAAAAAATAAGAATTAAAAATATTTTATCAGATAAAAACTTTCTTGAGACCAACAATAAAATGATGATGATTTACATGATTCTCATTATTATTTTATCGACGTCATCGATGTATAATACTAGCAGCAAACGAGTAACTATCGCTCTCTTCCATCACATAGATTACGTGGTATTTTACGAAGTAGAAGGCTATATTATAGTTGTGGCGCTAAATGCTGCTGAGTTTTGTATGATGCGTGTAGAGAACTACAGACCCTTTTCACTGGAATCGAGGTATTCCATCTATTTCAGCAAATATGCCTCCTATAAGGCAATACATGGTTGAAACCTATGTTTAAAACTTTATCGTTAACATGGACTTTAAATAAGCTGTAATGAATTAATTTTAATTGAGGCGTGGTAGCTCAGATGGTTAGCGCTCGCTTAACATGGACTTTAAATAAGCTGTAATGAATTAATTTTAATTGAGGCGTGGTAGCTCAGATGGTTAGCACTCGCTGTAAGTTTTACAACTCGCAAGTATTCGGGGTTCGATCCCCGCCGGCACCAATGAAATTGTTATTTCCATTTTTAAGTGCAGATTCACCACGTGTTTGGCGGTGAAGGAAAACATCTTGAGGAAACCTGCACGTCAGAGAAATCTAAGAAATGTTTCAAAGACATATGAAGTTCGCCAACACGCATTTGGGCAGCGCGGCGGGCACCTTCTTTAGGAACTGCAGACCGATTTCCCTTCTGAGCCGTGTTTACGTATTGTTTTCGAGAGTCATTACGAATCATCTCGCATGCAAACTCGACGAATTCAAGACTCCCAAACGAGCTAGTTTCCAAAACGACTTAAGCACCATAGACTACATACATATCCTTTGGAAAATTGTACAGAAGATCAAAAAGTACAATCTGCCTTTTTGTCCAGCATATAATAATAATATTAATAATAATTAACCGTCACAGGGCAAAACCTGGCAGACTGAGTTCGATATATCTTGCGCTCAAATATATTTGATGTCGCCGAACTCGAACGGCTACGACGTTCCCTCATCGGATGAAAATGCTACGGCTGAGGATGCGGTGCCACAAATTGTAGAGCAACCCGCAAACGTGTTGTGGTTGATTCAAACGATGATGGAATAGTCAACCAGGAACTGGAATTAGAGCATATGAGAAGTACATTGGAAGAGGCGATTGTGGAAACGCGCAGTACACCTCTTCCGCAACCGCGACTACCTCGCATAGCCCTAAGCAAGCAGAATCGGGCTGTCGGGGTTGCTCTGAACCCAATGCTGGTGACCTATTTGGAAGCAAGCCGGGACCTTTGCGGGACGGACTCAATTCTTTTTGGTGCCGCGCCGGGAGTCTGCCGTATTATAGGCGCCAAGTTTTCCACGGCTGGACGCGCTACTGGCCAAAGTAGCGCTATCCCAGCATGGAGAAGAAGAATTGAGGAACGTATCGTAAAAGCTAGAGCTCTCATCGGCAGACTGATATGCTTCAGATCAGGCAATAACAGGGCAAGAATTGTGCGCACTGTCAGGATGGCGTTTGCTGGGACAAATGTCAGTTTGTCCCAGCCAGATATAACGCAAAAGCTGACGGAGCGCATAGATGATTTGAAGCAGAGAATCGCTGCTTGGGGAAAGCGGATTCGGCGATATACCGAGAGGTCGACACGGTTCAACCAGAATCGTCTCTTCCAGAGTGATCAGAAGAGGCCCTATGAATCATTGGAGCGAGATTGAAGTGGAACGGGCCCAGCACCGAATCAGGCCGACACTGTAGCATTCTGGCGCGACCAGTAGTCAGAGCCCGTAAAACACAGCGAGGGCCCTTAGACGGTAGTTGTGGCGAGTCAGTGTGCGAGTATAACGCCCATGGACCACGTCATTATAACATCGGGAGACGTAGCTGAGGCGGTCCGTATGGTCCTGAACTGGAAAAGTCCGGGAATCGACGAGCTGCATCACTACTGGCTGAAGGGGTTCGTGGTGTGTCACATTGTGCTCGCCCGATAGTTTCAGGAGGCTCTCAACCAGAAGTCGCTCACAAGCCCCTTCACTACTGGGATCACCCATTTGGTTCCTAAAGACCAGGGTACCATAGACCCGAGCGAATACCGCCCCATCACGTGTCTGCCGACCATATACCTGCAAGACACTAACATCCATTTTGAGCACGAGAATCACTCGTCACCTGGACTCAAATCGGGGCAGCAAGGAACCACTCCCTATTGACGCGGTCATTGGAAAAGTGGTGAAACGCAACCGTTGGAACTTCTCCGGCGCCTGGATAGACTACAGAAAGGCATTCGACTCGGTGCCCCATACATGGCTAAAGAGGGTCCTAGAGCTGTACAAGATAGACTGTACAGTTAGAGACTTACTCGAGCAGTATATGGGCCAGTGGAGTACGATCCTTTGTCGTCTGGACGAGCGGATGATGGCTGCGGAGAACCACATAAGGATAAGAAGGGGTATCTTCCAGGGTGATTGTCTGAGTCCAATCTGGTTCTGCCTCTATCTGGACCCTCTCAGTAACCTTACTGGAGGGCTCCGGGAGGGGATTTCAGCTACGGAAAGGAGGGACAAAAGTGACCCACCTTTTCTATATGGATGACCTCAAGTTATTCGCCTCCAGTCGCTCCCATCTTATTGAATTACTAAACATCACTTGTGAATTTAGCAATTCCATTGGAATGGAGCTGGGGACGGATAAGTGTGCGGTCCTCCATGTTGAAAAGGGAAGGGTTGCTAACTCTGAGGGTATAGACTTATCTAGGCCCGTCAACTTAAGAACCCTTTCCGAGGCTGAAACAATTCGATACCTGGGTATGTCACAGAACATCGGTATCGATGAGGCTGGTATGAAACAGTCAGTTTGCAACCATAGTGCTTAACTGCCTTTTGTCTGGTGTGAATAAGGTTCACGCATATAACGGCTGGGTCATGCCTGTCCTCATATGTACCTTTGGCATATTCAGGTGGACTCAGACCGAACTTAACGCCCTGGATAGAAAAGTCCGCACTACCATGACGTCCCATAGGATGCATCATCCGAGATCATCGGTAATGAGGCTGTACTTGCCGCGAAAGCATGGTGGGTGTAGCTTTTTGAGCGCGCTCACCATGCATAATTGCGAAGTGTGAAGCCTCCGTGATTACGTTCTGGCGAGATCGGATAATCCATTCTATAATATAAATTATCACAATAAGGACTTACCCCGTTCAGGGCTCAAATGCAGAAAGCGGTGCTCCTCGATACTGCCCGCATCGTCCGCCGGTTTCTTTCTCTTTCCCCCTAACCCTCGGACGTTTGGCCACCCCTGCCGAGGGCTTCCATCTGGTTGGGCTTTTATTTATTTATGTATTATTTATTTATGTTAGTATATTAAATATATATTTAAGTATATTTATTTTTCCTTTTATATATTTATCCAGCCCAACCAGATGTGAATACTCTATCAATAACCCAAAAAATAATAATAATGATAAAAGATTATTAAGGTATCAACTTACACCACTTATATATATGTGGATCCCATATGTGGACTATGAGAAAGTCTTTGATTCCATCGAAAGTTGAGTGGTGCTGCATTCCCTTTATCGGTGCTAAGTTGACTGTCAGTATATCAAAGTGCTGAAGTGTTTATCCAGTAGGGATACAATGGCTATCCGAGTACAGAACCAGAGTAAGACACCTATCCAATTATATAGAAGTGTACGACTGGGTGATGTAATACTCCCGAAAGTCTTCATCGCTGTATTGGAAGCCGTTTTCAAGCTACTGGATCGGAAAAGATACGGTGTGAACGCTGGAGGATCTAAGCACAATGCTCAATGACCTCACTAGTGTCTCCCAACGGAAAGGTTAATATGGATAAAACGACGACGGGGGAGAAATGTTCTCAAATGGCAGCCTCGTACCAGTAGGTGAAGTACGAGGCGTCTTCCACTTAATGGAGTAACGACCAGGTAAGACGTGCAGGAAGTCAATATATGCAGGTGGCTCGGAACCTTACTTTATGGTGTTCCTTGGGAGAGGCCTGTGTATAGCAGTGGACTTGTGAAGGCTCTTGATGAATGAATGAATGATATAAATCGTAGTACAAAGTTTTAATATAATTTATTTTATGAAAAAACATTATTCCCCCCCAAGGCGACGCACACCAGCTCGTCCCCGTTGGTGTGGATTGCAGCGCGCAAAGCGGCGATGGGGACCGCCACCCGTCACGCACAGCCCGACACGGCGGAAGGTGGAGGACGGAGTGCAGAGTTGGCACGTGGAATGTTAGAGGAGGCATGAGAGATAAGACGAATGAGTTGATCGAAATAATGAAAGAAAGAGAATTAGACGTCGTGTGTATGTCGGAGACCAAACGGAATGGCAGTGGTATTGAAGAGCTCCCTGGCGGGACGTTAGCTATATGGTCCGGAGTCCCGGAAAGCGAGAACGCCTGCCAAGGAGTGGGAGTGCTGTTGTCGTCCCGGTTGGTCGATCTTATGAATGAATACAAGGTTGTGAACTCAAGACTTCTCTGGGTTCGCTTCAAAATGGGACTGACGAAGTTATTCCTTTTGGCTGTTTATGCGCCGGTAGCTTCGTCGTCCAGGGCTGAGCTGGAGGAGTTTTGGGAGAATGTAAGAGAAGTTCTAGATTTGGTTAAGGGAAACGAAAGAACTGTTGTATGTGGTGATTTGAATGGATGGGTAGGCATCGCTCGACCAGGATACGAGTCGGTGCTTGGAAAGTTTGGAGATAAAAGGGTTAATGATGCTGGCAAGCTTATACTGGCTGTATGCAAGGAAAAGAGTCTTCTTGTGACAAACACTATGTTTAATCACAGGAAGATCCATATTTACACTAGAGAAAGAAAGAATGAGAGAAGTATGATTGATTTGTTCCTGGTGGATGACCGACTGCGAAAACAGGTGATGGATACACGAGTGTTCAGGGGTGCTGACTTGGGAACGGATCATTATCTAGTAATTACTAGATTTAGGGGTTTGTTCGCGGGTTGGCGCCACCGGACGGCAGTAACAGAACCACAGTCGGTCTGTCGCATCCGAAGCTGGAAGCTTCAGGAAGCGGATACTAGGGACAAATATCACACGAGGGTAGCCGAAAAGCTTGACACCATCGATGGCAGGAAAGAATGTGTGGAGAGAACATGGCAGAACCTTAGGGATGGAATGATAAGTGCAGCGGAAGAAGTATGTGGTAAGACAAAAAGAGGTAGTAGTAAAAGAAGAGATGCATGGTGGAATGACGAAGTGAAAGAAGCTGTAAAAAAGAAGAAAAAAGCATGGTTAGACTACTTAGCCTCTAGTAACGATGAGCATATGAGAGAGAAGATGAAAGAAAGATATAAGCTGCAGAAAGTTCATGCGAAAACATTGATTGAGGAAGTACGTGAAAGGTGTAGAATAGAAGCGGACGAGAGGTTGTCGCACAACTTTAGGGAAAACTCCAAACTCTTCTGGAAAGAGGTTGGAGGGTCCCGGAGTGGTGCGACAGCTTTAAGAATGAACAAAGTGCTTTCGAGAACCAATGACGTCCTCTCGGAAAAATCGGACGTCATGCAGCGATGGAGTGAATTTTATAGAGAATTGTATGCGTGTCATGATCTCAGTGAAGGATCCGGAGGTGACGCCGTGACTGGCACGCCAGACACGGACCTCGATGACACTGAGGTCATCAGCATGAAAGAGATTGAACGTGCGATTCGAAGTTTGAAATGTGGTAAGGCTGCGGGACTAGACAGAGTTACTGCTGAAATGGTCAAGTACGGTGGGCCTCGCGTCTGGGACAGTTTTCATCTGCTGTGCAATTTGTGCTGGCGGACGGGAGATGTCCCGGATGATTGGCGATCCGCGGTCATTGTGCCTTTATATAAAGGTAAAGGTTCACATTTTGACTGCGGGAGCTATCGGGCGATCAGCTTGACCAGTTTAGCAAGTAAAGTTTATTCGAAGATTTTGACACGCAGGATGCAAGAGAAATCGGAAAGATTCTTATGGGAGGCACAATGCGGATTTAGACCTGGAAGAGGATGCACGGATCAAATGTTTTCTCTCCGCATGATCACGGAGAAGCTTCTGAGTGTTAACCAGAGGATTTTCTGTGCTTTTGTGGATCTGGAGAAAGCATTTGATAAGGTTATAAGGAAGAAAATGTGGGAACTGTTGCCGGGATATGGTGTGGATGGTCGATTGCTAAGGGCTGTGCAGTCACTTTACTATGACTGTAAAGCCTGTGTGCGGGTAGGGCATGACCTGTCACCCATGTTTAGCGTCCAAGCGGGCGTAAAACAGGGTTGTGTCATGTCTTCCTGGCTGTTCATACTGTATCTCGACAGCTGTTTACAGAAGCTGAAAGATAGCTGTTTGGGTGTGAAATTGGGTGACATAAAAGTTAATTGTCTGCTGTATGCTGATGATGCAGTGCTTATTGCACCATCAGAAGCAGAACTGCAGGCATTAGTCACGTGTATGAAAGAGGAATGTGAAATTAAAGGTCTCCGTTTGAATGCTAATAAAACTAAGGTTCTGGTATTTGAAAAGGACGAAGAGAGAACGAAATGTGAAATATGGGTAAATCAGGAATGTCTAGAACAGGTAAATGAAATTGTATACTTGGGGAGTGCTTTCAGCCGGGATGGAAGATGTGATTTAGATGTGGATAGGCGTGTCGCTGCCGGAAACAAAGTCAATGGTGCCCTGAATGCATTAGTCAAAAGGCAAGGCGTGGTGAAGAGTGCACGCCTTGCAATACATAACGCAGTTTTGGTACCGACTTTGTTATATGGCAGCGAAACCTGGGTATGCCAGAAGAAGCATAAAAGCAAGTTGAATGCAGTGGAGATGCGATCTCTTCGTAAAATGTGTGGCGTTACCATAGCCGACCGAAAGCGAAACGAAGAGATTCGCAATATGGCAGGATTGAAAGATGACCTTATCACAAAAATTGATAGGGGCGTACTCCAATGGTTTGGGCACGTTGAACGAATGAGTGAAGACCGAATGGTGAAGAAAATATATAGAGCGAAAGTAAATATTAAAAGGTGTCGAGGTAGACCGAGACTAACTTTCGAAGACCATGTGAGCAAATTGCTCGAAGAGGGGAGGGTCAAAAGTACTCGGATACCTAGACGTGCATGTATGAAGAAGTTAATGAACCTGAAAGAAGCGAAAGAGGTGTGTAAGGATCGTGACACTTGGCGATCTGTTCTCTCTGGCTACCCCGTTAGGGATTGTGCGTGACGATAAGTAAGTAAGTAAGTAAGTAGTAAGTAAGTAAAAAACATTATTTGCAATGAGAAACATGACACCATCATCATCATTAGCCCATCACAAGTATTCGCCTCCAGTCGCTCCCATCTTATGGAATTGCTAAACATCACTTGTGAATTTAGCAATTCTATTGGAATGGAGCTGGGGACGGATAAGTGTGCGGTCCTCCGTGTTGAAAGGGGAAGGGTCGCTAACTCTGAGGGCATAGACTTATCTATACCCGTCAACTTAATGGCCCTTTCCGAGGCTGAAACATACCGATACCTGGGTATGTCACAGAACATCGGTATCGATGAGGCTGGTATGAAACAGTCAGTTTGCGACGTGTTTTATGCACGCTTGACCAAAGTGCTTAACAGCCTTTTGTCCGGTGTGAATAAGACACATGCATATAACGGTTGGGTCATGCCTGTCCTCATGTATACCTTTGGCATACTCAGGTGGAGTCAGACTGAACTTAACGCCCTGGATAGAAAAGTCCGCACTACAATGACGTCCCATAGGATGCATCATCCGAGATCGTCGGTAATGAGGCTGTACTTGCCGCGAAAGCATGGTGGGCGTGGCTTCCTGAGCACGCTCACCATGCATAATCGCGAAGTGTGCAGCCTCCGTCATTACTTCCTGGCGAGATCGGATGATCCATTCTATAATGACATCATTTCTAGTGATAAAGGACTTACCCCTCTATCCTTAGCCAACGAGCAATGGCAAGACCCGGCAGTACAGACCATTTCCGACCGGGAGACCGTATTGAAGGAGAAGGAGCTCCATGGGAGGTACTACAGGGCTCTATATGAGCCTCACGTAGATACAGCCGCCTCCCTCAACTGGCTACGTTTCGGTGACCTCTTCGGGGAAACCGAGGGTTTTGTCTGTGCAATACAGGATCAGGTTATTAAGACCAACAACTATCGGAGATACATCCTAAAGGATGGCACTGTCGACGTCTGTCGAGCTTGTCGCCATCCCGGGGAGTCACTTAGGCATGTCATCTCCGGTTGTTCGGCGCTTTCTAACTCTGAGTACTTGCACAGGCACAACTTAGTAGCCAGAATTCTACACCAGGAGCTCGCTCTGAAATACGGTCTCGTGCACCAGAAATTGCCGTATTACAAGTACTTGCCGGAAGACGTGCTCGAAAATGACCGCGCCAGGTTCTACTGGGACCGGGCCATCATCACAGACAGGACTATTTTTGCGAATAAGCCTGATATTGTGCTGATGGACCGGGCACAGTCAAGGATATTTTTGATCGACATTACCATTCCCTATGGCGAGAACCTCGTGAGAGCCGAAACAGATAAACAAACAAAATATCTGGACCTGGCTCACAAGGTGACCGACATGTGGGGTGGTGTGTCGACCGAAATTATTCCTGTAGTCGTCTCTGCGAATGGGCTAATCCCAGTCAGCCTCTCGGGTCATCTGAGGCGACTGGGACTCCGTGATGGACCGCTCCTGACTCAAATGCAGAAGGCGGTGCTCCTCGATACCGTCCGCATCGTCCGCCGGTTTCTTTCCCTTTCCCCCTAACCCTCGGCCGTCTGGTCTCTTTTTTTTTTTTTTTTTTTTTTTATAGGATAGGGTGACAAACGAGCACACAGTCCACCTGATGGTAAGTGGTTGCTGTGGTCCATAGACATCTACATCTATCCTCGATTACGAATCAAAATGCAGATGCGTTGTCACCCGTGAGGACTAAGATGGAATGCCTCGTTTCCAGTAAAATGGGTCTCCGGTTCTCTACACTCACCATACGAAATACAGCAGCATTAAGCTACTATTTCACGCTGGTATTCTGTGAGAGCGTGGTCCTTCCCCGGTCGAGCCGACCCATTCGTGCTACAACTATACATCTAATATAACTGCAGCATGGCTCTACCACGTATACGTCTCCACTGCCGAAGGCTCCCATCTGGTTGGATCTTATTTATTTATGTAGTTTTTGTATTTATTTTATTTTATTGATATTTATGTACATTTATCTTTTCATTTTAATTTATAATTATATATTTTTAGAACCCAACCAGGTGAGAAAATTATATAGATACCCCAATAATAATAATAATAATCTTCCACAGCTATCACACAACGCCTTTTAGTCCCAAGCTAAGCAGAGCTCGTGTTATGGGTACTAGACAACTGATAAACATACTTATATATTTCTAAATACATAAATATTATAGATAAATTACTCCCAGAACAAATGATCGTGCTCATCACATAAACATTTGTCCTGGGTGGGAATCGAACCCACGACCTCCGGCTTAGCAGTCAGGGTCACTAACCACTAGACCAATAGGCCTGTCCACTAATACTTCACAACTACTGTATAACTAATATTTCACAACTACGACTGTTGAATTTATTAATGAAGTAAAGTAATTACAATTACATTTTTACTACTTATGGTAAAAGAGCTGGCCAGAATAGTTTACTCGACCAAAACAATTTTAAGTTTAATGTTGTTTTATCTTTCGTGGCTTTTATTTTATTATTTTACTAGCTTGCCAGGCAAACGTTGTTCTGCCCTTTTCGACGACAATTTGTCGTGTCATATTAAAAATCATTAAATTTGCACAAAAAAAACTGTGGGTCATTCATGGGCAAAAAACTATCCTATCTCTCAAGTTGGACCAAACTGCACACGGTGTGCAAATTTTATTAAAATGGAAACAAGAAATAACTATAAATAATAACACTGATGTGTTAATTCGGAGATCAACTCGGTCATATCTACTAACAGTTCTTTACCTTGCAAGTTGATGTTGGAACACGTTCAACATAAACTTAGGAACGAGATAAATTGTCGAATATTTGAGATAAATGTAAAAAAATTCGGCGGATGTTGTGTACATCATTTGTTTTTTTTAACAAAGTATCGTGTTAGATTTACTGGATCCAATATACCTACGCGTTTCGTGAAAATACTAAAACCCTACTAAAGGAAATGTACAATTTCAAGAGGATGCTAGACTAGTATACTACTTTCAAGTAGCTATATTTAAAATATTTTAATCTACGATGGCATTATGTTGCTATTTAACGTTGGTAGTAGTTTCAGTTTCGTTACCATTCGGTTACAAGAAAAAGTCCCGCGAAGTATATAACAGTATAACAGCAGCTATGGTCTTTCGGTCTGTTGTCTATATTATTTTGAGTATCCTGGCTTCCTTGGTCAACTTGCATGGCACTCGTATACTTTTAATAAAATGATTCATTCTTTTGAACTGTTACCCAGTGGTGGTTTCGTTTTAGAACGAATTTAATATTGTGATTACAGAAAATTAATTTCTTATCAAAAAAATTGTTCTAAGTTATATTTATATAAGCTGTAACATTTACACAAAAAACATCAAAGAAACGCCGCAACATTTGTCATGTTTCAAATCCCAAACAAAGCGAATCACGTGTCATAAATGTCTGGTACAAGAAAGTTTAAGTACAAGCTTATACAAAAATTCTCGCTACACAATTTCATGAAAAACACAAAATATTAAACTTTATATGCATAACAGTACATACGTTTGGAGCAGGCTAGTTTATAAAAGTGGCTAGAAAAGTCCTATGTATTATATTGATTGAGTTACAATACACGGACGCGTTTGAAATTAATATTAATGAATAAATTATATTTTACTATATTATTTTACGACAAATGATAAAATAATAATAATTATCATCGTTATCTTCCCGTTGCCATCATCATATTATTAATTTTTTTTTACAGAAGAGGGGGAAAACGAGCATGCGGCTCACCTGATGTTAATTGACTACCGCCGCCCATGATCAACCGGAATTGCAGGTGCGTTGCCGGCCCTTTAGAAAGAAGTAAGTTTTTAAGCTATTGCATAGCTTCTGTCGCGGGCCTTGAGTGCAGGAAAATCCAGAAATTGCGTAACGAAAAAAACCTCACGCTCTCCGACGGGCACGGAGGTGTGGCTTGAAGGTCGTGCATTGTCTAACGATGGTCTAACGTCGTTTCTTTTCCTCAGTCTTTGTTGTCTTTGTCGAAGAGTTTTGAAATTTTGAATATAAGTGAACAAAGTGCATTTATTAAGGCTGCTCTCTCGCAAAAAGCTTGAAAAAAGCGTGCAGATGAACCAACTTTTCGTCGACACTTACAGAGAAATTACATATGAAAAAAATAGCTAGTAATCTACATGATCTGATACGTAATTTGGTTTAGCCATAATTTTTCTATTGGTGTCACATAATAAATAAAAAAATACCCAAATGACCTCCAAATCGTTGAGATGAAACCACTTTACTCCTTCATTGTTTATCAAAGGAATATAAAAAAATATCTACTGCTTTACAATACAAAATAAAATAATTTGGTTTGGTTACTTTTTAGAAATATGTATTATTTTTAAGATAATAAATTAAAAATGCGTCCCGATTAAATACTGCATCTATATCACCCCCGCATTTGTCCACGAATTCAGTGCGGAGCGCATCGTGTTGCTAGGTGGACGTACGCCGCGTTGCGAGAGCTCAGCACTACGAAATAAAATCGTAAAATATTACCTACTGCAAAAATTTAATTTTGTTAATAGTGGAGTAGGTTTTTTCTGATTCTTGTTTAATAGTAGTGTTTTATAGTTATATTAATTGTACAATTTTATTAATGTTTAAGTTTAGTTTGTAAAACATGGGGAATAAGCAGAAACGATTGAAGAGAGGTCTAAAAAATATTACAAACCAAAGGGTATACATTTATCAAGGTAAGTTTTAAGTTTTATCTACATATTTCATAATATTAGACAGGTGCTGTTTATAAAATACCTATATCCTCTTCCGTGCGGGCCTCTGAGGTGTACAGACGTATTCATAACAATCTGTTCTATCTATTTTTTTTATTAACCTTTAAATTTAATTAAATAAAGTTACTGTTCATAAAATTGTGGCTCATAAATAGGAGTGCATAAAAACGAAGGGAGTTATTTTCAACCAACTCCTCCTAGTTCGTCTCTGCAGCCTCACAATTATAGATATGGTGACACCCATTTAACCGCCCATCGTCGTCTGCACACTAGCACGAGGGCGGTGCGAAGCTCGACGAATCAACGGCGTACGCACTAGAACATCACGCACTACGTAATTGTTGGAGGTACGTAACTGCGCTCCTGGTATAATTCAATTTGCAACCAGTTTCGCCTGACTACTGTATTTTGTTTACTTGCCTCTCCTGGTATAGTAAACTACCCACCATCTTGTATTTATAATTATTCACAACCAATTATACTGCCTGTTCTTAACCAGTTATACTTATAATAACATAATGCCTTTGAAACGCACTCCACCAAAAAAAACCAATGTTTCCGAGACAGATTCAGAAAGCGTCGATTCGATTCGAAAGCGAAAGTGTATCTGACCTTCAAAATAAAGATAACAACAACAGCGCAAACATGGGACGTTTAAAGAGAAAGCGTGAAAATGAGTTTCATACTTTTATGGAGGAGGTGCGTACTATGTTTTCTAGTTTTGTATCCGAACAAACAAACAAATTACAAACATTGGAGTATTCGCTATCCGAAATAAAATCACAAAATAATACAATACAACTCTCAATGGAAACACTGTCACATAAGTATGATGAAATTCAGAAGGAGTTGGAAGGGTTCAGAAAAGAACGAAAAGAATATATAACTTACATAAAACAGCTTGAAAATAAAATAGAAAACTTAGAAAGAGCTTCTTGTTCAACTAAGCTAGAAATTAGAAATATACCGAAAATTTCAAAGCGAGAACAAATATGAACTCTCAAATACGGTAAAAAAAATTGGTAACATACTAAATTTACAAATAGAAAGCGGAGATATTAAAGATATATATCGTAATACAGCAAAATCTAATATATCAAAACAAATAGTCGTCGAATTCACCTCAGTTTTGACAAAAGAAAGCATTATACAAAACCTTAAAAAACTTACTTTGAAAGAAAAAAATGAAAAATTAAATACTTCTTTTTTGGGTTTTGATAGCACACATAAACAACAGATTTACATATCAGAAGCTCTTACACCGAAAGGAAGACGTTTATTTTTCCTGGCAAGAGATTTTGCAAAAAGCCATGGTTTCGCATACTGCTGGACGTCCTATGGGAAAATTTTCCTTCGGAAAAAAGAAGGTTTGCCTCAAATTCGTATTCAAGAATAATGGGATCTCGTGAAACTTAAGGATAAAACCGCCCTGTGACTGTTTATTTTATTCTGCCACAACACTCAAACTAACTACCTTAAACATATTATTTTTAAGATCAGAAACAATATTATACCACAATATATTTTATTTAGAATTCATATAACAAATTTCATAAAACGTATTTATACCTTGCATACAACACTTTACACTCTACAAACTATTTTATTACTTATTAGAATAATTTTTAATAACATTTCCTATAAATTAATTGCTTTATTAGCAAATACATTGTATATATTAATCATAAACTTCAGTTTTTGTCGTATGTTATTAGGCCTTAAGCGCTTTATTTTGGGTTATAAATCTTATATTTCATCTCATTTTATGTTCATATGCTCTTATTACTTACACAGGTAATAATAACTTTAGTGAAATAGATAATATAGCTGTATCTGAATCTATGTCTTGTAAAGTCGAAGATTGTAAGAGTTTATTATATCAGCCTTCACAATATTTGACTGTACTTACTCAAAATATCCGTAGTATTTCAAGGAATTATGATAGATTTTTGGTAACTTTAAAAAGACTTGATATCTCCTGTGACGTTATTATACTGACAGAATGTTGGTTATCCTGTAATCCGGTAATACCTTATATGGATGGTTATAACCATTATATGACAAAAAACTATTTAAACCAAAATGATTGAATAGTAGTATATAGTAAATATAATCATCATATCACTATTGAAGAACCACAATGTCAAGATTGTAACTGTCTTATTATAAAGTTAGGAAAAGATTTTGCATTTCTGGCCATTTACAGATCTCCATCGTTCAAAAACATTGAAGATTTCCTTCATTCACTTGATAGGATCCTTGCAAAGCTCTGTACTTTCAAAACAGTCTCTATAATTGGTGACATAAATATTAATATTTTTTCAGAAACTAGTGACCCCAAATCATTAGAATATTTAAATTTATGCTCCTATCATGGCCTTTTACCAGCACATCGTATCCCTACTAGAGAAAATAGCTGCTTAGATCACGTTATTTTGAATACTAAATTGCAATCCCGATCTTTAGTATTACAATCTTCGATCACGGATCACCAGGCCGTACTTTTATGCCTAAAAGTGAAACAAAAAAAAAGATTTAGCCCTCGTGACTTTTAATAAATTAAATAGTGTGACTTTGGAATCCGATTTAAAACAGATTAATTGGAATACTGTATACTCTTCATGTGATCCAAATAAATCCATGCAATTTTTCATAACATCAATTCAAAGGGCTATAGAGTCAAATACTTTAACGACTAAACTGAAAAAACGAAACAGAATCATCAAACCGTGGATAACTCAGGGACTTCTTCGTTGTATGAGACATAGAGATAGTTTGCATATAAAATCAAGACAGTCACCAAATAATGAAATAATTAAGCTAAGCTATACGAGATATAGAAATTACTGTAATAATTTATTAAAAAAAGTTAAGAGAACATATGAAAAAAATCTATTAATAAATGCAAAGAAAAACAACAAAGCTCTATGGGATGCAATAAAAACAATAACATCTACATCAAAACCTAAAAATAAAGCAATCGAATTGATAGACCCTACACACGAGCAAAAATCAGTCGATGATATAAATGAGTTTTTTGTAACAATCGGGAGAGACTTAGCAGAGAAAACACTAAAATGCAAAAACATATCACACAGTGAGTATAACAAAGGATATACTACAAGTTCCTTAAAATCCTTCGTATTGTTAAGTACTGACATAGTAGAGGTTGAGCAACTCATCACAGAGTTAAAGGACGTTTGTTCTGTGGGCTGGGATTGCATACCAAATAAGGTCCTTAAAGACTTCAAACACATTTTCGTTCCACCTTTGACACATATTTTTAACAACTGTTTATCTCAAGGTATATTTCCTACGTTTCTAAAAAAATCTATGGTATTTCCAATTTACAAGGCAGGTAAACGAGACTGTGTCAATAACTACAGGCCTATATCGATACTTGCATCCATCTCTAAGCTTATGGAACGCATAATCAATAAAAGACTAGTCAAATATATAGAAGGAAATAACTTTATTTCTAAAAGCCAGTTCGGTTTTAGACCCGATAAATCAACTAGTGATGCAGTCCATGAGGTTACTGACTATATAGTAGGTAATCTGGATAAGGGCAAGAAAACTATTGGTATATTTTTGGATCTTGCCAAGGCTTTTGACACAGTCTCCATTCCTTTATTATTACATAAGCTTGAATCTCTTGGAATATGTGATGTTCAACTAAATTTATTTAAAGAATAACTTTCTAGTAGATATCAATGTGTCAAAATTAATGATCAAGTTAGTGGAGATCTACCGATTACACACGGTGTGCCACAAGGCAGTATATTAGGCCCAAGCTTGTTTATAATCTATATAAATGACCTCTGTCAGCTAAATATCCCAAATTGTAAAATATATTGCTATGCAGATGACACTGTCTTGCTATTCTCTGATGACTCGTGGGAGAATTACAAAAGTGCACAATTCGGTTTAAATCTAGTTACTCATTGGCTACAACTATATTCTCTTACTCTTAATGTTGAGAAGACACATTTTATCTCCTTTAGTATGCGAAACTCTACTCAACCAACGCCGTCTCTTTCACTAACAGCTCATAGTTGCGGTAATAATAACTTCTGTTCATGTCCTTCCATTACTAAAACTGCCTCCATAAAATATTTGGGGGTAATATTAGACCAAAATTTAACCCTTCGTGAACATATACTTATGGTTTGTGCCAAACTCAGAAAACTAAGCTTTATTTTCAAAAATATTCGACATGTGGCGCATCCCAAATTGCTGAAACAGATATACTTAGCTCTCGCTCAATCAATCCTGAACTATTGTATTACTGTGTGGGGAGGTGCATCAAAATCGATCTTAAAACCCCTTGAAATAGCACAAAGAGCAATCCTTAAAGTATGCACATTTAACCCCTTACTTTCCCCTACGTCTCAGTTATATCAATCCTTTGGAGTACTCACTGTTCGTCAACTATTTATTTTAAACACAGTGTTGAAACAACATTCATGCTTATCTTATAATAAAGATCTCTTGTTAACTAAACGAAGAAAAGATAAAGTTTGCAAAAATAGACCTATTTCTAGTCATTCTTTCGTTAATAAATATTTTTATTACCTTGGACCACTTCTTTATAATAAAATCAATAAAAAGACGGAATTGTACTATTTAAATAAAAAGAAATGCAAAATTAAATTATTCGAATTTCTTCATCAGTTAAACTTTGAAGAAACTGAAGCATTACTTACTACTAGTTAATGTTACTTACACACCCTCTTACACACACTCACGCTTTCAACATATTATACACAAAGAGATACATATTAATACACATTATATACTTATGTTAGTCTGTTTATATGTAATAGGGAAGAGCACTGTGATCTGAAATACAGATATATATTTATCTAGTTCAGACACAGATGTTCCATCATTCTTTGTGAACTAGGTATAGATCATAGAATAATTATTTATAAATGCGATAGTTATGCAAGTTTTGAAAATAAAGTATTATTATTATTATTATATTACTGTGATTTCGCCACTCTGTGACGAGACAAAGCGCGGAAAACGCAAGTGGTGTCAAGGCGCGGGCCGCGTCGTCGCATGCTGGTAGCGCATGTCTGAGAAATTAAAAAATATATATTTCGAAGAAATGTGAAGTTCGTCAACACGCATTGAGGCAGCGTGGCGGACATTTCCTTGCCTTAAAACCCTCTCAGAAATTAGAGGAGGCCTGTGCCCAGCAGTGGGACGTATATAAGCTGTAACTTTACTTTTTTTTACGTTTATAAATATGTTATTTTACCGACGAAAATTTTAAAGAAAAATAAAAAATAAGCAACCGACAACCTCCTAGGTCCCTATGTGACTTGCGAGATGTCAGTGTAACAAAACAAAACGGCCCAGAAAAACAGACTTTCCAACTGATAGCTAAATCAGCACGCAACAATTTTATTGGTGCCAGTGGGGATCGAACCCGGGTTGCTCCCGTACTGAGATACTTATAACGAGCGCTAACCATGTGAGCTACCACGGCTCTCAACGACATCGTTCCGTTCGTGTACAGCGCTGAAGACAGCAGAGTAAAAAATTAGAGATTGTGGTGTTTGAAATTTGTCATCTGTGAGAGTGAATTTTATCTGTGTACTCTGTAACAAATAACTATATAGAAAAAAATCTGAAAATGATATTTCGCCATTTTTGCTTGTGTACTGGTTAGGAACTCGATCAAAAATTTGATAATTTTTCTGTTTTTAAACGTTATTTCTGTTATTTTACATCAAATTAATTGTGAAGATATTTTCTTTAGGAAATATGTTTCATTACGACGATTCAAAAATGTTTACATATAATAATTTACCTCGAAATTCACTATACGCGATTATCGTTTATTGATTATAATAGAGCGTGCCATTTGAATTTTAAAGACAATTAATTGGACAATAAATAATAAGTGACAAATCTTGCCGTGGAGCGTGGAACTGAGTAGTTGCGCGTCTTGTTAATATAATTAACAAGACGCGCCGGCCGAGCCAATATTTCTCGGGAAAACGTCTCCGAGTGCCGGGACAAACTTGTGTCTGAAGTCGAGTCTTTGCTGAACAGAGTCTCGGATTGGGGACGACTAAATCTAGTCCAGTTTAACCCCCAGAAGACACAAGTTTGCGCGTTAACCGCTAAAAAGAACCCCTTTGTCGTATCCCCTCAGTTTCAAGGCACTCACCTTGTTGCCTCAGCCAGTATCGGAATCCTTGGCGTCGACATATCGAGTGACGTGCAGTTTCGTGGTTACTTGGAAGGGAAGGCCAAATTGGCCTCTAAAAAGCTTGGCGAGCAGAGCGGGACAGTATTTCATGCCGGCACACCGCCTGCAACTTTACAAGGCGCAGGTTCGGCCGCACATGGAATACTGTTCCCATCTCTGGGCTGGGGCTCCCCAGTACCAGCTCCTTCCACTTGACCGCATACAGCGCAGAGCGGCTCGAATCGTCGACGACCGAGTGCTTTCCGATCGGCTCGATTCACTGGCGTTGCGAAGAGATGTTGCATCTCTTTGCGTATTTTATCGCATCTATCACGGGGAGTGCTCTGAGGAATTGTTCGGATTAATCCCAGCCGCCAAATTTCGTGAACGCACTACGCGGCAAACGTCCCGATACCATCCACACCATCTGGATGCTTGGCGGTCCACCACTGTACGTTTCACAAGGAGTTTTCTTCCACGTACAACCTCTCTGTGGAATAGTTTATCACCGGCGATTTTTCCGGACCGATACGACCTGGGGACCTTCAAGAAAAGAGCTTACTCCTTTCTAAAGGGCCGGCAACGCACCCGCAATTCTCCTGGTGTTGCGGTTGATCATGGGCGGCGGTAGTCACTTAACATCAGGTGAGCCGCATGCTCGTTTGCCCCCTCTTCTATAAAAAAAAAAAAAATTGGCGTACGGCCGCTCTGACGTATGTACTGCGCGAACCTGAGTTTTTTGCGACGCGGTCCGGTGATACAGTATTTTTCACAAATAGTGAGTTCGTTATAACGCGGGTTCGGTTAAATCTGGTTGAATTTGATTGGATTAACCTAAGTAACTTGAATTAATATCAAAGAAAAAGAAATACTGCATAAATAAAATAAATAAATAATTATAATTGCATAAGTTGATACAAAATGCTATGCAATAGCTTTACCGCGGCAGTCCCCGAGTGCCACACGTCTTTTTTTTCTTGAAAGGCTTTTTTTTTGGCGGCTGGGATTAATCCCAACAATTCCTCAGAGCACTTCTCATGATAAATGCGAAAGAAAATGCAAAGAGATGCAACATCTCTTCTCAGCGCCAGTGAATCGAGCCGATCGGAAAAGACTCGGTCGTTGATGATTCGAACCGCTCTGCGCTGGATGCGCTCAAGTGGAAGGAACCGGCACTGGGGAACCCCAGCTCAGAGATATGAACAGTATTCCATGTGCAGCGGAACCTGTGCGTTGTAAAGTTGCAGGCGGTATGCGGGCATGAAATACTGTCCCGCTCTGCTAAGCACGCCAAGCTTTTTAGAGGCCAATTTGGCCTTCTCTTCCAAGTGACCGCGAAACTGCACGTCTCTCGATATGCCGACGCCGAAGATTCCGATACTGGCTGAGGCAACAAGGGGAGTGCCTTGAAACTAGGGAGATACGACAATTTGAGCGGTTAACACGCAAACTTGTATTTTCTGAGGGTAAAACTGGACTAGATTTAGTCACCCCAATCCGAGACTCTGTTCAGCAAAGACTCGATTTCAGACATAAGTTTGTACTCGAAGACGTTTTTCCGAAAAATATTGGCACACCAGTGCTGTCATCTGCATAGCAATGAATGTCACAGGCTTGCAACATATCGTTGATATGCAGAAGAAACAGCCATGGCGATAGCACGCAGCCTTGTAAAACACCAGAATTGATAGGCTTGTAATCGGAGCTTGTACCGTCTTGATGCTCCGATCTACAAGAAAGCTGGTGATCCAAATGCACAATTTCTTGGGAAGCCCATAGGAAGGGAGCTTCGAAAGAAGCGCTTTGTGCCAAACCCGATCGAAGGCCTTCGCAATGTCCAAACTAACGGCCAATGCCTCCTCCTTGGACTCTACTGACTACACCATCTATGAGTTAGGTAGACCAGAAGATTACCAGCAGATCGACTACGATGAAAACCGTATTGGCGATCACGAATCAGCTGGTGATCCTCTAGGTACCTCATGAGCTGGCAGTTGATAATGGACTCCATTGTTTTGGGCAACAAGGAGGTGATGGTGATTGGCCGATAGTTGGACTGGTCTGAGTGATCGTCTGTTTTAGGGATTGGGTGGACGAAAGCCGTCTTCAATGAATTTGAGACTACGCCTAGGGAGTAGGAGTACCGGAAAAGACGCGTTAAAAAGACGCTGGAGCACACGTCCTCAGCACAATTGGGGGAATTCCGTTAGGCCCACTCGACTTGTGGATGTTCAGGGAGAGGAGTGCTTTGCAAACCGAGCACTGTGTGAACTGTACTTCCAGCACTCACACCGCGGAGTAGTCGGCGGCGTACTCCCCCCGTCATCTAAAGTCGAGTTGGACGCAAAGAAAGAGTCTGGCAGATCGGTTTTCTCCTTTGGGGTATGGACCAGTGAGTCGTCCTCCCTGTGCAGAGATGGAAGAGATGGCTGACAGAAATTCCCCTGGACAGCCTTGGCAAAAGACTAGAATGCACGGGTTCCAGAAGGAAGGCGAACTAGTTTCTCGCCAATTATGCTCATGTGCTCTGACTTTGCCTTGGCAATGACCCTTTTGAAGAACCTAGAGGCGGAATTATACTTCTTTTTTAGAGCGCTGGTGTTTACATCCCGGGACGTTGATGCTTCAGCCCGGGCTTGGTAGCACTCCTGCTTATAGCATGATGCTATTTTACAGGAGTGACCAAACCATGGCTGAGATATGCCTCCGATGGGCACCACAGAGGAAGGAATAAAAAGTTCCATACCCTGAAGTACCACATCAGCGACAGAATCCGCAACAACGTTGGGATCTTCCGGCGAGAAGCAAACCCGCCCCCAAGGGTAGGATCCCATCCCAATCGGATCCTATCCCAATCGGCAGACCTATAGTGCCAAACACGTCGGCAGCTTGCTGAATGCAACTGCGATTTCAGCGTGAGTTTGTGATTTCAGCATCAAACTCCGGACAAGAGAATGGTCCGAGGAGCCTAAAGGGTCGTCGACGGAAATCTAATATCTGTCCGGGTGATAAGTCAGCAGAAGGTCCAACAGGGAAGGTGCATGATCCTCCACATCTGAAATCCGCGTAGGCGAAGTAACCAGTTGTGTCAGACCATATGCCAAGGCAAAAGTTATGAACAGATCTCCGCGCATGATCGGTTGTACGTGAACCAAGCCATTCTGCGTGATGAGCGTTAAAGTCACCAAGGATCACGATCTCTGCGGAGGGGATCTGCTGTAGCAACGAATCTGTAGCCATTTGGACATGGTCGAAGAGTTGGTCTGTTTCGGCGCGTAGACGCGCGGATGGTCGTCGCTGTCTACGCGTACAATTTGTACCCGGGTAGGAGAGATACGAGACATCACCCGTAGAAGACACCTGCGTCTCGATCAGAAAGAGCAGAGCCGGCCTCGCCATCTCGAGATTATTTATTTATATATTATTATGTATTAGAATGAAGTCCCCTGATATTGCAGAAATTCAAGGATAGCGTGGCAGGGTCGCCTTGGTCTTGTTGCTCCGTTTTTCTCGAGCAATTGTAGTCTTGAGTGGAATTTTGCCAAATATTAATAGCGGCATAACAAAAACCATCCCTGTATATTATAACTTATGAAAATGCCTGAACTTGTGATGCTGTAATGAATGAATAAATGAAACAAAAATTAAAGCGGTCTATTGATTTTCAACACAGTCCGTGTCCGTCTTCGCTATCCGCTTTTGACGGTGCCGCACCATTCGACATCCGCGCTTAATCCAATTACTAGCAAAGTTGGAACACGCAACTAAAGAATAATTGTATTACCTTATCTCAACAGGCAAATATAATCGCAAAATATAGATAGAATTACTAACACGAATTAATGTCAAATGGGCTCAAAGTTAAATTTGACCAATCTTGCCTGGCGTTAGTAAAATTAAAGGTCCCGCTATTGTTGAATCACAAGTTTTAGGTATTAATATTTTTAACAGTTGTAGGTCAAGAGTGCAAACGGGGAAAGCAACACAAAACCAACTTGTCAAGTTTACACGTGCATTGCACTCCAGCTTCTGTTTTCTCTTATAAGCATGTTCTGTAAAATAAATTGGGAACAAGGTTCACGTTCTACCTTGTACCTTGTACCTTAAACCTTGTACATAAAGTTAAACTTTTCCACGCTTATAACTTTAAACACATTCAATAACGAAGTCTCTCAGCGACGACTTTTATTACTTTAAAATGCCAACTATTTTTCCTACTTATAGAGGCGGAAGTAATTATAAAGCAGGCAGTGACACTACAAGGATAAGTCTCCGAAATATTGGAACGAAGTTCCTTATCGCGCGTTGCTAAAGGGGGCTAGCTAGACGGAAAAAATTAAGACCAAATGTTGTAACGACACTTTTTGCTATAGTTGTAAGCCGTGCGGCGTGCGCCTGTTTCTCTGTCTGTCTGTCTGTTTCTCTCTCTCTCTCTCTCTCTCTCCCTCTCTCTCTCTCTCTCATAGAAAGCAAGCCAGTTATTTTGGTTTTGTCTTTCTATTTCGCATTGAACAGTGTGGTGTCGCAACGATTATTTTTGTTGAATTTATACAGGTTTTTTGTACATTAACAACAATAATGAATCCCGACAGTGTTTGTGCACAAGTTCCGTATATTGCTGATGGAGTTAGGTAAGTTTTTATACAGACAATAATAAATGCTTATGTATTTTTAGCAAGTACGCATTATAACCTCTCCATTATTGCGTGTTTAGTATATATATATATATATGTGTGTGTGTATGTGTGTTTGTCTGTGTGCGTGTGTGTGTATGTATAAATACAATTAATAACGGTAAGAACTATTATTACTTTCGCTTAAGCGAATACAAAACTAGTTTCAAAGGCAAAATAAGTAATAACTACAATACAAGAACACTTTATTGTAAAACAACTGTATATCCAGACTGCTTACATTTATAAATTTTTATAAACGTACAAGAAAATTCCTAATGAGTATGAAATAATGTAAAATTTCTAGATTATTAATAAGTATATTTATAGTTTTTTAAAATATATAGTTGAAATAAGATTGAGTTTATTTTTTATAATAATACATTATCTTTTTAAGACCTGAACTTGTACCAAATGTGATTATAATATTTTTTGGTTTATTTTAGTTGTAGGGGTATAAAATAAGATACACAATTGTTTTCCAAAAAAAAAAAAATATCTTACACAAGTTAAAAAAAAACATGGTGCACATATGTGTACCTTAGGTTTTAACGTGGGCCAAAGTTTTTATTTGTGTGGTAACTCTCAAAACAATTATTTTTGAGCACACATAGGTACATATTGCATTTCACACACATGGTGCGGCAGCGTGAGGAGCACGTCGGATGACGGCATTTTGAGGCGGACTTGCTGTCCACAAATCGCGGCAGATGATCCACACTGTTCAGCCTTATTACATGTTGTGGTTGGGGTACAACCGCCCGATGTTTTTTTGTGGGTGGGTGGTCATCGGTTCACTGTAGTCCTTCGCTGGAAGCAGTCGAGATGGATCTTGTCGAAGGGCTAGCGCTGGGACAAAATGTGGAGCCAAGAAGCAAGAAGTTGGGTTCAACCTTTCCGCCGCTGTACTTCATCATCGCTTTGGCTAGATTCAGTCTGTATTGAAGTAAGCCCAACTTGTCTTTGCGTTGGACATTTTCTTCAGTGCAACAGCGAGTGTACATTATCCAGCAATTGACAACAACCAAATCCAGAAAATGACAAAAAGTTCTTACTGTCCACTTTCTTGTTCGCATTGCACTTCGATAGTAAGCAATTAGTCTGTCGCACAAATCTATTCCACCCATGCAGGCGTTGTAATTTCTGACTGTTTCCGGCCGAGCTACGTCTATCTTCCGCTTTTCTTTTTTGCACCACCGTTTGCAAGTATCTACAAGAGCACTCCCTGAACATGTAGACAACATTGTTACGGCCTTTGTGTCCATCCATTTTACGACACACACATTTTCATCGTCTCTTACTTTTTCATTCCATTGTCCTCTTTCTAACACCCTTCATTCTTCATTTTCTTCACTACTGGTCCAATCCTATTTGACATTGCGGTTCCAGTTAGAAAAATTGGAGTATCTTTTTCTAGCAAAAGTTCTGCCAGCTTCAGACTTGTAAAAATCCATCTGTGTACAATACGCAGCTATCGTTAATTGTGCGACATAGTTTTCGACGATACCCGCTCCTAGTCCTAGACTTTTCATTACATCATTTGGTAATGTATGCTTGCCAACATAGATTTCGAAATCCAATACTAACCCATCTCGGGCAGCCAGCACAAAGTTCTTCAGACCTAGTGGATTTGGCTTAGCAGGCACGTATTGACGGTATTCACATCGTGCAGATAATGGTATCATTTGCTCGTCAGTTGACATATGTTTAGAGCGTGGCAAACAATGGCATTTTTTCAAAATGGGGTCTTCAGTGGCCTGATTTTTCACAGCTTGTCATTAGCATTTGGTTGGTTTACGTCGACTAAGTGCAGATAATTCCTGAGCTCAAAAAAACTATCACGACTGAGTGTATCTCTAACTATAGGTACACAAAGATCTCTAGTCCAGTAGAGCTTTCCTTGTGGATATTTGAGGGTACCCATCATCAGCTGTACACCAGCAAAGTGGATCATTTCAATAGAATTTGTATTTATTGATTTTAGGTTTCTTTTTTGAGCTGAATATAGGTTGCTCTGTTCTGCTAGTAATCCCAAAAGTCTAGCCCTAAATACTCCAAAAAACAATACAAAACATTCATGTCCGCGCTCCCCTGTGAAATGAGTACGTCACCTGCAATATCTGGCCCACGGCGAGGCATTATGTTCTTTCGCCACAATAATCGTGATGTACTATGACTTACTTCTTCAGTATTTTCATCGTCTTGCATCGCTTCTTCACGTGCTTCTTCTTCTTCTAGGCCTTCCGCATCTCACCTCTAACTTCCGCATCTTGAGACTCTTGAAGTGCTCTTAAGACATCTGGCGGTAAGTACTCTTCATAATCGTCGTCTCCAGAAAAATCCAGATCGTTTTCATTCAGGAAATGCTCAATCGCCCGGTCATACATGTTGAAGCTGAAAAATGGTCGCATATCATAACACCAATAAAACAACACAACCTTTACACGAATATTTTTTAAATAAATATAAAACTTACCTTTCACACGTTAGTCCAATAATTCAGCAAAACAAATGAATAAAAATATCAAACTAAAGTGAAGATTTTCTTTTTTTATCGAAATTCAAAGATTGCTAGTTGACGTGTTTTGAAAAAAATTCCAACGAACAAATTTAAATGAAAAAATAACTCCACAAACTTCCTCCGCAAAGTCGTCTATGGACATATATCGAAACTCTATAACCTATAGTAACTCATTCAAGTACTAGCAGTTGTCAAAAGATGTCACTACTGGTCTTAATTTGAATAAATTAAAGGTGCACATATGTGTACCTATGGTCTTAAGAGGTTATTGCTACTCTTGTTTCCGAACAAACTTACGTACTGTTATACGGGACCTCGTAATTTAGGTTTTAAAAAAAAACACTTTTATTTCATAATAAGAAATAGTAATATTAAAAAAATATAAAATTAAGAAAATAATAAAAGTTACAATATTTAATTGGCCCGGAGTCGAAACTGGCAGACACGCGAGGATACAGAGAGAGATGTTCGGGATTCAGCGGCCGGGCAGAGACTGACTGCCCACCGGGAGCGGGAAGCAGAGTTGCCTTTAAGTGATGTCATGAGTAATTAGTGGAAATCTATGTAATCAATAATTATCCAAGACTAAGGGTTTTCCCTAGCATTGGGGAATCGTAACAGCCCCCCGACTTAGAGTAAACTACACCCTTAGAAGTGGAGTTTATGTAAATGAAGTGTGAATTAGCAGATTCGAAGAGAGGGTCCCGTGTTAACGTTTGAGGGGTTAATGTCATCTAATTCAGTGTCATTATTTTCAGGAGTTTTATTTGTTCTAGATTTCATTATTTTCTTGTGTATGCCAGTTTCATACATCTTATAAACGATAAAGCAAATAATAAAAATTACAATTACAATTGTGATACCTGAATAATATTTTTGATACAGAACAATATGCGGTTTTTCAATTATACTGTTAAGGCTTTTCAGGATTTCAGGATCATCATAAGCTAAGGAATCTAAGTTAACATTCTTAAGATTAACTACAGGTAAGTTTGATACAATATTATTATACCCTACAATATTACAACAGGAATCATTTAAAATATTAAAATTAGGTACAATGGTTTTCAGTTGAATTTCATGATTTTCGTGTGGTGTTAAACGAGTGTCCTTACAGTGGGCGATACATTCAGGAGGTAAGTACAATATACCGTTTCCACTAAATTCAATTTCAGTAATTTGGAAGTTATTACATTCAATACTTATTTTAGTTTTTTCAGACATTACAAATAACCATCTATTATAACGTAGTGGCTGCCAGATGCTTACATGACCATGAATGAATTTGGTTTCACAAATCGAAGGGATTGAGGTGAGTACTTTTGTAATAATTTCGGTTTCACAGGAAGGCGTTGCGGAAGAGGAATATAGTATTGGTGTTTGACAAAGGTAATGATCATTTTTGATTACTTTACAACAGTCCAGATTGTCTAACTTACAATACATTGATCTATCTCTGCTTATACCAATATATTTAGAGGATGGGATGATGGTCGAATACGATTCAGGGTTATTTTTATCATGAGGGACTAGTGACGGTAAGTTGTGATATATGTTTAAGTGTATAGGATTAATGAGAGGGATTTTTACTGCAAACACTATTTTTTCTTTATTGAAGTAACTAGAAATCTCTGATATGTTTAAAATAATGTGCATGTTGTCGAGATTTAAAGGAATTGGAAACTGTTTGGATTCGGGTAAAAATCTGTAGTTTTCGACTAATTCGGTGTACAATTCTTTGGGTGTTAGGATAGTGGGATATAGGATATTATATTTACTAAACATGATAGCGTTAATTATGTCCTCAACTTTAAAGGACAAGGCTAGGAGGCTATTTTCTATCATGGAAGTTAATTCCAGCATGCGAGACCTAATACCTAGTTCCTTTGAGACGTAAGTCAGGTTTAGAATGTCTTGTGACAATCCATCAATTGCATTTTTCAGATGGTTTTCATTTAGCTTAATTCTGTACAGAGTTTCATTAAAAGATCTAAGCGAAGAAGTAGTGACTAATATATTTTCCTTCATCAGGAGGGCTAGCTTCTTTTGGTCTGTTTCTACCTCTGCGATGGCATTGTCGTATCGGATGGCGTCGTCTTCATCCATTGTGCCGAATAACTTTTTTGATACAGTGCCTACGAATCCTAGAAGTGCAGACCTTTTGGTCTGGCGAGACGTAAGATGAAAGATGGCTTCGTTATCATGGGCTATATCATTATAACGGGTGTTCAGCGGTTCAAAGAGATTAGTGCATTCTAAGCGATCAAATACTTTGCCATCATTACATACTTGTTTGGATTTATCGAGGACAAGACGCAGATTTAGAATATGTGGATTAATAAAGGATACATCGTATGGGATAACTACACTAGGATAACTACCAACTAAACTTAAGGAACCTAAGGGGTCGAAGTAGATACCAGGACTGTTCGTTAAGGACGTAATGAACTCTTGCCCCAGCGCGGAATAACTGTAATAGAATATGCTTAAGATTAATAATATGTGTATAACTAGGGCTACATTTCGGATCTAGAAGCTAGTTTAACTTCGTCATAGTGATGTGTCACATGACGTCTATTTATGAGTAATGTCAAGGTGTTTCTGCCATTGATTTTTATGACTTTATACGGTCCTTTCCAAATAGGCGAGAGGGCTTTACGCAGACGCACATGATTTTTGAGATAAACGTAATCTTCGACTTTGTACTGAACAGGCCGTGAACGGGTGTCGTAATATTGTTTAGATCTCTCCTTAGATCTTTGTATGTTTTCTAAGGCTTTTTCGCGTGAAAGTTTTAGACGATGGTGTAAAGATTTGAGATATTCCGGATAAGTAAGATCAGCTTGTAATTCGTAGACGGAGTCCGGGATGAAAGGTTTCTGACCGAAAAGGAGCTCGTATGGTGTGAAGTTAGTAGTGGAATGGGTTGAGGTGTTGTATGCTAACATAGCGGTGTATACGTACTTATGCCAATCGGAATGATTTTCATTAACATAGGACTTAAGGTATTCCTTAAGCGTGGAGTGGCTGCGTTCAAGTGCACCTTGAGTTTGGGGATGGTATGGGGAAGACCAGATTTGTTTAATTTTCAGGAAGTTGCAGGTTCTTTTGAATAATTCTGCGGTGAAGTTTGTGCCTTGGTCGGTTAAAATAGACTTTGGGATGCCGAAAACGGAAATAAAGTGCACTAGACATTCACATGTCTCTTCTGCAGTTGCATTAGCGATAGGATAAGCGAGGGAATATTTGGTGAGGTCGTCCTGTAACGTGACAATAAATTTAAGTTTATTAAGACCAGCTTCTGGAAGTGGACCTACAAGATCGAGGCTGACACGTTCAAATGGCTTGGTAGAGGTTGTAGTTATTTGCATAGGTGATTTATTAATTTGTCTTAGGGCTTTGTTACTTTGGCATAGGGAGCAATTCTTTACATAAGTTTCGATATCAGTTCGCATATTTTTCCAGAAATACCTCTCTTTTACTCGGTTATACATTCGCGCGGATCCCAAATGTCCGGCAATTGGAATGTCGTGGTTTTCGCGGAGTATTTTAGGTATCTCGGAGGGTGTAGGGTAAATTATAGTGTTGTGATAAATATGTACTGATATTTGAGTATTGTTAAAGATATAGCAGAACATGTTGTATATTTTCGTCCAGATGTATTTGTCGAAAGGATTTTGGAAATCGGTAATGGCTAAATTTAGGTTGGAATCGGTGGAATTACGTAATATTTCGCATCGAAGATTTAGTAGGCTTTTATAAATGTCTTCATAAGAGCTATTATGAAAATGGTATACTTTGGTGAACAGGAGATATATAGTTTTTCCCTTGTGATCAAATGAGATGAAGGAGTAAAGAGTTCTTTCCCTGTCTAAGAGTTCTTGAGAATTTTCTAGGTTGCTTAGGATTTCTTCTAGATGAGGGTTGGAGTCGTCGAGGTCGATGGAGGTAGGTATGACAATGATTTTGCAGTTAGTTTTCAGGATGCTTTCGTTATGTTCAAGAATGTTAGCGTTACTATTAAAGTTTTTGTTACTCATTGTTTTTAGGAATTTGCTATAATTATCGTCGCGAGAAGGATTTGGTGTGAGATCTTGTGATTTGTTGGACGTGGTAGGTGTAGGAGGATCGTCGATTCCTGGTAATGAATCGTCGTTTTCTAAGAGGTCTACAGAAGGTAGTCTATCATCAAGGTCTAAGGAATCAGTGGGTAATTGGATATCAAGATCGTCGAGAGTCAGAGGGCTAAATTGAGGTGTGGAATTATCTTCATTTTGATTAGAGGTGGATGGTATAGGATCAGAGTCTGATGGCTGAATTGGGTTTACAGGATATCGGGATAGGGCGTCAGCAGCGGCATTGAGTTTTCCTTTTTGATATTCGATTTCGTATTCATATTCCATTAGTTTTAAGCGCCATCTTTGTAATTTGCTACTAGGATCTTTATGATTGAACAACCACTTTAGTGATCTATGGTCAGTAATGATTTTGAATTTTCGTCCATAGAGATATGGGCGGAATGTTTTACAACCGAATAAAATAGCAAGGAGTTCTTTTTTAGTAGTGTTGTAGTTACATTCGCTTTTGTTGAGGGTTCGAGAGGCAAAAGCTATTGGCCTATCCTTGCCTATTGGACCTTGACTGAGTACAGCGCCGATAGCATAATTTGAGGCATCACACGTTAAGATGAAAGGGATGGAGAAATCTGGATAAATGAGGATGGGAGCAGAGGTAAGTTTGTGTTTCAATTCGTCGAAGGCGACTTGTTGTTGGTTTTCCCATAGGAAGGGGACATCCTTTTTTAGGAGTTGGGTTAAGGGTTTGGCAATTTTAGAGAAATTAGCAATGAAACGGCGATAATAGGATACAAGACCGAGGAATGACTTAATGTCCTTTGGGGACTTGGGAGTAGGAAATTGAGTTACTGCTTTAACTTTTTCAGGGTTAGGTTTTACACCATCTTTAGTGGTTTGATGGCCAAGATATGCGACTTCACGTCGGAGAAACTCGCACTTGTCAGGTTGGAGTTTTAAATTGTAATTTCGAAGCCGTTGAAATACTGACGAAAGGTTATCGATGTGAGAGTTCAAGTCATGAGAATATATGACGATGTCGTCAAGGTAGACAAAACACCGCATGCCTTGGAGGCCTGTGAGAGCGGTGTTCATCAGTCGCTGGAAAGTGGCAGGAGCGTTTTTTAAGCCAAACGGCATCCTGGTGAATTGGTAGTGTCCTTGTGGTACACTAAAAGCTGTTTTAGGAGCGTCTTCCTCATTGATTAAAATTTGGTGAAATCCTGACGCAAGATCAAGGGTTGAGAAGTATTTGCTCTGTCCTAGCTGATCTAAAATTTCGGATATCTGTGGTATGGGATAGCTGTCACCAACAGTGATGTCATTTAGTTTCCGATAATCGATAACTATACGCCATTTTTGTTGTCCGGATGCATCGATCTTCTTTGGGACAATCCAGATTGGTGAAGACCATGGAGACTCTGAATGTTTTATGATTCCCTGGTCGAGCATTTGGTCAATTTGTTTTTGAACTTCTTGTTTATGTACTTCTGGGAACCGATAAGATTTTACGTTTATGGGGTTTTGATCGCTAGTTTTTATGTTATGTTTTAGAGCATTCGTGTGGGAAAGTTTATCGCCAGGAATAAAGAATATATCCGAATATTCGGAGCAAACATCGTGAAGGGCGTTTGCCTCTTCAGAATTGAGGTGGGAGATTCTAAGTAAGTTTAATACTTCTTGTGTTCGAAGATAGGAATCTGTGTTTTTTAAATGACAAACTGTGTAAGTGTTTACTGGGTCGAGAGGTTTGGTTAAAGAATTTAAGGGAATTAGTGTAATATCGAGATTTGATTGAAGGGTTATAGGGGTTTCAGAGGTATTAATTACTGATAAATTTATTCTTTTATTTTCTTTGACCGCGACTAAGCAATTAGCGATAAGCAAATCTTCATGATAGTATTGATCTAGTACAAGTCCTTCTTTTACTTCAGGGTTGGAAACAGAGCATTCTATGACGGTTTCGGATCTGGGAGGAATTACATAAGTAGGTTCATTAAAATATAATTTTATTTCATTTTTGCCCATTTTCAAAGTTTCACGAGTGTAGTCGATTGTGCAGCCGAAAGCGATTAGCATATCGGTGCCAACTATACCATCATAAGGTAAGTTTATTTGGGGTATTATATGGAATCTGTGTGTGATACAATTTTTGTCGTTTATTTTTATCTCAAGTGGGAAATGGCCCATTGTAGGTGAAGCTTGATCGATAGGGTCGATACCTTTTAGAAAAATTATTTCCGTTGCGATGTCGACTGGTTTTTGTATAGAGGATCGTTTTAGTAGGCTAACAGTTGCACCGGAGTCTATAAGGAGAGATAAGGTTGTGTCTGAAACCGAGGAATGCACGAGGATATGGGGTAAGCGTTTCTTTAATGGACCTATATTAATTTCGTAAATTCTGGTTTCAGGAATAGGATGAGGACCAGTTGAGTCTGAGGTGGATTTAGCGAGTACGGAATGATCTATCTTACGTTTGATGAGGTCGGTGGATATGGAGGATACAGCGGTGCGACTAGGTTGCAAGTCCTTATTGTTAGCGAGTGCAGAGGATACAGCGGGAATAGAGGATACGGTGTGTGCAAAGGATACAGCGGATGCAGAGGATACGGCGGATGCATAGCTACGATTTATTCGCGAATCCCTATTACTAGGGGATACAGAGGATACAGAGGAGACAGTGGATACAGTGTCGCATTTATTTCGCGAGTCCCTATTATAAGGGGATGCAGAGGATACAGTGGATACAGTGTTGCGTTCATTTCGCATGTCCCTGTCGTAAGGGGATACAGAGGATACAGTGGATACAGCGTTGCGATTATTTCGCGTGTCCCTGTCGTAAGGGGATACAGAGGATACAGTGGATACAGCGTTGCGATTATTTCGCGTGTCCCTGTCGTAAGGGGATACAGAGGATACAGTGGATACAGTGTTGCGATTATTTCGCGTGTCCCTGTCGTAAGGGGATACAGAGGATACAGTGGATGTAGTATTGGTGCCTTTGATATGGTAACGTTTTGGAAATCGATGTTTGGGTCTCACGAGACACCACCGTGAGCCCGCTATGCGTTTAAATCATCGTTTGATTTATCCTGATTTTCTGTATATTCACTGTTTTCATTAACATTTACCGCGTGGATTTGAGCTTGATTATTTTGATAACGCCTTGGAGATAGTCCGCGATTACTTTGGTTTCTAAAGCGGTTATTATTAAATTCACGTTTCTTACATTCCTCAATAGTGTGGCCCACGTTTTTACAGTAACGGCACACGGGAGGCCCTGAAGTAGACGGTCTTTGACTGTTAGCATTATTTGAATAGCCTCGCTGTGTTTGATTTCGAGCGTGCTGGGATTGAGGTTGAGGCCAACGTCCTTGACTAGGTGAACCGGTGTGGATTGCCGAAGGATTACGTTTAAAGGAGGTTTGCAATATTTTTTCTTCAGATACAGCGAAGCCAATGGCTTCATTTAGAGTTTCAGGATCACGGCATCTGACTACCGTTGACAATCGAGGATTTAAGCCACTTACAAATGTATGCAATGCTAGGTCTTGCATTGCAGCGACACGGCCAGTCAGTTCACCTTTCTTTTTCGTTGGTATGGAGATGTTAATTTCTGTTAATAGTTTTGATAAGCAAGTTTCTACGCGTAGTGCGAACTGATTGACTGTTTCACCATTAATTTGACAACAATCTTGGAGATCTGAGAGTAGTGCAGCATAGTGTTTTTTTTCGCCAAATTGATTTTTGAGAAACTCTTCTAGCTGTTGCCAGTTCTCGAATTCTTTGATGGAGCACGCACTTTCAGCACGGCCTTCGAGTTGGCTTAGAATAAATTTTAATATTATGTCTTGTTGAGATGGTGACGCAAGACTTATTGCATTTCTGCAATAGTTTAAAAATGCATTTAATTTTTCGCGACTTCCATCGAATTTATTAATAAATTTGCTTAAAAAGTTCATGTCGATTTCTTTTACTTCCTTAGACATGGCAATAGGCTCGTCTTTGGGCATAGCAAGTTAGTCAAAACAGCGATAACGCGTGGGGTACGGAGTTGCGATAAGAATGGAATGTTGCACTATTCTCGGTACTGAGCAATAAAGAAATAATACAATGAACAAAGAATGATTAATTAAATGTTACTAAGACTAATATGTACTTTGAAACTCTTTAACACTTTGGATTAAATTAAAATTATGCGATGGAATTTTATAGATAAATCACTGACACTTTTTCACAACACGGATAGCTTCGATGTAGGATTAATTAATGTACTTACAGGAATACTGCAATTACGACGGCAACACGAAACATTTCGTAGTCAAGCGAGATCACCCAAGGTGAGTGATAGGTCTTCGGTGTATGCCCAACAAGGCACGTGAGGGTCTGGTAAGACCAGCAGGATACAGCGGTGTTTGCACAGGGATGCAGGATACGGCGACACGGAGATGAGATTGGAATTATGTGCTCTTCACTGACACAATCACACGTAGAAATGAATTTATTTAATATATTTTCACAGAAATGAGGCGTTCCGAGGATTTACTTATTTCTTAAAAAAAAATCCCTTAAGCTGCCACCAATGTTATACGGGACCTCGTAATTTAGGTTTTAAAAAAAACACTTTTATTTCATAATAAGAAATAGTAATATTAAAAAAATATAAAATTAAGAAAATAATAAAAGTTACAATATTTAATTGGCCCGGAGTCGAAACTGGCAGACACGCGAGGATACAGAGAGAGATGTTCGGGATTCAGCGGCCGGGCAGAGACTGACTGCCCACCGGGAGCGGGAAGCAGAGTTGCCTTTAAGTGATGTCATGAATAATTAGTGGAAATCTATGTAATCAATAATTATCCAAGACTAAGGGTTTTCCCTAGCATTGGGGAATCGTAACAGTACGTACTTAGTTACGTACATTGAAGGTATTTTCTTCAGCATATTATGTATTTCCTCACTCTGAGATTTAGATGTACTTAGCCCTTTCACTCGGCCACCAATCTAATCAGATTGTACAATACCTACCTTACGTCGGCTCGGGTACGGGGCTAATCAGATCAGATAAGATCAGAAGTACTGCCTTATGAAAAAACTACTTTTTCCTTTAAAACAAAACCAAAGACAATATGCAATAGATAATAGTATCAAAGACAAAGATATGCTCTTTTATTTTAAACCATAACCTGGCAATGTTTCTTAGAAAAAAAAAAAAAGAAATCACTCTGAACTTTCGGCGTTCCACGTGTCAATTTGATGAAGGTGCTCGCCCTTTTTTATAGAATTTTATATTTGTGTCTGGACTAAAAACGAAAGTGTTATACTTTTTTATATTCCTTGTAATATACTAAACACGTAGATATGTAATTTGTGGTATAAAAAGTGAAAAGTAAATTGCCAAAAGTACTTCAAATTCCGAAAGGCCCGTTTTGGCGGGCGGGTTATAAATGTGTTATTTTTCAAATTCTCATTTATTTTTAGTGTAAAATGTAAGTAAAAATAGTTTTCCTACATATTTTGAAATAACATGACGTTGTATTTATTTCAAATTCACACAAACATATTTTAGAAATATTGTTCGAAATGTCATACAGATAATATATTATTATTTTTTTTTTTAATTTTTTAATATTTTAATATTTTGGTATGAGTAACGAATGGAAACACATAAAACATAAAATATACATATTTCCAAACAATTTCATATAAATTTCTCCAAAAACAAAGGTGTAGAATTCAAATTAGTAGTAATTTTGTCACTAAAATTGAAGTTTATACTACTATTATGCTATACAGTGTAATTTATATACTTTATTACAATTTCTAGCAACCAAAAATAATTTTATTCGATAGTTTATACATTCAACAAGACTTCCTGTAAGTTTTATCCATAAATATTGTCTCAAAGTGAAAATATAGCAAAATTTGCAATATTGCAAAAAATTTCCTAACCTAGAAATTTTCCCGCCATTAAGGTCCAGAGGGAACGGTAGTAAAACATGTCGCGCGCTGTCAGAGCTAACGGGTAAACTCTAAGTCGACTGATTTAGCTCATTTTTTGTTAAAAAAAATAATAGTTTGTAACTAACCGAGATAGCAAGTATGTATATTTGTTTTGTATGTATATTATATTTAAGTTATACGTATACAAATTTTATGAATAATACATCTAAGGTTTTTTTTTGTTACGAAATGAATTGTGTTATAATAGAGTCACGAGTTCACGTACAAGTAAACGGTGATGGTATGGTTAACGACAACATTGTTTACATCTATGAACTTGTAAGTTTTGAGACATTTTACTCAAGGGAAATATGAAAATTTCGTCTCCAACTGTCAACTTTGCACAGGTACTTTGTGCTAATTCGGTGCACTCTGCCGACTAATGCATTAGTTTGATTCTAATTAAATTCCAACTAACAAGTCACAGTAAATCCTACATAAATCCTAATTCTAAGTAAATTCCACACAAAATTGCCGCAGTAAATCCCGCAGATAGGCGTTACGATTGCGAAGGAGTGAGAATGTATCTTCAATTTACTTTCATTGTCCTAACACACATAAGTGATTCCGAAAGAGTAATTACATACCAAATGATAGACCATGGTGGCGTGAAAATGTCTATGGACCACAGCATCCATTTGCCATCAGGTGGACTGTGTGTTATCAATGTAGGTTGAGATTTTTAAGGCCTTTCCCATAGTCGCCACTCATAATAATAAAAATTTTGTCAGCACCTTGCAAAGAGGTGTGAGCGCCGTGCCTCGGCAAAAATTGATGGTGCAAGGGCCCGCTTGTGCATATGGCCTCACCATGAAACGGCGCCGGGTCTGGGCGTCTCCCGTTAAATGACGCCCTGTATGGATGATGGAACACAGAAGATTGCGCAAAGTGCCGCTACCTGGAGGTCGCCAGGGCGCGTCTGGAGCTGGTGCTGGACGCGACAGCATGCGAACCGCCAGCCGAGCGCGAGGTGCTGCACGACCACCCAGCAGCCCCTCGCATCCATCATCCCCACCAGCTTGCTTGGTGTCGGCAGGGTCTTCGCAGGCCCAGCAATCGGCACCCGCCACTGGTGGAGTACGCCGCATGCGATGGACCATCAATATGAATACAAACGCATTGCGGGCGTATTTTAGGGCGAAAGGGGGAGAAATTGGAGGTTTCGCGTATCGGATTAGGATGCATCGTCTTTTTACTGAGCTGGAGCCATCTATTACTGTCACCGAGCAAAACCTGGCAGACCGAGTTCGGTATATCTTACGCTCAAATATATTTGATGGCGCCGAACTCGAACGGCTACGACGTGAGGCTGTTCCCTCATCAAATGAAAACGCTACGACTGAGGGTGCGGTGCCACAAGTTGCAGAACAACCCGCACACGTGGATGCCGCCGTAAATACCCCAGTGGTTGCTGATTCAAATGATGATGGAACATTCACCCAGGAACTAGAAATAGAGCAAATGAGGAGTACATTGGAAGAGGCGATTATGGAAACGCGCAGTACGCCTCTCGAAAATCGACCGCGACTTCCCCGCATAGCCCTAAGCAAGCGGAATCGGGCTGTCGTGAGGGCTCTGAACCCAATGCTGGTGACCTATTTGGAAGCCAGCCGGGACCTTTGCGAGACGGACTCAATTCTCTTTGGCGCCGCACTGGCAGTCTGCCGTATTATAGGTGCCAAACTTTCCACGGCTGGACGCACTACTGGACAAAGTAGTGCTATCCCAGCCTGGAGAACAAGAATTGAAGAACGTATCGCAAAGGCTAGGGCCCTCATCGGCAGACTGATATGCTTCAAGTCAGGCAATACCAGGCCAAGGATTGTGCGCACCGTCAGGATGGCGTTTGCTGGGACAAATGTTAGTTTGTCCCAGCCGGATATAATGCAAAAACTGACGGAGCGCATAGACGACCTGAAGCAGAGAATCGCTGCTTGGGGAAAGCGAATTCGGCGATATACCGAGAGGTCGACACGGTTCAATCAGAATCGTCTCTTCCAGAGTGATCAGAAGAGGCTCTATAAATCATTGGAGCGACCAATGGTAAGTGGAACGGGCCCAGTACCGAATCAGGCCGACACGGTCGCATTCTGGCGAGGCCTGTGGTCAGAGCCCGTAAACCACAACAAGGGCCCTTGGACGGAAGTTGTGGCGAGTCAGTGTGCGGGTATTACGCCCATGGACCCCGTCACCATAACGCCGGATGACGTAGCTGAGGCGGTCCGTAGGGCCCCGAACTGGAAAACTCCGGGACTCGACGGGCTGCATCACTACTGGCTGAAGGGGTTTGTGGTGTGTCACACTGTGCTCGCCCGACAGTTCCAAGAGGCTCTCAACCAGAAGTCGCTCCCGAGCCTCTTCACTACTGGGATCACTCATTTGGTTCCTAAAGACCAGGTTACCACAGACCCGAGCAAATACCGCCCCATCACGTGTCTGCCGAACATATACAAGACACTAACATCCATTTAGAGCGCGAGAATCACTCGTCACCTGGACTCAAATCAGGTGATGTCGCGCGCTCAAAATGGATGTCGGGGCGGTGGTCGTGGAACCAAGGAACCACTCCTCATTGACGCGGTCATTGGCAAAGTGGTGAAACGCAACCGTCGTAACTTCTCCGCCGCCTGGATAGACTACAGAAAGGCATTCGACTCGGTGCCCCATACATGGCTAAAGAGAGTCCTCGAACTGTACAAGATAGACTGTACAGTTAGAGACTTCCTCGAGCAGTGTATGGGGCAGTGGAGTACGATCCTTTGTCAGCCGGGCGAGCGGATGATGGCTGCGGAGAACCACATAAGGATAGGAAGGGGTATCTTCCAGGGCGATTGTCTGAGTCCAATATGGTTCTGCCTCTCTCTGAACCCTCTCAGTACCTTACTGGAAGGCTCCGGGAGGGGATTTCAGCTACGGAAAGGAGGGACAAAAGTGACCCACCTTTTCTATATGGATGACCTCAAGTTATTCGCCTCCAGTAGCTCCCATCTCATGGAATTGCTAAACATCACTTGTGAATTTAGCAATTCCATTGGAATGGAGCTGGGGACGGATAAGTGTGTGGTGGTACTCCATGTTGAGAGGGGTAGGGTTGCTAACTGTGAGGGCATAGACTTATCTATGCCCGTCAACTTAAGGACCCTTTCCGAGGCTGAAACATACCGATACCTGGGTATGTCACAGAACATCATTATATATTTATAGAACCCAACCAGATGAGAAAACTATTTTGATAGCCCACATAATAATAATAATAATAAAGAGGCGTAGGGAAGTGACGACCCCATCGCCCGCTGACGTAACAGTTATGTGACAAAACTGCGACGTCGGCGCAGTCAGTCAGCATCCTGCCAAGAGGTGTGAGCGCCGTGCCTAGGCAAAATTGTAGATGCAAAGGTCCGTTTGTGCATATGACCCAACCACGAAACGGTGCCGGGCTTGGGCGTCTCCCGTTATTTGGCGCCCACAAAATGGATGATGGAAGAAACACAAAAAGGAACGCGCATAGGGCCGCTAACTGGGGGTCGCCGGGGCGCGTCTGGAGCTGGCGCTGGACGCGGCAGCATGCGGGCCGCCAGCCGAGCGCGAGGAGCTGCACGATCACCTAGCAGCCTATCGCATCCATCATCCCCACCAGAAGGCTTGGTGTCGGCTGGGTCTTCTCGGACCCAGCAAGCGGCACCCGCTGCTGGTGGAGCACGTCGCATGCGTTGGACAAAATCCATGAACGAAAACGCATTGCGGGCGTACTATAGGGCGAAAGGGGAAGAAACTGTGGGAATAGCGTATAGGTCTCGGATGCATTGCTTTTTTGCTGAGCTGGAGCCGTCTATACCCGTCACGGAACAAAACCTGGCAGATCGAGTTCGGTACATCATGCGCTCGAAAATATTTGATGATGCCGAACTCGAACGACTACGACGTGAGGCTCTTCCGTCGTCGAATGAATCGGCTATGGCTGGAGATGCAGCTCCACATTCGACAAACCAGCATCTACACGTGGAAGCCGCCATGGATCTTCCAGTTGTGGTTGATTCGAACGACGATGAAATAGTCTCCCACGAACTAGAGCAAATGAGGAGTATATTGGAAGAGGCGATTTTGGAAACGCGCAACACCCCTCTTGAAAATCGACCGCGACTTCCCCGCATACCCCTAAGCAAGCGAAATCGGGCTGTCGTGAGGGCTCTTCACCCAATGCTGGTGACCTATTTGGAAGCCAGCCGGGACCTTTACGAGACGGACTCGATTCTCTTTGGCGCCGAAATGGCAGTTTGCCGTATTATTGGCGCCAAACTTCCCATGGCTGGACGCGCTACTACACAAAGTAGCGCCATCCCAGCCTGGAGGAAAAGAATCGAGGACCGTATCGCAAAGGCAAGGGCCCTTATCGGCAGAATGACAAGCTTCAGGTCGGGTAATAATAGACCGAGGATTATGCGCACCGTTAGGATGGCGTTTGCTGGGACAAATATCAGTTTGTCCCAGCCGGATATCACGCAGAAACTAACGGAGCGCATAGACGACCTGAAGCAAAAGATCGCTGCTTGGGGGAAGCGGAATCGACGATTTTCCGAGGGGTCAAGGCGGTTCAACCAGAATCGTCTCTTCCAGAGTGATCAGAAGAGGCTCTATAAATCATTGGAGCGACCAAAGGTATGTGGAGCGGGCCAAGGACCGGATCAGGCTGACATTATCGCATTCTGGCGTGGCCTGTGGTCAGAGCCCGTAAACCACAGCGAGGGCCCTGGGATGGAAGTTGTGGCGAGCCAGGGTGCGAGTGTTACGCCTATGGACCCCATCACCATAACGCCAGAAGACGTGGCTGAGGCGGTCCGTTGGGCCCCGAACTGGAAAAGTCCGGGGCTCGACGGCCTGCATCATTACTGGCTGAAGGGGTTCATAGTGTGTCACGCTGTGCTCGCCCGACATTTTCAAGAGGCTCTCGACCAGAGGTCACTCCCGAGCCTCTTCACTACTGGGATCACTCACTTGGTTCCTAAAGATCAGGATACCACAGACCCGAGCAAATACTGCCCCATCACGTGTCTACCCACCATATATAAGACACTGACATCCATTTTGAGCGCGAGAATCACTCGTCACCTGGAGCTAAACCAGGTGATGTCACGCGCTCAAAATTGATGTCGGCGCGGTGGTCGTGGAACTAAGGAATCATTCCTCATTGACGCGGTCATAGGCAAAGTGGTGAAACGCAACCGTCGGAACTTCTCTGCCGCCTGGATAGACTACAGAAAGGCGTTCGACTCGGTGCCCCATACATGGCTAAAGAGGGTCCTCGAGCTGTACAAGATTGACTGTACAGTTAGAGACTTCCTCGAGCAGTGTATGGGGCAGTGGAGTACGATCCTTTGTCATCTGGGTGAGCGGATAACGGCTGCGGAGAACCACATAAGGATAAGAAGGGGTATCTTCCAGGGCGATTGTCTGAGTCCAATCTGGTTCTGCCTCTCTCTTAAACCTCTCAGTATCTTACTGGAGGGCTCCGGGAGGGGATTTCAGCTACGGAAAGGAAGGACAAAAGTGACCCACCTTTTCTATATGGATGACCTCAAGTTATTCGCCTCCGGTCGCTCCCATCTTATGGAACTGCTAAACATCACTTGTGAATTTAGCAGTTCCATTGGAATGGAGCTGGGGACGGATAAGTGTGCGGTCCTCCATGTTGAAAGGGGAAGGGTTACTAACTCTGAGGGCATAGACTTGTCTATGCCCGTCAACTTAAGGTCCCTTTCCGAGGCTGAAACATACCGATACCTGGGTATATCACAGAATATCGGTATCGATGAGTCTGGTATGAAACAGTCAGTTTGCGATGTGTTTTTGCACGCTTGACCAAAGTGCTTAACAGCCTTTTGTCTGGTGTGAATAAGTCACGCGCATATAACTGCTGGGTTATGCCTGTCCTCATGTATACCTTTGGCATACTCAGGTGGACTCAGACTGAGCTTAACGCCCTGGATAGAAAAGTCCGCACTACCATGACGTCCCATAGGATGCATCATCCGAGATCGTCGGTAATGAGGCTGTACTTGCCGCGAAAGTATGGTGGGCGTGGCTTTCTGAGCGCGCTCACCATGCATAATCGCGAAGTGTGCAGTCTCCGTCAATACTTCTTGGCGAGATCGGATGATCCATTCTATAATGACGTCATTTCTAGTGATAAAGGGCTTACCCCTCTATCCTTAGCCAACGAGCAATGGCAGGACCCAGCAGTGCTTAGCATTTCCGACCGGGAGACCGTATGGAAGGAGAAGGAGCTCCACGGGAGGTACTACAAGGCTCTATATGAGCCCTTCGTAGATACGGTCGCCTCCCTCAACTGGCTACGTTTTGGTAACCTCTTCGGGGAAACCGAGGGTTTTGTCTGTGCAATACAAGATCAGGTTATTAAGACCAACAACTATCGGAGATACATCCTAAAGGATGGCACCGTCGACGTCTGTCGAGCATGTCGCCATCCCGGGGAGTCACTCAGGCATGTCATCTCCGGTTGTTCGGCGCTTTCTAACTCTGAGTACTTGCACAGGCACAAAGTAGTAGCCAGAATTCTACACCAGGAGCTCGCTCTGAAATTCGGTCTCGTGGACCGGAAATTTCCGTATTACAAGTACTTGCCGGAAGCCGTGCTCGAAAGTGACCGCGCCAGGCTCTACTGGGACCGGGCCATCATCACAGACAGGACTATTCTTGCGAATAAGCCTGATATTGTGCTGATGGACCGGGCACAGTCAAGGATATTTTTGGTCGATATTACCATCCCGTATGACGAGAACCTCGTGAGAGCCGAAACAGATAAGCAATCAAAATATCTGGACCTGGCTCACGAGGTGACCGACATGTGGGGTGGTCTGCCGGCCGAAATTATTCCTGTAGTCGTCTCTGCGAATGGGCTAATCCCAGTTAGCCTCTCTAGTCATCTGAGGCGACTGGGACTTCGTGACAGACCGCTCCGGGCTCAAATGCAGAAGGCGGTGCTCCTTGATACTGCCCGCATCGTCTGTCGGTTTCTTTCCCTTTCTCCCTAACCCTTGGCCGTTTGGTCTCCCCTGCCGAGGGCTTCCATCTGGTTGGGCTTTTATTTATTTATGTATTTTTGTATTTATTTTATTTTATTGATATTTATGTATATTTATCCTTTCATTTTCGTTTATAATTATATATTTATTGATCCCAACCAGATGAGAAAACTATATAGATACCCTACACATAATAATAATAAGTGTTTATTTCAGACGTAAGGAACATCCATAGATTGTTAGTATGTTAGTAACATTTTTCCTTAACTTCTAAGTTAGTATTGTTAGTTAATGTGAATTATGTACAAATTTTTTTTTTCGCCCAATAGCTACCGTCATACAGTGGTGCAGTATGGGCAGTCGGGCCAGGCAGCAATTACCCTTAGGATGCCGTTGTTGCTGGTACGTAAGCGCTGCAGCAGAGACGCTGCTTTTCTACGCATTATGGCGAAAAAATCATTAGTGTGTGCGTCTGCGAACATTTTAGAGGTACTACAGCGCCACGGCAGCCTCAACAGCGTCCTAAAGGCGTTGTTATATTGAACACGCAGGGCACTGTAGGTCCTGCGCGTATAAGTCACCCACTGACCACCGGTATAGAAAGACTGACAGAACGCTTTAAATAAATTTACTTTCACGTCTGCAGTGCACCGGGCGAATCTGCGGGCAAGCATATTGCCCCTTACCGACAACGCTCTGCGCTCTCGTTCAATATCCTCATCATCTCCTAGGTCGCTCGTAACTATATGACCGAGATATTTGAACTTCTGTACGACTTTGAGAGGTACACCATCGAGACATACGGGTGGCACATGTCGTGGCTTCCGTTTCGGTGCCTTAAATACTAATATTTCACTCTTTTTTGAGTTGTATTTAAGGCCATGCTCCTCCGCATATGTCTCGCAGATAGAAGGCAGTTTCCTCAGTTCTGCTATAGAAGGACTGAGCAGCGCCATGTCGTCGGCATAGCTTATGTTGTTGGCACATATGTCATCGATGTGGCAGCCAACATGTGTGCTGCTAAGTCGTTCAATCAGTTGGTTTACATACAGGTTGAACAAGAGTGGAGAGCTTAAGCCACCCTGCCTTACACCGCATTCCATCCTGTATTCTTCCGACAGAGCTCCAACCCACCTCACCTGGTTACGCTGGTTAGCATACCAGTATCTTAGTAGAGCCGTGTACTCCGCCGGCACACCCGCGTCCCTCAACTTGCCCCACAGCATGTCGTATGAGACCAGGTCAAAAGCTTTCGATAAGTCGAGGAAATACGCGTACACCGGCGTCCGCCTTACGGTGTAGTATTTGACAGTGTGTTTCAAACAGTAAATGGCGCTCTCCGTCGATAAATTCGGCTTAAACCCAAATTGTGCATCGTTTATTAGTACGTATTTATTAAGACACTCATTTATCACGCTATCAAACACCTTGGCTGCAGTGGTTGCAAGCGAGATAGGTCGGTAATTACCAATGTCGGATGTGTCCTCAGTTTTATTTTTAACAACGGGTACTACAATAGTCCTCATCAGTGGCTCGGGTAAGTAAGAGTGACCCAAACACAGGCTGTAAAACTTGGTTATGATAACCAAGCTAATTTCCTCTTACCATCTCTTTAATTATTTTTTCTATTTTTTTTGCAGGTATCTTTTTATTTCGTTCTGTCATGACAGTCTCAGCTTCGCTCAAATTCAAACCTGAAACGACATTTAAGGGTGAACTTACAGTAAAATTGCATCTGAATGCATCCGCAATATTCTTGTGATCATAAGCACCCCCAACACTCACTGGAAGACTCTGCTTAACATTCATTTTGTTTGTGTTCTTCCAGAAGCTTTTAAAGTCTTTAGAAGAGTGATTTGTCGCAATAATATCCATCTTTAGCTGTTCTTGTCTGTTTTGACACCATTTTAATTTGGCTTTAAAATTCTTTCTAGATTCTGACATCTCTTCAAATACGCGATCCCTGGACGGCTGCCCAGCCATCATCCACTCTTGAAATTTAAGCCGCGCCTCCCGATGTGGGCCCGCGACGTGCTTATTCCACCCGTTACGTAACCTCCCTTTTTTCTACATGTATTCCTATATGTACGAATTGCTGCCAGTGATAGTATATTTATAATATTACCGTAAATATTATAAAGTATAGCGGGATGTTCCTTGTGACTACAAAATGTATCACAACAGTCTCTGAGTTCCTTTGGAAGATCTATAATTCTCCAGTTTGTGTGACAAAAATTGTGATACAGTTTTATCTGCTGTGGAGTCCTGTTGCCCCAAGTAACACGGTTCACAGGTTTCCCCATTACCTGCTCCACAACCTTAGGCTTAAGTTTATTTAAATAACATTCCACCACAAGTGGGTAGTGGTCTTATGAGACCCGCGGGATAAAATTGAGTAGAGGGTGCTTATACATCACTGAACACGACAGAGTAATTAATAGACAAAGAAATATCCATATTATAAAATTATACGAGTACTTGTATATATCTCTAAAAAAAGGAGGATATTTTAAAGTAAGGGAAAGCTTTATAAAGTCAGCTGTGCACGGATTCTGTTGTTATATATATATATATGGCTCTCACGATACAGGTCTGGGCGCCTAGTGTGGGAACCACAGCTAAATTCTTTGTTAAATGCTAATTATCAAGTAAAGTATTTTTTTATAGGATAGGGTGACAAACGAGCACACAGTCCACCTGATGGTAAGTGGTTGCTGTGGCCCACAGACATCTACATCTATCCTCGACTACGAATCAAAATGCAGATACGTTGTCACCCGTGAGGACTTAGATGAAATGCCTCGTTTCCAGTAAAAAGGGTCTCCGGTTTTCTACACTCACCATCCGGAAAACAGCAGCATTAAGCTAATATTTTACGCTGATATTTTGTGAGAGCGTGGTTCTTCCTCGGTCAAGCCGAATCATTCGTGCTACTTATACTATAAATATAACTGCAGCATGGCATTCCCACGTATAAAATATACACATTTTTCATTTTTACTTTCTCGTCAAAATTTATAATCAATGAATAAAATGTGCGACGGCTTAATATGAACAGTGATATCTACGTCCAGAAACTAAGATCATCAAAGTTCTTGTTTTGTCTAATAACGCAAGAGCGCACTCAGTAAAATCATTTCATTGCCCTGATACAACTATTCATCGGATTGACTTGTTCCAAGGCTATTGTCAAAGTAATAAAGTTCTTTCTCAAATAAGTAATTGTTCAGAATCAATCTTTCAAAACCAATCGTAGTTTTCGTAGTTGTCCGTTACTTTCTTCGGAAACAAACACAAACATTTCTAAGAACTCCTTCCTGAAATTAATATCGATTCGATAGAATAATTAAAGTGGTAAATACTAAAATTAATTTCCCTAACTCTCAAATTTATTTAACTTGCTTATAAAGTTACAGTAATTTTGATACCATTTTTGAACCTAAGATATTTACTTATTTTTGTATGTGGGAGTAGTAGAGCACGAATGGGTGAGCTCGACTGATAAAGAACATCGCTCTTACATAATACCAGCGTAAAATAGCAGCTTAATGTGAAATTGGTATCGTATGTTGAGTGTAGAGAACCGGAGAACCTTATGACTGTAAACGAGGAATTCCAACTTAGTCCTCAAGGGTGACAACGCATATGCATTTCGATTCTTAATTAAAGACACATGTAGGTGCCTAGAGACCACAGCATCCACTACCATCAGGTGGACTTTGTGTTCATTTATCACCTTAGTTCACAACAACAACAACAACAAGAGAAATTTACAAACAAATTAGACAAATAGACAAATTTATGGAATTTTCTAACGACGTTACCGATAACCTCAACAAAGTGGAGATATAAAAATTAAATTTTCTTCCGTGTTAAAGGAGAATAAAAACGACTTATTTGCAATTGTAACGCGGCCGCTCGACATCGAACATTTTGCATTCAACGCGCGGTGTTTCAATTTTGTGGGACACAATAAGAAAGCAATAAAACGGAAATAAAAAGAACTTAATGTTACAGAATAACTACATAGTATCACGTACAGAAGTTTCATTCCTTTGATGTTGACTGCTTGTCGACTTATTAATAGCCTTAATTATTATTAATTAGATGAACATGTGACCAATGATGGGAAATCATGTTAAAAATTATGACAAAAATGAAGACAAGACACATGCAATAACTTCAGGATCAATTCAAACGTAAGAAAAAAAATAAACGAATCAAACATAATAAACACATTTTCGCGTAGTTGTTTTTTCACATTTAATATGAATTTACAAGATTTTTTCATATTTTCATTGATACATATTTACAATAACATTCATAATGTAATAGTATTGGTTTTCTTTGTTACCGACAACGAAACCTACAATTACGTTATTTGCTTTAAAATGTCTCTTCTAATGTTAATAAATAATTTATTAAACAAAATTAAGCTGTGTCATAATGTATTTTTCTATAAATTTCTGTCTCCATTTAGATAAACATACTCCTTAGAAGTCATGAAATAAAAAAGTAGTAATATATATATATATATATATATATATATATATATATATATATATATATATATATATATATATATATATATATATATATATATATATATATATATATATATATATATATTTATTCTGATTACAATATTCGAAATAAATAACTTAAATAAAAAAACCGGCCAAGAGCGTGTCGGGCCACGCTCAGTGTAGGATTCCGTAGTTTCCCGTCCGTCACAATAAGTGTTCCCACTTATGAGTTCAAAGGTGGGTATCCATTATGTTCGCGCTCCAGCAGCGCTCCGCGCTCCTGCAACTGCTCCCGGTAGTGGGTACTGTTGTTTCCATCCAAGTTCAAAATGATTATCCTAGAAATTCCTTACAAATTTCTACTTTTCAGATTTTTTTCATATTTTCTAAACTTATGGTTCAAAAGTTAGAGGGGGGGGACACATTGTTTTTTACTTTTGGAGCGATTATTTCCGAAATTATTGACATTATCAAAAAATGATTCTTGTTAACCCCTATTCATTTTTAAATACTTTTCCAACAATTTATCACAAGTTAAGGTTGACATTAAAAAAAAATCACTTCCCACTTTACATATAGGGGGGCTACCCTAATAAAACATTTTTTTCCAATTTTTATTTTACCACTTTGTCGGCGTGATTGAAACACATATTGGTACCAAATTTCAGCTTTATAGTGCTAACGGTCACAGAGATTAAGCGAGTACGGACAGACGGACAGACAGACATGGCGGAACTATAAGGGTTCCTAGTTGACTACGGAACGCTAAACTTTCTTTTCTTTTCCTTATACGTACTTTGGACTTTATAACAGGTATCACAAATTGCTTAACATAATTGGAACAAAAGTTAAATTTTAGTCTATGGTAACCGCGGTTAACAATGACATCTGGACGTTAAACATCTCAGTCCTTCCCGTGACCATGGGTGCTGTAAATCTCTCGAAACGTCGGGTATTAAAAAGTTAAATATACGCGATAAATTCCGTAAAACCTGGTATTATTATAACGAGGTAAAGTTTTAGTTGAATATTTATTTAGCACTAACCTAACCATATTAAACACTGGTTCTGAACCAACCTTCATAAATAAACGCTGTCGCACAATAATCGACCTCACACTTGCAACAGAAGGAGCAGCTAAGCTAATAACGGGATGGCGTGTGTCGAAAGAGGTCTTATGCTCAGACTACAGATGGATCTGCTGCGTACTACAGGTCGATTTCCCCGCTATACCACCATGGAGAAATCCCTGCAATACGGAAAAAACAAAATAGCTCAATAGGCTGACGTCTTCGCTCGCGGGTGTTGGGGGAACTAATACCATAGCAGATCAATCGCTCCTAGAAGAACAGGTAGCATTTGTCACTAAAGCCATGATCGATAGCTAACATGAATCATATCCAGTAATCACTCCACCAAAACATGCTGAGCAAAAGCAACAGTGGTGGGGTAAAGAACTAGACAGGAAACGTAAGGAGGTAAGAAAAGCCCTAAATAGGGCAATGAATACCTCAAAGGCTGAAGACTGGCTTCTATATAAGAAATCTAAGTCTGAATAAAAAAAATGTATCAGTTATCCTAAACAGAACACGCCGGGATGTATCTCTTTAAAGAAACCCGACGGAAGCTACTCAACATCGCCGGATGAAACCCAACACATCCTAATTGATACTCACTTCCCAGGATGCTGTGTAGTTGAAAGGGTGAACCGGTATGAAGATGCACTGACACGGACAAAAGAAGACTGGGAATTAGCACAAAGAGTGGTGACGATGGACAAAATCCATTGGGCCATTCAAAGTTCCCAACCCTATAAGGCAGAAAGACCTAAAGGCTTGTCAGACTGTCACGGACTTCTTGCCATAATGAGAGCATGTCTGGCTCTTAAATATGTTCCTAGGCGATGGAGGGCAGTGAAAGTCACGTTCATACCCAAACCAAGTAAGAACGACAGACCCTAAATCCTACAGACCTATTAGCCTCACATCCTTTCTCCTAAAGACGATGGAGAGGATGTGTGAACGGGAGTTGAATAAAGATTGTTGGTGAATCTCAGACAATTCAGATCTTGAAAGGATGCCCGCAGGGTAGGGTTCTTTCACCTCTCATGTGGAATATGGTCATTAATGATCTCATCAGCAAATTAAACGCTAATCATTTCTACACAGTCGGTTACGCAGATGATCTGACAATACTGGTCTCTGGTAAGACAGCAAGCATTGTGTGCGACCTGACTCAAGCGGCTCTCCGTATTGTTAAGAGATGGTGCAGGGAATATGACCTTACCGTTAATCCAAATAAAACGGTTATAGTAATGTTCACACAAAAACGAATGCTGAAAAACTATCATCTTCCAAGTCTTTTCAGCATAAAACTCCAACTTTCTTCCGAGGTAAAAAACCTAGGTCTTACCTTGGACAGTAAACTTAACTGGAACAAACACATAGAAAACAAAGTCAGCAAAGCTAGTTTAACTTTCTGGCAATGCAGAAACATGATTGACAAACGATGGGGCTTAACGCCAAAAATTATACTGTGGCTGTACAAAACTGTAATTCGGCCCATGATCACATATGGCTCTCTGGTATGGTGTACCAAAACCAATGAAGCCACCACTATACAAATACTATACAAAAGCTTCAGCGTTACCAGAGATTAGCTAGTCAAATTTCGGGAACGTCGAAAGGAGTTTTTAAAAACTAAACTACAACTAAATTAATACGTCTCACCGATTTGGAGGTGGCTTTAATAATGATCGAATCTTCAAGAGTCTGTTCGTACGCAGACGTTCGACTCATCAACTAAGTACTAGGAATCTTATATAAAATGCTGATGTGTTAGTTTTGTTGCTTAGCCTAAATAATACAATATAATATATATAATATACTAGTCTAAAACAGAGGGACGGGGTGCATCCATAACTCCTCCCTCCCTAAGAGCAAAATTATCGGAAATATCATTTTTAATGTTTTTACGATAATTTTGGAAGTGAGGCATACATTTTTTTCTTAATAAGTATATTAAAAACAATAGGAGACTTAAAGCTAGAAAATTTAAAATTACATATGTTAGAACACTGAAGTTAGAGTCCTTTTCTCCTTTGAAGACACTTGAATCTGTGTAATAGATTTCACTGTGTTTTAAAGCATTTGACATATACTTCACTTCGTCCAAGTTGACACCATTCATGTTAATTACGCGTGTACTTGTTACATTGGTAGTTGAGCGTAATTGAGGTAAGTTGATGACTGGAACTGGTAGTGCTGCCTCGTATTCTGTGTAAACACGGTGGTGATGAATGTAAGTACCATGTATCTCCAGGTCACAGGGCTCATCACTGGTTAGTATATAAGTTCCAAAAATGGGTTGCTTGCTGATCTCGTTATCGCAGTGTTTGGTAAGTGTCGTTCTTAGCTTTGTAAAAACAATCCAATTTTCTGCCTTAATTTGCTGTACTTTGACGTCTTCAATTATAATAGCGTGTTGTGTGCAACAAGTAAGGTTATTCTCAAATTTCATCAACTGTTCTATGCAGGTAAGTCCAGGGTAGAGGGCTCTATTTTCTTCGGTACACAGGAAATCATCACCAGCGGCAAGCGGGCGACAGGGTTTCGTAACTGGTAAGTATTTCGTCCCTTTCACCAGGAGGTAAGGATATTTTGGGAATATGGTAATTGTTTCGTTAACGGATTCGCGGAAAATAGGTACGGAATAAACCTTAAAGTAATTGTAGGTATTATTATCAGTTAACGGAATCTCCATTATAAATGCTATCTGGTTTTTCTTAAGGTAAGATTTTACTTTTACGGTTTGTTCTAATTTTACCAAATTAGTTTCGGTTGGTGGGTACACTAAATTTTCGGTAGTGGATATTAGTTTTAAATGATCTAAGAGTTCTGTAGAATTTATAATAGATTGATGAAGTATAGATACTCTACTAAAAGCTAGGGCAGTCTCTATTTCATTTAATTTATCAAATATGGTTCGAAAATTGCTTATGAATAAATTAAATAATCCAAAAATATATGTAGAGAAAACCCAGTTATTTTCTCTAGTCGTTAGATGATTTAGCATTGTCTCTACACTTTTTAGGCATCGTGCGTGCATCTAGCATAACGGAATTATTATTTAAGGTTTCAGTGGCATTAATAAAGCTGTCCAACATTTTAGAGACTAAGGTGAGTTTCCTAGACACGATAATTTGGTTGTGACTTAATTCCGAGGTAAGTTTATCATACTTTAGAGCATCTTCATGATCGAGGTTTCCCGTAATAATTTTTAGAACTGACCCTAATGGATTTAGGATCCCTCTCTTAAAACGTTGCGGCATAAGTTGTTGAAATTTTTGAACGGTTAAGTCGCGTATGTGATCTGCATGGGTTTTAACGCTTATAAATTCGCGAGGGTATGGTTCTTTTACTTCAATTAGTTTACTGATTTTACGATATTGAGCAATAATTAGATTTAGGTCATCATAAATATTTTCTAAATTTAAAATCTTTATTATAGTCCAATGATCTGTTTGTGCATATGCTTGTCCTTGTTTTACCGGAAGTATCCCTGGGTTCTCCTCAAGTGACTGCAGATGATGGGCCAGGATCGGCATCGCAATCATCAGTATGCACCACCTGTGGAGGGCGTTTGATATTTTTAATCGGGGCTTTAGTCTTTCTTTCACCTACTTTTATTGGCACTATATTTCTTTCGGCTTTGCCTACTACTTTAGCCTTAACATATCGCGGTCTATCTTTGCTTTTTCTTTTGTTGGTATCTTTAGCAAATACAGTCTTACCACACGGAAATACTATCTCATTTTCACCGCCTCGTTTTTCCCTAATTTTTTCTTTAATCGCTACCATATTTTCTGCTAAATGTTTGTATAAAAATTTCGTTCGCTTTGCATGGTCTCTTACTAAGTGTTGGAAATACTGCTTATCAATTTCCGTATTAAATGGGCTACCCGTGTCCGTATGTCCGAAAACTACCTCGAAAGGTGTAAGCTCTGTTACCGAATGAATGGTATTATTATAAGCTAGTATGGAATACGTCATAACTGATGCCGCATCAGTAGGTTTTCTTTCGTATTTTGCCAATCTATAAATTTCTATAATCGTCGAGTGAAAGCGTTCTATAAGCCCCATCGAGTTTGGGCTATTTGGGGTTCCGATGTGTTGTTCAATTTTATATAAGCTTAAGAATTCCTTAATTAATTCATTGTTAAATTCAGAGCCTGGGTCTGAACTTATCTTTTTGGGTATTCCGTAAAAAGAAAAGTACTTCATCAAAGCTCGGACTACTTCGGGGGTAGACCTATTTGAAATTTCTATCGCTTGGCCTAATTTGCTAAACGCATCTATAAGGGTGAGATAATGCTTTCCTTCGATGTTAAACAGGTCTATAAATATTTCTTGAAACGGAGCATCTTGTGTTTGGGTTAATTGAAGTATAGGTTTGATTGGCTTCCTGTCGTATTTCATTTTTTTACACGCAGTACAACCATTTATTATTGCCGAAACGGTTTCTTGTAAATTATCCCAGTAGTAATTTCTGCGGATTCTGACTAGCGTATCTTTAATGCCCCGGTAGCATGTCTTTCCTTCGTGATATTTAACTACAATCGCTCTTTGTTCTTTTTCATCTTCAACAAAAACTACTCGTTCCGTACATTCGAAAAATTGAACCATGTCCCTTTTGAACAGGTGTATAATGATATTACTAAATTGTTTTCGATGTTCTTCCCGTTCAAAATATATAAAATATTTAATTTTAGGCCTAATATATTTCTTTAAAAATTCTTTTATTAACTCGAAATTATCTAATGGTAAAAATACTTCTAGTACTTTTTGTTTCTTTCTAGAAATATCTTTAACCTGACATTCATTTTTGAACCACGAAAATACTAATATTTGATTTGGCTTTGCATCGATAGCCTCATGTAATATTGGTATACCGTTCGACTCTAATTCTACGGCTGAATGCACAGTTTGGGATTTACTAGATTCTGTAGGCGATCGGATTGGGTATTTGGAAACCTTTTCTGAACTACTAATCGATATTATGTCGGAAAGAGACATAGGGCTCGCGGGAACAGTACTTGAGTCTGATATTATTACAGTGGACGTAGAGTCGTTATGTCTTTTATTTTCAGCATTTAGTTTTTCAATTTCCTTAACAACGTCTTTTAAATGGTCCCTAAGCTTACACTCTTTGCTGTCGAAGTTAACGTCCATAGAATGACCTTCGTCGTCTGAATTTAGTGCATTAATTTTAATTCTGGATAGGGCGTCGGCATTTGTATTCTGTTTTCCATTTTTATAAATAATCTCAAAGTCGTACTCCTGTAATCGTAGTCGCCATCTGGTGAGTTTACTGTTTGGTTCCTTTAATGAGTAAAGCCAAACTAAGGGTCGATGGTCAGTGTAGATTACAAATTTCCGTCCGTAAAGGTATGGCCGGAAATGTTTTACAGCCCAAATAATAGCTAAAAGTTCGCGTTCGATGGTGCTGTATCTACTTTCCGTGTCACTAAGCGTCCTACTCGCGTATGCAACAGGTCTATCACTACCAATAGGGCCCTGTGATAGAACTGCTCCTAAAGCTATATTTGAGGCGTCAGTTGTGAGGATGAACGTCTTTTCAAAATCCGGGTACTGTAGTAATGGTTCACTCGTAAGTATTTCTTTACATTTTTCAAACGCGCTTATATATTTTTCGTCGATGATTATTTTATTTCGCTTTTTGAGACATGCAGTTAGGGGTTGTGTGATCTTAGCAAAGTCCTTTATGAAGCGTCGATAATACCCTACCAGCCCTAAGAAACTTTTAATTTCAGTTGTTGTCTTAGGTATAGGAAAATTTAGCACAGCTTTAATTTTGTCAGTGTTCGGTCGTAGCCCTTCTTTCGTAATGGTATGTCCTAAATATAAAACCTCCTTCCTTAAAAATTCAGACTTGTCTAATTGAATCTTTAGATTAGTCGTCCTAAGTCTGTCAAATATTGTCCGTAACTTTTGTATATGTTCTTCCAGACTGGTTGAAAATACAATTATATCATCCAAATATACCATGCAGTGTATCCCCTGTAATCCCCTTAGCACACTATCCATGGTCCGCTGGAAAGTTGCAGGAGCTGTCTTCAAGCCAAATGGCATTCTGAGGAATTCATAATGGCCGTTTTGAGTGCTAAAGGCTGTCTTTTGCCTGTCTTGTTCTTCTATTTCAATTTGATGGTAACCACTTGCCAAGTCAATTGTACTGAAATAGGAACTCTTCCCTAACTTGTCAAACAAATCTGTTATGTTTGGTAGTGGGTATTTGTCGTCGATGGTTATGTCATTCAAACGTCGATAGTCTATAACCATGCGAAATTTAGTTTCACCAGATGCATCTAACTTTTTGGGTACTAGGTGTACAGGAGCATTCCATGGCGAATGTGACTCCTGAATAACATTGTCCTTTAATAGCTTGTCTACTTGCCTATTTATCTCTTCTGCTTGCATTGGTGCTTGTCGGTAAGGTCTGACGTAAATTGGGTCTTCATTTTTTGTACGTATTTTATGTTTAATTTTATTAGCGAAGGTCAGTGGTAGTTTGTCGCAGTAAAATATGTCTTTAAATTCTTGGCATAGTCTAAAGATTTTGTCGCGTTCCTCATCGTAAGTGTGATCAAGTCTTAGCTTAAGTAGATTTTCTTCGAGTATCTTATCGATCCCTATGTCGTCATAGGTACTCGTAAAATTTATGTCACATTGAGTAGTCTCGTACTTAGTAACGGTAAAAGGTCGCGTTACTGTTAATATCATCTCATTGTCAAGAACATTCTGTATGACTGTTGTGGCATAACCGTTAACGCAGTTTACCAATGCACTGGGCATTCGTACACCGCTGACAAACTCCTTGTAATCAATGATTGCCTCTCCAGAACACTGGTCCGTTGGCAACTTTACGCGCTGTTCTGATCGTGGTGGTAGTGTTATAACGTAATTTAAATTATTATTAACTATTGGTATGCAAGTTGTTTTGGTTTTAAGTACAAGGTCCTTAAGGTCTATTATTGTATCTAATTGTTTCAATAGGTCATTACCTATGAGGCCGTCGTAACGAGAGTCGACATCATATAGGTAAAATTTGTGGCAATCTGAACTTTTAAAGGTGGGTGGTAGAGGGATTTGTATCACTTCATCGTGTCTACTAGAGGCGTGGGTGCTGACTACTTCGAATGGTTCATGTGTTATATATTGATAAAAGTGTTGGTATGCCTTACGGGGGCTGATAAAGGATCTAGTACTACCTGTATCTACCATTAATTTTGCATCTATTTCAGGAATATAAATATAAGGTAATTTGAGATTCGGATCACAATTTAATTCTATAACTTCTTGTCTCCTATCGAGGCTTTCATGTGAAAATTTTCGACAGTTTGAGTTTGAGTTTCGTCTGTAAGTTCGTTATAAGTCATTTCGTCAATGGTTTCCTCAGCGGATGGTGTCAGTTCATTGTCATACTGTTCTACATACTCGTCTGTGTCATAGTACTCGTCATAATACTGTCCGTCGTTTTCTCTTAAAGTTAACTCGTTTAATCTAAAGCCGGGCTGTGGCCTTGGAGGGGCTGTCCTCATCGAAACGTCAGTCTCCTGAAAATTGGGTTTCTGAACTTGTGGCTTATTGCCGAATTGCGTAGTTGGCATATGGCCAAATTGCTGTTGAGGTCTTTGACCAAACTGTTGTGGTTGAAAGCCCAATTGTGGGCGGTAACCGAACTGTTGTGGCTGAGAGCCGAATTGTGGACGATAGCCGAAATGTTGTGGCTGAGATCCGAATTGTGGGCGATAGCCGAACTGTTGTGGTTGTTGGCCAAGTTGTGGCCGATAACCGAATTGAGGTGGACGGTGACTCATCTGCTGCATTAGTTGAGGCCGAAAGCCAGATTGAGGCATCCTGAATTGGTTTTGATTTTGAATGCCGAAATTAAATTTTGGTGTACTATTGCTTGGTAATATTGGTTTGTATCCGTAAGGTTGCATTACTGTGTGAGGCATACCACCGAATTTAAATCCTTGCGTTGGGACTGATGTTTGAGGCTGCCTTAAACTTTAGGTTTACGCTACTACCGTGGACACGATTTCGCATATTGTATTGATCGTGGAAGTTAACTTCCTCTAGTACAATGCTCAGCGCGTTCTCTAAAGTCTCTGGCTTCTTTAACCTCACTATTCGAACCATATTCTCGGGAAGATTGTATAGGAACACGTTTAGGGCCATATTATTGTAAATTGCTAATTTAGCGCTTTTAAGATTACTATCATCGGATATGTTTACTTTTGAAATTAATAATGATCGAATATTTTGAATGCGGTTAAAAAAATCTTGAAAGCTTTCACCGGATTTAATTTTTAAGGATTCTAATTCAATACTAATACACTCTTCGCTACGCGGGTCTCCGAAGTGCTGTGTTAACAAATCTTTTAACTGGGACCATGTCACGACATCCTCACGTTCCGATAAGAGCGACGCCGCGTTATCTGTAAGCCTACTAGTTATGGAGTGATATACATATAAATTTTGTTCTTCGTCACCCCTATACCTACGAATGACATATTCAGATTTCCTCAAAAATAAATTTAGCTGTCTTTTATCGCCATTAAAAAGTGGAATAAGCCGTAGCATTTCTGTTGGTATGGGATTAATTACAACGGTTTGTCGTTCTGCTGCCTGTGGTTGTTCCATCGTTATAGAGTAATGCACGAGTCAGAGGAGTCAGTTAATATAGTGCACTATTTTATGGAATAACAAAACATATAAAGTAGAACACGCTAAAGCATATAACAATATAATTTATAAAATAAAAGTTAATCTAACCATAAATTTTGTAAAATTTGTAAATGTAATAAAAAGAAAATAAATGAAATAAAACTGTATTATATCTCTAGCGTTAATTAAACATACATTAATTAATTATCTTTTATAGTAAACTTTTAATTAGATTTTAGTTTATTACTTTTATAAAAGTCTTATTTTTTAAAGCGTTCAATAATCTCTGTGTGAAAGGCACTCTGCGTCCCTTAAGCTTATCAGCGTTATGTTATGTCTACAGTAACGGAGTGTCTATTACTAAATGGAATTAATTAAAAACCAGATACGTTATAATGAGAGAAGTTCGATCTCAATAATAACAAATTAAATTAAAAGTGAAGGATAATAGTGGTATTAAGGATGGTGAAGAGTTTTACTCACCAACCAGCTGCTATTCCCATGCCTTCCGCTTCCACTTCCCTTGATGACAAATTTATTTGGTTCTTGAATTTGCCCAACAGCTAATCGCACCGCTATCACGAATCCAGGCGAATTTGGACACCTGAATATATCGAGAGACGGCACAGCTTTCACGAGCAAATCCTACAGGCTGCGCCAGTCAAATTTCGGGAACGTCGAAAGGAGTTTTTAAAAACTAAATTACAACTAAATTAATACGTCTCACCGATTTGGAGGTGGCTTTAATAATGATCGAATCTTCAAGAGTCTGTTTGTACGCAGACGTTCGACTCATCAACTAAGTACTAGGAATCTTATATAAAATGCTGATGTGTTAGTTTTGTTGCTTAGCCTAAATAATACAATATAATATATATAATATACTAGTCTAAAACAGAGGGACGGGGTGCATCCATAACTAGCTTGTATGGCTGCCAGGGGCTGCATAAGTACAACACCAAAAACAGCTTTGGAGGCTTTGCTGGAGCTAACACCGCTTCATCTACATATACAACAAGAAGCAACTTTAGCTGCCATTAGACTCAAGACCCTAAATCTTTTAAGTAAGAGAAGAGTCCCCCATACAGATATAATCGATAGAATTTACTCAAAAATTCCTATCTTACAAGCCAAGTATGATAGAATCCCAAAACAATTTGTATTTGATAAGAAGTACAGGATACAATTGAAGGAAACTGACCATCTGGAAGGATTGGGTCCAAGAGAGCTCAAAGTTTTCACGGATGGCACAAAGACAAATGAAGGTGTGGGGTCTGGGGCTTTCTCTGAAGACCTTAATATCCACATATGCACACCGCTGGGTACCCACAACACAGTCTTCCAGGCTGAATGCATGGGTATCATCCAAGCGGCCATAGCAATAGATGCTAGGAAGGTGAAAGACTTCTCCATCAGAATACTGACCGACAGTATGGCGGCACAAGCTCTGAGTTGCAATGTGACGAACTCGGGACTGATATACGAGTGCCATCAACAATTAAATGAGGTATGTAAGCACAACAATGTGACTCTGCAATGGATCAAGGGACACAGTAGATCTAGAGGCAACGATGCAGCAGATGAACTGGCCAGAAAGGGATCGGCCCTAGCAACTGTAGGGCGGGAACCAATAATACCAATCCCCTTTGGCTACGTTCGTTCACTGGTACGTAGATACTTCAATAATTTACACGCTCAACTTAGGAAAAATTTACTAGACTGTAGACATGCTAAGGAGACCCAACCTGAAATAAACAGTCGTCTAACCAAGGTTCTAATGAGACTGAACAAGCCACAGATCTGGATAGTAACAAGTGCTATCACAGGACATGGCTCTTTTAACAAACATTTGTTCACCATAGGTGTTACTGACAGCCTCCTGTGCAGGGCATGCATGGGAGAGGAAGAAACGGCGGCTCACGTGTTGCCGACATGTCCAGAAGTCGCTTCATACAGGGCTAAACATCTCGGCACGTCGGGATTGCTCCCCGAAGTTGCTTGCAACATCAAGGGACTGCTGAGCTTCTTTGGGGAGATATCATGGCTCAAATAAGCATATTATTTCTGCCTACACGCAAAATACGCGCTTAGACGTGGAATTGCGGAAAACAGCCCGTCGTAAACTAAACTAAACTAAACTAATCCCTTTGCATTTTCTTTCATATCTACAACGAGAAGTGCTCTGAGGAATTGTTTAGATTGATCCCAGACGCACATCGCGGCCCAACTTCTGATACCATCCACACATTCTGAATGTTTGGCAGGTCAACTACTGTAAGATTTACTAGGAGTTTTCTTTCACGTTTGACCTCTCTGTGGAATAGTTAACCACCGGCGATTTTTTGGACCGATACGACTAAGGGACCTTTAAGAAAAGAGCCTACTCCTTTCTTAAAGGCCAACAACGCACCTGCAATTCCCCTGGTATTGCAGTTGTTCATGGGCCGCGGAAGTCACATACCATTGGGTGAGCGGTATTATGGTTTGCCCCTCTCCCATAAAAAAACACAACCTCATCCACTTGCTCAAAGAAGTACCCTATTCTTATTACGTTAAAAGTCAAAGATAATTTATGTAGTACAGAACTCCAAAGTCTATTCAAATTTTCGCATTCTAACTGTATTTGTCTTTTAAAAATGTATTTCGTGTCACAGTCACTCGTTTCAACAACTCCAACTTTAAACGGGCGTTTGTCCACTTGTAACTTTGTAACGAACTTGCCAGTCACAATAGCATGATCCAATCGTAAATCTGTTTAAGGTTGGAAGTTTTGACTTTTCGTTTAATTTGACTTGTTTTTTTTTTCGAATTTACTTCCTGCATATAAATTTTTTGCTGGTGCAAGGGCTAAAGAAAGAGGTTAGACGAAGTTAGGCGGAGAGTAGCGACAAGTTTTTCCAATTAATATTTGTTTATTTTTCATAATACAATATAATATTTATTACCTAATACGAAAGAATAAGCGGTCGTTATTAGTATCATGATATGCGAGTAATCCGGTTTCTATTTCCGCCGGCATTTAATGGAATTTTAAATTGCAATATCATGTGCTGATTTATCACGTGCTTGGTTGTGAAGAGACATTTTTTAATGTAATTAGCGTAAAAGAAGTGTACACAGTCATACTACATATATCCTCGAATCGAAATGTACTATGATGAAATGTTTTTAAAAGGATCTGAATTTCTGGAAAAGACGAGTCTTCAGTTCTTTTCTTTCACTTTCACATGAAACCTAGCAGTATTAAGCTGCTATTTTACGCTGTTATTTTGTGAGAGCATGATCCTTCCCTAGCTGAGCTGACCCATGCGTGTTACAACTATGAGAATAAGAAAAAAATATTTTAAAAACATTTGAAGTTCGCCGACGCACTTTGGGGAAACTTCCTTGCCCTAAATCAATTTTAGAAATGAAAGGAGGCCTGTGCCCAGCAATGCGACGTATATAGGCTGTAACTTTAACTTTTGACAAAATTCGGTTACTGTGATTCGTGTATTGTATATTTTGATATAGATGTGAAATATGGGCCACAGCAACCACTTACCATCAGGTGGACTGTGTGTTCGCTATTCACCCTTATACTTTATAAAAAAACTCACTATCTCCAAATTTTTCAGACTGAAAAATGTTGTGCAGGTAGTGTTAATTGGTGACATAAATACGAGGGTGGATTGAAAAGTACTCGGCCTAACACAGATCCATTCAATTATAAAAATCAAATCTACCCACATTATTTAGTTCAGTTCAGACAAGTTCATTGTGTGAAGTTCGAAACGTGTGCGATAATTAGTTGTGATTTTATAAATTTATTAACAAAGTAATCGGACATACCGAACAAGCCGGTTTCCGAAAAGGCTTCAGTACCATAGACCACATACATACCCTGCGGCAGATTGTACAGAAGACTGAAGAGTACAATCTGCCACTTTGCCTGGCGTATGTGGACTATGAGAAAGCCTTTGATTCCGTCGAAATTTGGGCGGTGCTACAGTCCCTTCAGCGGTGCCAAGTTGACTGTCGGTATATCGAAGTGCTGAAGTGTTTGTACAGTAGGGCTACGATGGCTATCCGAGTACAGAACCAGAGCTCGAAACCTATCCAACTGCAGAGAGGTGTAAGACAGGGTGACGTTATATCCCCGAAACTCTTCACCGCTGCATTGGAAGACGTTTTCAAGCTACTGGACTGGAAAGGATACGGTATTGACATCAATGGCGAGTACATCACTCACCTTCGATTTGCCGACGATATAGTCCTTATGGCAGAATCGCTGGAGGACTTAAGCACTATGCTCAATGACCTCAATAGTGCCTCCCAACGGATAGGTCTTAAGATGAACATGGACAAAACAAAGATCATGTTCAATGTCCATGTCACACCTATGCCGGTAGTTGTTGGGAGCACTATGCTCGAAGTTGTTGACGAGTACGTTTACCTGGGACAAATAGTCCGACTAGGTAAGTCCAACTTCGACCGAGAGGTCAATCGACGGATTCAACTCGGCTGGGCAGCGTTCGGGAAATTACGACATATCTTTTCGTCAGGTATACTTCAATCTCTAAAAACTAGATTGTACAACCAGTGCGTGTTGCCAGTGATGACTTACGGATCTGAGACGTGGTCCTTCACTGCTGGCCGTATGAGGACGCTTAAGGTCGCTCAGCGAGCTATGGAGAGGGCTATGCTCGGAGTTTCTCTGCGTGATAGACTCAGAAATGAGGATATCCGCAGTAAAACCAGAGTGACCGACATAGCCCAACGGATTAGTAAGCTGAAGTGGCAATGGGCCGGCCATATAGCTCGAAGAACCGATAACCGATGGGGAAGAAAGGTTCTCGAGTGGCGGCCTCGTACCGGTAGGCGTAGTGTAGGGCGACCCCCCACTAGATGGAGTGACGACCTGGTAAGACATGCAGGAAGTCGATGGATGCAGGTGGCTCAGGACCGTGCTTTGTGGCATTACTTGGGGGAGGCCTATGTTCAGCAGTGGACTTGTGAAAGGCTGTAATGATAATGATGATGAATCGGACATAATTTCCGCGAATGGAGCAAATCGAGCAGCGTGCCGTCATTAAGTACCTCCATAAGAAGGGGCTATCATCAAAAGCCATCCATGATGACATATTCAGTACATTAGGCGATTGTGCTCTGTCATATTCATCCGTCAAAAAATGGATAGCAGAATTTAAGCGTGGTAGAGAGAGTGTGAAAGATGAACCCCGCTCTGGAAGGCCTTCGACGTCAACTACTGACGAAAATATTAAAAAAGTACTTGATTTAATAATGGGAGACCGCAGATTAAAAATTAGAGAGATAGCCGAGATTATAGGCATCTCTTATGAACGAACTCAAAACGTCATTGTCAACGAGTTGGTTTTCCACAAGGTGTCTGCGATGTGGGTTCGGCGACTGCTTTCAGTTGAACAAAAAACGACGCGATTGACTATTTCACGTGACTGTTTGGAGTTATTTGAAGCCGATGCAGATGATTTTTTGAATCGTTTTGTTACTATAGACGAAACATGGGTTCATTACTGTACACCGGAAACAAAACAACAATCAAAACAGTGGAGAAGACCTGGTTCACCACCCCCTAAAAAGGCTAAGTCGATTTTATCGGCAAATAAGGTGATGGCTTCAGTATTCTGGGACTCGAAAGGTGTGATTATGATTGATTATCTTGAAAGGGGACAGACTATAAACTCTAATTACTACTGCACCTTACTACGTCGTTTACGAGAGGAAATAAAAGAAAAACGTCGAGGAATGCTCAGAAGAAAAGTCCTGTTTCATCAAGATAACGCCCGTGTTCACACGTTAGTACAGTCAATGGCTGAAATTCACAACTGTGGCTTTGAACTGTTACCGCATCCGCCATATTCACCTGATCTGGCACCATCAGACTTATTTCTGTTCCCTCACCTAAAAAAGCACTTGGGAGGTCAAAGATTTTCGACAAACGACGAGGTCAAAGCAGCTGTAGACGCATATTTTGACTCTAAGGAAGAATCATTTTTTTTCGACGGTCTAAATGCTTGGAAGGGGAGGTGGCAAAAGTGTATTGAACTTGATAGTGATTATGTAGAAAAATAAAAATATAACTGATTTAGTATGTGTTTATTTTATTGTACTTTTCAATCCACCCTCGTAGGTATGCGGTAGAAGACGTTTTTCTAGACAGAAAAGTTGTCCCACAACCTAGAAAACTGGTACATTCAAAGACTTACCGGTAATTTCCTACTAAAATATTTGCTAATTTTATTTTACATAAGTTGACTGCCGCGTTGTTCTTTTGATCGTTAAAGCGATTGCTAATGAGGTCCCGCGCTCTAACCTCGGGTTGGGCCAAAATTAGTTATTGAGGTTTCCTCTAAAGCCCGGATTTAGGAAGTTGGCGGTGTTTAGTCCAGCGCCCAATGTCACTACTTAGGCCGTGTAGGATTACAGTTCCATCGGACACACTCGGACACTTTGATCCTGTCCGGCTCATGGCTAGTCTACCTCAGGACATGGTGAACGAAACCGACCAAATCGGGCATAGTAGCGTAAGTTGTTAGTAATTTACGTATAATTAAACCTGGAGACGCCATTAACTTAAGGTATCTTCGTTAAATATTTAGTGGACTGTAATTTTCGGTGCATACGACAATGGGGTAAATAAGTAGGTGGGATAGCACGCACTGACCTGATGAGGGCTGCCACGCCTTCCTCCTGGAGTGTCTGCTATACAGCCGGCCCGCCACGTGGTTCGGCGCACACGCACTCTCGGAACAATTTCGTGAAGTCCCACACTCTCGACCTTTGCTCTTACGGGGGCGTCTCACACTTTTATGAGTTACAAAGACACAATGTCTGATGCGGTAAATATTAAACATAAACAGGAGAACTCAATGTTCGTCCTGCGCGGTTTGCGGTTAATATATATAAGACGCGACGGCTGGCCGTGCGTTACGGACGGCGTAATGTCACTTAATATGACGCGAGCCGAAATCCTTTACTTCACCTCGGCGGCAGCGCGTGCGGTAGGAGAGGGAAGAAGGAAGGAATCAAATATGCACTAGTCATTTCATTATGTTGATAAAGTAGATATAACTTAGGACGAACTCAATGCGATATGTAATGTAATGTTGATAAAGTAGTTTGTTAACTGGCGTTACCAAAACCTATTATTACAAAAAAATGCTGTAAACCAACACGACCCTTAGCGATATTCTCATTTGTTCTAAAATAAATATTATATTATTATATTTAAACTGTAATTGAGAATATGATTTGCGAATATCAAATTAAAGTTAATTTTACGTAAGAATTTTATTGGAAGATTCCAAACAGAGACCGCATATTCTACTTTTGACTGAATCAAGCCTTTGTAAAGGAATAAGTATGATAAAATATGGTTGAAATTGTCTAAACTTTTCGTTACGAATCCGTACGTTCTGAGAGCTATGTGTACATTTCTAAAACATCCGGAGACTTTATAAAAAATAAGAACAATATGGGACCCTACACAGATCCTTGAGGAACGCCGCATGACACAGTTATGATATCAGACTCAAAATCGTTTAATAAAACTTTACGTGTTCTATTGGAAATATACGAAGAAAATCTCAGCCGCAGCTAATTCATTACCAAGTCTTGGTAATTAAGTATTTCATATCACCAAATACTTTCATTATATTTTTTTAATAAACCGGCAATGCCAATAATCTTCGATGACTGTCACGAGAGTCATAGGTGTGAATAGGTTAAGGCATAAGGGTAATGTGTAGGATAATGTATCCAAATAAAAACATTATAAGTTATCGTATCTTCACTAAGTTATCAGTATGTTTGAACTAGAGTTATCTTGACTGACCAAGTCGTCGACTTCATTCCGCATAATTAACGCATCAAATGAACGCTTTCATAATGTTTAAAGGTCTTACATTATTAGCCTCTTTAACAATTGTACTTACAGAAACTGATCTTCACAAATTAGAAGGAGAATGGTACCACATGGCCACCTACTCTGCGTCGTTAGCCCTGCACACCTGTGGTTTGTTTAACATAACACTCAACGCGATGTCTTGTGAATGTGAAGGGAGACCAGCTTCTGGCTTACAGATCAATATGGTCGCTTTGCCAGTTATCATAGTGAAAGAATACGGCGAGGTAGAAGCTGCATTAGCACTGAACTGCACCACTGTCAATGTAATGAAGACAATGGCGATACGACTAGTAAATGATAACTTCTTTGTAGCATACGAAAAGTGTTATGAGTGCACAGAAAAAGAACCAAACACTGCGACTTTGTTGTCGAAGTTTATGCCATCGAAGAAGGAATTGGAGAGCTTAGAAGGAATAGACGAGTTGAAAGGGAGGCGTGGTACAACTTGTTATCTCATTCAATGACGATGATAAGTGAAGTTATTAATTTATTTTTTCATGAGATATTGCTGAAAATGTATTTATAAGTAATTAAAGGTTTATTTGCGTAGAAAGATACTTTTATTTATTGCTCATAAAATAAAGGTGAATATAGGTTTTTCTTGCTAAAAATATACATTTTATTAAAACTGAAGTATATTAACATCTAAATACTAGTGTATGCGCTGCTGTTTTCTAGTCTGAAGGGTAAAGAGAGCAAATATAACAACAGGCTGTAAGGCTTTAAATCTTATTCAACAGAGGTGAGGTATTGAAGGTCTTTTGAAGTCACTAGCTTTTCGCCGGGGCTTTGTATGAGTGATTTCTGGATCTGGACAACAGCGCCACCTATCAGGCCCCATTGTGAAAAAAAAACTCCCAGGAACTCACGCAAACACACACAACATATTCATCAAAATCAATTGAGCCACTTTCGAGTTTTAGCGCGGCTAAAGGACAGATTTTGATTTTTATATATAGAGATTTGCTACTATTTTCCATGGACATCTAAAGTATATTGCTGCCCACGCCCTCGTAGACTACAGTTGCGACGGATGTATCTTATAAGAAATTAAATGTTTTCTCCGATTTTACTCTCTGTGATAAATGTAAGTTAACTCATCAACCACCGTACGATGACAGCAAAAAAGAATGGTTTTTTTTTTAATAGAATAGGGTGACAAACGAGCACACAGTCCACCTGATGGTAAGTGGTTGCTGCGGCCCATAGACATCTACATCTATCTTCCATTGCAAATCAAAATGCAGATGCGTTGTCACCCATGAGGACTGAGATGGAATGCTTCATTTCCAGTAAAAAGGGTCTCCGGTTCTCTACACTCACCATACGAAATACAGCAGCATTAAGCTACTATTTCACGCTGGTATTTTAAGAGAGCGTGGTCCTTCCCCGGTCGAGCCGACCCATTCGTGCTACAGCTATACTACTAATATAACTGCAGCATGGCTCTACCGCCGTGTAGTGGCGGTTAAGAATATCCACTACCCCATATCTTCCCGTGGGTGTCGTAAGAGGCGACAGAGGGAGACAGGCAGGAGATGGGCAGCAGCATCTTCCTGATGACAACTGTGACGTAATAAAAAAACTGCGGTTGCCAACCCGCTCGCCAAGCGTGGCAACTACGGCAAATACCCCCCAATGAACAAATACACAAAAAGACGGCCCCCAGTCCCCGGCGGCCCCGCTATTCCTGGCTACGGTGGCGACCATGGTAACGGCGGGGCAGGGGGTGCTAAGAATCTCCAGTGGAGGTTCGGTTGCCACCTACGACGACTCGACCTGGCAACATATAACGCACGCACCCTGAGGACTGACGAGAAGATACTGGAGCTGGAAGAAGAGGTAGACAAGTTGCGCTGGCATATTATTGGATTATCCGAGGTCCGAAGAGAGGGGGAGGACACGGCAATCCTCGAGTCCGGCAACTTGTTCTATCACCGGGAGGGCGACCATCTGTCCCAAGGAGGTGTCGGATTTATCGTCCACAAGTCTCTCGTCAACAACGTTGTAAAGATTGGGAGTGTGTCGACGAGGGTCGCGTACCTGATACTCAGAATCACCAAACGGTATTCGCTGAAGGTCATTCAGGTTTACGCACCAACCTCGGCACACCCCGATGAGGAGGTGGAGGAAATGTATGAGGATATTTCCAGAGCCATACATTCCTCCAAAACTCACTACACGGTGTTGATGGGAGACTTCAACGCAAAACTAGGCACAAGAGAAAGCGGTGAGCTGAAGGTAGGGAAATTTGGAGTAGGGCAACGGAACCGAAGGGGCCAGCAGCTGGCCGACTTTATGGAGAAAGAGGGACTCTTTATGATGAACTCTTTCTTCCAGAAGCGGCCCCACAGGAAGTGGACCTGGTCGAGCCCCGACGGTTCGACAAAAAATGAGATTGACTTCATTATGACGACCAGACGCCAACTGTTCAGTGATGTCTCAGTGATCGCAAGGGTGAAAACTGGCAGCGATCACCGAATGGTTAGAGGCACACTGAACCTAAACGTTAAGTTGGAGAGGTCTCGTCTAATGAAGTCAACGCTCCGTCCCCCTCGTGCTCTAATCCAGAATCCCGAAACCTTTCAGCTCGAGTTACGTAACCGCTTCCAGTGCCTAGAAGATTGCAATGCAGTGGACGATATGAACGACAAGCTCGTGGAAACTGTCCATGCGGTCGGAGCTAAGTTCTGCAAGACCCGCCGCAGAAGAACACAAAAACTCTCCGATCACACTCTTAATCTCATGGCTGTTAGACGGGAGATGAGGCTGCAATCGTCAACAGATTTGACAGCATACAGGCAACTGAACAGACAGATCTCCAAATGCATGCGGCGAGACTTACGCAACTTTAATACTTCTCGTATTAAAGAAGCGATCGAGCGGAACCAGGGCTCCAAAGTCTTTGCCAGAGATCTGTCTGCCAGAAAGAGCCAACTGTCAAAGCTGAAGACTGAGTGTGGCAACATCGTTTCCGGGACACCTGAGATTTTGAGTGAGATTGAGAGGTTCTATGGGCAGCTGTACACATCATCGTTGGAGCCACACGCAAGTGTGAGTAACGATCCAAGAGCAAGTCTTATCCGACACTATTCCGATGATATCCCGGACGTCAGTCTAAGCGAGATTAGAATGGCTCTCCAGCACCTTAAAAACGGCAGGGCCCCAGGCGAGGATGGAATTACAGCGGAGCTTCTGAAAGCGGGTGGAACACCGGTACTTGTAGTCCTTCAGAAGCTCTTCAATTCCGTCCTCCATGGTGGCACTACTCCAGAGGCGTGGAGCAGAAGTGCGGTGGTCTTGTTCTTTAAGAAAGGCGACAACGCTCTCTTAAAGAACTACAGACCGATTTCCCTTCTGAGCCGCGTCTACGTGCTGTTTTCGAGAGTCATTACGAATCGTCTCGCACGCAGACTTGACGACTTCCAGCCTCCCGAACAAGCCGGTTTCCGAAAAGGCTTCAGTACCATAGACCACATACATACCCTGCGGCAGATTGTACAGAAGACTGAAGAGTACAATCTGCCACTTTGCCTGGCGTATGTGGACTATGAGAAAGCCTTTGATTCCGTCGAAATTTGGGCGGTGCTACAGTCCCTTCAGCGGTGCCAAGTTGACTGTCGGTATATCGAAGTGCTGAAGTGTTTGTACAGTAGGGCTACGATGGCTATCCGAGTACAGAACCAGAGATCGAAACCTATCCAACTGCAGAGAGGTGTAAGACAGGGTGACGTTATATCCCCGAAACTCTTCACCGCTGCATTGGAAGACGTTTTCAAGCTACTGGACTGGAAAGGATACGGTATTGACATCAATGGCGAGTACATCACTCACCTTCGATTTGCCGACGATATAGTCCTTATGGCAGAATCGCTGGAGGACTTAAGCACTATGCTCAATGACCTCAATAGTGCCTCCCAACGGATAGGTCTTAAGATGAACATGGACAAAACAAAGATCATGTTCAATGTCCATGTCACACCTATGCCGGTAGTTATTGGGAGCACTATGCTCGAAGTTGTTGACGAGTACGTTTACCTGGGACAAATAGTCCGACTAGGTAAGTCCAACTTCGACCGAGAGGTCAATCGACGGATTCAACTCGGCTGGGCAGCGTTCGGGAAATTACGACATATCTTTTCGTCAGGTATACCTCAATCTCTAAAAACTAGATTGTACAACCAGTGCGTGTTGCCAGTGATGACTTATGGATCTGAGACGTGGTCCTTCACTGCTGGCCGTATGAGGACGCTTAAGGTCGCTCAGCGAGCTATGGAGAGGGCTATGCTCGGAGTTTCTCTGCGTGATAGACTCAGAAATGAGGATATCCGCAGTAAAACCAGAGTGACCGACATAGCCCAACGGATTAGTAAGCTGAAGTGGCAATGGGCCGGCCATATAGCTCGAAGAACCGATAACCGATGGGGAAGAAAGGTTCTCGAGTGGCAGCCTCGTACCGGTAGGCGTAGTGTAGGGCGACCCCCCACTAGATGGAGTGACGACCTGGTAAGACATGCAGGAAGTCGATGGATGCAGGTGGCTCAGGACCGTGCTTTGTGGCATTACTTGGGGGAGGCCTATGTTCAGCAGTGGACTTGTGAAAGGCTGTAATAATGATGAATGATGATGATGGCTCTACCACGTAATCGTCGTCATCATCATTTTATGATGAAGACCATTATCTACTTCTTCATTACTGACCTGTAAAATTCAACTGTTGGTCATGAAATTCTTCCTTTGAGAAGAAAATTAGACATTATATGAGATCCAGAGGTCGCGCACATTTAAAACTGCTGCCTTATCGAAAATAAAACGGTAATACCACCATCTATGTAACCTATCTAAACCATGATTTTTTTTGAAAGATGAGGCAAATGAGCATGCGGCTCACCTGATCATTAATGATCACAGATTTCCCACAACCATCTGCACCACCAAGAGCATTGCATATACACCTGGACTCCGATGGTAGCGTCACCTACCAAGTCCGATTGTAAATACAAACCATCCAGAGATCCACTCGACCACACACATAAAAAATAATCAAGACTGGTTTAGCCATTTTTATGTAGTTTAGTGACCCAAGTATAGAAGAATTTCATATATAAATATTATCATAAGTGCATTAATTCATTCAGTACCGCTAAAACAGGAGAAGGGGAGTAACATCTTCTGCTCCGCTTCTCCTGTTGAATAAGGACAAACATCTATACCCGTAACATCTATTTGTAGACCGTAGAAATACTTGTCACCTTGATTCGAACCCATTGCTCTTCGCACCGCTAAGTTCTAAGTCAATGCGCGGAAGAGCCGTCAGCAATCTCCCCGGTACCGCAACAACAAATTACTGCTATAATTGTGTTTTACTAACGCAAGGTGTACTCACCACTAAAAGCTACCGTTTACATGTTTCTAATAAAGTACTCTCCTAAGGGTTAAGATAATGTAAGCCGACCATTAGAGAAAAGGTTATTTTACTTCACTGAACTTGTTTATTTTTTGACATAAATGTCTACATGAAATTTTATTTTTCATGGTTTTTTCCCGAAAATAAAAATGACTTGAATGACTATATTGTTATTGACTATGTTTATATTGAACAAAAAAGGTTCTTTTCTGTTTCTGTTCCAGTAAAAGAGGTTTCCAGTTCTCTACACCTATCGTACGAAACACAACTACATTCGCCTGCTTTTTTACGCTGGTATTCTGTAAGCCTGTAATTATGTATGTGCTTGTCATTATACTGGCTCTCTATAGCCTTCAGACTGGAACACAGTAGCGCATTGCTATTTGGCAGTAGAAATCAGTACGAGTGTTGTTACCTAACCGGACGGACTCCTAGCTCGAAAGGAGTTCTACCAGCTATTTGTAGCCACCTAGTAATAAAACAAAACCAGAAAAACCCTCTGAGGATTGAATGTCTCACAGTCAGTTATTAAACCAGCACTGCTAATTGTCAGCAGAGATAGGTAAGATTTTGTTATCTACCCAGAATAACCACATAGCAAAAATAAATCATACTTCGTATTAAAAACACATTTTACTTAATCTTATGTGTATATCACTTAAAATATTACCCTGGTTTATTTTCTCACTCGTATAGTATTCAATTTTGTGTGTTTTATTGGGTATAGTTATTGCGTTTACAGCCTATTTCCGTCTGTAGACAAAGTGTAATAAAATATAAATGTAATGGGTAGTTATATGAGCCGTAAACAAAAGTGTTTCCAGGCATAAAAATATTTATTTTTTCTGCACACAAGTATGAAGTCTTTGTATTATTTGCTTCACATCCATTTATTATTCATTTCTTCATTACAGCTCATTACAAATCCACCTAAAATCAACACATCAAAATGCATTACAGGAATGGAAGTGAACTACCGAATAAAGGCATTGTCGCCCCTCGTGGGGGCCAGGCTGGACACGAAAGGATGGATTTCTGATTGTTATTAGGAGCTGCTGTCCATCACCTTGGTTGTTTCCCTCTGTTGCCTTTGATGATGACCCGAGGGAAGGTCTGTGGAGTGGATATCCTCACACCGCCACTACACGGTTGTAAAGTGCCAGTCTACGAACGTCACAATCCACAGTGTCTAGTGTATATAATGGTTTGTTATCTTTTTAGGCCTGTACGAAACTTACAAAGTAAAGACGACTACTGGGAGATAGTATCGGCCGAAAATGCGACGGTTTGTTGAGACGAGTTTGTTGAGTAATTTGTTTAAGTCCAGTATTGTTGCTTCTCCAAACAATGTAATATTCCCAGCGACATTTTCATTTTTACATTCCCACCGATCTCTTCAATAGCTATTAGCTCTACATATATATTATTATTTCCATTACCATCAAATGCTACTCAATCCAGAAAAAGAGATTACCTAGTCAAAACACTGTAGATAAAATAAATCTTGAAGTTAAGCGAATAATTGCAAGATTCAACTACACTGCTGAAATCAGTGATAAAATATTCACCGAACCTTCTGAAACAAAATCATCGTTAGAATATGACAAACTATTTTTCTGAGATATATTTGAATTGATAGTTCGAGAAAGTAATTTATATCTTATGCAAATAAAGGGCACGCCCATGAATTTGACTTTGGATGAAGTAAATGATTTTATTGCTATTATTATGGTCGTGGGTGTCGTGTACGTTTGCTAACTTGTAGGGATTATTGGTCTAAAGCTCTCAGATACAGAAAAATAGCAGACATCATGACACTGAGAAGATTTCAACTGATCCGACGATATTTGCATTTTGTGGAGGCTTTAGGTGACGATGGGGATCGTTATTACAAAATAAGACCTGTGTTAGAAGAAATTTGCCAAAATTCCATAAATATTGAAGAGGAAGACAGGTTCAGTGTGGACGAAATGATGGTGCCGTATAAAGGTGCGAGAGCGGGTACCCGCAAACAGTACATCAAAAATAAGCCTCGAAAATGAGGATTTAAAATATTCGTTGGAGCAGGAATATCTGGAATAGTGTATGATTTTTTGCTTTATTGGGGAGAAGACAATTTTCGATTTCATCAATTTAATGAAGAAGAAAACAGTATGGGATTGGGAGCTCAAGTTGTCATAGCTTTGAGCAAAACAATCAAAGAACCTGCTTGTTAAGCGATTTATTTTGATGATTTTTTTACCTCTATATAATTAGTTTATCACCTGAGAAATGAGTACGGGATATTCTCCTTGGGAACAGTGAGACCAAATCGTTTGCAAAGAGACAAAAAGCTATAAAATTTTGGAAAAACGAGGCCGCAGAGCTTTTTCGCAAATTATTTTAATTAAAGAAAAGTAAGTAAAGTTTTAGACTAAGCAAATAGTTTTAGTCACTTACATTTTTTATTTTCACGTGCCTTTTTGTAATTCGAATTATGTAATCATATTATGTCATATTAAATGTTGTCATGTCATGTTGTCATATTAAATCGCTTTATAATTTTTATTTTTTAATTATCTCTAGGTATATAGTGATAAGTGTGTGACTGTGGTGGTCTAAAAATAATTATAATAAAGTAGTAGAATTTCTGTTCCTACTATAAGTTGAAGACTGTGATTTTAAATATGTTGATAAAGATATTATATATTTAGAATAGTAAATACATAAATTATTCTATAAAAATATATATATTTTTATTTACTACCTACCCAGCAATGTATCCTATAGTGCACATGGATTTTCAACGATGAATTTCTGGTTACTTGGTAGTGTGCATTATAAGATACATGGTATAAAAACAAAACTAAATTTGGCAGATTTTTTTATTTATTATTTTGTTGTCCATTTAGCACCTATCAACCCAAATATATGACAGAAATATAAAATAGTGACATCATAAAGTTTGCCAAGTTAATAGTTAAACCAATAATATGACAATCTTAATCAAAGTTGAAAAAGATTGGACCCAAAGTTAATCAAAGCATGTTCTATAATAAAATTGCACAAAGAATATAATAATTGTGTTGCCAACTGGCAGATCAATACGCACCAATTCAAATTCAGAAAACTGGCGCATGTAGTGTTGAAACGTGTGTAAAAAACGACAGAATAACTCTATAGCTTTAAAGAGCTGGAAGCATATTCATTCAGTACAGTAAGTTGCTGCTAAAACATTGTGTATAGTGCCCAAATTGTTCTATCAGACAATCTATGGGCATATGTTGAGCAGTGAACTTTTATAGGTTGTAATGGACACAATTGTTAAAACTAGACGAAACTAAGACAACCAATAAAACTACTATGAATATTTTCTCGTGTCATCAAAAAGTTCGATTCCGTTGTTTGAATATATTAAATAGATAAGAATTTAACGACGTTACTGAACACGCCATAATTGACATCGTTACAGCACGGTAAAGGCAAAAGGTCATGTCGATTATGTATTATCAATAAATATCTAAGGTTTATAAGTTTTAAATTGACGTCAAAACACGCATAACATTCAAAAAACAATAGCTGAGAATTTTTTGGTTTAAGGGAAGAAATTGGAAGAATACGGATATAGAAAAAATATTCATAGTCCCCATAGTTATGCAACTTTCCATCCCAGGTCGAAGATCCAGGGGCAGACCCAAAACACGATAGAAAGATGTAGTGGTAAAGGACATGAGAGAGTGCGAGGTCTCCGAAAATGAAGTCGAGGATAGATCGAAGTGGAGGCGTAAGACAAGAAAGGCTGACCCCATCACCATGTGGGACACATAGCCAGGAAGAGAGAGAGAGTCCCCATAGTCATCTCCACCACTTGAGTTGCCCCAAGCAATTTTTGTAATAACCTAGAACTTGTACACTTAACAGTAAATATGTACATACGGAGTGAGAAATTTCCTGCAATTGGAGAAAAAATTAAATAGTTCAAAGTCCCACAATCCCTATATCTATAACAAACACTCAATACAAACTGAAATTTATTTGGTTACGAGCCCGTAGATACAGTTATTACCAATTTTTGCATGAAAGTAAGCGAACTTTTACGATAAAATTAATAACAAAATAATAGTGTCCTTTAAACGAAATTTCGTTCACAGCGACCAGTGTAGTACAGCGCACGAGTGTGCGCACACAACACAAATATTTCATTCCGTCACTCTCATTATCCGATGAGAAGGCAATTCAATACGACCGTACAGATCAGCCACAGAACCAACGGATTTACGTGCTTTCTAAGGCACAGCTGTGAACAGCCACTAACTTCCTGACACTGACTGGAAATTTCGTTACAGAAAAAGTCCAAAACCCAACTTAGGCTTCAATTCCGAGGCCACGTGATTAGCAGTTGCACTTATGGCCAATAAAGCGATGAGGTAGTCAACGCTAAAGGTATCCAATTGTCAAGTGTATATGTAACAGAATATACACCGAACAAATAAAAAGTTTCTTGTCCAGAGATGAAGATTGATGTGCTACGGGCAGAAGGAATGTCTTCTTTTTTATCTACCAGGTAAGGTCTCTTTCTATTTCCAGGAGTCCCTGAAGGCAGGTACCAGTCTTCTATCCATCCGTGCTACCAATTAGAAGTTTTTACAGTGCTGTATTCAAGTGTGAAGGGTATGGAGAGCCAGTGTTATTATTAGGCACAGCATCTTAATCCTCAGAGGTTTTTATACGTGGTAGAGCCATGCTGCAGGTATATTAGTAGTATTGTTGTAACACGAATGGGTCGGCTGAACCAGGGAAGGACCACATTCTCACAGAACACCAGAGTAAAATAGTAACTTAATGCTGCTGTGTTTCGTGTGGTGACTACAGAGAACCAGATACCCTTTTTACTGGAAACGAGGCGTTCCATCTTAGTCCTCATAGGTGACAACGCATCTGCATTTCGGTTTGTAATCGAGGGTAAATATAGATGTCTATAAGCCACAGCAACCACTTACCATGAGGTGGACTGTGTGCTCGTTTGTTACCCTATCCAGTAACAAAAAAGATATCGACACATCTGCAGTAGCCTTCTTTGAATAAAGTTGGCTACAAGGGACTATGGAGTGTGGTAGAAACTTATCATCAGTGTAGTTTCGTTTATCGCTTTTGTTTCACAAAAATGTAATCGCATATTTTCCACAGGACATCTCGTTTGAATCAGACTATAAGTGGTAGAGCCATGCTGCTGTCATATTAGTAGTATAGGGGAAGAACCACGCTCTCACACAATACCAGCGTAAAATAGTAGCTTAATGCTGCTGTGTTTCGTATAGCGAGTGTAGAGAACCGGAGACCCTTTTTTACTGGAAACGAAATATTCCATCTTAGTCCTCACGAGTGACAACGCGTCTATATTTTAATTTGTAATCGAGGATAGATATAGATGTTAATGGGCCGCAGCAACCACTTACCATCAGGTGGACTGTGTGCTAGTTTGTTCCCCTATCCTATAAAAAAAGGCTCCAGTTTAAAACCTTAGACTAATTATTATAAGTTTTCAATATAACTGATAAGGTTAAAAAGTTTTAGAAATAAAGAAATACCTAGAAATAAAGTTAACATTTATACGTGGTAGATCCAGCTGTAGCATGTTATGGTTGTAGCACTAATGGGTCGGCTCGATCGGAGAAAGACCACACTCTCACAGAATAAAAGCGTAAAATAGCAGCTTAATACTTCTGCGTTTTGATTCTTAATCGAGGATAAATGTAGATATCTATTGGTCACAGCATCCACTTACCATCAGGTGGACTGTGTGCTCTTTGTTAAACTTATTCTTTTAAAAAGAAACATACAACTTGCTAAATAAAATTACTTGAAAATGTTGTATACAACAAAATTATATAATTATAAAAAATTATATAAATAATAAATTACCAAAGAATACCCTCATTGTACACTAAGAAAAAATAAATACCTTTTAACATATTACACAATACCCTTTGACGAATTCGGGAATCATGTTTAAAAACTGAGAAACAACATAAAAAATACCTCTTTTGATTTATAACCGATAAAAAAATGACACGAAGGTTTTATATTTAATGGTATTTTGTTGTTTTTGTGTGGTTTTAATATTTTTTTTTTTTCAATAAATAGGCTATTCTGCAAGGATTTCCACTTTAATGTGAAAAAAATATATGGAAAGGAAAAGAGATAAATAGGGAAAGTAGTATAAAATCATTATTTAAATGTCTAGTTTCTGGATGTTAACGCTGTTAGTCTATTGCGACTCTTACAGCTTCATCTGACTCAGAGCTCGCGGCCTGCAAGGCCGTATTAAAATGTAACGTTTTAGACGACATTCATGTTGTTTTCTTGAGCTAGTGATATTAAAGGATATCATCCACTCAAATGACTCAAAGTATAGAAATTTTTAATAAAAATTAAGAACTGACCTCAATAAACTAAAAAAAATAACTTCCACATAATAGCTTTTGAATTGGGTTCTTTGCTGGATACTCTCTTGGGGAATCAGTCGGGGCTTTTTCATCGGCACTTACTGTCTTAGAACATTTACTGACACTTTTTGTAGGTTTAGTAATGTAGGGCTTGTTTATTCATTTTTTTGCGTTCCCATAAGGATTCGAACCGGGAACTCATTTTTAAAACACGGCGTCACAGATCCGTCATATAATTCGTTTCGCGAAGTATTCCTTCGCTGCCAAATACGTGGTAGCACCCACAGTGCACTTGGTTGTAATTTTTGGCCCGATAGCTACCCAGAAGAACTTATCTCTAAAGTAAACAAAAAATTATTTTCAGTACAATAAGTATTATTTAATTATCTGACTTGAATAAAAACATTCTATTTAATTCTATTTTAACCATTCTTCCCAGGACAGGGATACTACGAGTACGCCCTGGATCTTGAAAACAGTTCTACCTACCGGGTACAATTGTGAATATTAACCATTCAGGGACCCACACAAAAAAAATTCACCAGAATCGGTCGAGCAAGTTTAGTTTTAGCAAAACTAACACACAGCAACACTACGCGGCAAACGTCCCGATACCATCCACACCATCTGGATGCTTGGCGGTCCACCACTGTACGTTTCAAAAGGAGTTTTCTTCCGCGTACAACCTCTCTGTGGAATAGTTTACCACCAGCGATTTTACCGGACCGATACGACCTGGGGACCTTCAAGAAAAGAGCTTACTCCTTTCTAAAGCGCCGGCAACGCACCTGCAATTCCCCTGGTGCTGCGGTTGATCATGGGCGGCGGTAGTCACTTAACATCAGGTGAGCCGCATGCTCGTTTGCCCCCTCTACTATAAAAAAAGCAATTGATTTTTATATATAGAGATAGTGGAATATCCTATTATAGTCCTAAGGCATAACGCATCTTCATTTTGATTCTTAATTGAGAATAGATAGGATGCTTTGGGCCAGAGCAGACACTGTGATAGCACTGCGAGGGTGCTGGGGGCAGTAAGTACTGCCCCGGGACGTCCTTTAATAAAGCAAAGTGAGAGACGGGTTTCGTTCCAAACGGAGATTCCGAGACCCCTCGTATACCGCCTGGCATAACCTGTCTGCTGATCCTGCAGCCAATATGAGGATTTCTTCTTATAAAAAAACGAGCATCCGCTTACAATTATGTAGAATTTTTGTTATTTACGATGTAACTTTGGTTAGTTGATGCCCGTTAGTAATTCTAATGAAAGATATTTTTTTTAATTTTGATACAATTAATGCCGGGCGCACCTTATTCAGATAAAAAGATACTGAAAAGGAAAAATTGAAATAAAGAAATATCTTGCTATTGTTTTTCGTACGTAGATGTATTCGCAGATTTAAAAAGAGTATGAAGGAATGCAAATACTGAAGAGTTGCTGAGTGATTGATTGCGGTGCGAGCCGCTCAGAACAAGCCGCACAAAATGCAAGCCTGAGAAATATTTTGATGTTGACCTGGATATATAAGAAGTTCAATTCAATGTGCAATATAAGACAGTACTTTGGCGACTCAATATTTATATATAAATATTAAATATTGAATTTTGTTATGTTACACTGTAAGGTATATGTTTAACAAAAGCTTATTTTTGAAGCCTGCGTTACAAAATCTAAACTGCTGACAATGTTACAAAATTTAAAATTCGCTTCATTTTAAGCTTTCACCTCGACTCACAAATTAATTTGCACATTTTCGACTAGCTTTTATTTCGCCTCGACCTCCAAACATTTAGAAGTTACAGAGTTGCTTGAACTGTAGTATTTTAAATGAAGCTGCGGGCGCAGTTATCTCGTTACTGAAAAACATTATATTGAATTAATTTTACTTCTTACTTCGTAACCAAATATTTTAGCAACATTAAATATTTACATAGAGATAAATATGAACTGTTATCTTAAGGGAAGGAAATTAATACATTGTATAACATTCCTCAAATATATATTTTTTTCATATAATAAAATGGCATAGTGTGGAATATAGTATAATAAAATATAAAGAAATAAAATATATTAAATGCTTATATATTTATATTGAAAACTTACTTAAATACAAAGACATAAAATATTCCTCCGAAACCCACTACACGGTGTCGATGGGAGACTTCAACGCAAAGCTAGGCACAAGAGAAAGCGGTGAGCTGAAGGTAGGGAAATTTGGAGTAGGGCAACGGAACCGTAGGGGCCAGCAGCTGGCCGACTTTATGGAGAAATAGGGACTTTTTATGATGAACTCTTTCTTCCAGAAGCGGCCCCACAGGAAGTGGACCTGGCCGAGCCCCGACGGTTCGACAAAAAATTAAATTGACTTCATTATGACAACCAGACGCCAACTGTTCAGTGATGTCTCAGTGATCGCAAGGGAAAAAACTGGCAGCGATCACCGAATGGTTAGAGGCACACTGAACCTAAACGTTAAGTTGGAAAGGTCTCGTCTAATGACGTCAACGCTCCGTCCCCCTCGTGCTCTAATCCAAAATCCCGAAACCTTTCAGCTCGAGTTACGCAACCGCTTTCAAGGCCTAGAAGATTGCAATGCAGTGGACGATATGAATGACAAGCTCGTGGAAACTGTCCATGCGGTCGGAGCTAAGTTCTGCAAGACCGGCCGCAGAAGAACTCAAAAGCTCTCCGATCACACTCTTAATCTCATGGCTGTTAGACGGGAGATGAGGCTGCAACCATCAACAGATTTGACAGTATACAGGCATTTGAACAGACAGATCTCCAAATGCATGCGGCGAGACTTACGCAAATTTAATACTGCTCGTATTGAAGAAGCGATTGAGCGGAACCAGGGCTCCAAAGTCTTTGCCAGAGATCTGTTAGCCAGTAAGAGCCAACTGTCAAAGCTGAAGACTGAGTGTGGCAGCATTGTTTCCGGGACACCTGAGATTCTGAGTGAGATTGAGAGGTTCTATGGGCAGCTGTACACATCATGCGGCGATAAGACCCCTCTTTGAGGAGTGGCTTGAGAGACGCCACGGCATCCTCACCTTCCGCCTGACGCAGGTCCTCACCGGACACGGTGTGTTTGGGAGGTTCCTGCACCGAATCGGGCGGGAGAAAACGCCCGGGTGCTCCCACTGCGAGGATGGACCGGAGGACACGGTGGAACACACCGTGGAGGTGTGCCCTGCTTGGGCGGAGCACCGCCGTGTCCTCGTAGCGGCGATAGGCGGCGGCGACCTCTCGCGTCCGGCCCTGGTCGAAGCCATGGTCCGGAGCGAGACGGAATGGGATGCCGTCACCACCTTCTGCGAAGCAGTGAGGTGGCGGAGCGGGAGAAGGAGAGAGCAGCAGCTTTCCTCCCCGGCCGCCGCGGGAGACGCCCCGGGCGTCGGGGGCTACGTCGATGCCCCCGGCCACCGTAGGCGCGGGCCTGTGGATGGCGAGCAATGGGTAGCTCGTCGTCCGTCCGTCTAATGACGACAGGCCGTGTCGACGGCGCGTTTTGTTCCACGCGCGCCTCAAAGAGCTGTCAGCAGCGTGAAGGGGCCCACAAGGGCCGACGCCTGCCGGGGCTGCGGGCTGTTCGAAAGAGATACCGCGGCGCAGGAACACGGATGGTTTTTAGTCAGTAAAAGTCTGACACTCCCTTACGCTCCACCCAGAGCGAAAGGGGTCATTAGATGATTTTCCATCCGCAAAAAAAAAAAAAAAAAAACTGTACACATCATCGTTGGAGCCACAAGCAAGTGTGAGTAACGATCCAAGAGCAAGTCTTATCCGACACTATTCCGATGATATCCCGGACGTCAGTCTGAGCGAGATTAGAATGGCTCTCCAGCACCTTAAAAACGGCAAGTCCCCGGGCGAGGATGGAATAACAGCAGAGCTTCTGAAAGCGGGTGGAAAACCGGTACTTGAAGTCCTTCAGAGGCTTTTTAATTCCGTTCTCCATGGTGGCACTACTCCGGAGGCGTGGAGCAGAAGTGAGGTGGCCTTGTTCTTCAAGAAAGGTAACAACGCCCTCTTGAAGAACTACAAACCGATTTCCCCTCTGAGCCGCGTCTACGTGCTGTTTTCGAGAGTCATTACGAATCGTCTCGCACGCAGACTCGACGACTTCCAGCCTCCCGAACAAGCCGGTTTCCGAAAAGGCTTGAGTACCATAGACCACATACATACCCTTCGGCAAATTGTACAGAAGTCCGAAGAGTACAATCTGCCATTTTTCCTGGCGTATGTGGACTATGAGAAAGCCTTTGATTCCGTCGAAATTTGGGTGGTGCTACAGTCTCTTCAGCGGTGCCAAGTTGACTGTCGGTATATCGAAGTGCTGAAGTGTTTGTACAGTAGGGCTACGAAGGCTATCCGAGTACAGAACGAGAGTACGAAACCTATCCAACCGCAGAGAGGTGTAAGACAGGGTGACGTTATTTCCCCGAAACTCTTCACCGCTGCATTGGAAGACGTTTTCAAGCTACTGGACTGGAAAGGATACGGTATTAACATCAATGGCGAGTACATCACTTACCTTCGATTTGCCGACGGCATAGTCCTTATGGCAGAATCGCTGAAGGACTTAAGCACTATGCTCAATGACCTCAATAGTGCCTCCCAACGGATAGGTCTTAAGATGAGCATGGACAAAACAAAGATCATGTTTAATGTCCATGTCACACCTATGCCGGTAGTTGTTGGGAGCACTATGTCCGAAGTTGTTGACGAGTACGTTTACCTGGGACAAATAGTCCGACTAGGTAAGTCCAACTTCGACCGAGAGGTCAATCGACGGATTCAACTCGGCTGGGCAGTGTTCGGGAAATTACAACGCATCTTCTCGTCAGGTATACCTCAAAACCTGAAAACTAAGTTGTACAACCAGTGCGTGTTGCCAGTGATGACATATGTAACTGAGACGTGGTTCTTCACTGGTGGCTGTATGAGGACGCTCAAAATCACTCAGCGAGCTATGTAGAGGGCTATGCTCGGAGTTTCTCTGCGTGATAAACTTAGAAATGAGGATATCCGCAGTGGAACCAGAGTTACCGACATAGCCCAACGGATTAGTAAGCTGAAGTGGCACTGGGCCGGCCATATAGCTCGAAGAACCGACAACCGTTGGGGAAAAAAGGTTCTCGAGTGGCAGCCTTGTACCGGTAGACGAAGTGTAGGGCGACTCCCCACTAGATGGAGTGACGACCTGGTAAGACATGCAGGAAGTCGATGGATGCAGGTGGCTCAGAACCGTGCTTTGTGGCATACCTTGGGGGAGGCCTGTTTCAGCAGTGGACTTGTAAAGGGCTGTAATGATGAATGATGATGAAAATATAGAGTGGAATTGAATGGAACAGAGTGGTAGAATAGAATGTGATATAATAGGATATAATCGAATAGTGTCTATAATAGAGTAGAGTAGAGTAAATTAAATCAGAGCCGAGCCAGCGGAGCAGAGCAGAGCAGAGCGATAAAATAGAATCGATTGGAATGTAATAAAATAGAATACGAAAACGTTTGGAATTTCTTCATAAATTTACAATAACTTTAGCCTACTGCGCCACGAAAAATGAACATATATTTAATTATATTTTGCCTATTCTAATGTCAGAAATAACAAATTCGATACACCAGCAAAAGCCGATCGCCCTCTCTGAAGATTTCTACTTTTCGATGAGACACTAAAATAAACTTATGATGTCAAAAATACAAAATATGGTTATTATTCTTCGAGCTTATAAAAGGGTGCTGTACTTACATACCGATGCTAATTATGGGTCCTAGTTATGCCGAAGACTGTTCACGCTCACGACATGAATTTTAATAAAATTATTAGTTTGATTTACATTCGTAAAACGTTTCTACGGTTGCTGAATATGTGAGCACTGCGAGTTTGTCGATGATCTTCATCTCTTACTTTTACAATTCAATTCCGAATGGTGATTTTTTCATAAACGTCAAGGATAGACAAACGTTTAGTTCACCAGCCAATTTAAAACTAGGGAGGCAACATATTACGGACTAAGAGTATTTATATGTATATGACCTACAAATAATTATTTGTTAAATTTGTGTTTGTACTCGTAAACTGCCTACACGATTCAGGATAAATACATTTAAAAAATTACAGATATGTAATTGATGAAATATAGTGTATATATACCCCTGAGTATATGATGAAATACCTGACAAACTCTAATTATACTGGTTTTCTGTACCTTGCAGACCAGACACAGCAATATAAGCCACTATAAGGCACAAAAATACTAAGGAATGTGTAGAAAAAATATGTAATTGCTTAGTAACAAAACATTAATGGAAAACAGTAAACAGTTAAAAGTAACTGCAAGATAAAACCAAAATATATAAACCGCAACACTGCTTATCGTGATTGGATGCAGCTTCTCCGCAACGTGATCTTCTTTGTGTGTACTAAAAAAACTGACCAATAAGTAGCAATGTAGGAATATCCGCTACGCGTAGGATATTGCAGAGGAAAATTAAGAAGCAAATGGGCAGGATCCTCTTCCTGTTAACAACCTTAATATAACTAAATATTGCAGTCACGAGCCCGCCTGCCATGCGTAGCAAATATATAGCATTATATGGCAGAGGCCTATTTTGTTTGGGGAACTTTTGGTTGACTGTAAATAATGACAAAAAAAAGAAATATGGAATGATATTCTTTTTAATCAAATATTTTTGAAAAGAAATTCCAACAGAAATTTTAAAGTATTAACTTTTATTTTATTTTATAATTGGGCGATTTTTTTAAATGGTACTAAATAAACAGTCGACCCTAATAAGGTATATTTTATTTATTTAATACATATACAAATTTGCCCGAGGACTTCACAATTAGTTTCGTTAGCTTTCGTCGTGGGCGTGACCCTTCGGAAACTTTCAGGTTAAGATATTTCCAAAATACTAGGTACACAAAGAAATTTTAGGTCCAGAAATAACATATAGTAAAATAACCACTGTTGGATAGAGACCTTAACCCGTATCTGAGAGGACTTATGAGCAAACAGTCCGCCGCACTGGGTGTTCGTGGACTTGAGATGTCCTCGAAACATTCTATTTCTCAAAAATCTGTTTCCTTTATGACATTTTTCTTAACAATTTAAAATTGCAACTAAAATATATATTAACGCCGGAGGGGACCGAGCCCATGTTGCTAGCTAAATGTAAAATTTACACAGTCCACCTGATGGTAGGTAGATGTTGTGGTTCATAGAAAGCTACCAGGCGGTCCCATAATGAACTGGCCTGATATAATTCAACGCGACATGTCGCTACATGTTGTGTTGCATTAAATAGTACTTTTATCGTGCACTTAATATAAGAAACATGCATTGACATGAAATGCTTAGTCTTAATTTAACAGGCATTTGAATAACGAGAGTCGCGTATTTTTTCAAAATGTTGAAAACTGAGTATCGAAGTGTCATAAAGTTTCTGTTTAAAGAAGGTTTATCCCCTGCCCAAATAAAAGAACGATTGGATGGCGTGTATAAAGAGTCTGCCCCCTTCTATAGCACAGTGAAAAATTGGGTGAAAGGGTTTCGCCTCGGGAGAGAAACCGTCGAAGACTTTGACCACGACGGTCGACCTGTGGAAGTGCTCACTCCCGAAACGATTGCTCTTATCGAAGAGGAGGTTCTGAGTGACCGCCGTTTGAAGATTAGAGAAATTGCAGCAAGGCTTGGGCTCTCTAAGAGTACCATTCATCGCGCGATCCATGGACATCTTCACATGAAAAAAGTGAGTGCAAGATGGGTACCGAAATTTCTTTCAGCGGTACAGAGACAGGAAAGAGTGCGCTGCGCTTCGGAGTTTTTGGATCTTTGTGGCGAAAATCCAAAGACTGTGATCGAGCGGCTAGTGACTGGTTATGAAACTATGATCTTGTATTATGATCCACAAAGTAAGCGCGAGTCAATGGAATGGTGTTATAAGGGTGAAAAGCCCCCTAGAAAGGCAAAGGTGCAACAATCGACTAAAAAACTGATGTGCACAATATTTTGGGATTTTCAAGGCATTTTGATGGTGGATTTTAAAGAACGTATACAGTCGTGAACGGCGAATATTATGCTTCTTTAATATATAAATTACGAGACAAGATAAAGGAAAAACGAAGAGGCAAGCTGTCTAAAGGTGTCCTGTTGCTCCATGACAACGCCCCTGTTCATACCGCTGGTGTTTCGAAGGATGCAGTTCGTCAATGCGGGTTCACAGAAGTTCAACATCCACCTTACAGTCCAGACATAGCCCCGTCCGACTATTATTTATTTCCAAATTTAAAGCGGGACTTAAGAGGAAGAAAATTTACAAGCGATGAAGAGTTGCAGGCGGCCGTCTTCAGTCATTTTGAGGATAAAAAATGCGATTATTTTTATAAAGGTTTAGAGATGTTGATTCACAGATGTCAGAATTGTGTTAGTATTCATGGTGATTATATTGAAAAATAAAATTGGTTTCGTTTCATTTCCTTCATTGGTTCATAGTTAGGCCAATTCATTATGGGACCGCCTACGTACATCTATCCTTTATTAAAGATCAAATTGTTGATACATTTTCACTCTTGTGGACTAAGATAGAATGCCACGTTACCGGTTACACTCACTATTCGACCCACAGCAGTGTTAAGCTGCTATTTTACGTTATACGACAATTGAGTGAGAGATGACTGATCGCATAAATAACTTTTGAGCTATGTCGGTTACTTTTTTATAGGATAGGGTGACAAACGAGCACACACTCCACCTGATGGTAAGTGGTTGCTGCGGCCCACAGATATCTTCATCTATCCTGGAATACGAATCAAAATGCATATGCGTTGTCACCCGTGAGGACTTAGGTGGAGTGCCTTGTTTCCAGTAAAGAGGGTCTCCGGTTCTCTTCACTCACCATACGAAACACAGCAGCATTAACCTACTATTTGACGCTGGTATTCTGTGAGAGCATGGTCCTTCCCCGGTTGAGCCGACCCATCCATGCTACAACTATACCACTAATATAACTTCAGCATGGCTCTACCACGTAAACACTGTTTCTACTGCGAATATCCTCATTTCTAAGTTTATCATGCAAAGTAAGCCCGAGCATAGCCTACACCATAGCTCGCTGAGCAACATTAAGCTTTCTGATACAGCTAGTAGTATCTCAGATCCATTAATCATCAGTGGAAACACGCACTGGTTGCACAAATTTGTTTTCAAGTTTTGACGTATACATGATAACAATAATATTGAACGATGCCCAGCCCAGTTGAATCAATCGAAGTTGGACTCAACTACTCTGGGACGCCGAGAAACTTCGAGCAGTGCTAGCTACATATATCGTTGAGTAAACTTACGTTACGTTTTATTTTCATATCTTATTATAGGTTTTTTATGTAACAATTGTGACGAATGAGCACACTGTTGTGTAAGTGGATGCTGTAGCTTATATATCTTCATCTATCTAAAAAAAAAAATCGAAATGCATCATTTCTATTAAAAAAGTTCTCCGATTCTCTACACTCACCACACGAAACACAGCAGCAAGGAACTGCCATTTTACTCTGATATTCTGTGTGAGCGTCCCTTCCCCGGCCGGCAGATTTTAGCTGCAGTGTTAATCTATCTCGTGTAAGTGTACTCTCGAATGCTGCCAAGCCGATTTCAATTCGTCGTACTTGTACAGAGAAACTCTAAAAAATCCAAAAACATTGGTTACGACAGATTTTTACGATATCGACAGTTATTATTAATTACTAAAATCATCTCGTCAAATAATAAAGTATACTTGATACCCATCATCTTTCGCCAAATAATACTCGTACTTAGACATCGGCATCGGCATCAAAATAATAAATTCATTGTGAACTGTTAAGGGCATAAGACCGTTTACCTTTCACCAGAAAGACAGACCTTTCACCAGAAGCAACTGCAAAATTAATTTTTCAAACTCATTGTGTAGGCGTGAACTTTCACCGGTAAGGACCGAGTAAATTTAGATAAAGGAGTTTTACAACGTTCATGGATATCTTCCTCTCGTTACGAGCCGTAGTTTTCGGAGTCTTACACTAACTAAAAATTTCATAAATCGAGAAACCCTGCATATCTTATTGACAATTCTATGAGCTGATTAGTAAGTTAGTAGTCCTAGTGATCGTAAGCGTGACAGCCGATAATTTGTCCCTGTATTTCAGTTTTTCTATCAAGAGATTCACAATAGCAGCCCAGTCATGAAGTTGGGGGTACGTGGTATTCTTAATATTTCACCTTCATGTTTCGGAAAGCATGTTAAGCCGTTGGTCTTGCGATTAATCAAGAAGAAAGAAAGTTCATATATTTTTTAACCAATTAGAAGCTCGGAGCGTATAATGCAATATGCTTTAAGGATACAATATGCATTAACAGATCGATTATGTTTTTTTTTATTTCATATTGTGCTTTCTTTACTTTATTTCTCCGGTCGTGTCGGTTTACCGTCCCATTGGACTATGAGAGTGAGAGAATAGAGAGTGCATCTGTGCTTGCGCACACATTTGGGCGCTATATACCTGTCTCCGTTGAGATTACCCACCATGACCGGTATTCATTGGTATTAGTAAAATAAATAGAATAAAAAATAAAAATATAAATTTCTTTGCAACCGTCCGCTAAATAAATGCAATGATGTGTCTTACCTGGATTGAAGAGCATCTCTCGCCCTCTATTAATTGCATGCACCTACTCCGTCACCACTAGTCCCAGCACCACTACTCCCAACACCAATATATATATATATATATATATATATATATATATATATATATATATATATATATATATATATATATATATATATATATATATATATAATATACATTATCGTAGTAATACAATATTTTTAATTTAATATACTTTATTACATAATATATTGAAAGTAATTTTTGTACCTTTGTACTGAAAAGAACCATGAAGAATCTCAGCGAGATTTTATTTTGAAACATATATAACTACAATAATTTTCTAGCATTTTTATATTAATAATAAATAGAACCAGCATGGTAGTGTGCTTGCTGTATGTTTTGTAGTACGCAAGTTATCCGGATGTGATCATTGCCATTTCCAATATAATCATTACTTGGAGCTTTGAGTAATGATTCGCTAGGTGCTAGGCGATAAAGGAAAGAAAAGAAGTCCGCCACACCGCCAATACGCACTGAAGCAGCACATCGGACTGATTGGGAACCCTTACGGAAATGAGATATGAGAAAGTCAAGAGAAAGATATGATATAAATACCTCATCCGTTGTACAGAGTATTTGCCATTCACGTTTGACAGGCAGTAACCAACGTATATGACTTTTTTTAAGCTGAAGTGAATAACACCTATTGTTGTCACAAATAACGAATAATCCCTGTGCTTGCGGTGCAATAATATCCACTGCTCCATATCGTCGTAGAAATTGAAACAACTTAAAATAATAAGAAACTGCGGTTGTCGAGCGTGGTAACTATGGCAAAATACCCCTCTGAGGTGGCTTATATATGTGGTAGCATATGTGCTGCAGTGGAATTTTGTAGAATCAAATATTTTATTATTATTTGAGTGATAAACGAGCACACAGTATACTTGATTGTAAGCGGATGCTGTGGCCCATAGACATCCACATTTATCTTCAACTACGGATTAAAATGCAAATGCGTTGTCACCTTGTTGACTAAGATTGAATGCCTCGATTCTAGTAATAATAGTCACTGGTTCTCTACGCTCACTATACCAAACACAGCAGCATTATTACGGCGTGGTCCTGTTCCGTTCGTGCCGACCCTTTTGTGCTACTACTATAGTATAGCTGTAGCGTGGTTCCACCACGTGAAAAAATATAGGTAGATGGAAATGGCAAATGAACTTACAACTAACCTATTCCTGAGAGGCTACTGCTAGAGATGCGTTGTCGCCCCTGAGAACTAAGATGGAATACCTCATTTCCAGTTAAAGAGGTTTCCGGTTCTCTATACTCACCGTACGAAACACTGCACCATTCAGCTGGTTTTTTTACGCTGGTATTCTGTAAGCCTGTATTTATGTATGTGCTTGTCATTATACTGGCTCTCTATAGCCTTCAGACCTGAACCCAGTAGCGCATTGCTGTTTGACAGCAGGAATCAGTACGAGGGTAGCTACCCAAACAAACGTACTCCTAACTCGTTAGGATATCAGCTATTTATGGCCACCTAGTAATAAACACAATAACTGGGTTTATTTCATAAATAGTTAACACTTACAGCTACTGCAGTCCACGGACGCCTGCAAATAACTTCAAACAAAGAAGGCTAAAGAAGCGTTGTGACCTCTGAGGACTAAGACTGAATGCCTCATAGCCTGTTAATAAACCGGCACTGTTCTTTGTCAGCAGAGATAGGTAAGATTGTGGTATCTACTCAGAGCAACCACAAAGCAAAAAGTAAATCCTACTACCGAAGTAAAACACATTTAATTTAATCGCATGTGTATATCACTTAAAATATTACCCTGGTTTATTTTCTCACTCAAATGGTATTCAATTTCGTATGTTTTACGGGGTTTTGTTAAATGCGTTTATAGCCTATTTCAGTTTGTAGACACAGTGTAATAACATATAAATGTAATTTGTAGCTATATGAGCAGTAAACCAAAGTGTAATAAATATAAAAATAAAATATTTTTGCACACATGTATAAAGTCTGTGTATTATTTGCTTCATATCCATTTATCATTCCCTCCTTCATTACAGCTCATCACAAATCCACTTAAATTCAACACAACCAATCCATTAAAGGAATGGAAGGCAACCGCTGAACAAAGGCATTGTTGCCCCTCGTGGTGGGCGGGCTAGTAACAGCAGTTTTGTTTTCTAATTGTTGTTGAGAAAACGTTGCTGTTCATCTTATTCATATTATTTATTGCATTCATGATGTTATAGTTAAGGTGTTGAGTACATTTTAAGCTTTAACTTAAAACTATGAGGTAATTACAGGCCCTGCAGGGCACTGCATTTAAAAGAGAGGGCGGCCATTATAATGAAACAATAATGATAAATACGCTACTTATGTAATATTGCAACTGCGGGTATTTTTAAAATGAAGTAGAATTCAAATACTAGGTAGGCATTTAAAATTTATCATATAAGTGTTCATGTAGGGTGTAGTATTGTTTACAAATTAAAAAATTAATTTAGTTTAATTATAAAAAGAGTTTCTTTTTCTATATTTCCTATCGAGTCTGGGTGTTTGTTAAAAATTTTGATAGACATGATGAAGGGACCTGATGAATGTAGTTTAAAGAGAGATATTGGTAGAGTCAGTTTTTCCTTATGGCGTAATTGGTATCTGGTATTGCTTACTCCTCGAAAAATCTCCATAAAAATTCAGAGTATTTTTTAATGAATTTGCAGATTTCCAAAATGTATGATAAATGTATGTTGTATGTTTGAGGAAGTATGGTTTGCACCTATCAGCATTTTGTATATTGAATATTATTCGAATTAGATTTTTTTGTAGGGTTATAAGATCAGAAACGTCGTCTCCTTGTTTGATTCTCTCTGTCAACTCTGACGGCACTCAAGGCACGGCATTGGTATGGGGAAGTGAATATCCTTACACCGCCACTTCACGTTTGTAAAGTGTTGGTCTAAGAACGTCACAATCCAAACACCGAAATCTTTCAGTACGCGTGCCGTCCTGGCTCAATCTTTGCCCGTATAAATAAATTGTTAATTGCAATTTTAAGTGCTGATTTATCGACAATGAAATAAATCGCGAGGAAACCCGCATATACCCACCTCAATAAGAAAAAAACGACGGGTTACACTCCGGAAGTGCCGGCAAAAGTGACAACTTGAATATTAACGTTGTGCATTTTTGATATTTCGGAATGCTTAGGGAAATTTGCACGAATTGCTTTTATTATCAGTATAAAGGTACTATAATTTGCTTTACTTTACCTATGAAAAATTATACAAATATGATTAAAACTACTCTTACGGATTTTATCGCGTTTATTTTTACTTTTAATTACTTTTACTTTTAATTCCCGACGTTTCGGGCGCTTTCCAGCACCCATGGTCACGGGGGACTAAGATGACTGACGTCCCGATGTCATTGTTAAACCCGGAGTATCTTCGGAGTACCGGAGTTTAACAATGACATCGGGACGTCTGTCATCTCAGTCCCCCGTGACCATGGATACTGGAAAGCGCCCGAAACGTCGGGAATTAAAAGTAAAAATAAACGCGATAAAATCCGTAAAAGTAGTTTTAATCATGTGTAGCGTTCGCGTAAATATAAGAAATCATTATACAAATATGACAATTTTTATTACATTCGCGCAAGTGCCCAGCGCCGCCTAAACGAAACAGCAGGCGTAGCGCAGGCATACATTTTCGCCGCGCCGTAGAAAGAGAGGGGATCTTCCTCTCCTACGCCGTCCGTCTTACGAATTTTCGATCAGGTCACATGTCCTGACGCGAGTTTACCCATTACAAAAAAGTGTACAACGCCGCTAAAGAAGTTGTCACTTCAAAAAAAAATCGAAGAATTTCGTTATTCTCGTCAACACGCATTCACAGCGCGTTGGGCACTTCCTGTCTACTGTCCTAAAACACTCTCAAAAATAAGAGATTTGTGCCCAGGAGTAGGACGTATATAGGCTGTAAATTCACATTTGTTATTTACAGAATAGCACGGCTGAAAACATGCGTCTTGTAAGGCGCGTCATTAAGCCATCTACACAGCTTGACGCATCCATTTGTTACTAACCGTTTTACGTAAATCGTCGCTGAATTTACTTAGAAAAACATTTAGACTGATTTCAGAGTCATTTAATAAATCAAGGATAGTTTTTGGTATTCTAAAGAAATTTGTTATTATTTTGCCCTGCATATTATGTTACTTTTTTATAGTATAAGGGTGACAAGCGAGCACATTGTTCACCTGATTATAAGCAGAATACTGTGGCCCGTAGACATCTAAATTTTTGTTCTATTAAGAAATAAAAAAATGCGCTGGCACCCCCAATTATTAAGACGGAATGTCTCTTTTCCAGTAAATAACATCTCCGGTTCTCTACACTCACCATACGAAACACAACAACATTAAGCTGCTATTTTACGCTAGTATTCTGTGAGAGCGTGGTTCTACCCCAGTTATTTAATACCACATGTATATCAGTTCCAATTTGTAAATAGTATTTATTACCAAGGTGTATTTTGTCGCTCATATAATATTCAATTTCGTGTGTTTTAGATACAGTCTTTATGACCTATTTACGTTTGTAAATAAAGTGTAATAAAACATTACGTATAAAAAAATTGTATCGCGTTTAATTACTACTTTAAACTTATTTTAATATACACCGGATAAGCCAGAACCCAGTCCACCTGATGGTTTGTGATTGTACCTGTGGCGCTTAGAGATTTACATTCATCCTCGATTAATAAAAATGCAGTTAGGTTGTTACCCGTGCGGACTAACGTGGTATGCCCCTTTTTTAGTAAAAAGTGTCATCGGTTCTCTACACTCGCTCTTAAGGCGTGCAAAATATTGTTTTTATTATAATTGTAAACAACCCTAAATACACAAACACATCCACTTGTTCAACTATTTCAAATTTTTCCATCCAATTTCCACCTATTCATATTACGTTAAAAGTCAAATATGATTTATGTAGTACAGCGCTCCAAGGTCTATTAAAAGTTTTTCATTCAAATTTATTTGGCTTTTAAAAATGTATTTCATGTCACAGTCACTGTTTCCAACAACTTCAACTTCAAACGGACGTTTGTCCGCTTGTAACTTTGTAACATACTTGCCAGTCACAATAGCATGATCCAGCTCTAAATCTCTTAAGTTATAAGTTTGAGTTTTCGTTTATATTCCTTGTTGTTTATCGAAATTACTTCCTACATACACATTTAGTTCTGATCTAGGGGCTAAAAAACGGCGATGGGCGGAACGTGTAGTGTAGACGCACGTTTTTCAATACAAATGTATTATTATATTTAAAAACCAAAGAAAATATACTATATCCTTTTTGGAATTTTTCATAAAAACCTTATATTTATTATTAAATACGAAGGGTTAAGCGCTCGCAGGAAGTATCATAGTTCAAGTATCCCGGCTTGGCTTCCCACCAGCACCAATTAACAAATTGTGAATTACAGTTTTAAGTGGTTATTTGCAAAGTGCTCGGTGGTGAAGAGAAATGTTTTTAAGGAATGAGCCTAACAAATACAAATCAGTCATCTAAATCTATCATCTAATATTAATCAAAACCTATTAAGATGAAATGCCTTTTAAATATTGAAAATTTCCAGTAAAAAGTCTTCAAGGTAATTTAGCTTTTGTTACACTAAGATAATTGCTGTCGGCAAGACAAGGACTAGGCGTTCACTGCTTAAAATCATAACAACTTCGCCCACAAAGTGCTGCTACTCTCTCCTGTTCCAGTTTCCTTCTGTTATTTTTATGACACTCATGAGACGTTTTTTTAAACATAGAATGATGTCGAACGATCACACAGCCCACCTCATTGGTAAGTGAATGCTACGGCCAATAGAGATCTATATTTACAATTAATTGAGAATCAAGCAGTAAATGCGTTGTTACTACTGAGGACTGTGACAGAATTCCTCGTTTCCAGTAAAATATAGTCTTATTTTGTGTACACTCACCGTACAAAACACAACAGGGCAGCACGCAGAATCCGATACGATCCGCTACCTGCCAGATCTAATTGTAAATATAAACCGTCCAGAGACCCACTCAAACACACACATAAAAATAACCAAGATCGGTCCAGGTATTTAGATGGAGTTCGGTGATAGATGGTGCATTAATTAATTTAGTTCAGTTGAAACAGGAGCATCATCTTCTGCTCCCCTTCTTCTGTTGAATAAGGACACACGTCCAGACCCGAAACAATTATTTGTAGGCTATAGAAATACTTGTCACGGGATTCTAACCCGTGGCTCTGCGCACCGCTAAATTCTAAGTCAATGCGCCGCAGAGTCATTTATCTTCCAGGTACCGCAACAACAAATTACTGCTATAATGATTTCTTATATTTACGCGAACACATTGAAATATTACCAGTTTTTACGGAATTTATCGCGTATATTTAACTTTTTAAATACCCGACGTTTCGAACGCTTTACAGCACTCATGGTCACGGGCGGGACTGAGATGTTCAACGTCCATATGTCATAGTTAACCGCGGTTACCATAGATTAAAATTTAACTTTTGTTCCGATCTATACAGTATGAACTAATGGTATTTTGAAGTCTTGCAGTTGTATGCCTGGGTTGGGATTTAATTTTATTTATTATAGGATCCCAAGCAGATGGCAGTACCCAGCCATCTTCTCTATTGAAATTAGGATGTTTTTTGATTTCAATAGCCTCGCGAATCATCCTTGGAAGGAATCGGTGTTCTTTAGCGAGGATTTGCGGTCTATCAAATCTGATGTGGTGACGGGGGCGATCCTGTACGTGTTCACAGACTGCAGACTTCCCGGAGCGTCGATTCCTCACGTCAGCTATATGTTCTTTAACGCGGGTTTTTATTGATCTTTTAGTTTGTCCTATGTAGGAGAGACCACATTCACAATCAAGCTTGTACACTCCTGCATCTTGCAGAGGGACATTACACTTGACTGATGGTAAAAACTGACCAATCTTCTTCAGCAATCTTCTTCTTCACAATTACTGCTATAATTATGTTGCAAGGAGTACTCACCACTGAAAGCTACCGTTTACATGTTTCTAATAAAGTACTCTACTAAGAGTTAAGATAATGTAAGCCGGCCATTAGAGAAAAGGTTATTTTACTTCACTGAACTTGTTTACTTTTTACCATAAATGTCTATATGAATATTTCAATTGTTTTTAAAAGACTGTCTAACTGGGCTAAAACATTGTCTATAAACAAATCTGTTTGAGTCAGATTAATTAGCCCCCCCCCCCTCTTAACCTAGAGAAGTCCACAGCTGACCACAAGCCTTCCCTTAGATTGCCTCATAAGTTAGTAGCTGCAGTTTTTTTTTATTTACAAGTAGTTAATAAGAAGATACTGCTGTCCATACAGCTTGGTTTATTTTTGTTTGTTGCCTCTTATGAAACAGAAGGGACGATATGGGGTAGTGGATATTCTTGTTATCTTAATTCAAATTCGATTTTCACAGTCCGTGTTCTCGCCGTGCCGTAGTAACTTAGGTGATAAAATATATTTTATATTTAATATACATTATTGTAGTTATATGATATTTTTTATTTAATATACATTATTCCATAATATATTGAAAGTAATTTTTGTACCTTTGTTCAGGGAGGAACCATCAAGAATCTATAATAAATTTCTACCATGACTTTATGCATTATAATAGAACCAGCACGGTATCTTGCTTACTGTATGTTTTACAGTACGCAAGTAACCCGGGTTTGATCCTTGCATTTCCAATATAATCATTACTTGGAGTTTTCAATAATAATTTGCTACGTCCTATGTGACAAAGAAAGAATGATGTCCGCCACTACGCACTGAAGCAGCACATCGAGCTGATTGGGAACCCTTACGGAAATGAGATATCAGAAAGTCAAGAGTAAGATATGAACCTCTTCCGTTGTACAGAGTATTTTCCATTCACGTGAACACGAAGTGAATAACACTACTTGTCACAAGTAACGAACAATTCGTGTGCTTGCGGTGCAATAACATCCACTGCCACATATTGTAAAAGACGACAGAGGGCAATTGAAACAGGTGATCGGTAGCAGCATCTTCCTGATAACAACTCAAAATAATAAGAACAGCGGTTGCCAAGCGTGGTAACTATAGCGAAATCCCACTTTGAGGTAGTCTATAATGTATGACCTTTTTCACCGTTTGGAAAGAAATAGGGTGTAACATGTGAACGAAGTAGAAGCATATGGCACTGATATTTAATAAAAAGTAAAAACCAAAAATTTTGAATTAAATTAATAAATTAATTGAAATTTATCGAAATTCATATCACATCCATCCTAGCCTGTGACCCAACAAAGTGAAGGTCAAAGATGCCTTTAAATTTATTGTTTTACCGCCGTTCGTAAAGTAGGAAGGATACGATTTGAATTTCGATAGACTTAATTTATTCATTTATTTCAAATTTTTAACCTTATTTTTCGGAAAATATCAGTGCAATAGGCTTCTACTCTGATCACGTGTTACACCATAATTTGTTCCAGACGATAAAAAAGGTCATCCAGTATATGAGATGGCCTATGTTCAGCAGAGGATTCCTGTAGGATCTAATAGATGGATGGAAGTGAAAAACGAACATGGAATAAACCTGTTCCTGAGAGGTTAATGTTAGAGATAATTTATCGCTCCTAAAGCCTAAGATGGAATACTTTATTTCCAGTTAAAGAGGTTTCCGGTTCTCTATACTCACCGTACGAAACACAACAACATTGAGCTGGTTTTTTTACGTTGCTATTCTTTAAGCCAGTAATTATGTATGTGCTTGTCATTATACTGACTCTCTATAGCCTTCAAACCGGAACCCAGTAGCGCATTGATTTGGCAGTAGGAATCAGTACGATGGTAGTTACCTAACCGGACGGATTCCTAGCTCGAAAGGAGTTCTACCAGCTATTTGTAGCCACCCAGTAATAAACACTATAACCGAGTTCAGTTTATAAATAGTTAACACTTACAGCCACTGCAGTCCACGGACGCCAGCAGATAACTTTAAACAAAACAAAGGCTAAAAAAGCGTTGTTGATGTCCTGTGGCGCAGTAGCTTAGCAATGAGTGGCTGCGCTGGGGGTCGCGGGTTCACACAACACAACACACAACAAGTATTTGTATGGCCTACAAATAATTGTTCCGGGTCTGGATGTTAGTCCTTGTGCAATTTATGTTTGTAAACTGCCTCCACGATACAGGAAAAATCCTAGTGTAGGTGTAACGTTTTAAAAAAAAACTCTCATGTATTTTATTGGGTATTGTTATTGCGTTTATAGCCTATTTTCGTCTGTAGACAGAGTATGATAAAATATAAATGTAATGGGTAGTTATATGAGCAGTAATCAAATGTTTCCAGGCATGAAAATATTTATTTTTTCTGCACACAAGTATAAAGTCTTTGTATTTTTTGCTTCACATCCATTTATTATTCATTCCTTCATTACAGCTCATTAGAAATCCACCTAAAATCAACACCTCAAAATCCATTACAGGAATGGAAGTGAACTGCAGAATAAAGGCATTGTCGCCCCTCGTGGGGGCCAGGCTGGCAACTAAAGGATTGTTTTCTAATTATTATTAGGAGCTGCTGTCCATCACCTTGGTTGTTTCCCTCTGTTGCCTTTGATGATGACCCGAGGGAAGGTCTGGGGAGTGGATATCCTCACACCGCCACTACACGGTTGTAAAGTGCCAGTACATACACAATCCTAAATTTCTCAGTACGCGTGCCGTCCTTGTTCGATCTTTGTCCGAATGTATGAATTGTCAATTGCAATTTTAAGTGATGGTTTATCATTGATGAAGTACTACATCGCGGGGAAACTTCCATATACCCACCTCAATAAATAAAAAAAATGAAAGAATTTTGTGATTCCCGTCAACACGCATTTGCAGTGTGGTGGGCACATTCTGTCTACTCTCCTAAAACTCTATCGAAAATGTGAGATTTGTGCCCAGGAGTGGGACGTAAATAGGCTGTAAATTTTTTTTTTTTTTTACAGAATAGCACCGCTGGACATCGATTTCTTCGAAGACGCGTCACTTAGCCACCTACACAGCTTCACACATCCATTTGCTACTAGCCGCTTCACGTAAATCGTCGCTGAATTTACTTAGAAAAACATTTTCCTGCATCAATATTTAGACAGAATTCAGAGTCATTTAATAAATCAAGGATAGTTCTTGATATTCTATAGTTATTAATTATTATTAAGCTCTACATGTAATATTACTTTTAAAGTATAAGTGTGACAAGCGAACACATAGTTCACATGATTGTAAGCGGAATACTGTGGCATCTAAATCTTTGTTCTATTAAGAATTTAAATACAGATGCGCTGTCACTCTTAAGGAATAAGACAATTTTCAAATCTACAGCAAGAAAAAAGGACTCAGTAAACATTAAAATTGACGGTAAAAATATTGACTCTGTTCTATCAGTAAAATTTCTAGGAATCCACATTGACATATATTTGAACTGGAAAAAGGAAATTTCAGCACTAGAATCTACTATCAGTTCAGCATGCTATGTCTTAAGAAGTTTACGAGACGAAGTTACGTTAAAGCACCTTAAGTTGGTTTATTTTGCTCTAGTAGCATCACAACTTCGTTATAGCGTACAATTCTGGGGCAACAGTTATAAATATAATATTAAGACAGCGTTTGTGTTACAAAAAAGAGCGATCCGCACCATGTTACGTATTCCACAAATTAAGTCATGTAAAGAACATTTTCGAAAACTTGGCATACTTACGGTTCCCTCTCTGTTTATCTTAGTTACACTTACATATTTAGTAAAAAAAAAATTACAAATATGGAACAAACTAAGAAATGAAAAAGAGAAAAATGACACCGCGAAAAGACATTGAATGTTGTACGCCACAGCACAAGGCATCAAGCCATTGACTATTTAATTCTTTACCTATCTCATTTAAAGTTATTTATTACCACCGAAAATTCCAAAATAAACTCAAATCATTATTAATTAAGAAAAGCTACTACTCAGTTGACGAATACCTAAATGACAAAAATAAACTTAATGAATGTTAATTTTTTTTTGTTTATGTACTGCTTAATATATTTTAATCTATTATGACATGAAAAATATTTAATTATGACATGAAAAGTATTAAATGTATATAAGTATATAGAATGATTGTCAAATGATATTTAAATTTTATTCGATTTTAGTTTTATTTAAGCATGTAAACGTAATTTTTGATTTTGTGTGATTAATTTTCCAATACAATGTAATATTGTTCTATGGAATAAATGACTATGACTATGACTATGAGACGGAACGCCTCGTTCCCAGTAAAAGGATCTCCGGTTCTCTACACTCACCATACGAAAAACAGCAGCATTAAGCTACTGTTTTACGCTAGTATTCTGTGAGAACTTGGTTCTACCCCAGTTATTTAATCTTACATGTATATCAGTTCCCATATGTACATAGTATATATTACCTTGGTGTATTCTGTCGCTCATATAATATTCAATTTTTTATATTTTAGATACAGTTACTTTCTTTTGACCTATTTACGTTTGTAGCTAAAGTGTAATAAAACATGACGTATGAAAAAACTCTACCTCATGTAAAGAGGTAAATGTAATATACTTAGTAATTTTAAGGGGTGTGCTCTTTATTGTTTTTGTTTTTCATAAAATAGCACTACCTTACAAGAAAATATTATTGATGTACAAAGAACCCTATGGACTACGTCTGAATAAAAATGTTATTTATGTTATAATTATAATAATCACATTCTTACTACACAAACACATCCACTTGTTCAACTAAGTACCCTATTAATATTACGTTAAAAGTCAAATATGATTTATGTAGTACAGCACTTCAAGGTCTATTCAAAGTTTTTCATTCAAATTTATTTGGCTTTTAAAAATGTATTTCATGTCACAGTCACTGTTTCCAACAAGTTCAACTTTAAACGGACGTTTGTACGCTTGTAACTTTGTAACAAACTTGCCAGTCGCAATAGCATGAACCAGTCGAAAATCTGTTTAAGTTAGAAGTTTGAGTTTTCGTTTATAAGCCTTGTTGTTTATCGAATTTACTTCCTATATAAACATTTAGTTCTGGTCTGAGGTCTAATCAAAGGCGACATGCGGAATGTGTAGTGTAGACGTACGTTTTTCAATACAAATGTATTATTATATTTAAAAACCAAAGGAAATATACTATACCCTTTTTTTTAATTTTTCATAAAAAATGTATATTTATCATTTAATACGAAGGGTTAAGCGCTCGTAGAAAGTATCGTAGTCGCAAGTGTCCCTGCTTGGCTTTCCAAGAGCACCAATTAACAAAAAGTGATGATTTGCAAAGTGCTCGGTGGCGAAGAGATATATTTTTATGGAATGAGCGTAACAAATAGTACGCAGTCATCTATATCAATCTTCAAATATTAATCAAACCGTATTAAGATAAAATGCCTTCTAAAGGATCAAAATTTCCAGTAAAAGTCTTCAAGGCCAGAGTGCATAAACTCTTGTCACACTGAGATATTTGCTGTCGGCAAGACAAGGACTAAGCGTCCACTGCTGAGCAACGGTTTCTCCCACAAAGTGCTGCTACTATCTCCTGTTCAAATTACCTTCTGTCACTTTTTATGACAATCATGAGACATTTTTTTTAAATATTGAATGAGGGTGACAAACGATCGCACAGTCCACCTGATTGGAAAATGAATACAATACAATACCCTTTATTGAACACTAAAAAACAACATAACAAGAAACAAACACAGAGAAAAACAAAAGGCGGTCTTATTGCTATGCAGGAATTTCTTCCAGACAACCTTAATAGGAAATAAAAATAAGTGAAAAGTTAAGTAATAGGTAGAGTGCACTATAATAAATATATAATCGAATAAAAGAAACTTAATAAACATGCCGGAATTTACTTAATTGACCGACTAGTGATCATAAAACGACAGGAATAGATAAAAGGAGGAGGGATCATTTAGAAGGAAAGATAATGTTTTTAACTTGGTTTTTAAAGGAGTCTATTGTTTGAGCACGTTTTATAGTTGATGGTAAGGAATTCCAAAGCTTAATTCCAAGAACTGAAAAAGATTTACTGTAAAATGTAGAAGAGTGCAAGGGACATAGAAGGGAAAGGTTTTCTAAGGATCGAAGGGAAAGTTTGTGAGAGGAGCTGAGAAATTAGGAACGTTCTTAAAGGTAGGAAGGACTTGATTTATTAAATAAAATGCAGTAGAGAGCAGAAAGGATATGAGTATTCCGACGAAGACGGTTTGGAAGCCACTTGAGCTTAGTGCAGTATTCTGATACATGGTCATATTTACGAAGTCCAAATATAAACCTATAGATTTTGGAGTCGCTCATGTTTGTTAAGTTGCTCTTCGGTAATGTCAACGGCCAATAGATATCTATATTTACAATTAATTGAGAATCAAGAAGTAGATGCGTTGTTACCACTGAGGACTGAGATGGAATTCCTCGCTTCCAGTAAAATATGGTCTTAATTTCTGTACACTCACCATACAAAACACAACAGGGCAGCACACAGAATCCGATGCCACCGCCACCTACCAGATCTAATTGTAAATATAAACCGTCCAGAGACCCTCTCGAACAGACACATAAAAATAACCAAGATCGGTCCAGCTGTTTAGATGGAGTTCAGTGACAGATGGTGCATTAATTAATTCAGTACAGTTGAAACAGGAACATCATCTTCTGCTCTCCTTTCCCTGTTGAATAAAGACAAACATACAGACCCGAAACAATTATTTGTAAACCATAGAAATGCTTGTCACGGGATGCGAACCCGCGGCTCCTCGCACCGCTAAATTCTAAGTCAGTGCGCCATAGAGCCGTCATTTATCTACCAAGTACCGCAACAACAAATTACTGCTTTAATTATGTTGCAAGGAGTATTCACCACTGAAAGCTACCGTTTACATGTTTCTATTAAAGTACTCTACTAAGGGTTAAGATAGTGTAAGCCGGCCATTAGAGAAAAGTTTATTTTACTTCACTGAACTTGTTTATTTTTCAACATAAATGTCTATATGAATATTTCAAATGTTTTTAGAAGACTGTCTATCTGGGCTATAGCATTGTCTATAAACAAATCTGTTTGAGTCAGAGTAATTAGTTGTCCCCCCCCCCTCATAACCTAGAGAAGTCCACAGCTGACTTCAAGCCTTCCCTTAGATTGCCTCATAAGTTAGTAGCTGCAGTTTTTTTAATTTGCAAGTAGTTAATAAGAAGGCACTGCTGTCCTTTTCCTGGTTTATTTGTTTTGTTGCCTCTTATGTAACCCAAGGGACGATATGGGGTTCTGAATATTCTTGTTATCTTAATTCAAATTCGAGTTTTGCAGTCCGTGTCCTTGCCATGCCGTATTCACTTAGGTGATAAAATATATTTTCATTTAATATGTATTACAGTAGTAATACAATATTTTTTATTTAATACATATTATTACATAATATATTGAAAATAATTTTTTGTACCCTTGTTCTAAGAAGAACTATGAAGAATCACGGCGAGATTTTATTTTGAAACATATATAACTACAATAATTTTATAACATTTTTGTATGAATTATGATAGAACCAGCATCTTAATTAGCAATGTAATTTTTTATACGTCTGAGCCACCCTGATTTTTGTTTTCAAAACAATTTTATTTTTAGGTTGTGATGGATAAAATTTACTTTTATAATGTTATAAGGATTATTTCCCATATCCTCCTTATGTATTAAATTTCATTGATTATGTATTGATTACATAATAAACATTATTAGCTTATAATAAGTGGCTCTAAATATGTTGAAGATTTTAAAATATTTTATTTATTTGCAACATCTCTAACACATTGAATTGCAATATTAATGCTTGCTGAATGTTTTACGGTACGCAAGTAACACTGGGTTTGATGGATGAGTTTTGTTGCCAGTTGTTGCCACAAGTAACGAACGCTCCGTGTACTTGCGGTGCAACAATATCCGCTAGCCCATATCGTCCGCTAGGTGTCGTAAGAGGCGACAGAGAGAAATTTATACAGGGCGATGTGCGGTTGCCAAGCGTGGCAACTATGGCAAAATACCCCTATAAGGTGGTCTCTACTGGAAGGTCTTTTTTACCATCTGTAAAGAATAGGGTGTAACATGTCAACTGTGGTGACAATTTCAAAGATGCCTACTTAATTTATTGTTTTATCGGCGTTCGTAAAGTAGGGTGGATATGATTTGAATTTCAATAGATTTAATTTATTTATTTTTTTTATTCAAATTTTTGCTTCTATTTTTTTGTAAAATATCAGTGCTGTAGGCTTCTACTGTGTTCATGTGTTACACCCTATTTTTCGAGACGGTAAAAAAGGTCATCCATTATATGGAGTGTCCTATGTTCAGCAGTGGATTCCTGTAGGATCTAATAGATGGATGGAAGTGACAAACGAACTTAGAATTAAACTGTTCCTGAGAGGTTAATGTTAGAGATGCGGCGTTGTCCTTAAAGGCTAAGATGGATTACCTCGTTTCCAGTGACCTGCAATAATTCAAAAACTATATTAAATTAAGTTTGTATAAAAAGAGTTCCTATAAATATGAAAGAATTTATGGATGATAACAACGCCTGGGCAGAATGATCGCTACTAAGCTATTTCTAATTTGTTTTGTGTTGTTAATTGTACCATACATGATTGCAAGTTGTTATTTAAAAAATAGCCCCGCGGGGTCTCTTGCTGGTTCTTCCCAAGACAGAGGTTTTTCTTTCAAACCAGTGGTAAATTAAAAAAAAGTGACTTTAAATAATTATAATTTATAATCTATATTGATTAAAAAGTTTCTGTTTCAGTTCTAGTAAAAAGGGGTTTCCTGTTCTCTACACTCACCGTACAAAACACAACAGCATTAAGGTGTTGTAATTACGTATGTGCTTGTCATTATACTGGCTCTCTATAGCCTTCAGACCGGAACACAGTAGCGCATGCTACGCAGCCAAGTAGCAGCTGCAGGAATAATAAGAGGGTAATTAGCTTTTCAAATAAACTCCTAACTCGAAAGGAGTTCTACCAGCCAGTTGTAGCCACCTAGTAACAGAAGCTATAACTGAGTTTATTTTAAAAATAGTAAACATTTACGGCTACTGTAGTCCTCGGACGCCTGCAGATAGCTTCAAACAATAAGGTTTAAGAAGCGTTGTCACCTCTGAGCACTAAGAATGCCTCATAGCCTGTTAATAAACCGGCACTGCTATTTTTCAGCAGAGATAGGTAAGATTGTGGTATATACCCAAAGGAACCATAAAGAAAAAATTAAATCCTACTATGTATATATAATACTGTATCCTGTATATATACATGTGTATATCAGTTAAAATATTCCAGACCAACAGCACTGCTGAAGTTAGCCAGGCCCATTTTGACATTGTAAAGTCAAACATTTCATTCCGTCGTGAATTTGGGTGCTGTAAAGCATTTGAAACGTCGGGAATGAAAAAGTTTAAATTAAACACGATAAAATCAAATATAAAAATAATATGAAAAAATAAAAATTGCTCTACACGTAAAAAAATTTTACGTGGTAGAGCCATGCTGCAGTTATATTAATATTATAGTTGTAGCACGAATGGGTCGTCTCGACCGGGGAAGGATCGCGCTCTCACAGAATACCAGCGTCAAATAGTAGGAGCTTAATGCTGCTGTGTTTTGTATGGTGAGTGTAGAGAACCGGAGATACTTTTTACTGGAAACGAGGCGTTCTACCTAAGTCCTCACGGATGACAACGCATCTGCATTTTGATTCGTCATCGAGGATAGATGTAGATGTCTATGCGCCACATCAACCACTTACTATCAGGTGAACTGTGTGCACGTTTTTCAAATTATCTTATCCAGGCCCCGGGACCATGGGTGCTGGAAAGCACCCGAAACGTCGGGAATTAAAAATAATAGTAAAATAAACGCGATAAAATCCGTTAAAGTAGTTTTAATCAATTATCCTATAAAAATAAGAAAATAATTTATCTTTCGAAGTTGGAAATTAAAATATATTCTGTCAAAAGTGTTCATTTATATAATTTACTTCCGTTTCAAACTGAGGTTCCTCTGTTCGGAGAAGAAACGGTGGAACAATCTCCGCAGATATCCGTTATTTACAAGCTTTCAAGTTTGTATGTTTGATCGAGTCAAATTTTGCAACTTAATTTTAAAGCAGTTATCCTCAATCGATTGAGCTGAAATTTTGCATATACGTTTATTTTGGATAAAATTAATGGTTAGCTAAGTGAAATCATTCTAAATCTAATATGGCAGACCGACTAAGATAGCGGACCGCATTTAAATAAAAGCTTTAATGGCCTGTTAATGATTTGTCATTTTTTAACCAATAATATGATAATCTTATTGAATAAAATTATATTTACGGATTTTATCGCGTTTAATTTACTTATTTTTTATTCCCGAAGTTACGGGTGCTTTACAGCACCCATGGTCACGGTGCGACTGAGATGTTTGCCGTCCCGATGTCATAGTCAGCCCTATTACCTTCAGTTTTTTAATATTAATTTTCGGTCCGATCTACGCAGAACGAGCTTACAGTATCTTGAAGTCTTGCAGTGGTATGCTTGGCTTTGAGTTTAATTTTGTTAATTATAGGATCCCAAGCAGATGGCAGTACCCATCCATCTTCTCTATTGAAATTTGGGTATTTTTTTTTAATTTCAATAGCCTCGCGTTTTATCCTTGCTGGGAATCGGTATTCTTTTGCGAGAGTTTGTGGTTTATCAAATCTGATGTAATGGTGGGGACGATCTTGAACATGTTTCCAGACTGCAGATTTCCCGGAGCGTTAGTGCTTCACATCAGCTATATGTTCTTACACGCGGGTTTTATGGATCTTTTGACGTGACAACGTCTTATAAATTGGTTTGCCGGGTGGCACTTCAAGAAACTGCGTTACGCTCCGCTCACGTTATGCGCTCACAATGAGAGCGAGTGAGAGGCACGCGTCCCTTCCACTCGGGCATGGTTAGCCCGCCTAAGAGCGAGAGAGACAGACATAAAAAGTGTTATTTCATCCTTCTTCCTACTATACGAATGAATATTCACATTAAAATTATTTTACCACTCAAAGTCGTTGTCACGTAAAACTTTCGCCCGTATATCGACTTTACAGGCAACCAATTTTTGTTTGACCTAAGTAAGAGAGACCACATTCACAATCTAACTTGTCCACTCCTGCATTTTATAGAGGGATATTACATATGACGGAGGATAAAAATTGACTAATCTCGGCAGCTTGTAGTACGTTTTACGTGTTGTAACGAGTGTAGAAAATGACATAATAATTCTATAGTTTTAAAGAACTGGAAGCATACGCGTTTAGTACAGTAAGCAAACGCTAAAATTTGTGTATAGTGCCCAAATTTCTCCTGTAAGACAATCTATGGGCATATGTTGAGCAGTGAACTTTTGTAAGTTGTAACTGGTAATGGACACAATTACTAAACTCAACCAACAAAACTATTTTGAATACTTTCTTGTGTCATTGAAAAGTACAATTGTGTTGTTTGAATACGTTACAGATTAGAATTTAACGACGTTACTGAATACGTCATAAAGACATCGTTACAGCACGGTAAAGGTAGAAAGGTCATGTCGATTTTGTAATATCAGTAAATATCTAATCTTTAGCTACACAAATTCAAATGTATAACAATATATAAGTTTAAAACTGATATCAAAACACGCATAACGTTAAAAACAATAACTGAGTAAATATGTAAATACGCTGATTTAAGGGAAGAAATTGGAAGAATATGGATATAGAAAAAATATACATAATCCCCATAGTCATCTTTAATATTGGAATTGTCCCAAACAATATTTTCAATAACCTAAAACTTATACACTTAACAGAAAATACATAAGGATAGTAAGAAACTTCTCGAAGTTGGAGTAAAATGAAATGGTTCAAAGTCTCACAATACCAATATGTTTTATAAAAACTCCCACCACAAACTATAATTTACTAGGTTAAATGCTTGTAACTACCAATTTATGCAAAAAAAAAACAGGCCTAGGCTTTCATGATGTAATAATTTAAACTAATATTTGATTAATTTAATATTAATCGAATATTAGAGACCTTTAAACGAAACTTCGTTCGTAGCGACCAGTGTAGTACAGCGCACGAGTGTGTGCTCACTCTCATTGTCCGATAAGACGGCAATCGATACGGCCGTAGAGATCAGACACAAGACCAACTAAGGCACAGCTTTGAACAGCCGCTAACATCCTGACACTGACTGGAAATTTCGTGTGAAAAAAGTCTATAACCCAACTCGGGCTTCGATCCCGAGACCACGTGGTTAGCATTTGCACTAACGACCAATAAAACGACGAGGCAATCAACGCCGAATGTATCCAATTGTCAAGTGTATCTGTAACAGAATATACACCGAACAAATAAAGAGTTCCCTGTTCAGAGACGAAGATCGATGTTCTACGGGCGGAAAGAAAGTCTTCTTTTTTACCTACCAAGTAAGGTTTTTTTTTCTTTCCAGTCCCTGTAGGCAGCAACCAATCTCCTATTTACCTGTGCCGTCAAATAGCAGTGTTTACACGGGTGTATTCAAGTGTGAAGGGTATGGAGAGTCAGTGTAGTTATTAGACATTCCATCTTGATCTTCAGAGGTTTTTATACGTGGTAAAGCCATGCTGCAGTTATATTAGTAGTGTAGTTGTAGCACGAATGGGTCGGCTCGACCGTGGAAGGACCACACTCTCACAGAATACAGGCGTAAAATAGTAGCTCAGTGCTGCTGTGTTTCGTATGGTGAGTGTAGAGAACCGGAGACCCTTTTTACTTGAAACCAGGAAATCCATCTTAGTCATCATTGGTGAAAACGCATCTGCATTTCGATTTGTGAGGGTGGATGTAGATGTCTATAAGCCACAGCAACCACTTAACATCAGGTGAACTGTGTGCTTGTTTGTCACCCTATCCTATAAAAACATACAACTTGCAAAATAAACTTACTTGAAAATGTTATTTACAGCAAAATTATACACACAGTACAAAATACATAATACAATATCAAAGAGTACCCTTATTGTACACTAAGAAAAAATAAATACCCTTTAACATACATAATACCCTTTGACAAATTCGAGGATTTCGTTTAAAAACAGTGAAATTACATACGAAATACCTCGTTTGATTTCTAGCCGACAAAAAATGAGACGAAATTTATATTCGATTGTGTTTTGTAGTTTTTATGTGGTTTTAATATTTTTTTTTTCAATAAATAGGCTATTTTCCAAGGGTTTTCACTTTAATTTGAAGAAAAGGGAATGTAGTATAAAAAAATTAATAAAATGTATCGATATTAAAGGATATCACCCACTCAAATGGTTCAATATACAAATTTTTAATTTAAGTTAAGAACTGACTTAAATAAACAAAAAATAATAAATTAACTTTCACGTAGGTAATATCTTCTGAATTGGGTCTTTGATGGATATTCTCTTACTGTACTGTCTTAGAACATTACAACAACATAACAACTTAACTGTCTCTTTTTGTAAGTTTAGTCAGTAAGTAAGGTTTGTTGATTTATTTTATTTGCGTTCTTTAACTTAACTTTTATCTATGGTAAACAAAAATGATTTTCAATACATAAGTATTATATAATAATCTGTCTTGAATAAAAATATTCTATTCTATTTTATTTTAATCATCTTGTTGGTTCTTCCCAGGATAGAGATACTACGCCCTGGATCTCGATAACAGCTCTACCTGCCGGGTACAATTGTGAATCTTAACCATTCAGACACCCACACAAAAAGAAATCACCAGAATCGGTCGAGCAAGTTTAGTTTTAGCAAAACTAACACACAGCAATTGATTTTTATATATAGAGATAGTGGAACATCCTGTTTTAGTCCTAAGGGATAACGCATCATCATTTTGATTCTTAATCGAGTGGAGATAGGTAGCTTTGAGCCAGAGCAAACACTATGATAGCACTGCGAGGGTGCTGGGGGCAGTAATATTACCCCCGGGACGTCCTTTAATAAAGCAAAGTAAGAGACGGGTTTCGTTCCAAATGGAGATCCCGAGACCCCTCGTATACCTCCTGGCATACATAACGTGTCCGCTTCTCCCGCAGCCAATATGAGGATTTCTTCATGTAAAAAAAACGAGCATCTGCTTACAATTGTGTGGACTATTTGCTTTTTACGATGTTATTTCGGTTAGTTGATGCCCGTTAGTAATTCTAATGAAAGAGAGATTGCACGTATGCCGGGCGCAGCTAAATCATTTAAAAGGGGCGAAAAGGGAAAAAGGAAATGAATAAATACCTTGCTATACTTTATCGTATGTAAATGTATTTGCAGATTTGAAAAGAGTATGAAGGAACACAAATACTGACGAGTTGCTCTGAGTGAATGATTGCGATTCGAGCCGCTTTGAATTAGCCACACAGAATGCAAAATCCTGAGAAATATTTTGATGTTGATCTGGGTATTTAACAAGTTCAGTTCAATGTGCAATATAAGAGAGTACCTTGATGACTCAATTTATATATATTAAATATATATATATATATATATATATATATATATATATATATATATATATATATATATATATATATATATATATATATATATATATATATATATATATAATAGAATTTTGTTATGTTACACTGTATTTTTTTATTATGTGCGAGCAGCTATGCAGGTCTAGGTAAAGAGACCAGTATCACTGCGACCTAGAAGATCTATTGTGATCGCTGCTATGGCTATAGTTCACTGCTAAGCCCTATGTCTTCCCAGATGAGTGTTACGTTTGCGCATTAAGGGTCCGCAATCGGTTAGGATGTGTAGAGGTGTTTCTTCCGTTATGGAACAGAACCGACACTTGAGTTGCTTAGTCCCAGAATGGACATGTGCTTTTTAAGACAACAGTGTCCAGTTAGGGCTCTTGCCAGAATACGCAATTTGTTTTTACTTAATCCCAGGGCCAATCCAAAAGCCCGGATTAAGGTTTTAGAATGTTTTAAGCCTGGTGTGTCAGGAATTTTGTACAATAGTTGGTCAACCGCAAGAGTACAAAGAAGGGGTGACAAAACACCTCCTTGTGGGCAGTGTCTTGTGGTTGCAACCTCAATCGAGGTTTGAAACAGCGCTATTTTTGCCTTTCTGTTTGAGAGCATCGACTTCACCCATCTGATGGTTGTGGGGTCAACATTTTTAGATGTTGGGCCCCCAATCAGCAGTGATGTGGGGCTACTGTCGAAGGCGCCCTCAATATCTAGAAAGGCACAAAGAGCTATTTCTTTATCCTCCAGTGCTTTTTCGACCCTGTCAATGACACTGATCAGGGCTGTTTCCGTAGATTTGCCTCTGCGGTAAGCATTCTGGTTGTAATGTATGGGCCTCGTAGCTAGAGCTACATCCCTTATATATCTATTTATAACCTTTTCCAATGTCTTAAGAAGAAAGGAAGATAGGCTTATAGGTCTAAAGGACTTTGGTAAAGCGTAGTCCTTTCTACCAGCCTTAGGTATAAATAGAACCTTGACATTTGTCCATCGTTCTGGAATATATCCCCATGCAAAACTTGCTCTGAAGATTTTCACCAGATAAGGAAGAAGGATGTCGATACCCCTCTGTAGTTGGATGGGAATTATTCCATCCTCCCCGCTTGATTTGAATGGTTCAAAAGAGTCAACAGCCCACTGCACCAGGTTTGGCCTTATTATCTTTGCAGCCCTACGCCAGTCCTCATTGCAAGGCCTTTGTAGAGCTCTGAAAGAGTTCAAGGCTGCATTTTTGTGTGACCCTGGGAAATGGGTTGACGCTAGTAACTCCAATGTTTCTATTTCACTATTAGTGAAGTTACCATCCGGCTTTTTAAGAAGCCCGATCTGATTAGGTTTAGCTTTCGATAGCATCTTGTGTAGTCTTGCACTGCGAAGCAAAGACTCAACTTCCTCGCATAGCTTCCTCCACGATGCTCTCTTGGCTTTCCTAATTTCTTTATTATATTCAGTAAGGGCTGCACTATAAATGTCCCACTCTTTGGTTTTCTTAGCCCTGTTAAATAGTTTCCTGGTCTTTTCCCTAAGGTCTTTCAGCTTAGAATTCCACCAAGAAACTTTAAGTGTTGAGGTCTTGGTTTTGACGGGACAACTGTCCTCGAAGGCTTCACGGATAACTACGGTTACTGTCTCCGTCGCTAACTCCAGACCTTCAATTGTTTTGATGTTTTTAGGAAACGTTTCCAAATTCCTCCTTAGGCTATCTCTATAGATATTCCAGGAGGTTGCTTTCGGATCCATAAAAGTAACGGTTTCAAAGGATGGTGATGTTACAATTACACAAACTTAATGTGCTTGTGATCAGACATCGAGTTTTCGCTACTAATATGCCAGTCATTTATCCGCCTGGACATGTTATTGGTAGCAAAGGTTATGTCTAACACTTCTTGCCTAGCGCGCGTTACAAAGGTTGGTGTACAACCAAAATTTAGGCTTACCAGGTGGTTGGAGATGAGAAAATCATAAAGTAACGCACCTTTTTCGTTGATGTTGGTGCTTGGTGCACAGCCTGGGGGGGCTGTGTGGTGAGCGTTAGCATCACAACCCACCACAAGTTCGGCGTTGTGTTTTCGGGCGAACTCCGCCACTCGCTCTAACTCGATGGTAGGATCTGCGTTCTCGCTGGGAAGATAGGCTGAGCAAATGATTACTTTGGCCCCTGTGCATCCCTTGAGGTTTATGAAGGCTGTAACCAGGTAATCATTGCAGTACTCTGGAACAGCTAAAAGTTCAATATTTTTATTATAAATTATACAAGCTCTGGGTCTACTGCCTTTGGTATTGACAAGAATCTTACCGGCAGCCGCCAATCCCAGAACTTGACCGTTGGTCACCCAAGGCTCTTGTATAAGGGCGAAGTCAGTGTCCTCTGCAAAGCAAACCTCCACCACGGCAGAAGCAGCTGCTGCATAGTGAAGATTTGCTTGGAGGACCCTTATCTTACCCTTGGGTTTTCCATTTATGGGCGTGGAGGGGCAGGAGTGTTTTTCACCTGTTGAGGACGAGGACGTCCTTTTCCTGCGAACTTGACTCCCACCTTTCCTTTCTTCGAACCGCTCCAACCTCTCCTCCCCCCCGGCCTGGACGACACCAGCGAAGGCCGTCGGACCGAGGCAAAATCTGCGCCTTGGGTCTTCGTCACTCTCACCGGTGGTGTTCCAGACTCACCCCGAGAGATGGAGGGCCGGGGGATTGGGGATGGGGTTGGAGCGGTTCGGGCTCCATTGCCGCGTCAGAGCCTCCTCTGACTTTAAAAGTTATCATCTTAAAGCCAAGGATGACTCTGCCGCCTGCCTTCCTAAGAGACTCCGCCGATGGGTCGTCCAGAGAAAAGGTTACTAGGAACCCATTCTCCTCGACCCTACGGTGGAGGATTCTCCAGAGCTCAGTATGGAGCCCTTCATTCTGTGCCCTCAATAGCACAGCCGCCTCCTCTGAAGAGTCGGCTTCGCTGCGGGGCAAGTAGGTAATGCCCAGCGTAGGCTTAGGCAGTTTGCCCTCGGGTATTACCGAGAGCTCTGCCTCCAGCCAGGGCTTTAGTTTTCCGATTTCACCCACAATCCAGTCCTGGCTTGCCTTATTCAGGTACGTTACCAGAATCCAACCTGGCTTGTGTGTGAAACCGGAAAGTTTTGGGCCCATTCCCGGTTGCGACCCACAGGCCGTCTTAGCGATGGCCTGTGTTAGTGCCCGGTGGACCAGCCGCATCTGCTCCACACTCATAGGATTCTAGTAGTTCCAGCTACGGCACTGAAGCTGAGCTTCTTCTCCTCCGTTGCCAGCTTCACAGTCTTCCTGGGCTGGTCTTTGGGGGACTCTTCCTCAGACCGACTGCGTTTTTTCGCCTTCGGAACTGGGGGAGTCTTGGGCAGAGGAATTTCGTCCCAAGGCTTCTGGCAGAGAGAGAAGGCCTCTTCGGTTCCAACCTCAGCTGCTATCAGCCTTCGGAACCTTTTCTTCGTAGCCCCACTAAGCTTATAAGGCCTAGCGAACTTTTTCTTTTCCACTCCCTGGTTCGTTTCCGATTGTGGTTCGGCTGCAAACGTGCCCTCCACTTCACAGCTCGTCCCAGGTTGAGGCGCACTGTTGCAGGGTGTTGGTGAGGCTAAAAGAGCCTCTTCCAAACCTGCAGATAGTTCCATTAAAGGAGATTTAAAATCTTTTTCAAAATGTCGGTTTTCGTACATTTTGTTCCCACGAGTAGCTAGGGAAATACTTGGTCACCCCCGCAGAGAGCTTGGAGAGCCCCGCATGCCGAGGGAAGGGCTAAAATACTACCCGAATCGCCCTGGTCTCGGGTAGGCACCGTTTGCGACTGGACTCCCTTCAGCCACGCATCCATTGGCACGGTACGCTTGACACCTTGGATTGGGTTGGGATGGGAAAAAGGGGAGAAATAAAAGAAAAGAAAAAGAAGATCGTCCGAGTGTTTCTGTTCTGTCTGTTTCCTATTGAACCGGACCAAATAACAGGCGGCAACCACGTGAAGAACTCCTCAGACTTGCCCTGGGGATCAACACGACCTGCGCTCTCCCCAAGAGCCATACGCCAAACTGCTCGCCGGACAGGAGAGCAGAATAGGTGTTAATCTAGTCCTATTTATAAAATCAAAAAGTTAGGAGTAGACTAACCCCCGCCCTGCTAACCCACGCCATGTTACACTGTAGGTATATGTTTAACGAAAGCTTATTTTTGAAGCGTACGTTACAAAATCTAAACTGCTGACAGTGTTACAAAATTTAAAATTCGCTTTGTTCTAAGCTTTCATCTCGACTTACAAATTAATTTGCACATTTTTGACTTGTTGTTATTTAACCTCGACCTCTAAACATTTAGAAGTTACAGAGTTGCTTGAGCTGTAGTATTTTAAATGAGGCTGCGGGCGCAGTAATTTTGCTACTGAACAACATTATATTGAATTAATTTTAGTCTTACTTCGTAAACAACTATTTCAGCAACATTAAACATTTACATAGAGATGAATATGAACTGTTATCTTAAGGGAAGGAAATTAATACATTGTATAAATTTCATTTGTCAAATGTATTTTCTTTTTTCATATAATATATATGAAAAAAATACATGTAAAACATAATGCAATACAAAATAATAAATTATATATACATATATATATATATATATATATATATATATATATATATATATATATATATATATATATATATATATATATATATATATATATATATATATATATATATATATATATATATATATATATATATATATATATATATATATATATATATATAAAATATATTAAATGCTTATATATGTATATTGAAAACTTATATATAAAGACAAGAAATATTGAGTGGAATTGAGTGGAACAGAGTGGTAAAATGGTAGAATAGGAAATGATATAATAGGATAGAATAGACTAGTCTAGTCTATAGTAGAGTAGAGTAGAATAAAGTTAAGCAGAGCCGAGTAATCGGAGCAGAGCAAAGCAGAGAAAAAAGAATCGATTGGAATGTAATAAAATGGAATATGGAAACGTATGGAATTTCTACACACATTTATAACAATTTGAGCCTATTGCGCTGTGAAAAATTTACACATAATTAATTATATTTTGCCTATTCTAATGACAGAAACAACAAATTCGATACACCAGTAAATGCCGATCGCCCTCTTTGAAGATTTTAACTTTTCTGTGAGACACTAAAATAAACTTAATATGATGTTAAACATACAAAACGTGGAAATCAATCCTCAGGCTTTTTAAAGGGTCCCCCCGAACGGGTTCCCGCCTTGTCGTGGTGGGGGGGCTTAGTCCCCCCCGAACGGGTTCCCGCCTTGTCGTGGCGGGGGGGCTTAGTAGCCGTGGCTTGGTCTCCCACGGTGAACGAAGAGGAACCCACGTGGCTGGCCCGAGGTGAAGGGCCGGCCTGAGGTGGCCACTCCGAGTGGGCTTGGGGAGCCCACTTCGGATGTGTGCTGGTGGACTGCAGCGAGTGGGGACTCCGCACCCTCTACCGCTGCAGCCGAGGTGGAGTCGCGGAGGAAGAGGAGTGTTGGTATGGCGATGCGCCACTCGCCCTATCCTCCGCGACTCAAACGGGGCCGCACCGTTGATGCGGTGGTGATGGGGCTGCGAGGGGAGAGGATTGTCGGTATTGCGAGGCGCCGCTCTCCCTATCCTCCGCAGCCGAATCTTGGTTGGCGGCGGAGTCATAGACCAGATCCGCCGCTGGGGTCGGGAAGGCTAGTACATCTAAGTGCTCGTTTTTCCTCGCCCCATGGCCTTCGCACATCGGACGCGGGGGCGTCTGTTGCGCAGATGTAATTGGAGGCCGTGGAGGAAGGCGTGCCATGTGTTCTGGTGTGCCTCACTTGGGAAGGAGAACGGGGATGAATATTCCTCTCCTGAGAAGGTACTGCCATGGGGCAGCAGTCGCTGGTAGGGCCCCGGAAGTGTGCGAAAGCGTTCCCGTAGCCCTGCCAATATGCGACGAATGTGGAACACCATGGGGTTTTAGTCGGTGCGAGTCCGACATAACCCGTCCTTGCCCCCGCGAGGCGGGTATGCGTAGGCATTTCCCCATGTTAAAAAAAGGCTTTTTAAAGGGTGCTGTACTTACATCCCAATGCTAATTGTGGGTCGCAGTTATGCTGAAGACAGTTCACGCTCACGACATGAATTTTAGTAAAATGAGTAGTTTGATTTAAATTTGGAAAACTTTTCTACGGTTTCTGAATATGCGAGCACTAAGAACAAAATTATACAGAAATGGTTCACAGAAACAGGTAGGTTTGCCGATGATTTTCATCTCTTACTTTCCAATTCTTAATCCCGAGTGGTGATTTCTTCATAAATTTGAAGAGTAAACAAACGTTTAGTTTACCAGCCAATCTCAATCTAGGAAGGCAACAGATTACAGACTAAGAGTATTTATATGTATATGACTATAATAATTGTTGCAGGTGTAGATGTTTGTCCTCGTGAAATTCGTGGATGTAAACCGCCAACACGATTCAGAACAAATCCTAACATTTGAAAAAAAATTCAGATAAGTTATAGCTTCTGAGTATAAGATGAAATACCTCACAAACTCTAATTATACTGGTATTCTGTACCCTGCAGACCAGACACAGCAGTATAAACCGCCACTATAAGGTATTTTTGTGCCTTAAAATGGCGGTTTATACTACTAAGGAATGTGTAGAAAAAATATGTAATTGCTTAGTTAAAAAACATTCATGGAAAACAGTAAACAGTTAAAAGTAACTGCAAGATAAAACCAAAATATATAAACCTCAACACTGCTTATCGTAATTGGATGCAGCTTCTCCGCAACATAATCTTCTTTGCGTGTACTTAAAGAACTGAACAATAAATAGCAATGTAGTAATATCCACTATGCGTAAGAGATTATATAGGGAAATTAAGAATGAATTGGGCAGGATCATCTGGGCAGGATCCTCTTACTGTTAACGACCTTAATATAACTAAATATTGCGGTCACGAGCCCAGCTGCCATGCGTACCAACTATATTGCATTATATGGCAGAGGCTTGTGTTGCTTGGGGAAATTTTTGTTGACCGTAAATAATGACAAAGAAAATAAGAAATATTGAATGATACTCTTTTTAACCCTAGGTAACTAAACTATATTCGTAGACACATAGTAACTAAACTTTCGTCAAGCAGACTACACAATAAAAAACATGGAAATTATCAAAAGTATTTATTAAAATAGGAACTGTTTACATGGCACTTAAGTTTGGTTTAATAGCAACTGATTAGAAAGACATTTAACAATAAATAATTATTCTGCGCAGCTACTACACACGTCAATATAGTGCGATCCACATATGGCATTTTTGCATTTATTGCATCGATGTTTTGTCATCCTACGAGCCTTTGATGGACATAGGTAACATATTTTACGCACATTGGTCACAGAATGACTAGGGAGTTCAGGTTCTGATGACTCACCAAGAATATCTTTTATCATAACCTTGATGTCACGCCTCAAAGTCACCGTTTGTAATCGCTCCCTTAGCCAAGGGTCCATAAGTTGGTCTCCCATCTTCATGACAAAATCGCGTCGTAGTGTCGGCTTCTTCTTATTTCTCAAGTCGTTCGAGACGTAAATAGCATAGGCGTTGATACTAACTGGATTTAACATATTATAAAAAATGCATAATGGCCATCTGTTAGTTTCTCGGTTGACACACATATTCGAGCACATTTGATCCACCGTGTCTACGGCACCCTTAGTAGTGTTATAAAAGTGAATTATTTCCGGTTTTCCTGTCGCGTCTTCAATATTTGGTTGATCATGAATTGTGGACAACACAAAAACCACTTTGTTTGACTTGGCTTTATATGAAACTAATGTCTTGTCGCCATCGTAACAAAACATCGAAGTACCAATTGCGCGAGTCCTAGAATTCTTAAGTTTTTCAGGAATTTCCCGTTTGTTACTCCTCAAAGTCCCTACTATAGTCAAATTATAAGGTGGCTGTAAAAGCTCATCGGCCAAAGTTACGGACGTGAACCAATTGTCCATCGTTATGTTACGATTGGTGCCATGTAAAGGAATTGTTATGTTTTTTATGAAGAATGTAGCCAATGGCTGTTTTTGAGTATCGGTATCTTTTACCAGGTACGGAATTGCATTTATAACGTATTTACTGTTAACATCTGCGGCCATAACAAGCTTTATCCCATATTTATTTGGTTTATTAGGGATATAATATATTCTAAATGGGCATCTTCCACGAAAACCAACCAGTTGTTCATCTACAGTAATATATGATCCTGGCGTATACCATTTTTGAAAATTGTCAATCATATTTTGCCACAGTTCACGTATGTGTGTGAACTTGTCCTCTTTTATTCTGTCATTTCTTGTTTGTTTTTCGTCAAATCGCATACATTTAATGAGAAAATTGAATCTTTCTGCACTCATACAAGCTTTAAAAATTGTGCCTGATCGTTGAGGATTGAATAGGATGCGAGTTGGCAAATGGTTGCTCTTCATAGCTGCGGCGATTAGTAACAAACCAAGCAGAGCTTTTATTTCTAACAAATTAGTCTGTGAAACGGTATAAGACTCCTGTTTATATCTATTCCTTTGAGTAATAATCTCTGCATTGGTAAATGTCACAACTTGTTGCAGCATATCATCGGTCATGAAAAGCCGAAATAAATCTATTGGTTCCTGTAATTCCCTAGCTTCTCCTCTTGGACCTGGTATAAAATGTACGATGTTCCGTCTCAGAGTACGAGTAGTAGCTGATCTAGGTACAGACGACCATTTATGTTTGTTTTTCCCATAAAGGAATCGGGGAGTTACTTGAAGAACACGCTGGTTACCTTGGATTGAAGTTTGAAGAAAATTAGTTTCATAAATATCCTCTAAAGAGTCATCAGAGTCTACAATTTGAGTTCTTTGTCTCTTACTTGGTCGTATGATGTCATCCTCAGGTTCTGAAGATTCGTTTGAGAATTCGGAATCAGAGGTGTTGATATGTATTTCTTCCTTCACGTTATCCTCCGTCTCTGAGGCCGAATCATTCGAACCCTCCTCTTTATCTTCCACTTCTTCGAGCCACTTACTTATCTGCTTTTCTTGATTTCTCAAATCCATCTAAAAATAATAAAAAGTGCAAATCTTAGAATCAAATTTTTAGTGGCAGCAAAGAAATATCTAATAAAATGTATTTTTTTTATATTTAATTTCGCTATAAATAACTTAATATATAATTAAATAGTAAAATATATCAATTTAAATAAAAGTAAAAAGAAATATTTCGAGTAAGCCTTGTATAAATAATAAATAATATTAAAAAAATAATTGTGCATACTTTTGCAAATTAACGTACGTAGTAACTAAACTTTCGTCAACCTGACGACGATGTAGCCGTAGATCACTTCCTAATTATCGCGTGATTGCAACCGCGTCACCCGATGAACTATTTGCACCAATCAGGAAGGTAAACAAAGCGGGACGGGAGCGGGGCGCGGGGAAGTAAGTGCACTTGACTTTCTTGGAGAGGGGCGTAGTCGCGTCGACGAATGTTTAGTTATCTAGGGTTAATCAAATATTTTTGAGAATTATTTCCTACAGAAATTTTTCAGTAATAACTTTTTTTTAAATTGGGCGAGTTTGTTAGATATTAAATAAACAGTCGAGCCTAATAAGGTATAATTCTATTTATTTAATAATATATATAATAATAATAATAATATATAATAAAACAGTAACGAAAAAAAAACTGTACATTGAGTGTTTTCGAGAAAAAATAAGTGGCTTTTGTTAGAAAAACGTAACTGATGACAAAAAGTGACTTTTTAGAATTTTTGTCTGTTTGTCTGTTTGTCTGTGTGTATGGTACGTCTTCACGCCAAAACTACTGAATAGATTGATTTGAAATTCAGCAAAAATGTTCTTTGTAAACCAAGGAAGGCTTTAGGCTACATATTATCACGCCGTATGTTATAGGGGGTAAGCAGTATTGATTTTAAAAGGTTTTCTCTGTAATTGAATGCACAAAATGATATGTTATTAGTTAAAATAAAAATAAAAATTTAACTCTGGGAACATAATAATCACGCTATTTTTATAAAGGAGCGGGGCAGTAATATTATAAATTGCAAGGGAACAGCTGTTTAACAATATGTCGACCGTCAAAAATGTTTACCGCATTAAATCGTGCATGTTTTAATCCCATAATATTGTTTTGAAAAATCGTAATTTTTGTTTAATTTTTGCACTTTTTATGTGCACTAGGAAATCCGGGAACTTTATATATCGTATCTGGTTATATGGAGAGTTTCACACCAATATTACTAAACAGATTGATTGGTGGTACAACAAGTTACACTATCATGAAGTCAAGTCAAACTTTTGGTTCTAAGTTATCATCCTATAGAAACGGGGGTTACCTTTGTTGTCTGTGTTGGTTGATGTGTTTAATTTTCCTACGAATAATTATTATTTTTCTACCATTACGTACTTATTCGATAACTTTTCATTATTTTGAATATCGTTAGTATCGGATTAAGAAGGAATCTAGCTATGCCTTTTATAAAAATATCAAATCTGTCTCAAAACTCAAGGGTTTTTAAGATGCACAGGTTAGTTAGTAGTAGCAGTAGTTTTTCTCGAACCCACGCAGAGCTTTAACAACGGCTAGGTGCTAACCGTGAGCGTAGTGCACTAAGTTTTTCCGCAGAAACTACCACGCAGCGCCAATTACGACTAGAATTTAAACGAGTCCGCACTACTGCTTCTCGATCTCAGGAAAGTGTGGGACAACGAGAAATGCTTTTAGCTATCGATCGGGATCATCATTCTTTGTCTCGCGCATCTGAAACGGTTACACAGAGGGATCAGAGGTTGAGTTTTCAGAATATCCGCTCTGAGACTGCTCGATCACTTGAGAGCAGTCAGGAGCGTGAGATACGACTTGCGCGTGACCGAGAACGTGGGCAAAGCCAGGGGTACAAATATGGTTATTTGAAGATCTGGAACACCTGTTGTGGAACTCCAAAGCCCAGCGACATTATAACATGTATAGGAATGACGCCTTAGCAAAAGTTTTTTAATCTGATGGGCATTTCGTGTTGACTTACAAAAATGAAAGATCTGGAACGTCTCGAATCGTCTCGCACATCACGTTGTTTTCCCGTCCCCGGGCTCTTAGAATTCGAAAACAGACGTTTTAGATCTTCGATTTTGACGACCCCGTTGTCGCTGGCGTAAGCAAAATCATCCGCGTACAAAGTCGCGGGCAGCAGCTAGTATATATTATAATAATATATATTATAATTTAATACCTACACAACTTTGCCCGAGGACTTCATAGTTAGTTTCTCTAACTTTCATCGTGGGCGTGACCCTTCGGAAACTTTCAGGTTAAGAATATTTCCAAAACACTGGGTACACAAAGAGTTTTTAAGTACAGAAATAAAATATAGTAAAATTACCACTGTTGGATAGAGACCTTATCTCGTATCTGAGAGGATTAATGAGCAATCAGGCCGCCACACTAGGTGTACGCAAACTTCAGATGTCCTCGAAACACTCTATTCCTAAAAAAATCTAGTTTTCCGATGAAATTTTTCTTAACAATTTAAAGCCGTAACTAAATGTTATATTAGTGCCTGCAGGGACCGTGCTCGTGTTGCTAGCTAAATGCGAAATTTATACAATCCACCCGATGGTAGGTAGATGTTGAAGTCCAAAGACAACTACATCTACCTTAAATTAAAGATCAAAATGTAATGCGTTTTCACTCCTGAGGACTAAGATAGAACGCCACGTTACCACTTACACTCACTATTCGACTCACAGCAACACAGCAGATTTAAGCTGCTCTTTTAGGTAACTTTTGAGCTATGTCGGTTACTCTGTTTCTACTGCAGATATCCTCATTTCTAAATTTATGATGATAAGTAAGCCCGAGCATAACACATGTCATAGCTCGCTGACTGACATTGTGCATCCTGATACAGCTAGCAGTAAAGGATCACGTCTCAGATCCATTAATCATCACTGGTTGCACAACCGTGTTTTCAAGTATCGAGGTATAGATGAAAATGTACATAAAGATGTGTCGTAATCTCCCGAACGCTGCCCAACCCAGTTGAATCCGTCGAAGTTTGACTCACCTATTCTGGCACGCCGAGAATATTCGAGCAGTGCTAGCTTCATATATCTTTAAGTAAACTTACGTTACGTTTTATTTCCATATCTTATCACAGGTAATACGGTGTATTGATTTGATTGTACATTCTTGTTTCATGGCTTCGAGGATTTTGTTTTTAACGTAATAAGGGTCGAGAATAGGCACACAGTTGTGTAAGTGGATGCTGTAGCCTTTAGACATCTTAATCTATCTAAAATCAAAATTTAAAATGCAGATGCATTGTCACCACTTAGGACTTAATCAAAATGCATAATTTCTAGTGAAAAGGATCTTCGGTTCCCTACACTCACCATACGAAATACAGCAGCAATAACCTGCTATTTTACTCTGATATTCTTTTTGATAGGATAGGGTGATAAATGAACACAATGGTAATTGGTTGCTGTGACCCATAGACATCTACATTTATCTTCGATTACGAATCAAATTACAGATGCGTTGTCACCCGTGAGTACTAAGATGGAATGCCTCGTTTCCAGTAAAAAGGGTCTCCGGTTCTCTGCACTCACCCTACGAAACACAGCAGCATTAAGCTACTATTTTACGCTGGTATTCTGTGAGAGCGTGGTCTTTCCCCGGTCGAGCCGAACCATTCGTGATACAACTATGCGACCAATATAACTGCAGCATGGCTCTACCATGTTTAAATTTCTATTCTGTGTGAGCGTAGTCCTTCCCCGGTCGGGCCAATCCGTTTGTGCTACAGCCATAATATAGCTGCAGTGTGACTCTATCTCTTGTAAGTTTACTTTCAAATACTGCCAAGCCGAGTTCAATTCGTCGTGCATCTACAGGGAAACTCTAAAAAACCAAAAAGCGTTGGTTACAATAGTCTTTTACGATATCGACAGTTATTATTAATTACTGAAATCATATTGCCTAATAATAAAGTATACTTGATACCCATCAACTTTCGCCAAATATTACTCGTACTTAAACATCGGCGTATCAAAATAATAAATTCATTGTGAACTGTTAAGGGCATAAGACCGTTTAAACTTTCACCAGAAGCAACTGCAAAATTACTTTTTCTAACACATTGTGTAGGCGTGAACTTTCACCGACAAGGACCGAGTAAATTTAGCTATAGAAGTTTAAGAAAGTTCATGGATATCTTACTCTCGTTACGAGCCATAGTTGTCGGAGTCTAACACTAACTTAAAATTTCATAAATCGAGAAACCCTGCATATTTTATTGACAATTCTATGAGCTGATTAGTAATAAGAAATAGTTTTGCTAAATTCGGACTGCCTCACTGACCTAGTGACCGTAAGCGTGACAGCTGAGATGATGTGTTCCAGTTTTCAAGTTTTTCTATTAAGAAATTCACAATAGCACCCATTCATAAAGTTCGTGGTATTACACCTTCATGTTTCGAAAAACACGTAAAGCCGTTGCTCTTGCGCTAAATCTCTCCCCTTCATATATTTTTTTAACCTATTAGAAGCTCGGAGCTTTTAATGCAATATGATTTTAGAATAAAATAGAATAGAATAATTTTTATATCATATAGATTATAAGTAATTTTTATTAAAAGTCAATATTTTACGTTACCACTGGTTCGAGAAAAAAACCTCTGTCCTGGTAAGAACCAGCAAAAAACCCAGCGGGACTTTTTTTAAAAATAACTTTTACAATGTCGCAAAATATTTACAAATTTTATTTTAGAAACTGCTTGGAAGAGACCACCACATTCGCGGGGGTTATTATCAATCATGTATTCATTTATATCATAATAACCCTTTTAATTAATTTTTTGTTTAATTAAATATTTAATATTGGTAATAGAGAGACCATGTATATTTTCTGGGACTATAATATCGTATACATTGCCTAAGAATAAATGTCTGACTCTGTAGAGTGGAGAAACTGGTAGCATCAGCTTGTACTTGTTCCTAGTGTTTACAGAGTGTTTATCACTTTTTTTACTTATTTTCATAGATATATTGAGTGGCCAAAATTAATATATTTATTTCTTTAAACTTTTTTCTAAGATACTCTATGATACAAATATGCATTAACGGAGTGAGTATGTATTTTATTTCATATTGTGCTTACTTTACTTCTGCGGTCGTGTCGGTTTACCGTCCCATTGGACTATGAGAGTGAGAGAATAGAGAGTGCACCTGTGCTTGCGCACACATTTGGGCGCTATATACCTGTCTCCGTTGAGATTGCCCACCATGACCGGTATTCATTGGTATTAGTAAAATAAATAGAAATAGATTTTTTTTTTAATTACAGATGTTACCCGGCGCGTTGTGCCACAGAAGACATAATTCTAGAAATATCGTTTTAAATTTGGAATAGTTATGTTGCTTTAGTAGGAATGATTCATTCATTGAATTTCATAGTATTTGAATGATGCTTATAACAAACTTGTCGATACGATACGCACGCCACTTCCTGTAATTTTATTGTAAAATGTCTATAAGTAGACCAATTTTTACGGCAATCTGATGAACAATATACCTTAGCATAAAATACGAACAAATAAATATAAATTTTTATATTTTTTTGTTATGTACTCCAAAACAAATATTGGAAAAGTAAAGAATACCAGAAACCAGTTTATTCATAGCGTTTGTAGATTATTCGAAAGCATTTGACAGTCTGGAACATATTTACATTTAGTCAGGTCTAAAATGGCAAGGAGTGAAAAATATCGAGATACTCTGAAACATTTACAACATGAGTTAGAGCCGTATGAAACTGGAATTGAAAGGAGACCTATATCCGATTAACAGAAGTGTTAGACAAATAAAACCACTGTCCCCCAAACCGTTTACTTCTGGAAAATATCGTTCGTCGAATCGTAAAAAGTTTGCTGCTAATATTATGTTGTTGGTAGAAATGGTACAAAATCAAGCCAAAAGAAGAAAAAACCGGCCAAGAGCGTGTCGGGCCACGCTCAGTGTAGGGTTCCGTAGTTTCCCGTCCGTCACAATAAGTGTTCCCACTTATGAGTTTAAAGGTGGGAATCCATTATGTTCGCGCTCCAGCAGCGCTCCGCGCTCCTGCAACTGCTCCCGGTAGTGGGTACGTGCGCGAACATGGAGCGTGCAACATTGCACGCTCCGCGGTAGGCGATGCCAAGGAGAGACCAACCGAACTATTCGATAAATACCCGACCCAATGTAATAAGTACCTACAGCGCCATCTCTCGGGGAATTGGGTTACTAATTAATACATAGACGTGCCAGAAGTTTTCGGTGGAAATTTTGGATTGCAAGAACCGATTTTAATAATTATTTATTTTTTTTTGAAAAAATATACGTTCAGGATAATAAAATATGTAAACGAAGTTAAAAAAAAATGCTTGCTTAAACGATTATACTAAAACTTAGTCCAGAAATTGTTTTGTACAACTTTTTGTCTTTTTTGTACAAAAACTGTTTCCATCCAAGTTCAAAATGATTTTCCTAGAAAGTCCTTATAAAGTTCTACCTTTCAGATTTTTTTCATATTTTCTAAACCTATGGTTCAAAAGTTAGAGGGGGGGGGGGACACTTTGTTTTTTTTATTTTTGGAGCGATTATTTCCGAAATTATTGACATTATCAAAAAATGATTTTAGTAAACCCCTATTAATTTTTAAATACCTTTCCAACAATATATCACACGTAAGGGTTGAAATTAAAAAAAAATCACATCCCACTTTACATATAGGGGGGCTACCCTAATAAAACATTTTTTTCCAATTTTTATTTTAGCACTTTGTCGGCGTGATTGATACACATATTTGTACCAAATTTCAGCTTTCTAGTGCTAACGGTCACAGAGATTAAGCGAGGACGGACAGACGGACAGACAGACATGGCGAAACTATAAGGGTTCCTAGTTGACTACGGAACCCTAAAAAGTAGGAATCGAAATAAATACAAACAAAACACAACGTATGACCGACTCTACAGATGTTGACATAGAATTAGATGGATTCCATTCCTATTCCGTCAAAAGCGTATAAAACTATAAAAGAAAGGGATGGAATTGCGAGTTTACACGTATGGGTTTGTAAATGTGTGTATATATATATATATAAATGTGTGTGTGTATGTGTGTGCACGCGGTTGAAGCATTCATATATCAGGTAGACTGTGTGCGCGTTTGTCACACTTATTCTATAAAAATCAGAGAAGGTAGCTCAAAAATATTTTAAGACATATCTCGAAAATAAAATTAATGTAACTATAAAAATGTCGCTGAACCTACAAATGTGCTCAAATTCTTCCCAAGAGTTGAAAATCATAAAGATTACAGCCATTTATATAAAGGTATGGGTTCGTTTAACTTACGGAAATAGTCTTAGTTATTTTAGTTATTTTACCGCTAAAAAGAACCTCTTTGTCGTATCCCCTCAGTTTCAAGGCACTCCCCTTGTTGCCTCAGCCAGTATCGGAATCCTCGGCGTCGACATATCGAGTGACGTGCAGTTTCGTGGTCACTTGGAAGGGAAGGCCAAATTGGCCTCTAAAAAGCTTGGAGTGCTCAGCAGAGCGGGACAGTATTTCATGCCGGCACACCGCCTGCAACTTTACAAGGCGCAGGTTCGGCCGCACATGGAATACTGTTCCCATCTATGGGCTGGGGCTCCCCAGTACCAGCTCCTTCCACTTGACCGCATCCAGCGCAGAGCGGCTCGAATCGTCGATGACCGAGTGCTTTCCGATCGGCTCGATTCACTGGCGTTGCGAAGAGATGTTGCATCTCTTTGCGTATTTTATCGCACCTATCACGGGGAGTGCTCTGAGGAATTGTTCGGATTAATCATAGCCGCCAAATTTCGTAAATTTCGTTTCGTCACGACACGGCAAACGTCCCGATACCATCCACACCATCTGGATGCTTGGCGGTCCACCACTGTATGTTTCACAAGGAGTTTTCTTCCACGTACAACCTCTCTGTGGAATAGTTTATCACCGGCGATTTTTCCGGACCGATACGACCTGGGGACCTTAGAGAAAAGAGCTTACTCCTTTCTAAAGGGCCGGCAACGCACCCGCAATTCTCCTGGTGTTGCGGTTGATCATGGGTGGCGGTAGTCACTTAACATCAGGTGAGCCGCATGCTCGTTTGCCCCCTCTTCTATAAAAAAAAAAAGAAAAAATATAGTGGTGTGATATTCTAAATCAAGTTGACGTATACGAAAAAATATGGTCTAACCGCTTTAAATATTATAAATTTGGCCGAATTATTGCAAAATACCCCTGTATGCCACCATTATGACGGATCTAACGACACCCTACAAATTAAAATCCATCAAGCTATTATGGTTACAGAACGTACCGAAGAAATAGATGTACATTCGTTTTTAGGGTTCCGTAGTCAACTAGGAACCCTTATAGTTTCGCCATGTCTGTCTGTCCGTCTGTCCGTCCTCGCTTAATCTCTGTGACCGTTAGCACTAGAAAGCTGAAATTTGGTATCAATATGTGTATCAATCACGCCAACAAAGTGGTAAAATAAAAATTGGAAAAAAATGTTTTATTAGGGTAGCCCCCCTATATGTAAAGTGGGAAGTGATTTTTTTTTAATTTCAACCCTAACGTGTGATATATTGTTGGAAAGGTATTTAAAAATGAATAGGGGTTTACTAAAATCATTTTTTGATAATGTCAATAATTTCGGAAATAATCGCTCCAAAAGTAAAAAACAATGTGTCCCCCCCCCCCTCTAACTTTTGAACCATAAGTTTAGAAAATATGAAAAAAATCTGGAAAGTAGATTTTTATAAGGACTTTCTAGGAAAATTATTTTGAACTTGGTTGGAAACTACAGTTTTTGTACAAACTCATAATTGGGAATACTTACTGTGACGGACGGGAAACTACGGAACCCTACACTGAGCGTGGCCCGACACGCTCTTGGCCGCTTTTTTGAGTATACATTCTCAAAAAACATACTAACCTACATAATATACAGGGTAAAAATAAACAAGAAATTATTTCAGTAATATTCAACGATATAGCGAGAGGAAGAGCCTAACTAGCCTTAAATAACCGGCCACACGCTCAATTAAGCTCGCAGGCAAAACCGTGCAAGCCAAGCCTGCGAACTGCGCAGTCCAATCTTCAACATGTTAACGATTATGCAAGTCGCCTGCGCGAGCTACTATGTTGCCGTCCACACATGCGCGCTTGCCTGTGCAAACTGGTTTGTGCAGGCATGCTCACAGGCAAGACGGAGCGTGTAGCCGGGCCATAAAACTCTTAAAAGACTGCACTTAAAATCTCTCGATGCTAATGGCGGACACGGTTTGCAGACGACAGTTCACGCTCACATAATGGATTGAACATTCACATAAAACTAAAATCCAATCATTTATCTTAAGATAATATTCTCTATATCCTAAAGGCTTTTGTTTTCAATAAATATTATTAAATTTTGTATTAAATTTCAAACATTAATGTTCGTTTCTTCGTATTTTGTGCGTTGACATACCGTTCATCAGATTGCGGTAATAATTTGACAACTTATTGCTTGCTTTTGCGCGAAGTTTATAGGCATATCACAATTAATTAAATGGTTAAACGAACTTACCTTAAGTGAAGTTCAACCATAATTATACGAAGCTCCTTGTCCTAGACATTCTTAACAATTGTAGTACGCCGCATTCCATGCCAGCATCACAATTTATCCAAGCTCACTAAAAAAATTTTTAAAGCAGTATATCTGGCAACACTGTATCCACCCGTCCGTCAATGCAACCTCATTATGTTTAAAGCAAGGAGTTAGATGAGCAACCCTAACCCAGGGAGGGTTGGGCCGGGAGTACCGTCTAGGACAAGGAGCTTCGTATAATTATGGTTGAACTTCACTTAAGGTAAGTTCGTTTAACCATTTAATTATACTCCCTCCTTGTCCTAGACATTCTTAACAATTGTAGATGTTTTAAGACAGGGTTGCGAATTTATAATACCAATGAATGGAAATTTGCAATTTCGCTTATTTTATAAAAAATGTTGAACATATTGCCTGTATAGTAAATTTAAATTAATAAAATAAATAAATTATCGTTATTTCATAACACTTCCTTATACACATAAGGCCAGCTTGATTGCAGCAGAAGTGGCCCTGTGGAAGAATTATGACTGAAAAAGAAAACAATCTGGAATATCTATTCCAGTTTAATTTTAACATCTTATAACTTACTTAAGAAATACTATTCTAAGTGGGTTAAATTTATCACTATCTTGTGTTCTGTTTTCTATTAAAATATTCACAAGAAAGGCTCAACCCCTTCTTATTTATATTTTCCCATGCAAACCCTGTTGAAGTGAAATTCTATCTATATCTTAACTATACAACTGAGCTCCCGTTTGAATAAATGTAATATTTGTTGAAGGACAATGTATGTATATTATAACCTATAACCCATCACTGCTCAGCTTGTTACTAGTTTTTGTAAATTTCCGTATTCTCAATATTTATTGCAATATTCTGTAGTTAATAATCTAAAGGTAACTTATTATTAAGTCTATTTTTATAACTCAAACCTAAGCAAAAGGCACAACAGCCCAGGAAGGAATTTCATTACACTTACTACAATTTGGTACGATAAAGAATTAATTATTTTATTATTTTATAATTTATAGTATTTGACATAGGAGAGTTCACTATAATTCTTAGTATGAATTTTGGAGCGAATCTTGGAGTACCATATTTTACAAAATACTTCACTAATAGTAACCAATGATGTGTATGAGATATCTATGAGATGACTGTAACATAATATGGTAGTATGATTATCTTTATATAGGCAGTGTTAATAATAATTTGTTATTTTACTCAAAATAAATAATTCATTATTTCACATTTACTGCCCATGTGAAAAAAACTACTTTATAGTTTATAGTGACAGCGCCTTAATGTTAATTCAAAACCTGTCTAACCTCAAAGTGTTAGCTCTAAAAGGTCTGAATAGTTAATCGTGTCTATCCTCTATGTGATAGCTGTAACGGTTTAAAGCCTGCAGTGATTTTTTCCGAGTCATAGTCCATCTTAATGTCTTCCTTCAATTGGTAATGCTTTCAATTCAAATCTGTCTAACCTCAAAGTGTTAGCTCTAAGATTTGAATAGTCAACTGTGTCTATCCTCTATGTGATAGCTCTAACAGTTTAAAGCCTGCAGTGATTTTTTCTGAGCCGTAGTCCATCTTAATGTCTTCCTTCAAGTTGTAATGCTTTCAATTCAATCTGTCTAACCTCAAAGTGTTAGCTCTAAGATTTGAATAGTCAACTGTGTCTATCCTCTATGTGATAGCTCTAACAGTTTAAAGCCTGCAGTGATTTCTTCCAAGCCGTAGTCCATCTTAATGTCTTCCTTCAAGTGATATTGCTTTCAATTCAAACCTGTCTAACCTCAAAGTGTTAGCTCTAAGGTTTGAATAGTCAACCGTGTCTATCCTCTATGTGATAGCTCTAACGGTTTAAAGCCTGCAGTGATGTCTTCTGAGTCCTAGCCCATCTTAATATCTTTCCACTAATGATAGCATCTTATATGTGAATTAAGACCTGTCTACCTTCTAATTCATAGCGGTAAGGTCTGAATAGTTTACCATGTCTATCCTCATAAATAACAGCTCTAATGCATAGCATTTTAATAACTTATGCTGGATATTCTCTCAAAAATTTTAAGTTTACAGTAATTACTTCTGCTTCTCTGCACCGCTTAATATCTTCCAGTAGTATTTTTCGTTCTTATTTTATGATATATACATAAATCCGTGTATATATTCTAAGTGACAGTTCTAACGGTCTGTATATAGCATCTATATAACTCCTGTTAGATATTTTTCCCAGCAGTTTTAATTCATTAGTGCTTGTGCATCCCTATCTCCTCAGTATTATACTTTCCCTTTTCCTTCAATACTGTCCGAAACTATGTGCATGTCAAAGGTGGGAATAGTCTTGCCCAACTTTCAAATCATTGGTATGTTGTTATATTTTGCTACCTCGATGTCCGGTGATCATGTGGGGGTTCTCTTACGTTGACAATTTTTGGACTTCTTTTGCCAAACACTTGTGAGACTTTCTAATACTTTTACATCTATAATTTGTAACAAGTTTTTCATTATGTTATACTCATAATATTGAGCCCTTTGTAATAAAAACTATACCATTAATTATCTTTATTTGATTGCTTCTAAATCTCAGTACCGCAAAATATTTTCTCACGTGAAAAAAAAACACAAAAACCTATGGTTTTTTGGCTCATCGACATTAAGAGGAAATACATACAAGAAGAATCGTCCCCCAATCTAATATAACTGCCATGGTTTCTGGGTCATGCCTACAGAACTCCATTGTTAAGTATATAATAATTTTATTATTTCTCGTTACTAATATGATCAAGTTATAGCTTTGACACTGCTTTATGATCTTGTTGAATAGACTTGAAAGACTTCCTCTGACTGTTTTTTGTTTACTTGGCTCAATTTTAGATTGTATGTTAAATTTCCGTATTTTTATTTAATTTAAAGTATTGAATCCTCAATAGTTAATGAATAGAACCCTCTCTATCTTGTTAATATAAGAAGCCGGATTTTTATCAACTCTGGGTAAAATTGTACAACATAAGTATTATTTAGTTGTAGTAAGTTTACTATTCATTATAACTATATTGTTTTGCTCAAAGTTTTGTATTGTATTCTACCATTCCCAAAAATATAAGCATATACTACTTTAATATAGAATAATATCTATGTAATTTACTCTCAATGAAGGACTTAAACCCAAATTTTTCGATTCCAGTCGAGAAGTGTCAATTTATATTTCAAACGGTTTTATGCGTTTAATGTTTTTTTTTTTTTTTTGTAATATTAACTACCATCTAAGGTCAGAAATTTGCCACTGAATATATATTACATAATATTATATATACATTATTATATATAATGAGGTTTTAAGCACAACATTATTAACCTCATTTTACTAATAGCAACCAAAATGGGTTATGCACAATCTATCTAGTCACTATTTATATCAGTATTTTACATAATTCCCTCTTACTACAACAATTTATTATGTTGCTAACATATTTTGGCAATCAGTGTATGCATCTGTCAGCATAACTCTATTGTGCTTTTACCATACCCAGTTTTAGTTATGAAGGTGATAATAATAACATGATAGGTATGAATGATACCATAATTAATTTTACTGAATAAATCCATTTTTATTTTATTTTTTAATTATTACTTCACATATTACTTATTTTTAACTTGTCATAACTCTTTAATATCTTACAATAGAAAATTATTTCCTATAATTATTTTTAAATTTCTTTTTAGTTGTTTAATTTACCACTGTTTTAATAAGTGAAGTATGTAATTTTTATATTTTCCCAGATTGATATTTTATGTACAGCTGCAGGCCATTAATGCATTTGCAACTCATCATTCTATTTAAAACCTAATGATGCTAAAAACTTCTTTCTTTCCTGTTACTTAGGTTATATTAAATTACATAAAACAGCTCGAATGCAATAATGTGCCTATGTTTAATTTGAATTAATTAATCATGGTCTCGATTTTAATTTAATTGCCTATCAGCCGAAATTTCTCCATATTATTTTATTGTCTTGTTATATTAATTGTTATATAATAATTATTATATTATATTCGTTTTACTATCTCAATAATAATAATTTATTGTTTACCTTCTATACCAAGTTTTTTAATTATATTTTGTTAATTTTTTAAAATTGACAATAATCTAAGTCATGAAACATTTTACAGGCTATCTGTTGTCTTTTTATTATTCTTTTAATAATTTAACAATATATTGTAATTCAATCTGATGCTTACAATACTATTTTTGTTTTGCATATCTGTCAAATCTGGTTTCATTCGCAACGTGTGAAGCCAAATATATCACAAGGGATATAATTTGAATAATAGGTGTGGTTCAATCTTTCAGATTTTTCTAAACAGCCTATAAATGCTTATTTTTTACTCACTTTTTGCTTACTTATATTTTATGTGTATTTAACTTGTAACCTTTAGATATTTCATATCAAGGTAAAACAGTTCTCATATCACATTTTTTCTTATTTTCTTGTCATATTATCCATCCATCCATTACAGTCTATATAAGTCCACAGCTGCACATAGGCCTACCAACACTCAATGCCTGATAGAGGGGTGTCATATTATGTAGCTTTTTATTTTTATTTTATGTGTCTACAAAATAATATGTAATAATAAACTGTCTTTATATTTAAAAATGCATCTATTAAATCCCATTTATTTGGGAATTAACAATTTCAAGGACTAGTAAACTGACTCTCCCTTACACACCGGATAATTTTGTCCCAGAATTCAGTTATTATTTCTAATTTGTTCTGCCAATTTTTTGTGGATGTTAAAGGTTTACATAACCTTAATAAACTTATGAGTTAAGTTTATTTATAGCACTTATTTCTTTTCATAATCAGGATTTTCTGATACTAAAGAAAGTTTAGTTATAATCTCAGGGTATACAACTAATCTCAGGGTTTATAATTTCCGGGTCTGTTGCCCCAATTTTCTGACTGATAATGGCGACTGTCCAACGTAAGTAAATGAAAGTAATAAAAACATTAAAATTTCTCAACGAATCCCTGTACAATGTATCTCAACCCACAATTATAGGTTAAAATACCTATTTACTATTTCACAATATATGAGTGACGAGGTTATGTTATTAACCCTTAATAGTGAAATTGTTCGATAATACTTGTTAATAAATGGGCACAGTGAATCTGATTTTATTATTTAGGTAATAAATGTTTTAACTTTATTTATTTTGTATACACGTGCACCTACCTCGAACAATAGGATTTTTGTTTACCTTTGATCGGTTAGCTCCATTTTGAATATCTTCCTTTCCCATTTTCCCAAGTACATAATCAAATTATTACCACGCAGATACGTAATAAATTTATTTGTAGTAGGTTTTGGATACAAAATGTTTGATTTTACACTAAACATATTTAATTTTTACAACAAAAATTATAAAACACACTGTGACAGCTGGCACAAAAAAACGCAATGAGGTTGCATTGACGGACGGGTGGATACAGTGTTGCCAGATATACTGCTTTAAAAATTTTTTTAGTGAGCTTGGATAAATTGTGATGCTGGCATGGAATGCGGCGTACTACAATTGTTAAGAATGTCTAGGACAAGGAGGGAGTATAATTACAGTAGGTGACGCACGTATTGTATCAGTAAATTTATTAGAAAGTATAATTCAAATTCAATGAATGTATCTTAACATTTTTCAAATTTAAAATGTTACTTTTACAATTATTTCTTCTGTGGCACCTACGAATCAACCACCCAGTGTTGAATGAAAAATCTGTTTCTATTTCTTTTACCAATGAAAATCTGTATAGTGCCCCAAATTTATGCGTTCTCTATTCCGTTTTAGATGCACCCTTTATTCCCCCACTGTCATAGTCCCATAGGGCGACAATCCGACACGATAGGAGAGAGATCAGGCACAGGATCAACGGATTTACGTGCTTTCCAAAGCATATAGGCGAAACACCGCTAATATATTGGCTTCGGACTGCTATTATGAATTTCTTAAAGAAAAACCTTACCACTGATTTTTGCTCGATCCGAGGTTCGAATTCGGGATCACATAATCTGCTGTCGCGTTTACAACTACTAAACTATCGAGGCAGTGCAACTTCAGCCTAACTATTTATTTTTATTAATAAGCACATAAAATTGTGAATGACACAGTGGTTTCCGATTTATGAAATTTAAATCAAGTGCCCAACTGCTGGCGACAAGTGCTCGCGACGAGTGGAGAATAACCTAGAAATTTGTAAAACTCCTTTATTAAAGTCTTTGCCGACAACAATTCACGCCTGTACAGCGAGTTAGAAAAATAAATTTTCAGGTTTCTTCTGGTGAAAATGTAAACCGTCTGAAGCCCCTGGTAAATTTCCCAATGTATTGATAATTTTAATGCGTCGCTGTTTAAGAAAGAGGATATTATTTATTATTGGACAAAAGGTGGTGGTTTCAAGTTTACTTCATTACTATTTAAGTAAATAATCGTTACCACCGATATTTAAAAAAAAAAACCTATTAACCAAAGCCTTTTATTTTTTTTAAGAAGTTCCCTGTACTAGCACGACGGATTCGACTTAGTTGGGCAGAGCTCGGGAGTTTACGACACGTCTTCGCTACTCTAACACGTAGTAAAACGACACAGCGGCTATACTATGGCTTTAGCACAAAAGGTTCAGTTCGATCGTTGAAAGACCACACTCACATAGAATATCAGCGTAAAATAGCATTATTGCTGCTGTGTTTAGTATGATGAGTGTAAGGAACTTTTTACGACTTTTTTATTAGAAACGAGGCATTTTGTTTTAGTCCTCATCCATGAAAAAGTATTTGTATCTTGAATCTAAATCAAATATTAATGAATGAATCCCTGAGAAAGTATATATTCAAAGGTGGGATTGTGCATTGAAGATGCGTCCTAATTTCACGACATATACGATGTTTTCATTTTAAAACAAGTATGAAAAGGCCTGAAGGCATTTTGCCCAACTTTTGTATTCTATTATCATTCAGTTAGATGCAGTAAAGACGAAATTTATTTAATTATGTTGCGTCGGTGTAATTTAATGTAAATTTAAACCAATAACAGATCCGTGGTAAATCAGAGGCACTCGCTGTAAATTTTACAATACGAGTGCAACCCATGTTCGATTTTCACCGTCATTCGATTTATCACATGCTCGGCGGTGAAGGAAAAAAAACGCGAGGAAATCTTCTTGCAAACCAAGAGAAATAATGATTGGAAGGTGCGTTGGGTTACCAGTACTAAATTATATCAGAAAGATGATCTGCCCTTTTGGCACTGGACTACAGTATCCATTTACCATAAAATAAACTAAAAGTTCGATTTTCTTTTCGGCTTTATAGAAAATATCACGTAGCATTGAGGAGTGTAAAAGATGTGCAGGATGGTTTGATTATTGTCAAACCATCCTGTGCATCGTATGTGTGTAGTATGTTGTATTCCTACAACAGCGTTCACATAATCTGAAATCGCATTCAACATTTTTGTTTTTAAATCAAACCGCTGCTGCCCATCTTCTGATTTGTTTCCCTTTGTCGCTTCTAATTACACAAACGAAACGATATGGGGTAGTGGATATTCTCACACCGCCACTACACGGTAAGATTTTGATATAATAACATTAGATTAAGATATTTTACTGTCTCCTACTGATTAAATTATTACAAACGGGGGTTTGGTGTATTTTGATATAGAGAATTTGTTATTTTTATGAAAAGAATAGTAAAACGTTAATAATATTATGTGTTTCATTTTTACACATAATTGCACCAAATTATGATTTATATTGTTATATAATATATACTGGTTAAACAGAAAAGGAGTTGTATTAATAAAAGTGAAGTGATAAACATTCGGTAAACACTATGAAAAACACAATATATAAGTAAACAATATATAAGTAACTCGTCCCTGTAGTCAGTTATACATTAATAAGGAAATTCGATACGTATTCATTCCATTATATTCTATTAGAATAGAATATAATAGAATCATTTAATTCACATTAGAATTATTCCATTCCATTCCGCTCTATTTCATTTAATTCTATTCCGTTCTGCTCAATTTTTTTTATTACATTCCAATCGATCCCATTCAATTATATTCAATTCTATTATGCACCATACCATTTCATTATACTTCATTCTATTTAGTGCAGTTTCGTTCCATTCCATTTCATTTCATTATGTTCAATTCATCCCATTCAATTTTATCATTTAATTTTCATTCCATTCCACTTCATTCCATTTTATTTCATTCTGTTCTCTAAATTCAGATCAATTCTAATCTAATATAATCTACTCTATTCTCCGCTATTCTTCTTCGTTCTACCCTGTTCTACTATATTCTATTATATTATAATTTATTATATTTTAATGTAAGTCTATACTATTCTAATTTTGTAGATAAGTTTGTGTGTGTAATGTACTGGCTATATCAAACAATATATTATAAATATAAAAATACAAATCTCAGTTCATTTACTCATTGTATTCATTGATTCGTGCATTTCTCTTGAAATGACAAATTGGATTAGTGGCAAGATTAAGTTAAGCCGGAGAATCGGAAGCTCATTATATTGAGTGCGTGTTGTTTGTGCGGGCTGGTCTGCTAGAGTTCGCTAAGCACTGATAGGCTTTAAAGGAGACAATTTCTTTTTGTGGGCCCACCACAAATTGTTGCGTAACTTAATGAAATGCATGTCAGCTTATTCTTTATGCCTTACAATGGAGATATTAGTTTTACAACATCTAACGGGAATACTGAAACAGAAACAGAAACTTTTTTATTCAATGTAGATTATAAGCAATACTTATTAAAAGTAAATTTTTTTATTTGAAAATATGAATATTACAATACCCTGAAGAAAAAAAAAACTAAAAGCGGTTGTCTAGTAATATGTCTAATGGTTAATAGTATAAAACAATGTTGTATGTAATACAGCATTTATAAACACTTTAAGATTGATAGAAAACGCTGTAAGTAGTTCCGGAAAAACATAAAGCATAGACAAAAAAAATTGTGGAAATTAATTTTTATATGTATTGATGAGCAAGTTTTAATCCCAAACACCGTTACAGTTATTAAATGAATATAATTACGGCCAAGATGACTAAGGAATAATATGTCTATTTTAAATATTACCTATACACACTATATGTTAAAGATGATAAAAAAGATGAAAAATAAACAAGTACAAAATAGCAGCAACGTGACGAACGTCAATGCCGTATAGTATATACACCCGTATCCGGAAGTCAATGACAAAATGGGGGTATTAATACGTTTCGTTCCACGGTCACTTTGAACCATATAATATGATATCATCTTTTATGAATATGATAAGAAACAAGTTTGCAGTATTATCTCCTTTTAGTAATAAATATATAATATATAAATACATAATATATGTATATAATAACATTCAAACAAGTTTTTATTTTTTTCATATTACACTAGCTTGCCAGGCAGACGTTGTTCTGCCCTTTTCAACGACCCTTTGTCATTTCCTATTAAAAATCCTTAAATTCGAAAAAAAAAAATTGTGCTCACCCATGGGCAAAAAACTATCCTATCTCTCAAGTTGGACCAAACTGAACACGGTGTGCAAATTTGATTAAAATCGGTTAAGTAGTTTAGGGGTCTATCGCGGACAAACAACGTGACACGTAATTTATATATATTAAGATTAGCCAGATCACGAATATCAAAACAATAGTTTTACTTTCAGATTTCATGATTCTGGTTAGATTTTATAAAATCTTTAGGCCGTCTACTTAAATAAAATGGTATCATTTTTTATGTGTAATACCATTAAGTTACGTTCAAATTTCTAATGTACCCATAAACGATTACCTGCTTTTCAAGGTCCTTTTTTAATGATATCATAGAACACGCTTCAGTACCTGATGCAGCTGATATTGTTATTTGTTATGTATAATAAGTGGTATGAATTAGAATGAAAAAGTGCGTTATAAAAAAATTCCAACCTTTTAAATATAGTGAGTAACGGCTTTCAAGTCCCATTATCGTCTGAATCATCAATATGCTACAATATGACGAGTGCTTCGTGTATATTTATTCGTCTAACAAACAAATAACATAATAATTATAAGTGAGGAGGTAAAATAGACGTTTACCGTCAAATTAATATTACGACAGTACTTTGTCATGGTAACGACTTCTGGATCTAAGAAATAAATCTCTTTATAGTCATATTGTGCGAAATTCATATTAAAGTTAGAGGGAGTGCTGTCACAAGAGCGCTTTCAAGTGGCACAAAAAGGAAGCCAAAACCTTGCTAAACTGATCGAAAGCACATCTATTTACGTACACGTTTGCATCTAGGCGTGTGTGGCAGAGAATGAATATCTACTACTCCATAAAGTCTCGGTGTCTTAGGAGGCGACAGAGAGAAACTAAAACAGATGATGGGTGGGTAGCAGCATCTTCAACTATGGCAAAATCCCCCCTTGCGGCGTCTCTTTATCTATGGGGGAGGCCTATGTTTAGGAGTGAACTTACCAACAAACCAAAAATCGTTTTATGTGAATGTGTATCTAGTAGTAAAAACTGTGACACTTATTGCCCAGAAGGGTAGGCAGAGACTACAGATTTCCATTTAGCGCGATCCTGACATACCTCTCTTGATTCTATCATGCCTCTATACCTAGGCACACACGCTCGTCGGTTAAGAGTACTCTTAATATGGCCCATTTTCAATATCGCCAATTTGGTCGGTAAACTTTCGCCTTGGACGTCCCTCTCCGACTCATCCGTTCACTTCTACAACATAAATTCGCTTTGTCATTCTTTCCTCATTCATTCTTTCTACATAACTAAACCACCGAAGCATTATTTTATTAACCCTAGTCACAACATCTTAAATGATAATTTCTTTGTGGCATACGAAAAGTGTTATAAATGCACGGAGAAGGAACCAAACACGGCGAATCTGATCGCGAAGTTCCTGCCATCGAAGAAGGAATTGGAGAATTTGAAAGGAATAGACGAGTTAAAAGGTAGGCGTAGTATGACTTGTTATCTTATACAGTGGTGGTAGTTACTGAATTTATTAATTTATGTGGTGTATACATGAGATGTTTATTTAGATGTATTTACGTATAATTAAAGGCTTTTATGAAAGAAAGTAACTTTTAATAGTGCTCAGAAAAGAAAGGTAAATGTAAGTTTTTCCTTCAGAATTAGAATCGGAATCAGATTTTTTATTTGTGAAACATATACAATAGGTGGTCATACATTTGATAGTGCGCTGTGTTTTATCGTAAGACACACAAATATTTTTACAAATTAAATAGTCTAAAATAAACATTTTTTCATAATTTTAAATTTTAAATAAAATTCATAAAATTATATAAAATCTCATAACAAATATCAAGCATAAGATTATTAATATCTTACTAATGTATCGTTTAAAAACTCGTCTATAGTTTAATAATATTTGTCAAAAAGTTTTTGCAGTGCTATTTTTAAATATAGACAGTAGCATTATTTGAATTGCATTTGGAATTTTGTTGGATAATCGAAAAAGTTTGTGTGCATTAAGGTAGTCTTACATTTTAAATTGCTTAATTGGTTCATGTATTGAGCACGTTGGAGTAAGAGAGGAGGAGGAGAGGAGGTTGGAGAGATTGGAGTTTTCTTAACTGCTGATAATTTAGTTAATAAGTGTGAGTCCTTACTTAAAATTAAGTAAATAAGTGTCCTTGTTTTAAATTTACTTAAAAAAGTGTAATGACAAACGAACCCACAGTCATAATGGTCTGTGACAAATTCAGTAGCTTGTACACACGAAGTGAGTCATCTAGCAAAAAAGTCTCAATATGAGTATGTCACCAATGGTGGTTAAGATGGAAATTAAACGTTCACTAAGGCAGAATGGGTGTCCCACTGTTGGGCACAAGCTTCCTCTCATTACTGAGAGGGTTTTGGTGCAAGGAAGTGTCCGCCACGCTGCCTCAATGCTTGTCGATAAACTTCACATGTCTATGATTTTTTTTTCTGTCTTAGTCATGCAGATTTCTTTGTGATCTTTTTCTTAACCGCCGAGCACGTGGCAAATCAGCACTTAACACTGCAATTAAGAATTCCGTTGGTGCCGGCGGGGATCGAACCCGGCTTATCGCGTAGAGTGAAATTTACAGCGGTCGCTAAACATCTTAGCTACCATGGCTCTCCTACCACATAGTTATAATTATTTAATTTATAACAATTATTATGTATATTTATTATAGTTTTGTCCCATGTTGCACTTATACGTAGGCGGTCCCATAATGAATTGGCCTAACTATGAACCAATGAAGGAAATGAAATGAAACCAATTTTATTTTTCAATATAATCACCATGAATACTAACACACTTCCGACATCTGTGAATCAACATCTCTAAACCTTTATAAAAATAATCATATTTTTTATCCTCAAAATGACTGAAGACCGCCTGCAATCTTCATCGCTTGAAAATTTTCTTCCTCTTAAGTCCCGCTTTAAATTTGGAAATAAATAAAAGTCGGACGGGGCCATGTCTGGAATGTAAGGTGGATGTTGAACTTCTGTGAACCCGCATTGACGAACTGCATCCTTCGAAACACCAGCGGTATGAACAGGGGCGTTGTCATGGAGCAACAGGACACCTTTAGACAGCTTGCCTCTTCGTTTTTCCTTTATATTGTCTCGTAATTTATATATTAAAGAAGCATAATATTCGCCGTTCACGACTGTATTACGTTATTTAAAATCCACCATCAAAATGCCTTGAAAATCCCAAAATATTGTGCACATCAGTTTTTTAGTCGATTGTTGCACCTTTGCCTTTCTAGGGGGCTTTTCACCCTTATAACGCCATTCCATTGACTCGCGCTTGCTCTGTGGATCATAATACAAGATCATAGTTTCATCACCAGTCACTAGCCGCTCGACCACAGTCTTTGGATTTTCGCCACAAAGATCCAAAAACTCCGAAGCGCAGCGCACTCTTTCCTGTCTCTGTACCGCTGAAAGAAGTTTCGGTACTCATCTTGCACTCACTTTTTTCATGTGAAGATGTTCATGGATCGCGCGATGAACGGTACTCTTAGAGAGCCCAAGCCTTGCTGCAATTTCTCTAATCTTCAAACGGCGGTCACTCAGAACCTCCTCTTCGATAAGAGCTCGTTTTGGGAGTGAGCACTTCCACAGGTCGACCGTCGTGGCCAAAGTCTTCGACGGTTTCTCTCCCGAGGCGAAACTTTTTCACCCAATTTTTCACTGTGCTATAGGAGGGGGCAGACTCCTTATACACACCATCCAATCGTTATTTTATTTGGGCAGGGAATAAACCTTCTTTAAACAGAAACTTTATGACACTTCGATACTCAGTTTTCGACATTTTGAAAAATACGCGACTTTCGTTATTCAAATGCCTGTTAAACTAAGACTAAGCATTTCATGTCGATGCATATTTCTTATATTAAGTGCACGATAAACGTACTATTTAATGCAACACAACATGTAGCGACATGTCGCGTTGAACTATATCAGGCCAGTTCATTATGGGACCGCCTGGTAAGTCCAGTGTTAATTTGAAACTTATAACAGAAAATATGTATGAATTTTGATATTGAATATTTGATTGTGATAAGTGATTGACCAGCTACTTTTCACTTCTTGCACCATTTTTCATCTTAACCCATATTTTTGGCTAAGCGTGGTCCGAGTAGCTCGCCAGTCTTTGTTTTTTTGTTTATACCCAACCCCTTGGTGATAACTGGTGTGACTTAACATACATATGTATGTATGTAAATGTTACAGCCTATAGGTCCCACGCCTAAACACAGGCCTCCTATAATTCCTTAGATGGCAAGGGAATATCCATCGCAATGCCAAAATGCGCGAGGGTGGATTTCACTATATTTGAAATATTTTTTTAGTATCCAAAAAGCCGGTTTACTCATGAAAGTTTCCTTCATCGCTGAGCACGTTGGTAAATTAACACGTAAAATTTTATTAGTACTTGTTTCGTGTGGGATTCGAACCCAGGTATAATATATACCTCAAGGTATAATCGGCGCCACTCAATACTAAATCACTGAGATATGCAGTCATCATTTATCTCCCAGGCACCGTTAAACAAACAATTAACTGCTATAATTATATTAATAAATGTAGAATTGTACTAGCACTGGGTACTAACCACTAAAAGCTACTGTTTGCACGTTTCTAATAAAGTACTCTCCTAAATGTTAAATAACGTAAACCGGCAATGAGAAACAAGGTAATCTTATTTAAATGAACTTGGTTGTTTTTCAACATAAATGTCTGTATGCATATAATAGTCTTCTAAATATATATTTGGATAAACAAATTGTCTACAAATCAGTTTTAGTTAGACTAATTAATAACACCCCTCCCAAAACCTCAATAATTACACGGCTGACCTTAGGCCACCCATTAGATTGACTCATTAGTTATTAACCGCAGTTTTATAATTATCAGTTGTTATTAAGAAGACCAAGGCCTGGTAGCTCTGGTGGTTATTCGATCCCCGCCAGCTCCAAATGAAATATTTAATTGCAATTTTAAGTGTTGATTTACCACGTGCTCGGTGGTGAAGAAAATATCATGTGGAAACCTTTGTAACTGAGAAATAAGAAAAAATATATTTCGTAGGCATGTGAACATGCATTGGAGCAGCGCGGCGGACACTTCCTTGCCTTGAAACCCTCTCAGAAATGAAGGGAGGCCGGTGCCCAGCCGTGGGACGTATATAGGCTGTAAGCTGTTACCTGTTACGAAACCGATTATTATTAAACGATATTCATGAACGCCATTGCACGGTAATTTCACATCATATTACGTCAATTTATTTCGAATATCGGAGTCTCTTTCCTTACAGTGACATGATAGTTGTGGGGCTAATTGCTCGATTTATGTTTTACAATACGCTCCACGGCCCAGTAGCTTAGCAATGAGTTGCAGAATTGCGAGCCGCGGATTTGAATCCCGAACGGAACAAGTATTTGTATGGACTACAAATAATTGTTCCGAATCTGGCTATTTATCCTTGTGCAATTTATGTATGTAAACTACCTGCACGATAGAAAAGAAAATCCTAGTGTGGTGGTAACGTGATTATTTAAATAAGAATAAATATAACAATATTTCACAGTACGCTAGTAACCCGGGTTCGATCCCCGCTCGCAATAATTTCATAATTAATTGGTGTTTTAAGTGATAATTCACCACGTACTAGGCGATAAAGGAAAAAAAATGTCCAACACTACGCACTGAAGCAGCACTTCGTCCTGATTAGAAACCCCTTACAAAAATGAGAAATGGGAAAGTCAAGAGAAAGACATGCACGTCTTTAGTTATTTTTTATAGAATAAAGGTGACTAACGAGCACACAGTCCACCTGATGGCAATTGGTTGCTGTGGCCCATAGACGTCTACATTTATGAGTTGTCACACCTTGGTGTCAGACCTGACTAAGATGGATTGCCTCATATCCAGCAAAAAAGGGTCTCCAGAACTCTACACTCACCATACGAAACACAGTAATATCAAGCTGCTATTTTACGCAGATATTCTGTGGGAGCGTGGTTCTTGCCCAGTCGAGCTGACCCATTCGTGCTACAACCAAAATAAAGCTGCAGTGTGGCTCTACGACGTTTTAATATCGTTGTAGAGAGAATTTGTCTTTCACACTTAGCGAGCAGCAGCTAGCGTATGTTACCATTTTTCGAAAACCTGAGTGACAAGCGAATTTGCAGTCAATCGGATGGTAAGTGGTTACTGCAGCATATAGGCACCTACAGCTAACTTCATACAAAGAAACCTACAGATGGGGTATAAACTCTGCGGACTAAAATGGAAAATGGAATAAAATGGTCTCACAAACTTTTTAAAAGAATAAGAACGACAAAAAAAGAACGAAAAGGCCTATAGACATCATCATTTATCCTCGATTATGAATGAAAATGCAGGTTGTCACCCCAGAGGAGTAAGATGGAATGCCTACTAACTACGAAACACAGCAGTATTAAACTCTGTACGTTGGTATTCTGTGAGAGCGTGATCAGAACCCGGTCGAGTCGGCTCATTCGTGCTACTATAGCTGCAGCTTGGCACGACAGTGTAATCTATATCTATAAAAATCTCGTGTCACGGTGTTTGTGGCTATAATATAGCTGAAGCATGGATATACTACATAAAAATACCTCACAAACTGTTATTAATACTGACTCACCATACCCATTAGTCCGAAACGCAGCAAGCACTGCTGTTTCGCCGTAGGAATAGGTAAAAAAGAGTGGTAGGTTCCCAGGCCAAAAAGCCCTACCACGTAGTAAAAACACATTTTATTTAATCCCATATAAATATCAGTTAAACGTGATACGAGCCATTCATATATATATATATATACAAATGAATGGCTCGTATCACGCTGAATGGCTCAAAAAAAAGCGTTAAAAATTTCCCTGGTTTATTTTCTCACTCGAATTATATTCAATTTCGTAAGTTTTTATTAGAGATAATTATTGAGTTGATGGCCTATTTCTGTTTGTAGGCACAATGTAATAAAATATAAATGTAATGGGTTGTTTTATGAACAACAAACAAAAGTATTCCTAGACAAAAACATATTTTTTTATAAATTAGAGATAAGGTCTTTGTATTATTTAGTTAATTTCCATTCATCATTCATTCACACAGAACAACTATCACAAACCGTCATCACTTTTGACAGGCACGTTGACAAACGCAGTTTTGTTCTCTAGTTGTTATTGAGACAGACGTTTCTGCCTGTGTCTTGGTTTGTTTCCTCTTGTCGTCTCTTATGACTCCCGCAGTACGATATGGGGAAGTATATATTTTACACATCCACTAGACGATCATACAGCGGCGGTATAAGCACGACACAACTCACACACCTAAAATTCACAGTACGCGAGCAACCCGGGTTTGATCCGCGCCGGTACCAATAAAATTATTAATTGCAATTTTATATTCTGATTTACCACGTAGTCAGCAGTGAAGGAAACGTCGTGAGGAAACTTGTATGTCAAAAAATAAAAGTAAACTATTAAAGACATGTCTGCAAACATACATTTGTAATCGGTTCACATTTCCTTGCTTCAATTCTCAGTAATGAAAATAACCCTGTGCTAGGAGTGAGATGTATATAGGCGGCCTCTTTATTACTAATACTCCAGCAATGGTATTCTCTAAAATAAACGTAAAGCTACAGCTTTACGTTTATTTTAGAGAATACAATTGCTGGAGAAAGGTTTCTTCCAAGGTGTACCACTTAGCTCGATATTCGGCTTAACGCATCCAGTTGTTGGTAGTCGCCTTGTGCAGATCGTCGCTATGTCTAGCCAGAACAACATAATCTGCACTATTTTTGAATTTGGAATTCAGTGTAATTGAATTTGCAGTGATAGTTGTAGGTAATCTAAAGTTATTGGTTATTATTTTCCATATATATTTTACTATTTTGTTGAGAGTGTGACAAACATGCACATTATCCGCCCGATGGTAACTAAATGCGGTGGCCCGTGGACATCTACATCTGTCTTCTATTAAGAATTAAAATGCAGATGCGTTGTCACCTCTGAAGACTAACATAGAATGCCTCGTCTCCAGTTCAACGGGATCTGGTTCTCTATACTCATCATATGAAACACAGCAGTACTAAGCTGCTATTTTACGCTAGTATTATGTGAGAGCTTGGTCCTTCCCCGGTGGAGCTGACTCATTTGTGCTACAACTACTTGAATATAGCTACAGTGACTCTCCACCATGACTTAAATCATATTTTAGTCAGTTTCTTTAAAAATAGAATTGTTTATTTTATATACCTACATAATAAATAATAGTAATTATTGATGAAATTCATTCTGATGTATCTTTTACCACTGGTTCTGAAAATACCTCTGTCCTGACAATAACCAACAAGAAACTCAGCATGGCATTTACTTTTGAAAAAATAATGATTTACAATCACGTATAATTAAACAATTAACTAAACAAATCAAATTAGAAATAGTTTGACGATGATCTTTTTTTATAAGGTGACAAACGAGCACATAGTCCACCAGATGGTAAGTGGTTGCTGTGTCCGTAGACATCTACATCTATCCTCGATTACAAATCAAATTGCAGATGGGTTGTCACCCGTGAGGACTAAGATAGAATGCCTCGTTTCCAGTAAAAAGGGTCTCCGTTTCGCTACACTTACCATATGAAGCACAGCAACTTTTAAGCTACTATTTTACGCTGGTATTCTGTGAGAGCGAGTTCCTTCCCCGGTCAAGCCATTCCGGTCGCGCTACAGCTACACCACAAATATAAGCAGGTATATTGCAGCATGGCTCTACCACGTACAAAAACCATCTAATTCCCAGGGCTAAAATCTAATCTACATCTAAAAGGGTCTGATATCTATAGCGAAATTTTAGCCATACAAGATATATCATAGTAACAATTATGAAAAAAAGTAACAGCAAGATATTATATCAAATAATTTTTGAATTGTTAATTTTGATGAAAATCGACAGTGAAGCCATTAGGGACCGCTTCCCTGCTTTGTTTGCTCAAATAGACTATGCACACCAAACTTATTATAGAATCGATCGGTATACAAAGAAAAAAGAAAGAAACACTAACGTCCATCGACGAACGATCTATCCAAATGGATTTCAAATAACGGATAAGATATTTAATTGTTTGTAACATTCTTCAATACATTTTTTGGTAAGATTTTTATATAATAAAGGTGAAAAATGAGAACACAGTCCACCTGATAAAAAGTGATTTACTCCTTGACTGTCTCTTTGATAAAGAGGCCGTAAATGTGACTGATGATGTTGAAGGCTTGGCTTTGAATCTCTGGTCGAGTCAAATTCACATGAAATCCTCAGTATCAATCCAGAAGCAAATGTTGGATGTTCAGAAGTGGACTTTTGATAGACTATAACCGTAGCGGTATATGAACCTCATATTGCAGTCTCTTTTTTATTAGAGAATGGTAAAAAACGAGCACACAGTTCACCTGATAGTAATTGTTTGATGTGACTCATAGAAATCTACATCTATCATTGACTATGAATAAAAATGCAGATACGTTGTCACCCGTGAGGACTAAGATGAAATCCCAAGCTACCCTACTCTTCCTGAGCGTGGATGCTCAAGCTACACGGTGTATTCAGGGGGAGGGGGCGAAATTCCGCTCGAGACTAAACCTGCTCGGGGCGAACGGAGCAATTAGACAAAGTCGCTGCAGTCGGCTGCATTCAAATCGTAACGCCGTCCATTACCAGATTTTCAGATGAAAACGGCGAAGCCGTCCTTTCTCTTCCTAGCCAAGACACATGTATCCTTACCGACTAAGACTTTGTATCTCTTTAACCCGGGGTACAAATTACAACACTCCTTTGTGCCCCCAGTAGAAGTTTGCGTGTACGTCAGAGACGACAGTTGTCCATCCCATGACTGCCCATTGAAATCGACGACCATCCCTGCGTCTACATGTGTATCCCTAGGCCGAATTGTTGGTAATGCTTACACAGATCGAATCGACCACGATCAAATGGCTGCAGACTACGTGTTACAACAGTTTTCATCCGCAGAGATCATGATGCTTGGTGATTTTAACGCCCACTACGCTAAATTACTTAGTTCCCGTTTAACCGATCATGCGGGTAGATCCGTTTATGACTTTGCTTTGGCATATGGTCAGACATAAGTCTCAGATGTTTTTGCATGCTTTAAAGCGCAAATGGGCGTGGGTATTTTCTACTAGCGCCTAAAATCAATAATCCAACATTTTGTCGCATGAAATCGTATCATATTGAACATATAAATGATATAAAAAGCTCATTGTTAGAGAGATAAATGATTGTTGATATTTATATAATTTTTTTTAATCGATTGTTTGATATTTTTACGTTAAAAAGTGGTTTTAGTGGCGTGTCGATTTATCAAGTCCGCATGGCGGGGTAAACATGATAAATTTTAAAAATATCAATTGTTCAACTCAATCTATTTTATAAACTCTTCATCTATTATGTGGGAAGCCATGGAATGAAAATGGTTGTTTAACTTTGTTTTGTTTAGTTATCTTATAATATTTCATAAAATATAAAAACGATTATAATAAAAAAGTACATCGAAACAGTGTTAATTTATGAAAGCCATGTGTGATAAGGGAATCGTTTCAGGTCCCCACGACACTGGCATGCCTAGTGTGAGGATCACAGAACTATACACCATGTTTATGCACTCCAGTTTAGTTGGTGTGATAAGATAACATTTATAATTATATACTAAGGAATTAAGACTACCGTACTTCCATTTTATTAGCCGTAGCTTTTTTTATAAGATAGCGTGACAAATGAGCACACAGTCCACCTGATGGTAAGTGGTTGCTGTAGCCCATAGACATCTACCTTCTGTGTACTAAATATCGGGAATTTGTCAATAAAACAAAAAATACAAATTATTCATCTAAATTTATTTTATCGCCTTCAAAGTAGGCCCCATCGCTTGCAATACAACATCTCCAACGCTTCACCCAGTCTTCCATACATTTTTCATAGGCTATTTGCGGTATGGCCTTTAGCTCATTCAGCGAATTTTTTGTTATGGCTTCTATCGTCTCAAAACGTTTTCCTCGAAGTGGTAATTTTAACTTGGGAAATAAAAAAAAGTCAGACGGAGCCATATCAGGTGAATACGGTGCTTGGTCGAGAAATTTTGTTGAATTTTTCGCTAAAAACTCTTTCACTATAATGGCTGTGTGTGATGGTGCATTATCATGGTGCAGCATCCATGAGTTGTGTTGCCACAAATCTGGACGTTTTCGGCGGATACTCTCACGCAAACGCATCATGACGCCTAAATAATATTCTTTATTCACTGTTTCTCCCTTTGCAAGAAATTCGGAGTGAACCACACCACGGTAGTCAAAAAAAACTGTCAGCATCACCTTGATTTTGGAGCGACTTTGCCGCGGTTTTTTGGGTTTCGGCTCGTTTTCGAGACGCCATTCTGAAGACTGTTGGTTTGTTTGCATGTCGTACTCATAAACCCATGTCTCGTCGCCAGTTATTATACGTTTCATAAAGGTCGGATCCGTAGAAGCTCGGGAAACCATGTATTCAGCGACATGCTTTCGCTGCGCTCTTTGAACAAAATTGAGCTCTTTTAGAACTAGTCGAGCGGCGACGCGTTTCATGCCTAAAATGTCAATGAGAATGTTGTGGACGGACTTAAAAGATATGTTCACCTCACTAGCCAACTCTCTCAGACTCATACGTCGATTTTCGAGCACTAGCTTCTTGATTTTGTCGATGTTTTCTTTGGTCGTAGCGGTTGAAGGTCTACCAGAACGAGGCAAGTCTACTACTACTTCTCGGCCTTCTTTAAAAGCCTTATACCATTCATAAGCCCTTGTTTTCGATATACACGATTCGCCGTAGATATTTCGCAACATTTTTAGTGATTCATTACATGAAATATCATTCGAAACACAAAATTTAAGGCACACTCTTTGTTCAACAATATTTTCCATTTTAAAAATCGCCGAGGACTCAAAACTATGACCAACAAAAAGTGTAGTTTAAAACAAATTAAATGACAGATCCCGCTCAAACTTTGCGCGCTATCAGTACAGTGCTACCAACATGCAGTAAAAAAATTAGAACGACCTCTTTTACGCGGGTCTTTTTATTGACATATTCCCGATACTTTTTACACAGAGTAGTATATCTACTCTCGATTACGAATCAAATACAGATGCGTTGTCACCCGTGAGGACTTAGATGGAATGCCTCATTTGCACTAAAAAGGGTCTCCGGATCTCTACAATCACCATACGAAACACAGCAGCATTAAGCTCCTATTTTACGCTGATACGCTGTGAGAGCGTCGTCCTTCCCCGGTCGAGCCGACCCATTCGTGCTACAACTATACTACTAATATAACTGCACCATGGCTATATCACGTGAAAAAATTTAGCTTTATGCTGTGTTAGATGGAATGTATAACAGCCTGTAATTATACGAGCTCTAAATAATCTTTAAATTAGAACACAGCAGTGTAGGAATAGAATAAGGTTAGAGGATTTTATACACTCAAACATTCGTCTGGACAGAGTGGATATTCCACCACATAAAGTTAAGGTTACACCCTATTTACGTCCCACTGTTGGGCCACAGGCAATAGATAGAGCTGTGCAGCATAGGATTATCGAATAGATATAGCTGTGCAGCATAGGATTAATGAATAGATAGAGCTGTGCAGCATAGGATTAACGCAGGGTGGATGAAATGGCGACAGGTCACAGCCACAACGTGCGATCCCCGAATGCCAATAAGGCTGAAGGGGAAAATTTACAAATCGATCATCCGACCTGTCGTCATTTATGGAAGTGAATGCTGGGCCGTCAAGAAGAAGTATGAAAATAGATTGCATGCAAATGAAATGAGAATGTTACGATGGATGTGTGGTGTGACAAGGATGGATAAGATAAGGAATGAGTATATAAGAGGAAGCCTGAAAGTAGCGCCAGTGGTAGAAAAGGTGAGAGGAAGCAGATTGGCATGGTTTGGGCATGTGATGCGGAGGGATGGAAGTCATGTCACAAAACGAATGTTGAAAATGAATGTGGAGGGACACACGGACAGAGGAAGGCCGAATAAAAGATGGATCGATTGTGTGAAGAGTGATATGAGAATGAAAGGAGTAAGCATGGAAATGACGGCTGATAGAGAGGAATGGATCAAGAAGATTTACTGCGCCGACCCCAGATAATAGGAAATGGTCTAGAGAATGATGATTATGATGTTGGGCCACAGGCATCCTCTCATTACTGACAGGGTCTTAGGGCACGGAGGTGTCCGCCGCGCTGCCCCAATACGTGTTGGCGAACTACACATGTCTTTGAATTTTTTCTTCTTTCTCAGACATGCAAGTTTCCTCACGATGTTTTCCTTCACCACCGCGCACGTGGTAAATCAGCACTTAAAATTGCAATTAACACTTTCATTGGAACCGCTGGGGATCGAACCCGGGTTACTCGCGTACTGTGAAATTTACAGCGTGCGCTAACCATCTGAGCTACCACGGCTCTCCTATCACGCAGTAATAATTAATTTAATTATGTTTTAATAAATTGAATTATATATATTTTTACTATATTTTAGTCGCGTGTTGGACTAACATGCCAGGTGTTGTTAATGTGGGACATAAAACCAAATATTATGTGTGTAAAGTTTGATATTGAGTATACGATTATGATAAGTGACGGGCCGGCCACCTATTATTTCTTTCACAATTTCCATCTTAGCCCTTATTTTTGAGAGGGCTATGCTCGGAGTTTCTTTGCGTTATCAACTTAGAAATGAGGATATCCGAAATAGAATCAGAGTGACCAACATAGCGTAATGGGTTAGTAAGCTGAAGTGGCAATGAGTTGGCCATATAGCTCGAAGAACCGACAAGCGATAGGGAAAACGGTTCTCGAGTGGCAGCCTCGTACCGGTCGGCATAGTGTATTTACCCCCCACTAAATGGAGTGACAACCTAGTAATTCAGGAAGTCGATGGATGCAGGTGGCTTAGGATTGTGCTTCGTGGCATTCCTTGAGGGAGTCCTATGTTCAGCAGTGGACTTGTGAAGGGCTGTGATGATGATGATGAAGCGTGATCTTTTTTATTCAATGTGGATTATAAACAATACTTATTGAGAGTCGCTTTTTTAATAACCACTGGTTAAGGAAAAAACCGCTGTCCTGGGAAGGATCAGCAAGAAACCTAGCGGGACTATTTGTTTTAAATAACAGCTTACAATCATGTATGTTACAATTAACAACACAAAGCAAATTAAAAATAGCTTAGTAACGATCACCCAGCTATTCTTTGTTTTTTTTTTTTGTTTATGCCCATGGATGATAACAAGTGTGACTTAATATAAATATGTATGTATGTAAATGTTACAGCCTATAAGTCCCGCTCCTAAACACAGGCCTCCTATCATTCCTTAGATGACAAGGGAATATCCATCGCAATGCCCCAATGCGCGAGGGTGGATTTCACAATGTTTGAAATTTGACAGGCCTGTTGGTCTAGTGGTTAGTGACCCTGACTGCTATGCCTGAGGTCGTGGGTTCGATTCCCACCCAGGACAAATGTTTGTGTGATGAGCACGATCATTTGTTCTGTGTCTGGGTGTAATTTATCTATAATATTTATGTATTTAGAAATATATAGGTATGTTTATCAGTTGTCTAGTACCCATAACACAAGCTCTGGTTAGCTTGGGACTACATGGCGTTGTGTAATAGTTGTGGAATATTATTATTATTATTATTAAAATTTTCTTATTTATCAAAAACGCACGTTTCGCTTGATAGTTTTCTTTATCGCTGAGCATTATGGTTAATTTCATTAGTAGTTATTTCATGTGAGATTCGAACCCGGGGTACCTCAAGGTAGTAGTAGGGGTAACTAAGCCACGGTGTCGTCATTTATCTCCCCGGCACCGTTAAACAAATTACTGCTCTAATTATGTTTGTAATGTAGATTTGTACTAGCAAAGGGTACTAACCACTAAAAGCTACTGTTTGCACGTTTCTAATAAAGTACTCTCCTAAAGGTTAAGATAATGTAAACCAGCAATTAGGAACAGGGTTATCTTATTTCAATGAACTTGTTTATTTTTGAACGTAAATGTTTATATGCATATTATCTAAATCGCCTTGTAAATACATATTTGGGTAAACAAATGGTCTACAAATCTGTTTTAGTTAGACTAATTAATTATACTACTAGTTAATATAATAATTCGAAGATATTTGAAGTTCGCCAACACGCATTGGAGCAACGCGGCAGACACTTCCTTGCCTTGAAACCCTCTCAGAAATGAAGCGAGACCTGTGCCCAGCAGTGGCACGTATATAGGCTATAACATGTTACGAAACTGATTATTAGCAAACGATATTCTTGAATGGCATTGCACAGTAACTTCATATCATACTACGTCAATTTATTTCGAATATCGGAGTCTGTTTCCTTACAGTAACATGATAGTTGTGGGGCTAATTGCTCGATTTATGTTTAACAATATGCTCTATGGCGCAGTAGCTTAGCAATGAATTGCAGCATTGCGAGCCGCGAATTCGAATCCCGAACGGAACAAGTATTTGTATATAACATTGTTTCACAATACGCTAGTAACCCGGGTTCGATCCCCGTTTGCAATAATTTCATAATTAATTGGAGCTTTGAGTGATGATTCGCCACATGCTAGGCAATGAAGGAAAGAAAAGAAGGCCGTTACTACGCACTGAAGCAGCACATCGTACTGATTGGGAATCCCTTACGAATATGAGAAATGGGAAAGTAATGAGAAGGACATGCAAGTCTTTCGTTTATATTTTCTTATAGAATAAGGGTGACTATCGAGCACATAGTCCACCTGATGGCAATTGGATTCTGTGATCCATAGAAATCTACATCTATGAGTTGTCACTCCTGAGGACTAGGATGGATTGCCTCGTTTCCAGCTAAAAGGCTCTCCGGATCTTTACACTCACCATACGAATCACAGCAGTATCAAGCTGCTATTTTACACTAGTATTCTGTTAGAGCGTGGTGCCACCCCGGTCGAGCCGACCCATTCACGCTACAACCATAATATAGTTGCAGCTTGGCTTTACCGCATAATCTATATCTATAAAAATCTCGCGTCACGGTGTCTGTAGTAATAATATAGCTGCAGTATGGCTTTACCGGGTAAAAAACCTCACAGATACTGGCTCTCTGAACCTATCAGTCCGAAACACAGCAAGCACTGCTGTTTCGAAGTAGGAATAGGTAAAAGTGTGGTAGGTTCCCAGACTAAAAAGTCCTACCACGTATTAAAACACATTTTATTTGATCCCATGTAAATATCAGTTAAACGTGGTAGAGCCATGCTGCAGCTATATTTGTACTACATTTGTAGCACGAATGGGTCGGCTCGAATGGAGAAGGACCACGCTCTCACAGAATACCAACGTAAAATAGCAGCTTAACACTGCTGTGTTTCGTATGGTGTATGTAGAAAATGAACTGACCTCTATATATACAAGTACGCTGGACTGGCTATACACCATGACATGATGAAGCGATTTGATTTCCGCAATTTTGGCGCTGACAGCAGAAGTGCACGTCCACGAAACTAATAATAGGGATCAGACAGTGTACCAAATTATATCGATAAAAATGCTATACCCTACTTATGCCTAGATAGAATGGACTCTATGGATAGATGGACTCTACTCGTAACGTCCATTCTATTTATGTATCATATTAATGTAATGCCATTATCATTCATCATCATTACAGCCCTTCACAAGTCCACTGCTGAACATAGGCCTGACCCAAGGAATGCCACGAAGCACAGTCCTAAGCCACCTGTATCCATCGACTTCCTGCATGTCGTACCAGGTTTTGACTCCATCTAGTGGGGGAACGTCCTACACTTCACCTGCCGGTACAAGGTTGCCTTTCGAGAACCTTTTTTCCCCATCGGTATTCGGTTCTTTGAGCTATATGGCCGGTCGATTGCCACTTCAGCTTACTAATCCATTGGGCGATGTCGGTCACTCTGGTTCTGCTGCAAATATCCTCATTCCTAAGTTTGAACCCCTGAGCATAGCCCCTTTCATAGCTCGCTGAGCGACTTCAAGCTTCCTCATACGGCCAGCAGTGAAAGACCTCTCAGATCCATAAGACCTCACTGGCAACACGCACTGGTTGTACAATCTAGTTTTGAGGTATTCCTGACGAGAAGATGTGTTGTAATCTCCCGAACGCTTCCCAGCCGAGTTGAATCCGTCGATTGACCTGTCGGTCGAAGTTTCACTTACCTAGTCAGACTATTTGTTCCAAGTAAAAATACTCGTCAACAACTTCAGCTAAGTGCGCCCAAAAACCACCGGCATAGGTGTGACATGGACATTACACATGACTTTTGTTTTGTCCATGTTCATCTTAAGACCTATCCGTTGGGAGACACTATTGAGGTCATTAAACATAGTGCGTAGGTCCTCCAACGATTCTGCCATAAGGACTATATTGTCGGCAAATCGAAGGTAAGTGACGTACACGCCATTGACGTTAATACCGTATCCTTTCCAGTCCAGTAGCTTGAAAATGTCTTCCAATGCAGCGGTAAAGTATTTCGGGGATATTACGTCACCCTGTCTTACACATCTCTACAGTTGGATTAGTTTTGTACTCTGGTTCTGTACTCGGATAGTCATTGCAGCCCTTAGACCATTCAACTTAAAAAATTATAAAGATTAAACTAACTACACAAAATAAAAATAAAAACATAATTTCTAATATAATTTATTGTCAACCGTTCATTTAGTTCTAGTATTATAAAAAACAAATCAGCTACTATAATAACGCCTATTCTAATCAACTACAGGGCTGTCGATAAACAGTAAAATATTTTCTACTATATAAAAATTTATGTTTGTTCGTACTTTCTACGATGCTATACCGTTCATCAGATTGTGCGAAGGTTATACGCATGGTACAATTAACTGACACTAGTTGGCGTGCGTTTTATACTGACTACTTATTTGAAAGTTTTAGAAAGTTATATATCATTCTATTTCAATGATTTTATTATCTTTCCTAATTATACAATGTAACTGTTCCACATTTTTAACGATATTTCCTCAATTATTTCTTCTGTAGCAGCAATGCGCCGGGTACGAGCTAGCAAGATAATACAAAATAATATAAACTTTGAATTACATAGTTATCAGTTATTTACAACGTGATTTTCGAAATTAAAATAACAATATTAAAAAAATGACTGAAATTATCATACAGTCCTACTTTCCGTGGTATCGTCCCAAGAATGCTGGCTACGTGTCCTCTCTGAATGGCTATACTTAGCCTTCAAGCGAGGAAACAACAAACTAAACAACTTCTTATTACCAGCAGCATTTTTTACGTGGTAGAGCCATGCTGCAGTTATATTAGTAGTATAGTTCTAGCACGAATGGGTCGGCTCGACCGGGGAAGGACCACGCTCTCACAGAATACCAGCGTGAAATAGTAGCTTAATGCTGCTGTGTTTCGTATGGTGAGTGTAGAGAACCGGAGACCCTTTTTACTGGAAATGAGGCATTTCATCTCAGTCCTCATGGGTGACAACGCATCTGCATTTTGATTTGTAATGGAAGATAGATGTAGATGTCTATGGGCCGCAGCAACCACTTACCATCAGGTGGATTGTGTGCTCGTTTGTCACCCTATTCTATAAAAAAAGCAAAGATCAGTCACCGATACAGTTAATTTTTCAGCCCACTAAAACACATCCAACGTGGCTCGACATCATCAGGCGACCTTTCGACACTTTGCTATGGCCCTTGAGTTTGGTGGAAAATCAGGAAAGAAGAAATAAAAAAATACATTAGAAATAATAATCTAATACTTTTATACTTACTGGTACTGATGCTACCGGAAATGATTGTCGGTATACTGCACTTTTTCAAAGTGGTGCAGTTCTCATGTCTAATAAAACAGTCGTCTGTGAATGTTCAGAACAAATATGATCATTTTGTTTCGGACGCCAATTCACAATATTTATGTTAATTAATAAACATTTGATAATCGTCTGTTGTTGGCGACTTTGTTTGTTAACATATTGGGTAGGAAAGAACATCGATAAGTATTATAGACAAGCATTGAGTTATAATGTACTACGTACTAGAGAAGCTATTCCAAACAAAAATTGTGCACTACTCGTATATCTTCGCGCATGCGCGGTAATAGTAGAGTCGCGCATGCGCAGTTGGTATAAACGCGCATTGCGCTTGCGCGGTCAGTTTTTGTTATTATAGATTATACGTAAGTAGAATGGTCAGTATGTAATAATTGTTTATTTATATTGTATTGTTAATTATATCGAGTACAATTTTTTAAATTGTTTTTTATTTTGTATATGTGCTAATTTAATATAATATTACATAATATTATGTCAGAATTACATTTAAATGATATTTTTATCTGAATATTTTAAAAGGTATATATGTCAAATATAAAAAAACGTACTAAATGTATGTTTAACAAAACTTATTAACATAAAATTTAAATTACAAATATATTTATTTAAATTAGAATCATAAATGTTGTAAATAATCGTTCATAAATGCTGGGCACGCGAGAGTTAAAAATGGACGAATTTATTCCACTTTGACTTTGATGTGGAAACTTAAAAATAAAATAAAAGAATAATAAGCGGATTTAAACATGGAAATTTTTACCAAATCATAATAACTTATATATGTTTCTATAAAAAAAATGTGTATAATAATATATTCGTCCTATACTTAAGTACCCACGGAAATTTCGCATCTGAACATATTAATTTCATAATCTATATTCAGTGACACGAGATGGCGTCTTAGGAATAATTTGTTTTATTATTAATTTATAATACTTTTTTATTGAATAAGTATCTTATTAACCGATGAAACGTAATTCCTTGGTTTTTACTGACATTTCTTGAATTATTTGTGCAATATCTAAGTACACAAGACGGCATATTTTTATCAAGAGATTTTTTTTAAATCAACACAACACGTGACAACTCTACAAGCGCCTAGCGAGTGACTGATTAAAGTGCAGTGCATGAACCGCAGTTGAGTGGAACAGAGTAGCTGAATGCGGTGTCTCCTCTAGTACGTAGTACATAATAGCTCAATGTAGACAAGGAACTCGACAACCCTATTAAAATTTTATTGTTTATCAAAACTCAGTAATATACAGCCAAAGATGTTGGTATATATGATATTAAGATTAGTAACAAATTACTAAGTACTTACATTATCAAATATTTTTAATTTGTTTAATATTTGCTGCAAATTCACTTACTTGTGAAAGGTTATACCACTTCCTTTTTGGTAACGAGTTTTACAGATTACGCACACTCTCATTATTATTAAAAAAATACTTATTATGTAACTAATGTTATACACAATTAAACAACATAAAATACTTTCGTTTTTTAGTTTAAAATTTAAAAATACCGATTTATTAAATAAGACAATTTAAATATGACAACAAACTTTGGCATATTATGTCAATTTTATTTTTCAAGACATCCTTTAGCGGCGCTTCAAATTGGCACAGTCATTTTCTATGGTATAGCTAGTCCAGTGTACTTGTATATATAGAGGTCAGTGAGAAAATCATAATATATTAATTACATAATTAGGCTGTTTTACGCTGGTATCCTGTGAGAGCATGTATTTTCTCCAGTCGAGTCAAGTTCTGCAACCAAAGTATAACTTAAGCATAGCTCTCGTTACGTTATATCTAGGCCGTAACTTTACTGCCTTACTGTTGAATATATTGGCTTTATAACAAGTTTAATATACCCATAATGTTTATTGTTTTATTCATAAATGTTCTCACATTCTATAAAACCCGGCTTACCATTTACACGACGAATTGTAATGACCTACTTTTGTTTTCTGTCCCGTGGTAGCTCAACCCCGTAACCCAGGTTTGATCCCCGCCGGCAACAATGAACTTGTTAATTGCAATTTTAAGTGCTGATTTACCACGTCCTCGGTGGTGAAGGTAAACATCGTGAGGAAACCTGCATGTCTGAGGAATAAGGAAAAAAATATTTCGAAGACATGTGAAGTTCGCCAACCCGCATTGGAACAGCGCGGCGGACATTTCCTTGCCCTAAAACCCTCTCGGAGGTAGGCCTGTGCCAAGCAGTGGGACGTTTATAGGCTGTCATTTTACTTTTTTTTACTTTTGTTTTCAGCTATTCACCTTCACAGTTTCATTATTAATTCATTGTTGTGTCTTGTTTTCTTTTGCTAAGCCATTATAAGTAATAACATATATATATATATATATATATATATATATATATATATATATATATATATATATATATATATATATATATATATATGTCCTGAAGAACAAGAAATCTTTTAGTTTGTAAATTATCGAAGTAGTAAATATTAATTTAAGCCAGTGCTTGACTAATATGCCACCTGAAGGTATGTGGTGATCATCACCCGTCACCCATATCCTGTGAAAAAAAAAACTGGTTTATTTTATCACTATAACAATATTCAACTTCGTAAGTTTTTATTAGAGGTAGTTATTGAGTTTATGGCTAATTTCTGTTTGTAGGCACAACGTAATAAAATACAAATGTAATGGGTTGTTATATGAGCAGCAATCAAAGGTATTCCTAGACAAAAAAATATTTTATATGAAGTAGAGATCTTTGTATTATTTAATTAATTTACATTCATCATTCATTCATTCAGTACAACTATCATAAACCCTCATTACTTTTGACAGGCGCGTTGACAACCGCAGTTTTGTTCTTTAGTAGTTATTGAGACAGACGCTTCTGCCTGTGTCTTGTTGTTTCCCTCTGTCTTCACTCATGACCCCGCGGGACGATATTTTCATTTTAATTTTTTTATTAATTATTTATTGCACCAACAAATTACACACTATTACATACAAAATATCAGAAAAACAAAAAAAAAGAAACACATATCAGGGGTGTCAAAATTTCAATTTATTAGCTTATACAGAAATATGATGTCAAATATATTATGTAAGTATAAGTATATGGACTAGATATATTTTACACAGCCCCTAGACGATGATATAGCGGCGGTATAAACACAACACAACTCACACACCTAAAATTCACAGTACGCGAGCAATCCGGGTTCGATCCCCGCCGGTAACAATAAAATTAATAATTGCAATTTTATATGCTGATTTACCACGTGGTCAGCAGTGAAGGAAACATCGTGAGGAAACCTGTATGTCCAAAAAATAAAAGTAAACTATTAAAGACATGTCTGCAAACATACATTTGTAATCGGTTCACATTTCCTTGCTTCAATTCACAGTAATGAAATGAAGCCTGTGCTAGGAGTGGAACGAATATAGGCTGTAGCTTTACATTTATTTTACAGAATGTTACTGCTGGAGAAAGGCTTCTTGTGGGTGTGCCACTTAGTCCGATATCTGGTTTTCTATACTCATCATATGAAACACACCAGCATTGAACTGCTATTTTACCCTGATATTCTGTGAAAGCGAAGTCCTTCCCCGATGGAGCCGACTCGTTCGTGCTAGAACTATATAAATATAACTGCAGTGACTCTCTACCACACCTGAAATCTTATGTTTAGCCAGTTTTTCTTAAAAATAGATTTTTTTATTTTATATACATTATAAACAATACTTATTATTGGAAGTCATTCTGATTTATAGGTTACCACTGGTTCTGAAAATACCTCTGTCCTGGGAATAACTAACATGAAACCCGGCGCGATATTTAGTTTTGAAAAAATAACGATTTACAATCACGTATTAGGTTACACAATTAACGATACAAATCATATTAGAAATAGTTTGACAATGATTTTTTTTATAGAATAGGGTGACAAACGAGCACGCAGTCCACCTGATGTTAAGTGGTTGCTTTGGCCCATGGACATCTACATCTATCCTCGATTACGAATCGAAATGGAGATGCTATGTTACTCCCGAGGACTAAGATGGCATTCCTCGTTACTAATAAAAAGGGTCTCCGGTTCTCTACACACACTATACGAAACACATCAGCATCAAGCTACTATTTTACGCTGGTATTCTGTGAGAGCGTGGTCCTTCCCCGGTCAGGCCATCCCGTTCGTGCTACGACTATACTACTAATATAAGCAGTTATATTGCATTGAATAAAACTATTATTTACGGATTTTATCGTGTTTAATTAATTTATTTTTATTATTATCCCGACGTTTCGGGTGCCTTACAGCACCCATGGTCACGGGGGCGGGGGGAGGACTGAGATGTTTGACGTCCCAATGTCATAGTTAGTCCGGCTACCTTCAGTTTTTTGAATATTAATTTTTGGTCCAATTTACGCAAGACGAGCTTATAGTTTCATGTAGTCTTGCAGTGGTATGCTTGGGTTTGGGTTTAATTTTGTTAATTATAGGATCCCAAGCAGATGGCAGCACCCATCCATCTTATCTATTGAAATTTGAATGTTTTTTAATTTCATTAGCCTCGCGTATGATCCTTGGTAGGAATCGGTGTTCTTTTGCGAGAATTTGTGTTTTATCAAATCTAATGTATTGGTCGGTGCTTCACATCAGCTATATGTTCCTTCACGCGGGTTTTTTATAGATCTCTTTGTTTGACCTATGTAAGAGAGACCACATCCACAATCTAGCTTGTACACACTCCTCTTGTAGAGGAATTTGATGGATGGTAAAAATTGACTAATCTTCTTCGGCGGCTTGTAGTATGTTTTAATGGACGCTCACTTCAAGATGCGGCCAATCTTGTTCGTGACTCCTCTGACTTATGGCAGTACAGCAGGCGCGCGCTCGATTGTGGCTGGCTTCACTCGTTCACTATGACGTATGCGCTGGGCTCGAAGCTTGTTGTCTTGCAATACTTGCTTGACGTGCTGAAGCTCGGCGGTCAGACGTTTTCTGTCACAGATCCCTTGTGCTCTCTGAAACAAAGATTTACCCACGGTAGCTAACTGTGAAGTATGATGGTGAGATTGACCATTTAGATATCGGTTGGTATGGGTCTTTTTTCTATACACAGTGTGACCAATAGTGCTATCATGATTTCGGATGACTAAAATATCTAGGAAGGCTAAAGAATTATTTGCCTCTAACTCCATTGCGAATTGTATTTTAGAGTTTATGGAGTTAAGGTGGTCTAAAAATGCAGTTACTTTGTCAGATGGTAAAATTGTGAAAGTGTCGTCTACGTACCGCTTGTTCTACAATTCTTGGATTTACAGGAGCAGTAAGAAGGGCTTTCTCCTCAAAGTCCTCCATGAATATGTCGGCGACTATGCGAGACACAGGTGAGCTCATCGCTACACCATCTACTTGCTTGCAGAACTCCTCCTTCCACAATAGATAGCCAGATGTAAGGCAATGTTCAAGTAGTATTGCATATTCTTGAGGCATGTTATTTTCTTCTAGCTTCCTAGTTACAATTGAGATGCAGTCAACAATAGGTAGGCATTTAAATAGTGACTGAACATCAAAACTGACCATAGTTTCATTGTTAGCGATATCTAGGTTTTTTATCTCACTCACAAAATGGTACGAATCCTTTGTGTGTGCTCTGGTATCTCCTCTCAGTTATATAGCAGCATGGCTCTACCACGTACAAAAATCATCTCATTTCCAGGGCTAATATCTAATCTAAATCTAAAAGGTTCTGTTATGTGTAACAGAATTTTAGCCATACAAGCTGTATCATAGTAACAATTATGTTAAGAACTAACACCAAGATATATCAAATACTTTTTGGATTGTTACCTTTGATGCAAATCGACAGTGTAGCCATTAGGGACCGCTTCCCTGCTTTATTTGCTCAAATAGACTATGCACACCAAACTTATCATAGAATCGATCGGTATACACAGAAAAAAGAAAAAACACTAACGTTCATCGACGATCGTTCTATGCAAATGGATTTCAAATATCAGAGTAACGATACCGTCATATAAATGAACCTCATATTAAAGTCTCTTTTTATAGGAGAAGGGTGAAAAACGAGCACACAGTCCACCTGATGGTAATTGCTTGATGTGGCTCATAGACGACACATCTATTCTCGATTACGAATAAAAATGCAAATGCTTTGTCACCCGTGAGGACTAAGATATAATGCTTCCTTTTCTACACTCGCCACATAAAACACAGCAGCATTAAGGTGCTATTTTATTTTATTTTATTTTATTCAAAGTGGAACAGCTAATAACTACATTATTTATAATTACATATAGATAGTACAGTAACTATTATGTTACATATATATACTAATATAACATTATTATGATTTATAATATTTCACCATTTTTAATGTTTATTTTTCAAAAATTAAAAAATTACTTCGCAGACACTACTTACCGAAGGCAGCGCGGCTATAAATTCTACAAATTTTCAGGGAAAGGCGGGCTTACGCTTTAGCACGTAGCGATCGTTCTCTGTTTCTCTAACCTCCATTATTTAAATCCAAAAATTACAGTTTACCGCCATTATGGGTTTTAGTTGTATGTTGCAATTTTAAGTGTAATATTTTGTGCTTTACCAGCAAGCAAAGCCATTATATAATAACTGGACGGTTGAGAACCGTTTAAAATGTGTTTCCCTATTATTGCGTTTAGGTACAAAGACCGTACAATTTGGAACATCTCATTTTGATTCTTGATCGAGGATGCATGTAAATGTCATACCAATCAACCATCAGATAAACTGTGTAAGTATCACCTTAAGTGACCTGAGCTCGAGCCCCACTCGTTTCCTCGATTGGTGTAAAAATTTTAATTGCAATTTTAAATTGTGGACATAAATATCGTTAGAAAACCTGGATTCCTAATGAATAAAATATTTCGAGAACATGTCGAGAAGTCCATCAACATATACTGCAACAGTTTTACGGTCTCATTGCTCCAAGCCCTCTCAAAAATTAGATAAAGGCGTAGAGCCAGCATTAGTAGTTTGCTTTTCTTTACTTTACTTACATAATTATAATGAGTATTATTTTACAATATTCTTCACGTAAAATTTACCAAAGGATCACGCCACCAGAAAGTCACAGGAAGTAATTATAAAATTGTCGTGCAAAGTTATACAGCTATTAAATAAATAAATAAAAAATACTTTAAGCATCTCCATTGTTTTCTTAGAAATTTTTAAAAATACTCTGCAAATTTTAAAAGATAAACAGAAACGTTTAATGTTGGAAATTATTCTTAATAGTATTTGATTGAAAATAATAATCTGTTTGTATTGTGTACTGTTGTTTTTTCATTCTTCATAATCTATCAGTAGTCCACGGCTTGCCATAGGGGGATATTTTGCTAAAGTTGCCACTCTTGGCGGGCGGATTATATTAATCGAAATATACATCGAGTTTTTTAATAGAATAAAAGTAACCCGATGGTAACTACGATAATATGGTTCAAGTTTACGAGTATTTAGAACTGCAGATGCGTTGTCACATTTGATGGAATGTCTTGTTTCCAGTGAAAAAGTTCTCCAATTCTCTACGCTCACCATACGAAACAAAGCATTGTTCTGGTCTTTCACAAAGGCATTCTGTCAGCTGTTATCAGGAAGATGTTGGTGTCCCTCCTTCTATATTTCTCTCTGTAGCCTCATACGACACCCACGGAAGATATGAGGTAGTGAGTTTTCAAACGCCGCCAACATATGGCACAAAAAAAGAAAAAGCGGTCTATGCGCGACCCGAAGGGTACACATGACTAACTTCCCAGTGGAAAGAATAAAAAATATCGTATGTTATTTTTCATTTGGCACAAAAAATGACCTGACCAATTTTGCTCAAAATTAAGTGGGGTCTAAGTTACATAATTATGCGTTAAATAAAATTGGTGCCATGTCAATATCAGTCTTTGTTCTCGAGATACACGAGGCGAAAATTGAATCCGATCATACATACATACATACATACATACATGTGCACACACAGATATCATCTTAAAAACCATACTATTCGACTCCAAAAACCTTGAAATGTGGAGATATGTAAAAATTTCCAATTTGCAAAATTGAACCCATTACAATAACTTCCTACCGAAAAATTAAAAATGAATGAACCCCAGACATCATGATTAGTCATTTTTACGATGAGCGCAGACTGCACTTACGGCTCGAACGAATGGACTTTAAGAGTTGTACTCTCACTTCAATATATTTTATTTTATATTTACCTACCCTCGTATTAAACACTATATTGATTTGCAGCTCTGTACACATTAGTGTCGTTCGATGTAGAAGCTTGTTCGGTATGGAAACAGATGTGGATACTCGACGTGCAACGCCTATCGAACCGGTGACCGAAAACTTTGGTCAGCGGATAGGCCTTGCGATAAAAAAGTTTACTGTTTAGAAAGAAACATGTCTTTAAGCCTATTCGCACACGGGTCGTATCATAAGAATATCATAATACGCGCGTAGGACGGGAGCAATACGCGCGCGTACACGTTCAACCAAGTTCGCACACGAAGCGGTGCTGCAGCGAATCGTAGGAGATGTTTATTGTATTTACGATAGTCGTAGTGTACTCGCGTAAAAGAGGAAGCGTAAAATATTAACCGTTCATTTATTCCTTTAAAACTTTAACTGAATTCTAATATTTTTTACTTCTTACGAATTTCAATTTCAATAGGTATGAATAGGACCGAAAAGGGGATTGTATTTGTGAAAGTGGGTAAAGCGTTCCGTTGTCTACACAATCATTCACTAGGTTAATATTCAAGGAACGATGTTACGGAAAAAACTTAGGCAGAAATATCGTCAAAAATAAGGTAGACAGGTACATAATGTAATGTAAGGCCAAATTTGCCTTACATTACATTACTTGGCACTTGGCGTGCTCAGCAGAGTGGGATAATATTTCATGCCGGCACTCCGTCTGCAATTTTACAAGGTGCAGGTTTGACTGAACATGGAATACTGTTCTCGTCTTTGGGCTGAGGCTCCCTAGTGCAAGCTTCTTCCATTTTACTGCATCGACCGCAGAGCCGTTCGAATTGTCGGCGACCGAGCTCTTTTTTTTGACTCACTTGCGTTGCGATAAAATGTTGCATGTTTTTGCGTATTTTATCGCATTTACCACAGGGAGTATTCTAAGGGAATTTTTGAAGCTAATTTCACCCGCACAAATTCACCATCGCACATCACGCCAATACTCGCGATACCATCCACACCATCTGGATGACTGGCGGTCCACCACTGTGCATTTTAAAAGTAGTTTTCTTCCTCGCTTCTAAAACTTCCTTGTGGAATCAACTACCACCAGAGATTTTTTCAGACCGATGCAACTTAGAGACCTTCAAGATAATAACCTACTCTTTTTTAAAAGGCTGGCAACGCATCTGCAATTCCCCTGGTGTTGCAGTTGTTCGTGTCATACATTCACTCTCTGCTAATCTATGGGGAGACCTGTGTTAAGCGGTGAACTTTTGATGATCTGTTATAACAATAACACTGGTCGGCATCAAAATAAGAGCAAAAAAATGTATATATGGAAGTTATTACGTTAGTTACGTTAAATCCAAATATGTAGTTAGAATTTACCTAGCACGTTTAGTTGCGACGCAATAGCATTCTTTGTTTGCACTAGAATTGTGTGCTTATAGTCGCAGGCAGCGGTATTTGTGAACGTTGGTATGTACATGTATTTAGTTGTGTTCTGAGTCTGTTCTACTGTTCAAATCAAAGTTGGTACATAAAGAAAGAAGAGCATGGGTAGCTTTTGAAAATGTATGTCACAATTTTCTTGGCAATAAAAAGGCTGAAAATTACACAGAGCTGATAGAAGAACTGCTTTCGTCTTATCATAAACTTGGATGCAATATGTCTTTAAAAATTCACTTCTTGCATTCGCATTTAGATTTTTTCCCAGAAAATCTTGGTGCCGTGTCTGGTGAGCATGGTGAAAGATTCCACCAAGACATTGCACATATGGAAAAAAGATACAGCGGCAAGTGGACTGATTTTTGCTGGGTAATAAATCGAGAAACAGCAGTTAAAATGTGTAAAAGAAAGCGATCTACCAAATAGTTATCATTTTTATGTTTTTTTTTTTTTATATTTTTAATTTATATTTCATTTTAATTTGTGTTGTAAAAGTCATCAATCAGTATAAATTTTTTCGTTCCAAAATATATACATATTTAATATATATATATCAATACCGATATTTTTTTTTTATAGAAGAGGGGGCAAACGAGCATGCGGCTCACCTGATGTTAAGTGACTACCGCCGCCCATGATCAACCGCAACACCAGGAGAATTGCGGGTGCGTTGCCGGCCCTTTAGAAAGGAGTAAGCTCTTTTCTTGAAGGTCCCCAGGTCGTATCGGTCCGGAAAAATCGCCGGTGATAAACTATTCCACAGAGAGGTTGTACGTGGAAGAAAACTCCTTGTGAAACGTACAGTGGTGGACCGCCAAGCATCCAGATGGTGTGGATGGTATCGGGACGTTTGCCGTGTCGTGCGTTCACGAAATTTGGCGGCTGGGATTAATCCGAACAATTCCTCAGAGCACTCCCCGTGATAGATGCGATAAAATACGCAAAGAGATGCAACATCTCTTCGCAACGCCAGTGAATCGAGCCGATCGGAAAGCACTCGGTCGTCGACGATTCGAGACGCTCTGCGCTGGATGCGGTCAAGTGGAAGGAGCTGGTACTGGGGAGCCCCAGCCCAGAGATGGGAACAGTATTCCATGTGCGGCCGAACCTGCGCCTTGTAAAGTTGCAGGCGGTGTGCCGGCATGAAATACTGTCCCGCTCTGCTGAGCACGCTAAGCTTTTTAGAGGCCAATTTGGCCTTCCCTTCCAAGTGACCACGAAACTGCACGTCACTCGATATGTCGACGCCGAGGATTCCGATACTGGCTGAGGCAACAAGGGGAGTGCCTTGAAACTGAGGGTATACGACAAAGGGGTTCTTTTTAGCGGTTAACGCGCAAACTTGTGTCTTCTGGGGGTTAAACTGGACTAGATTTAGTCGTCCCCAATCCGAGACTCTGTTCAACAAAGACTCGACTTCAGACACAAGTTTGTCCCGGCACTCGGAGACGTTTTCCCGAGAAATATTGGCTCGGCCGGTGTAAAGAGCATCACCAGTGCTGTCATCTGCATAGCAATGAATGTTACGGGTATGCAACATATCATTGATATGCAGAAGAAACAGCGTTGGCGATAGCACGCAGCCCTGTGGAACACCAGCATTAATAGGCTTGCAATCGGAGCTTGCACCGTCTACAACGACCTTGATGCTCCGATCTGCAAGAAAGCTGCTGATCCAATCGCACAATTTCTCGGGAAGCCCATAGGAAGGGAGCTTCGAAAGAAGCGCTTTGTGCCAAACCCGATCGAAGGCCTTCGCAATGTCCAAACTAACGGCCAATGCCTCCCCCTTGAACTCTACTGCCTCCGCCCATTTGTGAGTGAGGTAGACCAGAAGATCACCAGCTGACCGACCACGGCGAAAACCGTATTGGCGGTCACTAATCAGCTGGTGATCCTCAAGGTACCTCATGAGCTGGCAGTTTACAATGGATTCCATTGTTTTGGAGAACAAGGAGGTGATGGCGATTGGGCGGTAGTTGGACGGGTCTGAGCGGTCGCCTTTTTTAGGGATCGGGTGGACGAAAGCCGTCTTCCATGATTTTGGGACTACGCCTAGGGAGTAGCAGTACCGGAAAAGACGCCTTAAAACCGGTGCCAACTCTGGAGCACACGTCTTCAGCACAATTGGGGGGATTCCGTCAGGCCCACTCGACTTGTGGATGTCCAGGGAGAGGAGTGCTTTGCGAACCGAGCGCTGTGTGAACTGCACTTCCGGCATGGAGCACTCACACCGCGGGATGGTCGGCGGCGTACTCCCCCCGTCATCGAGAGTCGAGTTAGACGCAAAGAAGGAGCCTAGAAGATCGGCTTTCTCCTTTGCAGTATGGGCCAGTGAGTCGTCCTCCCTGTGCAGAGATGGAAGAGATGGCTGACAGAAATTCCCCTGGACAGCCTTGGCGAGAGACCAGAATGCACGGGTTCCAGAAGGAAGGCGAACTAGTTTCTCGCCAATTCTGCCTATGTGCTCTGACTTTGCCTTGGCAATGACTCTTTTGAAGGACCTAGAGGCGGAATTATACTTCTTTTTTAGAGCGCTGGTGTTTACATCCCGGGACGCTGATGCATCAACCCAGGCTTGATAGCACTCCTGCTTATAGCATGATGCTATTTTACAGGAGCGACCAAACCATGGCTGAGATTTGCCTCCAATGGGCACCACAGAGGAAGGAATAAAAAGTTCCATACCCTGAAGTACCACATCAGTAACAGAATCCGCAACAACGTTGGGATCATCCGGCGAGAAGCAAACCCGCCCCCAAGGGTAGGATGCAAAGAAAGACCGCATCCCATCCCAATCGGCTGACCTATAGTGCCAAACACGGCGGCAGCCTGCAGAATGCAACCGCGATTTCAGCGTGAGTGGCACAACACTCCGGACCAGACAATGGTCCGAGGAGCCTAAAGGGGCGTCGACGGAAATCTGATATCCGTCCGGGTGAGAGGTCAGCAGAAGGTCCAACAGGGAAGGTGCATGATCCTCCACATCTGGAATCCGCGTAGGCGAAGTAACCAGTTGTGTCAGACCATATGCCAAGGCAAAATCATGAACAGATCTCCCCGCATGATCGGTTAAATGTGAACCAAGCCATTCGGCGTGATGGGCGTTAAAGTCGCCGAGGATCACGATCTCTGCGGAGGGGATCTACTGTAGCAACGAATCTGCAGCCATTTGGACGTGGTCGAAGAGTCGGTCTGTTTCGGCATTACCGCTTTGGGACCTATAGAGGCACCCGTAGACGCGCGGATGGTCGTCGCTGTCTACGCGTAGCCAAAGGATGGACAGGTCCGAACCTTCAAGTCTGCCGAGGCGTCGAGAACAGATGTCCTCTCTGACGCAAACGCAAACTCCAGCCCGAGGCACAAAGGAGTGTTCCAGTCTGTACCCCGGGTAGGAGAGATACGAGACATCAGCCGGAGAGGACACCTGCGTCTCGGTCGGAAAGAGCAGAGCCGGCCTCGTCGTCTCGAGATGGTAGTGGACGGCGTTTAGGTTAGAGTGAAGTCCCCTGATATTGCAGAAATTCACGGACAGCGTGGCAGGGGTCGCCTTAGTCTTGTTGCTCCGTTTGCCCCGAGCAGTTGTAGTCTTGAGCGGAATTTCGCCCCCCCCCCCCCAGAATACGCGGGGCAGCCTGAGCACCCACGCTCAGAAGTGGAGAAACGTGGTCGTGGATGCTCAGCGGGGGATTCTCCAGGGGTGCTGGTACCCTCCTGGGGTAGTCTGTCTTTATTATATTTAAATTTAAATGTAAATATCTGAAAAGCTAGAAGTGATAGTTGAAATCTTTAAACAGATTTGGACTCAACAAATCAAAGCCAATAGAAATCACATAGTAAACTTTTTGCTCCCGGATTTTTATTTTTTTTTTTGCCGAGCAATGTAATTAAGACAAAGTAAGTTTACAGAGGTTTGAAAGTCTGCAAAAGTCGACAATGCTCCTTAACTCTATAGGTTTTTATAAACGTTAATGAATATAGAAAGTAAGAATATAGATAAAGAGAAAGTAAGAATAGAATAAAGAAAGTAAGCGCAGGATGCGATCGACAGATGTGAGTGGGGGGGGGGGGGGTTTGATCATCAGCAAACTCTGTGCGCTTTCATTTAAATCAAGACACTTGATAATACAATCGTTGTAGTACGATGGATAGGCCCGCCCGTGGAAGAACCACACTCTCACAGAATACCAGCTAGAAAAAGTAGATTAAGTAGCTGTGTTCCTTATGGTGATTCTGGAGAACTTGAGACTCTTTTTGCTGGAAATGAGGCATTCCATCTTAGTCCTTACGGGTGAGAACGCTTCTCCGTACTGCTTCTTAACCATGGACATATGGTATGGATGTCTATAAGACATAGTGTCCTCTTACTATCAGGTTGAAAGTGTGCTCGTTTGTAACCCCTATTCTATAAAAAAATATGAACTTCATATAAGTATACGTAGTTATTTTTTAACTTATAAGGTGGAGCAACAAAAGCACGATGAAAACTTACTAGAAACGAAAGCGAGGTCTCCGCCATACAATTGTGTACCCGAACACCCTTGAACATAAAATCAACTGCCATTTCATTTCTGATAAAATTAAAATTTTATTAAAAATTTTGCATTGAATGGAAAAACAGTTAGGAATACTGGCAAATAAAAGTTTAATTCAAAAGTTTTGACAGCTTCTCCGGGGTGATTTTACATTGCTCTAATCAAAAGAAATTGCATGGAAGCGCAGGAAGTTCTGAAGTAGGCGGGCGTCCTTTTTTGGCTAAACTTTTGAAAATTAAATTAAATTGATATTACAGGATCAGTTAAGTTGTAAAGTATATATATTAGTAGTTATTGTTGATTATTTATAGTTTTAGCTTGATTTCTTCATCTGTTAAGTCATTTCATTGTATTATATGTAAATAGGATTTTTCTCTTGGCGTCCATGTTGGAGCCCGAAGACCCTGGAGGGACATCCCTCCAAGTGTCTCATGTAGTCACAATCGATGCGTCGGGAATGGAAACGGAAGGTTCAATTATAGATACAGACTGTTCGGAAAACACGAAATCGGTGAAAAGAAAGAGAATTTCAGCTAGAAACCAAAAGAAGAGAAGGAATCACAGACAAACGGGTCTATCAGATTGCCAACTTTCCCCTAACGATTTAAAGGATAATGTTATTACTAAATTGCTTGATTCTGATGATAAAAACACTGAAATTCACCATAATGATGACACTCACTCTAACAATATTACAAGTAACCCCCGCGCTGCTAGGTTGCTTTACCAGGCGTCAGATCCTGCGCCTTATGTGTCCATGTCCAAAAAATCTTACAACCAAATCAAACTGGATCTATTCACCCAGTACAATTTGGATTATTCTTTAAAAAAAATTTAATAAAAAGCATTGTAGAGGGAAGCATCAAAAAATTGGAAGAAACAGATTGTATTTACAATTTGAAACATTTCAGGATGCTAACACATTTCTAAATCACAAATCTCTTGATGTTAATAAATACAAAGCATTTATTCCAGCCTTCACTATCACCCGCATGGGAATAGTGAGAGGTGTTCCATGTGATTGGGATGAGAAAGATATAATGGAAAATATAGACCTTCCGCAGAACTGTGGAAGTATTTTGAAAGTTCGGAGATTAAACAGAAAGGTATATGACGGCGAAACGCCCAAGTTCATTCCAACTGAGACTGTAGTTTTAACCTTTGATGGGAAGGTGCTACCTCCCAGGGTCTTTATATGTTTCAACTCCCTATCTGTAGAGCTTTATATTTACCCCACGCTGCAATGCTTTAATTGCTGTCGTTTTGGTCACACCAAAATGCAATGCAGAGGCTCTCCAAGGTGTTACAAATGTGGAGACAACCATTCAGGTATAAGCTGCGAGACTGAAAGAGATGATGCTGTGTGTATCTTATGTTCTGGTTCCCATTTCGCCACAGACAAAAAGTGTCCGGAGTACGCTAGGCAAAAAGCTATAAAAGAAACAATGGCTAGAAACACTATATCTTATTCAGAAGCCAGTAAAATCCACCCACCAGTTTCGAAATCTTATGCTGACGTTACTGCTTCTGCTTCATTGGCCCCTTCTGGTCGAACTATTACTTATTCCAGCCCCTATAATTCAACAAGCCCTTCTAAGAGTCACACACAGTCATATAGGAAAACAGTATTCTCGAAACCCAAAGCTCGTCCCAGAAATACTAGTAAGGGATATGATCAAAAAGCGCATGCAGAGCTTATCCAAGATTACAGCAACATTCCTTCTGTAGGTTGTCTCAAAAATTACAAAGATCTATCAGAAATAATAACAAAGGATCTCATCATTTCTATAATTCAGTACCTTTCACAATATAACCTAATTAAAATACCGTCCAACGATGCTGCTTCTTCAAAAAGTTTTTTAACTCATGGACAGTCAGGACCATCCACGAAACCAGTCTCTGGTGATTCAATGGAATTGCCGGAGTATTAATAGCAAAAAAGTGACCTAATTTTCTTATTGAATAGTTACAAACCATTTGCAGTCTCTCTACAAGAGACTTGGCTTCGTCCCGGATTCAACTTTAGAATTCCAGGACATATCTGTCTTAGAGAAGACAGAACAGATGGGTATGGAGGAGTTGCACTAATTCTGAAGGGCAGTGTGCCCTTTGTCCACATACCCATACCTAATCACAGTAATAAATTTTCAATTATTGCTGTTAGTGTAAATAATATTTGTTTTGTAAATATGTGTATACCTCACCCTTCCACTGACAATTCTGACATCTGACATATCGCCTAGGTATATTCACATGTCTAGGCGAGGGCTCACCAAACTGTTTTAAGATTCGCTGGCGGATGTAGCTTAGAGTATGCTTTTTTGACTTTCTTGAATGTAGGTGTTCGTAAATCACGAATTAAAAAAAATATTAATCACGAAAAAAATAAAATTACGAATGAATTCCGTTCTCTTGATTGTGACATTTTTGTTTGCTCGATATAAATATAATGCAAGCATTGATAGCTGCCATGTTCAAGACACCATAGAATAAAGTCATAGCCCATCGTTTACTGTTGTGACTAACATGACACAGTAGAAATGAATGAACAACCAATTAATATACTAAAATCATCAAAGAAAAAACTAATAAAACAATCATAATTCATGATCAAATCATTACGTAAAAAAAATACATCTAAAATGAAGCAGGGTATAACATACCCGAGACAGGTTTGCCCAGGAATATAACGGCCGGTGTCCCACCCCACACTGCGATCACGCCACTAACCCGCCCCACGCACCCAGCTCTCCAGCTACTGAGCGAGTTAGAGTTTCCAGGTGAGGATTTTAAAAAATACACCACCTTGAAATGTTATCAGGGTGTGTGATACCCTGGCTCATGCTCGCCGGGTTAAATATGGTCTGTTAAACGATCTAAGACGCGGTTCTTCGAGTTATCTTTCCTTCGCAGATTTTATTTTATATTTCAAAGTGTTTTGTTTCTCCTATATAATATATTTAATATAAGAAAACAAAGATCAGCAAGCCGAACCAGTCTACAAGGAGAAATGCTCATGTACCGCCACAAGAATTCCACATTTTTAGGATTAAGTGATAAGGAAGAAGTGAGACGAAGTAAGAATGGGCTACTGACGGCGAAGGAATATTCACGACTGGCAGCCTCGTACCACTAATATCGTGATAACTTGATAAGACATGAAAAGTTGTTGCAACCCTTTGTCTTTCTATCGCATTTACCCAGGGAAATGCTCAGAGGTATGGTTCGGATTAATTCCAATATTTAAATTCCACCATTGCACATCGCAAAAAAGCTCACAATACCATCCACAACGTCCAGTACCATCACCATCATCCATTTGCACCATCTTCTATAAAAAAACATGCGAGAATATGATGGATATAGGTGACTCAGAAACGCGTTTGTAGCATTTGTTGAAGGAGGCTTATGTTTAACACGTGTGGGGGGATATAAAAAAATGGTATTGTTCATATAATAATACCTCCTAACGCCCTTTTCTGATTGCTCATTCTGATAGTTACCAAACAACTATAGTAATAGATGTGTTTTTGCCTAGAAAGAAGATGAAATACTTCATAGTCTGTGAGTACAGTAGATTACACGAAAAGAAAACCAGCATTAAGCAGCTTGCTTCTTTGTGATATTACCAAATGAAAGTAACACAATCCAATTTATGGTAAGTGGCCTATGCATATGTCTTCGAATCAAAACAAGGAATGAGATGAGTAGAATAAAACTCCGGTTCTAATCTTCTACGCAACACAGAAGCGCTGAACTTTTTGGTTATTGTAATATTAAGAAATTTATAGATAATAATAATAACCCCTGGGAAGATTGATAGTTACCAAGCTGTTCCTAATTTGTTTTGTGTCGTTAATTGTAACATACATGATTGTAAGCTGTTATTTAAAAAAAATAGTCTCACTGGGTTTCTTGCTGGTTCTTCTCAGGATAGAGGTTTTTTTCCGTACCAATTGTTTATTAAAAATGTGACTTTCAATATGCATTATTTATAATCTTTTTTAGTTTCTGTTTCTGTTTATTTAAGTATTGTGTAAGAGAAAGATATGTCTGACAGCAAGCCGACCATTTTCTATAGAATATGGGTGACAAGCGATCACATAGTTCTCCTGATGGTCAGTGGATGCTGTGGCCTATAGACATCTACATTTATTCTCGATTAAGTATCAAAATTTGGATGCTTTGTCACCACTGAAGACTAAGATGGTACGCCTCGTTTTCAGTAAAAAGGGTATCCGGTTCTCTACACTTGTCACACGAAACACAGCAGCATAAAGCTGTTATTTTACGCTGGTATTCTGTAACAGCGTGGTCCTACCCCGGCCGAGCCGACCCATTCCTGCTACAAGCATAATATATAGCTACAGCGTGGCTCTATTACCTAACTGCCTATTCGTAACTTTCAGAAAATCGTTATGTAAAATAATGTTAAATACTTTCAAGCTAAAAACTTTAATTAAAATGTTGGTAAATGTGTTAACAAAAGATGCTTTTATGTAATTAATTTCTCCATTTAAATACGCATTTAAAAAAACAACTCAAAAATCTTATGAAAAATTCTTTTCAGAGTTTTTAATTCAAGATTTATTTCATTGCACTAAATTTTGATACATTAAACAGCGGAAACCAGAGAGATGTTCCAGAGATATTCAAAAGAAGCCTTAAGAGGGATTATACAAGTTTTAATTAAAATATAAAGACGATATTTTCTTTAAACAAAATCTTAATTAATTTTTATAAAATAATGAAGTAACTTATCGCCGTATGAAACGACATCTAATATAATCCTTTACATTCAAACTAACTAAAAAATTATAATAGCATTAAGACGAACTAAAAACTTCCTACAATAATCCTGTTTGAATATAATGTTGGAAAGTCATTCCTTTCCTCAACACTAGATGGCGTTAGATGTCTAATAATTGTGAGTTTTAAACTCTATTCGACTCTCATCTCAACGACACTGATGAGAACTTATTCATTAAACAACTTTAAAAAAAGACGAAGATTGTATTTTCGACGTGTATAATTTTTATGTATATTTATACATTATTCGGAAATGTCTGAACCGGTTAAAATATTTCTTATAATATTCTGTATAGGGTGAGGTGCCAAGGGTGATCCCGTAAAAGATTAAATTTTTGTTGCAACTTAAAACATTCAAGTTGAACTTGTGATATTATTTAGTCTGTATAAAATTGTAAAAAAATGTAGTTTGAACAAAAAGTAAGAACCGACTATAATTTCAATTCCATTCAATAGCTTCTCAAGTCAAGACTAATTAATCGATATACCATGACCAAGCACCGAATTCAAAAGATAATATTTTTGTACTTTTGAAGTAATTTTGACGTGACAACGTCTTATAAATTGGTTTGCCGGGTGACACTTCAAGAAACTGCGTTACGCTCCGCTCACGTTATGCGCTCACAATGAGAGCGAGTGAGAGGCACGCGTCCCTTCCACTCGGGCATGGTTAGCCCGCCTAAGAGCGAGAGAGACAGACATAAAAAGTGTTATTTCATCCTTCTTCCTACTATACGAATGAATATTCACATTAAAATTATTTTACCACTCAAAGTCGTTGTCACGTAAAACTTTCGCCCGTATACCGACTTTACAGGCAACCAATTTTTTTTTCTAATATACTTATTTTAATATTATTATTCCTTTTAAACATAAAAAAGAGTTACTTTTAATATTGTCATTACTTTCATGTAAGTATTGTATTAATTAGATATGATTGGCGTTTACCTTGTGTGTTCAATCAACGAATAAATGTGTTTTTGTTTTTCTTTTTCTCAGTCAATCAATCACAATGTGATCAATCTGAAGTTGAGATTTTGTTATTTTACGTAATAAAACTATAAAAATTATTTTTCTGCTTTCTACAGTTAAAATAAATTTAGTTTAAAATGCATCAGTCCCAGATGGTTATAAATATAATATTCCACAATATAATAATAATATTCCACAACTATCACACACAACGCTATCTAGTCCCAAGCTAAGCAGAGCTTGTGTTATGGGTACTAGACAACTGATATATATACTTATATATTTCTTAATACATAAATATTGTAGATAAATTACACCCAGACACAGAAAAAATTATCGTGCTCATCACACAAACATTTGTCCTGGGTGGGAATCGAACCCACGACCTCCGGCATAGCAGTCAGGGTCACTAACCACTAGACCAACAGGCCAGTCTAATATGTTTCTTTTTTCTTTTTTTTTTATAAAATAAGGGTGACACACGAGCACCCAGTCGGCCTGATGGTAAGTATATGCTGTGGCCCATAGATATCTACATTTATCCTCGATTAAGTATCAAAACACAGATGCGTCAAAACGAGGGTCTTCGGATCTCTGCAACCACCATACGAAATACAGCAATATTAAGCTGCTATTTTACACTGGTATTCTGAGAGAGCATGATCCTTCCCCGTTCGAGCCAATCCATTCCTGCTACAACCATAATATAGCTGCAGCGTGGCTCTACCACGTACACACGAGAAAATTGTGTTGCGTGTACACGTATACGCAATACAGTTTTCTCGTGTATCCCGGAGACGTTTCACATACTTAAAATACACGTAGACAAACATCCACACCCGCCACATTTACCTGGATTGCAGTTACCACTTACCTTCTGGTGGAATGTACACTTGTCACTTTTTTTTATAGAATAGGCTGACAAACGAGCACACAGTCCACCTGATGGTAAGTGGTTGCTGCGGCCCATAGACATCTACATCTATCTTCCATTACAAATCAAAATACAGATACGTTGTAACCCGTGAGGACTGGGATGGAATGCCTCATTTCCAGTAAAAAGGGTCTCCGGCTCTCTACACTCACCATACGAAATACAGCGGCATTAAGCTACTATTTCACGCTGGTATTCTGTGAGAGCGTGGTCCTTCCCCGGTCGAGCCAACCCATTCGTGCTACAACTATACTACTAATATAACTGCAGCATGGCTCTACCACGTATAAACTTCAGTTATATACAAAAAGAAACTAATCTTGTTTCATGCGGAATTCGAACCTGCTACCCTTTGCGTTTAAACGTTCATTTGCTGCGCTATCAAGCCGTCAAATTATAAATTTTCTCAACATTTAAATAAAAATGTAGTCATCATTGACTTATATATTACTAGCGTAAGGATAGGCCCATATAAATAATTTATTCATAACATTTTCTTACAAGAAAAAGTAGCGCATCTGTCATAATTCAAACGTCATAACACGACGTAACCAGGGTCGGATTTCGTAATATAATTATACAATTTTTCCATTATTTCATAGTGTGTTGTATCTTAATAAAACTAGGCGAAAATACCGTAATTTTAAAAAATTTTAAGGTCAACCGACTTGTATTATTATTCCTTCTCCTTCCTTTCCTTTTACTATTTAATATTAACCCTACAATATCGAGAATTTCTGTATTATGCGTGAGTACTGCCTTGCGTAGGTCAACGACATAACTTTGTATATGCATACATGACTTTTTATCACTTTTTATCGTAGTTGGTTATAACTCAGTTGCAAGCCGATACATATAACGATTTCCTTTTTGCGATGATATATTTTACAGGTAACAAAGAAAACGTAAGTAAAACAAATTAATCTCAAAGAGCTTTAGTTGAAGTTATAAACAATTTAATTTTGTTATATGATATTATTGTTATAATAATTAAGTATTAGAATATTTTAAAAGCCGAAAATAAAAGATGAAAAAGTTTGGATGTTTTTGAGTATAACATTACAATTATTGTCCTTTAAATAAAACATTTTTTTTAAATCTTTGCCTTTCAGCTCCCTTTCCCGTGTTTTCCATGATAGACTTGTGATGCATTCTGACATTTATATACTTCTTAACTATGGCTCGAATAAGGTGCAATCTATGATTCAATGTTCAAATCTATGTTCAGCAGTGGACTTGTGAAGGGCTGTAATGATGATGATGATGATGATGATTCAATGTCGCCGGCTGATCAACAGAGTGCAAGTTTAAAACAATGAAAGTGCTCTTTCCTATAAATTTTGCTAGAGTTTTTGTTGACAGAAACATATAGTCACTTTTAGCCATAAATTGGGGTCTATTATTGTGTCATATTTTTTTCGGTTTTTAGGCATACATCAAACAGGGCCGGAGAAGGAAAGCAAAGTCCGCACATATTTGTTAATTCAATTAGTTTATGAAAGAATTATTTTTCATTACTAACCAGACTGTTTACACAAATTTCACACTTAATATTTTTTGTTAAACTTCATGAAAACTACAATATTTACTTTTGTAACAGGATGAAGGAATGTTGTTTTCAATTGACCTTACTTATGTTGCAACCCAGAATGTTTGCAGCTTTAACATTCGTAAAACATCCATCAAATGTGAGAGCTTCGACATTGACACCGACGGAATTACATTTTTAAAGACAAATATTTACAGTATTTGCTATAAGTTCACTAGTAAAACCATCCACTAAAATAACCGACTGGTATTTTCCAATTTTCGGAAAGACTAACGAGCATCATTACAAACACTTAAATGGCTTTCTTTTCTTTGTCAATTTTTTCATACCCCATGTCTACGTGACCAACATTTCTTTCGACTTTCCATAATTTGGCCTGTCGAATGTTCATCTCATCAAAAATTAAACAGCATTCAACATTTTCTGACATACTGTCCCTCTTGAGTTTAAGTATTTCAAACGATTCCTGTGTGAATCCAGGTTCGCCGTTAATGGAGCTATACCTATAACAAAGAGTACAATCAAACCTATGAAGTAAAACATATACGCGTCCGGTTTATAACACATAACTAACAAGTCTTTATTAATTTACCATTTAGTCAAGGTTCTTGGGTGAGGAAGACAACAGTCAAATTTTCGCCGTACATATTTATAGGCAGAGAGAGAGTAAAATTTTAATATCATAGCAAATTTTCGAAGGGCGGGTGGATAAGACGGTCGCTTTGTTTTTCTTGGCTTGTTTCTATTTCTACTGTATTTATTTTTAAGCAATTGTAGTCTGTAAAGCTCTGTTATTTCTGCTTTTGTTCCAAGAGCAGACTCAATTTCCTCTGTGATATACTTTTGCTGTTTCAAATCCTTAATTATATATAGCAGTGATTTGTTTTTTTTTAACCTAGCATTCTGTTTTTTTAATTTTTTTATTTTCTTAGCTGAAACCCTTTGACGTTTTTCTAACCTATGAATTCTTTCTTTTAGGTGTACTTCCCTTGGCGTGTCAAATATTGAATTGAGATCGGTTGAAGACCGGAGTTCTTCGTTCTCACAAACCTGTAAATAATTTACATAGATAGGGTTCTAAATATGGAGAACTAGTAAACAAAATTTAATTTACTGTAGATAAGTAGGTATGCATGAGACCAATACCTCAGTCTCCAATCGCGGTATAGCCGATCCTTACAGCCTTCGTAGTCCGGCTTTTGAAATATCAACATCTTTGTCACAAAAATGAGCAGAGCATACTCTTGCGTTTTTATGAGGCTTGAAATAAGGCTCTTTTCGTTGTTCCCTAATAATACGACTCCAAATATCTTTACGTGTTGAATCATTTGGAAATCTGTAATTTATAAATTATTTGAAACGCAATTTGTCATCGCACGCCTATCCATTTTTACCAGGAGCTTGATGACGGCAGCAGCTTCTCTCAGTTTGCGTGTTGAAAAGAAAACAGAATTTCAAAATATTTTATGAATCAGATTTTCAGTTTCAATTAAGTAGTTATTGTTTCTTTTGTACTTCTTTCGTTTTACCCCTATTGAATATAGAAAAAATTAGGTACCAATGTTCAAAATTTAACTTACTCTAACTTGATACAAATTAAAACAGAAATAAAAATAAAACCGTCAAATAACGAAACGTATAGATTATTCGCGTGATGCCTATATATCGGCGCATGGGAAAAGAAACAATAAATGTCAAACGTGGTATAATTTTGGACAAAAATATTTTGAAAATAATATAATTTTATTTTCCATGTACAATATTTTGAGGGTCTGAATCCAACCCTGGCGTAATCTTGGTAATGTAACTAAGCAGACTAACTGTAAAACTGTGTGTTGAAAATGCGTTTATATAATAACTTAATTATAACAAAATTAATGTAAGGTTTCCTTACCTATGATAAGATATCCCATGTTCCTTTTTTTTCCTTATATCGTAATTTTTGCATCCATTTACAACGCAAATAGGCATATTTATGACAAGATGACAATCAAATCTGTCCTGCGCGCGCACCACTGACGAACGATTCGCGCTGGCCCTAATTTAGGGCCAACGCACTGGTCCGTATTAGTTGTTCAGTCGGCCCGGTCCTTACGCTAGTAATATATAAGTCAATGGTAGTCATATGTAAAGATATGTCGTGCTGTAGCATTTTAGTAATTCTCTTGGATGTAAAAGTTATAACTTTTCGTCGCTAGATGGCGGTAACAGTTCGTTGGTGTTGAATCAGGATTAATTACAGAAAAATAAGCACTCAAATCAATTCAATGGAATTAAACAGGGTACTGGAATTTATTATGAGATTACACCCATACCTGCGTGTGTGCTTGGGATGTAAAAAAATCGGGTCATTCTTGCATTGCATTCTCATTACAAGGTATCAAAAGTCATCTGTAGAAACTAGACATAGCCCATAGATAGCTGGGATACGAGAAGAAGGGAGGATATTTAGCTGCCTCGCTTTGCAGGAGGGTTTGCAACAGCAGTTCTTTATTATTTTGTGTTGTTATTAGGACGATGCTGCTGCCCATCTCCTGTTACATTTTTATCCGTCGCCTCTTGCTTCACGCAAAAGTTGGTTAGGTTATGAGAATGTGTGTGAAAGCATTCCTGTGGCCCTGCCAATATGCGGCGAAGGTGGAACTTCATGGGATTTTGATGGGGCGAGCTATTACTTATCACCGCCGCAACGAAGCAGGTATAGTATGGATCCTCATGTAAAATAGGTAGTAGTTTATCCTACACTGCCAGTACACAGCATATAAACTGATTCTAAAATGCAATGTATTTCTCTTGTCTGAGCAACTGGGGTTTTCTCACTGGTAGCATCAATGAAATTTTAAAATAAAATTTTTGTGCTGATGTACCATGTACTCGGCAGTGAAGGATAACATCGTGGAGAAACAATGTGTGAGCGAAAAAAAATTTAAAAATATAAGGTGAAATTCGCAAACAGGCTCTCTAGAGCAGCCCGGCGGACTAATTGTTTCGTAATCCTCTCAGAATTGAGAGGTCTGTGCCTAGCGGTGGGACGTATACAGGCTTTAATTTACTTGTACTTTATCACTTTAACATATTTCTAATAAGATAACCTTTACCATGTCTAAGTTAAACACCACAGTCTTGCTTATCAGTCAGCTCACCATTTTGTAGTTGATGTCAATCTGGTAAAAAATATGCAGCGTGGCTCTACCGCGTCTCTCTAACAGCATTTAGTTGCAAATAAACGTTGTCCTAGGCCACAGCATCCACTTACTGTCAGGCAGAATTTGTTCTCGTTTGTCACCTTAATAGAACGTAAAAGTACATCAATGGACAGAGGATTCTCCGGATGTAAGAAGCAACCAAAAGAGGCAGCTGAAGTCAGATCTTCAGCTGTCTCTTTTGGTTGCTTCTTACGCCTTTCGTTTATTGTTCAATTTTTTTTACTTTATTATGACAGCGGTACAACTGAACAGTTTTGGTACCAAATTTTAGAAGGCTTCCAGGTATTAAAAAACGTTACACATACACTGGGATTTTCTCTTGCATCCTAGATGCAGTTTACGTAATTAGATTGCGCAAGCACAAACATTCAGACCAGAAACAATTTGAAAGTCATATAAATACTTATTTAGTACAATATTTGAACCCGCAGGCTCAAGGCCGCAATTAATAGCTAAGCCAAAACGGCGTATTTTAAAATAATAACTTTGTGAGGAAAAACGAAATATAGAAGCATGGCAGGGGGTTAGATTACAGGAAGTTTAGTAAAAAAATATTTACTCTAGTGCATTACCCAGATAGAAAACATAGGAGTCAGTTTCTTAACCCTACTGCATATTTGACGTTACTACCAAACGGCAATCTCACCACACTTGCTGCTCACCTTTAATTGTATAAAAAATCAATTTACTTTCCGCTCGAATTTCGTACTTTAGTATCTTTAAATGTATAAGGGTATAGAGTTATCGATTTTAACAGTCAACATTAGTCTGAGTGCACACTTGTCTAGATGGGAAACGGCTGAAGCGTTAAACGGATTAAATAATAGGCCACTCTGAGCTTCTAGTACGGAAACTGCTGTATTTAATCTTCTAATTTCTACAAGCTCTCGAGACACAGTATTTACTTTATGTATGTATATAGCCTTATACAGACTAAGCGTTCTAATATACGCATTATCTAGGTAGGTACACACACATGTACAGGTGGATACGCGTACTTCAGGGTATCATTATGCATTGCGCGATTTTGAACGTGTGGTGACAAGTCACGAGTCACCAGTCAGTATCCGCCATATCTCGAAACACGATTGTCGTGTTCACCACCACTGCAGCATTTCTATTCTATAATTCCATCCGCATATTTTTTGAATAACTTACCTATGTCAAGAGCAATATTTTATTTTAAAACTAAATGATAAAAACATCAATAAAATTTTAAACAAGTCGAAATGTCATTTAAATAAAAAATTATATTAAAAGTCAAAATTAAAAATTGAGAGAAAAATAAAATAACGCTCACACATAATGAAATTAAAATTAACTATCGTACATTATAATCGAATTATTCTGTTATTACTTGAGCTGCAAATTTTTTAAAATGTGTTAAGGAGTTTGAGAAAACATCTAGCTGAGAAGTTCCTTTTTCTGTTCCACTGGATATAGAGTTGTGAATGAGATTGTAACTCCTCACCGCTCTGTTTAAAGGAGCATAATGGCCCAAATTTGACGTAGCTGGATAACTTTTAAAAGGAGGTATCTTAAGTCTGTATGGCTTTCTTGGTACAGCAATATTTACTCAAGGAAAAAATCAACGGTGTCAAAATTTTTATTTATTAGCTTTTACAGAAATATGACGTCAAATATTTATGTAAGTATTAGTATATGGACCAGTATATATTTAACACATCCACTAGACGATGATATGGCGGCGGTATAAGCACGACACAACTCACACACCTAAAATGCACACTACGCGAGCAATCCGGGTTCGATCCCCGCCGGTACTAATAAAATTGTTAATTGCAATTTTATATGCAAATTAACCACATGGTCAGCAGTGAAGGAAACATCGTGGGGAAACCTATATGTCCAAAAATAAAAGTAAACTATTAAAGACATGTCTGCAAACATACATTTGTAATCGGTTGACACTTCCTTGCTCCAATTCTCAGTAATGAAATGAAGCCTGTGCTAGGAGTGCAACGTATATGGCCTGTAGCTTTACGTTTATTTTACAGAATACCACTGCTGGAGAAAGGCTTCTTCCTAAGTTTGCCCCTTAACCTGATATTAGGCTTAACGCATCCAGTTGCTGCCAGCCGCCTTGTGCAGATCGTCGCTATATCTGGCCAGAACAACACATTCTGCACTATTTTTGGATTTGGAATTCAGTGTCATTGACTTATCGGCGATAGTTGTAGGTAATCTAAAGTTATTGGTTATTATTTTCCAAATACTTTTTTCCTCTTTTGTAAAGAGTGTGACAAACGTGCACATAGTCCGCCCGATGGTAACTGAATGCTGTGGCCCACTGACATCTATATCTGTCTTCTATTAAGACTTAAAATTCAAGTGCGTTGTCCCCTCTGAGGAATAAGAGAAAATTCCTCGTCTCCATTTCAAAGGGCCTCTGGTTCTCTATAGGCATCATATGAACCACAGCAGCATTGAGCTGCTGTTTTACGCTGGTATTCTGTAAGATCATAGTCCTTCCCCGGTGGAGCCGACTCATTCGTGCTACAACTATATAAATATAACTGCAGCGACTCTCTACCACGCCAGAAATTATATTTTTAGCGAGTTTCTATAAAAAAAGAACCGTTTATGTTATAAACATTATAAGCAATGCTTATTAATGGAAGTCATTCTAATGTATAATTTACCACTGGTTCTGAAAATACTTCTGTCCTGGGAAAAACTAACAAGAAACCTGGCGCGACGTTAACTTTTGAAAAAATAATGATTTACAATCACGTATTATGTTTCACAATTAACGATACAAATCATATTAGAAATAGTTTGACGATGATCTTTTTTTGTAGAATAGGATGACAAACGAGCATGCAGTCCACCTGATGGTAAGTGGTCGCTGTGGCCCACATACGTCTACATCTATCCTCGATTACGAATCAAAATGCAGATGCGTTGTCACTCGTGAGGACTAAGATGGCATGCCTTGTTTCCATTAAAAAGGGTCTCCGGTCCTCTACACTCACCATACTAAACCCAACAGCATTAAGCTACTACTTTACGCTGGTATTCTGTGAGAGCGTGGTCATTCTCTCTCATTATATTACAACTATACTGCAGTTATATTGCAGCATGGCTCTACTACGTACAAAAATTATCTCATTCCCAGAGTTAATATCTAATCTTAATCTAAAAGGTTCTGATATGTCTAACAGAATTTTAGCCATACAAGATGTATTACAGTAACAATTATGAAAAAACTAACAGCAAGATATATCAAACACTTTTTGGATTGTTACTTTGATGAAAATCGACACTGCAGCAATTAGGGACCGCTTCCCTGCTTTGATTGCTCAAATAGACTATGCACACTAAACTTATCATTGAATCGATCGGTAAACAAAGAAAAAAGAAAAAAAAACACTAACGTCCATCGACGACCGATCTACCCAAATGGATTTCATATAACAGATAATATATTCAGTTGTTCGTAACATTCTTCAATACATTTTTTTGTATGATTTTTATAAAATAAGGGCGAAAAATGAGCAAACAGTCCACGTGATTATAAGTGATTTCCCCCTCTACTGTTTCTTTGATTAAGAGGCCGTAAACGTGACTGATGATGTTGAAGTCTCAGCTTCGAATACTTGATCGAGTCAAATTCACATAAAATCCTCAGTATCATCAACATCATCATTATCATTACAGCCCTTCACAATTCCACTGCTGTACATAGGCCTCCGCCAAGTAATGTCACAAAGCACAGTCCTGAGCTACCTGCATCCATCGACTTCCTGCATGTCTTACCAGGTCGTCACTCCATCTAGTGGGGGGGGGGTCGCCCTACACTTCGCCTACCGGTACGAGACTACCACTCGAGAACCTTCCTTCCCCATCGGTTATCGGTTCTTCGAGCTATATGGCCTTGCCACTTCAGCTTACTAAGTATCAATCCAGAAGCAAATGTTGGATGTTCAGAAGTGGACTTTTGATAGGCTATAACCGTAGCGGTATATGAACCTCATATGAAAGTCTCTTTTTATAGAAGATGGGTGAAAAACGAGCACACAGTCCACCTGATAGTAATTGTTAGATGTAGTTCATAGACATCTACGTGAGGACTAAGATGGAACGCCTCGTTTCCAGTAAAAAGGGTCAAACAAAAGGTACAAAACACAGCAGCATAAAGCTGCTATTTTACGCTGATTAGGTATCAAAATGCAGTTGCGTCGCAAGCAAGGCCACATATGTGAGTAAACCCTGAGAACTAAGAAGAAATGTCTAAAGCGGTTAGACCATATTTTTTCGTACACGTTGACTTGATTTAGAATATCACATTTCTTAAATAACTAAAAGTATTACTGTAAGATAAGCGAATCCGTACTTTTATATAAACGATTGAAATCTTTATCATTTTCAACCCTTGGATTTGAGGACATTTGTAAGTTTGAAGACATTTTTATAGTAACATGACTTTTATTTTCAAGATATATGCTTAAAAATATGTTTGAGATAACCTAGCTCTTTTTTATTGATTATGTGTGACAAACGAGCACATAGTCTACCTGATGGTAGACTGTGTGCTCTTAGAAATCTACATCGACACTCGACTAAGAATTCAAATTAAGTTGAAGATAAGATTAAGATGGAGTGTTTAGTTACGAGTAAAAAGTGTCCTCGGTGTTGTACACCCACCATACGAAACACATTATTGAGCTCATTTTATATGCTTATTATATATAAAAATTACAACTGAATGTTATAAAATGCTGCCGTGTCGTACCGCTACCGTATCGTGTTAACTATTTAATAGTCCTACCTATGGGGTGTTCTAATAGAGATCTAGGTCTATGTTCAGAGGTGGAATATTGTGAGCTGTTATTGATGGAAGAATGGACGACTGATCAAAATAGTTAGGAAATAAAAAATCTGACTCCACAAAAGAAATTGCTGAAAAGAAAAGAAAGTTATACCGAATATCTTTTTTAAATATTTTTTTTAAATAGTATGGTTCTCAGACAAACCGATAGAAGTATTTTATACCAATATTTATATAACGCAAAAATCATTGGAATTATTAAGTTGAATAAAAATTTAACTTATAAAGATACAAGTGACTTTAAAGAACTCACAAGAATAGAAATAATTTACACACAATAGATTCGAAAATCAATGCTAAGGCATAGTGCATGCAATGAATTTACATACTCGTAGATTCCCGATTTCAGAAGCCAATATGTGGAATTTATATAATTCCCTTTTTTTCTGAAGTAGCCTTTACTTTCAAAAGTATTTTATTACCCTTTTTTGAGGACTAAGGAATATCACAAGCTCACGATAACAACTGACAAATCGTCTATATAATTCCAGTAGCGACCATTGTTTTTCGATAAACGAAAGTTTAAAAGTTTAAACTTCTTCTCCTATTTTATCATCGCCCTTAGAGGTGGAATTTCTTCCTTAAATTTTTATGGGCCATCAATTTAATACAAGAACGAGAGTTAAGAGTCGGCAAAAATGTCACGTAACACACAGTAGAATTGCAAACCTCTTCCTTTTTTAATCAGTACGGATTTTTTTAATACAATTTATTTTAAACAAGGAAAGCTACATATGCGTTGTCACTTCTAAGAACTTAAATTGAAGCCCTATTATCTGTAATTATACTTCCACTTTATACTCTTTACACAGCAGTGGATGCAGATTTGCTTGATGGTAAAAATAGCTAAAAGAGTGGTGCTTACCTATGCCGACAAATATTTATAGTCCTATTACTTAGGATTTAAAAAGTAAGAGAATGATCCATTTTTATAGCACAATCTCTCTTTTATTATTTTATAATATCTTATAATCATAAAGATTGTGAAGATATTTTAATTAATGTTTGGTATAGGAATTTAAATTAAGATACTATAAATCAAAATATATTGCCTTTTTATAGCGTCTGCTACATTCCACTTCACATAATGGACTAGTTTACGATCGATGTAATTTGCGTTTGCTTTGGTATAGTTCTTACTTGATACAGAGAGAAAGAAAAACTAAGATCATATATTTTATACCACATGTTATCGTGATTTGAAAAGATCCTCTGACACGATAATTCTATTGTGCAACAATAGAATTATCGTGTCAGAGTAGATACACACATACATTATATTATTGTGTATTAGACAGGGCGAGTTTTATAAATCATCATTTGTAATCGCTAGCTGATGTTTCATTCGTTGTAATCTTAAAATTGTTTGAAGCTTAATGCGCCATGGATGAATCAAATGCTCGATAAACGTACCCGCATGCTCCGCACACTAAACATCGCCATTAACCAAGAGGGACTGATTTCGATTGGTATTGTCTTCTTATCCGATATCTATGGTTTGATTGATTGATAATTTTGAATTGATTATTGCAGGATTACTGGAACATTTAGGCTGAATTACTTCTTTTTCAGGAGCCTTTCACCAAGCTCATGAACTTTTTTATTCCTAATACTAAATTCAATTCTAGTCAAATACCACTTTGCAGATTTTTTTAAAGATACACCTTTAAAGTAAATGTTACCGGCAAAAACATACAATACACAATATTTATTTATTTTTGTTATGACACAAGCTAAGCACTGTAAAACTCACAAAAAACTAAAATTATAAAAGATTATTTAATTGAATTTAGTTTTTTTTGGTTAGTAATTGGCAGTGTATTATGTATTACATATAATATGAAATGAAATGAAATGAAATGAAAAATGAAATGAAATGAAATGAAATTTATTATTAACCTACATTACATTGTTGTTACAATTATTTTTGAGCTCTGAAGCCTGTGTTAGTAAAAACTGTGCTACAGGCCTCAGACTTCCCCATCTATTGTCTTAGTATTATAATGTAAGTATATTACTATTATAAAGAAATTTGTTAGTTAAAAAAATTAAATGATAAGTAATTAAAAAAGTGATAATATGGTACTAATTCTAATGTAAGGCCAAATTGCGCGTGTGCGCGCGCGTGTGTGTGTGTATGTGTGTGTGTGTGCGTGTGTGTGTGTGTGTGTGTGTGTGTGTGTGTGTGTGTGTGTGTGTGTGTGTGTGTGTGTGTGTGTGTGTGTGTGTGTGTGTGTGTGTTCACACACGAGCGATTAAGTGATATTTATGAACAATTCTTCAATTGCATTATAATTCAAGTCGTTAAGAGTTTGTTTTAATATTTTCTTGAATTCATGATTATTAAGGTTAATAATAGTTTTAACATTTCTGTTATTAACAGTTTTAACTTTGTTGAATAATTTATTATAAAGCATTGGTGCACAAAAATTGTAGCTTCTGATATAAGCATGTTATGTATTATAAACACAATGATAAAAAAATTGCCGCATGGTGGTTGTGTATGAGAATTCATCGCCTCATTTTGTTTCGTGGGAATGGGAATAGTCGATATGGGAAATGCCAAAACGCTTTTATGGCTTTCAGTAAATGGTGGTGAACTCTGTAATTTTTCTAAGCCGTAAAATACTCAGATTATCGACGGACAGCAGCGTTAAATTTACTCACGTCTAGTACAGCTACCTGTTAGGTTCCTGCCAGACGTAAATATCAAGGTATATTCTCCCTAGAACGGGACAAGCTCATTTTCGAAAGCGCACTTTTATAGGTCGGTAAAGAACAAGAAGAATATTAAATATCCACTGTTGTCATACGATACCTAGCACTTTAACATAAAAGTGCAAATATATAATTTTATTTCCCGTGCTAAATAAACATATTAGTTCCAAGTCCTTTTAATTCGTAAATATCTGTTTTCAGTTCTTATTCATATTTGAGGAAAAAAAAGGATTTCTCAAGGTTCGAAAGTGTGGTTGCACAGTCTTTATTTTTTTGTAGTTATAAGAAAATGACGCTGATATTCGTATGATGGCAACTAGAGCTCAGGTTATCAGCACTGAAACACGCACTGTATTTGTTACTCGTATCATCTTTCTGTTAACGTTAATAAAAAAATCGCTCTTAAATAATATCTCGTATATTGTTACCATAGCAGCCAACAAGAATGAATTATTATTTCACTGGATGAGCGCGAAATAAGAATCGTGACGGCTTTGATTAAAACGACTTTTACGGATTTTATCGCGTTTAATTTTAATTTTAATTATTTTTATTTTTAATTCCCGACGTAGTGTTCGCGTAAATATAAGAAATCATAACTTAACGTAAACGTAACATAATGGCTATAATTCGTTCCTCTTAAGTCTCACTTAATCACCTTTTTCTTTCTCGTAGATTTCTCGTAGACTATCTCGATTACATATTGTTACATATTGTAATTCTATCGGAAATTTTTATTGTCACGAACCTCAAGCTCGTAACAATATATATGACAACCGCATTATACTCATTTATTATATTTTAAAAGATATTTTGTGTACTATTAACTTCTGCCCGCGTATCCACCTGCATGGCATTATAAAGTTATTTATGCTCAATTGCTAAAGGGTTGGCGTTAGAATACAAAATTACTTAAGTGTTATATTAGGATTATTTTTGTAACTATTGCCGCACAGCGTCTGTCTCTCTTGTTAGAAAATGAATATTGAAAGGTTTTTAATTTATATCAAAATTTAGTAGTTAATAAATAACCTTTTTAAAATATAATAAACAAATATAGTGCGTCTGTCATAAAGAAAAAAACGTTGAGAAAAAAGGAGTTCGGTACAGTTGCGTGTAAAACGAACGAATCATAGTTAACGCGTTTTTTAGTTTGCTTTAACCTAGCGCGTTAATATACACACATATAAAGGAGTCCTAAGTGCAGTTGAACATTTCTCATAAAGTTTTTGGTCAACATCAAAAAAGGAAGTACGCGATTTGATCGTCATTTATAAACCGCTTAGAATTATTATTCTTTTAAATAACTTGTCTTCAGGCGTGGTTCCACGTGAATATAAAAACATCTTGATGTTGAAGATATTTGTTTTCGATATGTAGAAAAACTTGTGACTTTTGATATTACTTCATAGAAACATATTGTATTATGTCAGCGTCCCAGAATAACTTTATGTGGGCGCTACAAATTTTCCACGTCCAAAATTGAAAAGCCTTATGAGGATTATGAAACTGTGAATTTTCATATAAAAAGCGATAACGTTTTCCCACCAGTAAACATAGTCTAATTTTCATAATTTTTGAAATTGTTGTATATATAACAAAGAACTAGGTACGTACGTTTAAATTTTAAGGAAATATTACGAACGATGTAAGTTATTAGCCTCTAAATATCTATATTTTTGACTTAAAAACTTCCTCGAGCGTTTTTATTTTTCTTAATTAAACTAAACTGATTTACTAAAAAAGAAGAAACGTACAAACCTAGGCTAAGGTGTACTGAATCTAATGATAAATATCTCAAAAATATCTTATTAAATGTTTAGGGGGGTAAAAATGTTATCGCCCGAAACAATATTTCAATAACGCCCTCTTTTCCCAAAAGAGGGTCGCTCATGATAAGGCACAATAGAGCTTAATCAGCCGGCTGCTTGTCCCCAAAGGCGGTTTTTAGACACAACTCACACAAAACTAGCGTGAAACGGTAGAATTACGCTGCTGTGTTTCGTATAGTAAGTACCGTAGACTTTTTTTACTGGTAATGAGACATTCTATGCTAGTCTGCAGGGCTGACAACGCATCTGCATTTTTATTCTTAAAATCGATACTAGGTAAAAATTAATTAAAATTAATATCGACGACATGTGAAGTTCGCCAACACTTATTGGGGCAACGTGGTGGACGATTCCTTGCCCTCCTGTCACTTCTCGATGAAATAATGTTGCCAGTATAAAGATCAAAGAATAATTTTAAAATTATGCTGTTCGTCACAACGTAACAATATTATAAGGTGTTAAGAATAACTAAATTAAGAATAATAAAATGCGTACTACGTCGTGAAGTCTTCAAGTATTACAGCTACGTCCAGGAACTAAGATTGAAGTTCTTGCTTTCTGTATTAGTTTTTAAATTTAGTAAATTTATTTCATCGCCTTCATCTAACTCTTCATTGGATTAAATTGATCCAAACAAATAACCATATAAATATTATGTTGTCTCAAGTCATTGATCGTTCATAATTAAATAGACAGATCGTAGTTTCTGTAGTCCTTTTTTAAATTAAAAAAAAACAAACACATCGAAACTTTTTTTAAATATAGGATAGGGTGACAAACGAGCACACAGTCCACCTGATGGTTAGTGGTTGCAGTGGCCCATAGACATCTATATCTATCTAATATTAAATTTAGATCATTGTTTAAATCTTATGGTCTTTTTAATTTATTTTTGGAGCCAACACGTATTGCTGAATCTAGTGCAACATGTATAGATAACATTTTTACAAATGTTAAGCCGTTCAATAAATGTATAATTCAAAAATTGAGCTCTGATCACTGTGGACAATTTGTTTCATTACCTTATGTTCACAAAAAGCAAGTAGATAAAAAAGTAGTGTTTGTTCCAGTAAATGCACATCGCTTGGAGAAGTTTAGAAGTAACATAGTTGGTAACGCCAGTTAACAATCTACTTTATCAACATTACATTACATATCGCATTGAGTTCGTCCTAAGTTATGTCTACTTTATCAACATGACTAGTGCATATTTTTTGTTTCCTTCCTTCCTTCCCTTTCCTACCGCACGCGCTGCCGCCGAGGTGAAAAAGAGGATCTCGGCGCGCGTCAGTATACTAAGTGATATTACGCCATCCGCAGCGCACGGCCACCCGTCGCGTCTTATATATATATTAACCGCAAACCGCGCAGGACGAACATTGAGATCTCCTGTTTATCTTTAATACTCACCGCATCAGACATTGTGTCTTTGTAACTCATAAAAGTGTGAGACGCCCCCGTAAGGGCAAAGGTCGAGAGTGTGGGACTTCACGAAACTGTTAACCGAGAGTGCGTGTGCGCCGAACCACGTGGCGAGCTTGCTGTATAGCAGACACTCCAGGAGGAAGGCAAGGCAGCCCTCATCAGGTCAGTGCGTGCTATCCCACCTATTTATTTTCCCCTTTGCCGTATGCACCAAAATTACAGTCCACTAAATCTTTATCGAAGATACCTTAAGTTACTGGCGTCTCCATTTTTAATGGTCCTTCTCGCTGGATTGACCTTGACTTTCCATTTTTAAAGGTCCTTCTCGCTGGATTGACCTTGACTTTCCATTTTTAATGGTCCTTCTCGCTGGATTGACCTTGACTCTCCATTTTAATGGTCCTTCTCGCTGGATTGACCTTGACTTTCCATTTTTAATGGTCACTTCTCGCTGGATTGACCTTGACTTTCCGCCCTTATTAGATCGTTATCGTAATAAGCGTTTATATAATTAATTATTTATATTTTAATCCGACTTCGGATTAACCCCGCCCTTATTAGAACACTAGAATAGGTCCTAATAGGTGACATTCATAGTAATTTTAAAACTATATTCATAGAATGAATAAGCATATAATTATCTATATAAATTATTTGTTGTATGTTCACATCACGTCATCAACTTTTAACTACATCTATAGATTATACTGTTAATTACCTTTATTATTTGCATATATAAAAGGATTATATTCGTTATAAATAACTTCATAATTATTATAAAAGTTAACAATTAAAGTTCATCGTTAACAAAACTAATATTTAATAATTCAACCGCGTAGCGAGGTCGCTTACAGACTACCCGCTTATAATTATATTATTTTTGCCGCATAACTTAAGTTGTAATGCCGCCTAAAAAAACAAATAGCATCGAATAATAGCGATTCCTCGGATAATGAGGGCACACCTGATGCTGAGTTGGTTTTATTGTTAGCTAAACGAGATGCTTTATTTGAAATAGTGCAAAAATTATATGATATGTCCTCGGACATCCTCACAAACACTTCAACGATGGAGCGTTTTCTTGATGGAAGTTCTAATATTAATGCTTTACGTATTGAGTTTAAACAGGTCTTAGATAATTATAATTCACATTTATTAAAAATAAACCCTATTGCTAAACCTGATTATAACAGCCTCATTGCGTTTGAGTCTCTTTGCGGTAGAATAAATAGGCTTTATTTACAATATTCGCAATCTAATTCACAAAGTACTAGTACACCATCTAAAGCCAGATACACACTTCCGCCTATCGAACTTATGCCATTTTCGGTTGACATTCGCTCATGGCCTTTATTTTATGCTAGCTTTAAATCAACCGTCCATGACAACACATCGCTTACCGACGCTGAAAAGTTATACTATTTGCTAGGTAAACTAACGGGCAAAGCCCTATCTGTATGCTCAGGTATAACTCCTTGCGCTGAAAATTATAAAATTTTATTGCAAGCACTCGTTGACAAATATGAAGACCGGCGTATGCTAGCATCTACATATATTAATCAGATGTTCGAATTTAAGCCATTGCAATCGGCCACCGCAAATAATTTTGATTTATTTACTGATAACTTTATAAGTGCAGTGCGCGCTTTACAAAACTTAAAGTTAGATAATCTCGGGGACTTAATTGTTCTTCATATCGCGCTTAAGAAGCTGGACCCGGATACCATTCGCTCTTTCGAATATAGTCATAACTCGATGGTACCTACCTTTGATGATTTAGTAAATTTTATTAAGACCCGCTCCAAAGTTTTGCAACGCACCGATTCTAGTACAAATTCTAATAGCGCACCAAACAATCGACGAGGTAACGGTAATAATCGTCGCTGTAATAATACTTCGTCGCCGAAGTATCAGGCGTACGTAAGCACGACGACTAGTTGCTCAAAGTGTCTGTGCGATAATATTGTGCATCAACACCTATTTAAGTGTGCAGACTTTAATAAAATGACGCCGCAGGAACGATTTAAATGCGTAATGAGTAACAATGCATGTGTGAATTGTCTCAGTTTAAGTCATCGAGTGTCTAGTTGCTCTTCAAATTATAGTTGTCGAGTTTGTAAATTTAAACATCACACATTGTTGCACTTCCACCGCAGAAGCGATAATGCTTCCCCTGCGCTGGCGCGTTCTCCACCGCTTCAGCCAGTTACACTGAAGTCTACAACCCCCGCGCCCGCACACTCGCCACCCCTCACCGCAGGTGCGCGTTCAGACGTCGCGCTGTGTACTTCGTTCAAGAATGTTTCTCAACGTTCACCGCCTCCCGCGCGCGCAAGTCGTTCGCAGAGAACTGTTTTATTATCAACCGCTCAAGTATTTGCTTACGATGCTAAGGGAGAGAAACAAATTATTCGTATATTATTAGACTCCGCGGCTCAAAGCCATTTTATGACTAAAGAGTGCTGTCATCGTTTAGGCGTTCAACAACACGATACCGAATGTACTGTAGTAAAGGGATTCGGTGGAGTTGAAAAAATTGTAAAATCGAAATCGATTGATATTAAAATTTTCTCACGATTCGACTCGAATATTAACTTCAATATTTCAACGCTAGTTGTTGATCAAATCACCGACCTTTTGCCCACTGCTGTGGTAGACACATCTGTCTTATCACACTTCCATGGCATAAGACTCGCTGATGAATGTTATAGCATGCCTAATAAAATTGATGTTTTGATAGGCGCATCCCTTTTCCCGCACTTACTATGTCCAGACGTAATTTATTCGTCTAACGACTTGTCCGGGCCCTCGGCTTTGAATACGGTATTTGGTTACGTTATTATGGGCTCAGTGCCGACACTTCAGGTAAATCATTCTTTAACGTGCTGCTCAGTTCTAGAGTCTCCTATCGTTGACAAATTAGTGCAACGATTTTGGGAGCTTGAACAGCCACCCTCCGCACCGCCCATTCAGTGTCCTTCAGACATTGAATGTGAAGAGTTTTATAAATCTACGACATCCCGCGATCCTTTTACTGGTAGATATATTGTTGGCCTGCCATTTAAAGATGACGTTTACTCTCTCGGAGATTCTTATGAAACCTCTCGACGACGATTCATGTGCTTGGAGAGGAAACTTCAAGCCTCGCCTACATTAAGGTTAGCATATGATGACGTCATAAAGGAATACTTAGCTAAAAATTATATATCCCCCGCACCGCCGTATGACTCTCATGAACCCGCTCCAATATATGTCATACCGCATCATGGAGTCTTACGCGAAGATAAGAAGTCAACGCGTCTGCGCATCGTCCTGGATGCTAGCAGTAAGACTAGCACTGGGCGATCATTAAATGATATTCTTCATTCAGGACCAAATTTGCAAGGCGACTTGTTCAATATAATTTTAACTTTCCGCTTACATCCAATCGCTATGACAGCCGACTGTCGCCAACAATTTCTGCAAATAGTTGTTCGCGATTCTGATCGTCGTTACCAATGCTTCCTATACCGCTTCCGTCCACAAGAGCCACTTGTGTTATACCACTTCAATCGCGTGTGCTTCGGTTTAACTTCGAGTCCATACCATGCATTGCGCACGGTAAGACAGCTCATTGATGACGACGGCGCAAAGTATCCGCTTGCGAGTCGTATCGCATTTACTTCGCTATATATGGACGACATCGCGTTCTCTATGCCCAGTGAATCCGAGGCCAGTGAGACCTCTCGGCAGCTGATAGACTTATTCAAGGGTGCCCAATGGGACCTGATAAAATGGCATAGCAACCGTCGATCTGTTTTAGATGACCTCCCTACTTCCCATAAAATTACAGGAGAAGTAGAGTTCGATAAATCAATGCCACATAAAATACTAGGCTTGCATTGGTCTACCGATAGTGACGCCTTTTATTTTAAGATATCTGTTCCCGCTGATGTGACGTGCACTAAGCGCGCCATCTTATCTACTGTCGCTCGCCTGTGGGACATAATGGGTTTCGTTGCTCCCACAGTCGCGTACGCCAAATTGTTAATAAAGCAGCTTTGGCAACTTAATTTAGATTGGGACGACATACCACCACCGCCAATTATTAAGATGTGGAGGCAATTCTGTGCTGAATTACCAGCTCTTAATGATTTACGTATCCCGCGACATGTTGGTGTATCCAAAAACTGTACTGCGTCACTCCTGGGGTTTTCCGACGCCAGCGAGCACGCATACGGTGCCGTAGTCTACATACATGTAAAGAGCGTCAATGGTAACACCGTCCAGTTGATTTGTGCAAAGACTAAAGTCGCACCGACGAAACCACTATCTATTGCACGCCTTGAGCTTTGTGGAGCGGTTTTACTCTCAAAATTGCTTCGCAGAGTACTCGACAATTATTCTCTTGACCTTGCAATATCAGTCTATGCCTTTGTAGATTCAAAAGTAGCTCTGTACTGGATAAAGAGTTCGCCACACAAGTGGCAGACCTTTGTTGCAAACCGCGTTGTTCAGATTACCGACAATATTCGCGCTGATAACTTTTATCATGTCGCAGGTACTGAGAATCCCGCTGACATACTTTCACGTGGCGTTACGCCAAATAAATTAGTTTCAAACCCCCTGTGGCTCCATGGGCCTCAGTGGACTTCGTTAGATCCATCTCAATGGCCTCTTCGTACTTTAGACAATGAGGTTATTGCAAATATGCCTGAGAAGAAGATTTTGTCGCACACTGTGTGCACATCCGTCTGTAATTCTGCGATTTATGAGCTCGCACTCCGCATCTCTTCTTGGAGTAAACTTCTACGTATAATTGCGTACGTGTGTAAGTTTGCTAAATTATTGCCCCGCCGCAGCACTACTGTAGTGACTGCTGATGATCTCAGTTTCTCTGAGGTTATAATCCTCCGCGCCCTGCAAAAACAGCATTTTGCAGTGGAATATTTAAATATTGAAGGTAACAAACCTTGCTCGCCCGCTTTCAATCGTTTAAGGCCTTTTATTGAGAATGGTTTAATCCGCATTGGTGGTCGTCTTTCGAACTCCGCATTAGATTACACACAAAAACATCCAATTATACTCCCGCGCAGTGATCATGTAGTGAACATGATCATTGACTATTATCATATTAAAAATTTACACGCTGGGCCTGAATTGTTATTGTCATTACCCGCACCCAAAGTCAAATCTGACTCTACCAGTCTGTTACACAGGCATTCTTTACTGGATAAATTAGTTCAGTCGTTTTGGGACCGGTGGAGGATGGAATACCTTCACGGATTACAAGTTCGTCAGAAGTGGAACACCCCGTCTACGGCTATCGTACCAGGAATGGTTGTAATTGTGATAAATGATAATGAACCGCCCCTTGCTTGGCCATTAGCGATTGTCGAGTCTGTTCATCCTTCGAAGGATGGCGTAGTTCGAGTAGTGACCGTGAGAACTACTAAGGGAACATATCTCCGTCCTGTTGCTCGTATTTGCCCTCTCCCAAGACAATAAATCACGATTATTTTGATTATAATTATTTATCTAAATTAGGAGTTTATATTTATATATATTAAAAAAGTATTAAACCGCAATATTATATTTATGTATACATTTTCTCGCTTACCAAGTAAGGTTAGTAGATGAGACATGCGCATTGAGCGCATCCTCTCACTTTATATACCGCTTATTTATTTGTTTTCCTTTTACTTTTTATATTACGGTTGTCTTTTAAAGGTGACCCTTTAAGGGCGGGAGGAAATGGTAACGCCAGTTAACAATCTACTTTATCAACATTACATTACATATCGCATTGAGTTCGTCCTAAGTTATGTCTACTTTATCAACATGACTAGTGCATATTTTTTGTTTCCTTCCTTCCTTCCCTTTCCTACCGCACGCGCTGCCGCCGAGGTGAAAAAGAGGATCTCGGCGCGCGTCAGTATACTAAGTGATATTACGCCATCCGCAGCGCACGGCCACCCGTCGCGTCTTATATATATATTAACCGCAAACCGCGCAGGACGAACATTGAGATCTCCTGTTTATCTTTAATACTCACCGCATCAGACATTGTGTCTTTGTAACTCATAAAAGTGTGAGACGCCCCCGTAAGGGCAAAGGTCGAGAGTGTGGGACTTCACGAAACTGTTAACCGAGAGTGCGTGTGCGCCGAACCACGTGGCGAGCTTGCTGTATAGCAGACACTCCAGGAGGAAGGCAAGGCAGCCCTCATCAGGTCAGTGCGTGCTATCCCACCTATTTATTTTCCCCTTTGCCGTATGCACCAAAATTACAGTCCACTAAATCTTTATCGAAGATACCTTAAGTTACTGGCGTCTCCAATAGTAAAAAAACTTCCATTACTTTCATACCAAAATAATCCAAATTTTTTGTATGCAACATTATTTAAGCTCATTTGCAATGAATTTAATAATACTTTTACTTCTAAAACATTCTCCTTGAATAATCGTAAAGCATTTAATGAATGGGCGACAGTAGGAGTCCATAAGAGTAGACAAAGGTTATATGAACTTTACAATGAAAGGTCATATAATCCTAGCGTCGAATTTAGGGAATATGTAAAAAAATATTCCAAAATATTTAAAAGAGTGTGCTCCTTAGCCAAGTCATTGTATTTAAGCAACAAAATAAAGACTGCTTCTAATAAAATTAAAATGACATGGAGTATAATTAATAGTGAAACTGGTAAGGTCAACTCTCAACTATCCTCAATTTCGGATCGAAATGCAGATGTGTAGTTACCCGTGAGGACTAAGATGGAATACCTTGTTTCAAGTAAAAAGGGTCTCCGGTTCTGTACACTCACCATACGAAAGACAGCAGCATTAAGCAACTATTTGACGCTGGTATTCTGTGAGAAAATTCGCTGAAATAAATATCGATAGTAAAATGAAATAAAACTAATTTTACAGATTTTATCGTGTATTATAGGTCCGCCTGCCGTTTTCTCCATTAGTTTCCAGTTAATACACACGAAGTTCGTGTGCAGGATCTCAATATCAGCAATCGCATGTACGAGATGTCACTAGACCCACGTGGCAGTCCAATTTGTCTACATAAATACTTAATGTAACACAAATTGTCGGTTTTAACGTCTATTCATACGTGTTTTTTGCAGTCAATTACTGTATCCTCAGCTGTTAAAGCTTTATACAAAGCCTTATGCACAAAGTCTTAAACAAACGTTTGAGTTGATGTTTCAACTTACACCAAGAGCAAAGAAAGATTTATTATAAAATGCATTATATATATATATATATATATATATATATATATATATATATATAATGCATTTTATAATATCTTAATATAATTAATTAATATGCATTTTATATATCGTCTGATTTATTTACATATAATTACCTTATTATACTGCAATGCTTAACTGCCTTTTTGGTTAAGTGATTGTTAGCGCGACTGCTGACGTTAAAATAACACTAATAATGCAAATGAGGGCCCAGACTGATCGAGGCAATACTCTTTAATTTTCGTTCATTTAATTTTATGAATTAGTCAGTTACCATTGCAGTTATACAATAACAACTGAGTAATTTTATAATATAAAAAGTAAATACTCGATCAAACGTTCTCCCGAACATTTGAAATGAAAGCTTGTGAATATCTTTTGACGCTAAGTTATTACGTTTGTCGTTCAATTCTATTTCAATATCACCAGTAATCTATACAAATAAATGTAAATGGAGTGTCTGCTTGTAATGTCAGAATAACAGCTTTTTAATAAGTGCTTATAACAAAATAATAATTTATAAAATTTGTCTGTCTGTCTCACTTTTACTGGCAAAATGATGAAAAGATTATCTTTTAATAAAAAGTTAACGCCGGCTTCAAAGAACTGTAAAGAATTTCACATTTTTAATTCAAGTATTTCATTCTGACATACTCTAATTCTTGGCATCAAATTCCAAATGTGTAATTATTTCATTATTTTTAGTTTTTTAAAGTCGATTTTTATTTTTATTGAAAGTAAATATATCGGAATATCCATGATAATTATTTATTTATTTTATTTTAAAATCTTTATTTCGTCCCCTTAGAAAAAAGATTAATTATGCCGTGATCTATCAAAGTCCATTCGATTTTCCTTCCATATACCACCGTTGTCTCTGGCGGGATGAAATGGGAAAGTCAACCAACTCACAGCTTGCAGTGTAATCACATGTTGTTGCATCTATTTAATAAATCCATTGAGTTAATTCTAGCTAGAACCAGTGCAGCTGTGAGAGATAATGGGTGTATAATACCGCTAATATTCGCTACTCGTAGCTGGAGATATTAATTTCTGATAAAACATTCATAACTGTAAATTTGATGGTTTTTAAATTATTTAGTAAACCAGTATTGCGTAATGTTAGGTATAAATTGTATGTTTGTGATAAGTGACGGTGTGTATCTCGTTAACATTATGTGCAAACTATCCAAACCGGCGACGTGCAGCAGTACCACAGCAGTGCGGCGTCTGGTCTGCGATATGATCTATATTGCAATCGTCATCCAAGAACGTGAGAGGCCCATATCCAGCCATGAACTTCACTTCTGCCGGCTGAAGAAGAAGGAAAAAATTTTGGATGTAGATATGTAACAAGTAATAAACATAACGATTTCTTATCCACGCTAAAGAACAACGAATACATCCCAGGATAACCCGCGACGCTATTGAAATCTAAAAACATCCTAACTGGTACTATCTGCTTAGATTTCTACAATTAATAATAACCTATAGGTAGCCGTTGTTCACTATGACATTGCGACGTCGAACACCTCAGTCCCCTCCCTCCCCTGACCGTAAAGTGCTAGAAACGTCATATATATACCATTGTATATTTACGTCGTTTCCAGGACTTTACTTAAAGTGTTAATGGATTTTATCGCGTTATCTCATTGTCTACAATGCGATAAAACCCATTAAAACTTGTATTATTTCAAAATAATAAACATATATACTTTCTTATACATATAAAGACTAAGCCAGGGTAGCTTTAATAACTATGTGGTGTACTGATAACAGTTATTTTTCATTTACTCATTTAATATCGGCGAGGGGAATAAAGGAACTGTGTAACGCTTATCTCATTCTGATTCTAATTGAATTAGATTATCCACTGTAATTAATATATAATAGTTATATAATAGTTAGGCTTAAATCATATTTGTTGACGCCTCGTCTGTGTTTGTGTAGTATGTAGTCATGAATTGACGTATTGAATCACATGACTTTTAACCTTCCGGGGGAAAAATAAGATTTTTACTGGTATCCTGACCTAATATAATACTAACTAAACATATTTTAATATAAATGATATAAAATAAATTACACTATTAATCTACATAAATGCTTTCGGTAACTAGCACATTTTACTGGATAAATGTTAATACTATATTGTTCAAAATAGCTTCGCAAATAACCAAATATTTTCTAATAAAATAAAAAGATAAAATGGTTACATTTCGTCGACCTTATTAACCAATTATTTTGATTTATAAATACTATTTATTGAAGATACTACGGTAGAGACCAGTGTAGAAGATAACGTAAACCTACATTTTAATTGTTACAGGCGCACTGCTATTTCACAAAGATCCAAAAACATTTTAGAAATGATTAAGAAGAAAGATAGTACAGACACCACCTTGAGAATTTTAGCAGAAGGAATAAAAGTCCTTATCGCAAGCTACTGCATTTTGATACATTATACTATAATAGGCCTTATTCGATGACGTTCAATGTTTTTGAAAAGTTTTGTGATACATAAGTTACTTATAATTCACATGTGCTTTCATCGATCCTGAATAATTTGAATAAAGATTTTAAAACTTGGCCTGCTCAGAGCCATGATGCATTACCAAATTCTGATCAGGTGAAAATCGATTTAACCTGCAACGAAGTGATACAGTCAGAAGAACTCTCATTTAATGTAACTGAACAAAATGATATTAGTTCATCAACGTATGCGTTGCAATGTGGTTTTGATTCCGACGACTCTGTGCGTGATAAAGACTATCTCCCATCTGATTCAAGTAGTGATTCAAGTGACGATTTTGAATCAGTTAAACCAAGAAGCCAAAATTCCCAAGTGTTACAAACAAATAAAAGTTCTAAAAAAAGGGTTCACAATCCATATTTACACCAGCTGTGGTCAAGTGTGTGGTCACGAAGAGCTTAACTTCAGACGTTTTTGACACTGTTACTTTTATTCATGAAAGAAAAAAATTGCAGAATAAACGCAGAAGTTCAATAAATTTTTCTTGTGCTGATAAATATATTGCGGCGTCGTTACTTCCTCACAGTCGTAAGAACACCGTTGATGTTGGTGCGTATCAAACATTGTATCAAGTCAATGGATCTGTTGCAGTCACTTTGGAACCTGAAACATCACAACCAAAACAAAAACGTAAAAAATATAACACTCCCTAATTTCAGCACAAAATAGATGCCAAAAATAAAATAAAAGTTAGAATATAATGTTAAAACGGGGTGTAACGAAACCTACCTAAAAAAATGTACTTCTAAATTTAGTCAAGACCTGGCGAGAAAAGCATTTGTTCTTGAATGCACACACTTCAGTAGCAGTTCTAAAGAGAAAAACGACCAGTGACCCGAAAAGAAAACCAAGGAGGGTATTTACATTTAATTAAAATTTAAACAACTAGACCATATCAGAGTTGAGGTACGCAAACCCTTTTTTTTTGACTACCTTTGGTTATGTTAAAACAAACGACAGATTTTGAATAGCTCTCATTTAGATCCCCAATTTACTGATAAAAGAGGAAAACACCAGAAAACACTTGCTTATGATCGTAATTTGTTGACTCAGGAGGTTGAATCGTTTCACCCATCAGAACCCCACTACAGGCGTGAACATGCTCACTGCGACGATATTTTTCAAGTGATATTAGTATAACTAATATTCATAGACATTTCTGTAAGAAATATCTAGATAAAATCGTTTAGTATTTATTATATAGGCAACACGTAAAAAAAATAATATTTCTTTTACTCGTTAGGGTAATGAAGAGTGTGAAATGTGTGAAGCCTATATTTTGCATAAAAAAGAAACACCACATGATGCCGGTAACCAGATTGTCTTAGACTGTACTGTATGTTTGGAGTGGGCATAACATCATCAAAAATATAAAAAAGCAGGAGCTTTACAATGTACACGAAAACTTACCCCAAAATGATTTCCAAATATATTACAGCGCAGACCTAGAAAGAGAAATTATGTTGTCCAGATTCAAAGCTGCAATTTTTTGCAGACGCCTTACGGCATTCAATCAGACATTTGCAGTACTAGGCAAAATCAGTTCCTCTTCAAAGCCATTAACAGTCATATGGCATGATGGTATTGCAGAGAGAAAACAAGAGGACATCATGACGGCCACCATTTTCTTTTATGTAACCGAGACGATACTAATGTGAATATATGGCTCGATAGCTACGGTGCTCAAAATAAAAATTGGTCATCATACTCGTTACTTGTCCATTTAATCAACTATAAAATAGTTTCAAAATTTGCTTTAAAAAGGTATTTTTGAAATATTTTTAGTCGTTTCATAAGATAACATTATATACTCGTATAAGGTGAAGTTTTTTTTTTAAGTTGTTTGTTAAGATCTCATTTTCAATTATTGTAAGTCCTCGCAAAGTAATTTTGTTAAAATTAAAGAAGACTGTGTCATTAAATGATTGATTCATATTTTATAATAAGCTCTTTTATATCTGTAGGTTGCTACTACTTTATTTGATTTCCTCAACTATCGTATGGTAGTTTCAAAACTAAAACGCCGTTACGTTTTAATGTTTTGTGTTTAGCGGCATTTAAGCCATGTAATCAACCTAAAAAATAAATGCGGAAAAAATATCCCTATAAGTCACTAGTCTTAAGTGCGGCTACGTGGTTTTAGCTGCATTTTGGTTTTGTATAGTGTTTGTTCTCGGAGTCACAATGCTAAGCTATAAAAACGTTAAAGTATTTAGTGGCATTATAGTTTAGTAATGAAGAGATTTTTTTAAGACTTTTTAATGTCAATAAAATTAAATGAAAATAAAACACTAAAGTACCGTTACAGTAGGCTTAGCGGCATTATAGTCGTAGTTTCATAAGTTGTAAATTGTAAAAATACTAAACTAAAACGCAAAAAGCTATTTTTGTTAAGGTTAAATCATTATTAAATAAGTAAAAGTATGGCTTTTTCAAAATGCAAAACTAGATCTAATTTTTGATATTTATAACTCTCGCATAAAAGTTATAGTTGTGAAACGGCATCCATTTTTCATTTTTCAAAATATAGTCGAATATTTTATGTGTCGTTATCGGCATAGCAATATTTCACCAAATTTTTTTTTGTATCAAGTCCGATATAAGTGTAAATGAAAATTAAATGCACTATGAGATTTATATTCATAATTAATGGAATAGTTTATGATACTGTCAACAGTATCATGAACTATTCCATCAATGAATGAAGCCTTTTATATTTTGAGATTTTTAAAACAGTTTGTCATATATTAAGATAGAAAAATGAAAAAAATGAAAAATGATTTATTGATTTACAATGATACATTTAAAACCAGTCGCAAGGGCCCCTGTACTAGGTTGAGAACCTGTATTACTGGGTACCCCGCTCATCCACCAAGACAATACAATGTTAATCAATAAATAACAAAAAGCAAGGCAAGGTCTAGCATTAGAATGTAAATGAAATTTGGAATATAATAATAATTACATGATAAGCATGCATGCAAAGCATGCACGCGTTTGCTTGTGTGTGTGTGTGTGTGTGTGTGTGTGTGTGTGTTTTGTGGTTGTGTGGTAGTGCTTTAACAATTGGTGTGGCTGTTCGAAGTATAAAAGTTATGTAATAAATTGTTCAGTTTCGTCGTAGTTTAGTGTTAATAAAAATTGAGTCACTACACGTTTAACTTTAGTCCACGTCAAGGGGTAAATATTCAATCTGCTGTTGAATTTGTTGTAAATAGATATAGATTGGTATACGTATTGCTTTTGTTTAAACTTTGTTTTATTTTGTGGTATATTGCAAATTTTGGCACTCCTACGTTTTGGTGTCTGATGAGGTATGAAAGGTAAATGTCGATGCTTTTTTAAAATACAATTCAATATATACATCTGGCGAGTAGTAAGCAATTTGTAAGACTTATGTAGTTCAGAAGTTGAAAATCGAAACGGTTTCAAGAACATCACCTTAATTAGAGCTCTTTGAGCTCTTCCTAGTCTTATTAGATGTGTTTTTGCTGCACCACCCCAAACAGGTATGCAATAACTCATTACCGATTGCGCTAGAGCTTTGTAGGTGGTTATAAGAGTTGTTTCATTTGTAACACACCTGAGTTTTTTAAATACCCATGTTAGTTTCCTTATCCTGTCAGCAATGTTTTCAATGTGTTGACTCCAGGTAAGGTGCTGATCAATAGTTACACCGAGATATTTGATGGTACTACTCCTAGTGATTTTATCGCATGAGCAATTATTATAGCTATCTAAATATGGCTTATGGCAGGTATGAACTGTTAGGTTAAATTTAGAATTTGGTTGTGTATTTTTCCGTATAGTAAAAGGTATGAATTTAGTTTTGTTAATGTTAAGGGTCAGAAGGTTCGATCTTAGCCAGTTAGATATATGGTATATTCCGGAGTCAGCAATAATCCTTAGTTTTTCCCATGATTTTGCGTTAAAAATGAGAGCAGTGTCATCTGCGTAGGTGTATATTTGACAATTTTGTAGGCTTAAATTGCATAGATCGTTGACATAGATTAAAAACAGAGTAGGTCCGAGGACGCTACCTTGAGGGACACCATAAGAGATATTTGATGGACAGCTAAGATATTCACCAAGCTTGAGCTGTTACTGACGTTCGGTAAGATAGTCTGTTAGAAGGGCGTGAGGCAGGCCTCTTATTTATATAGTTTGTCTAACAGGATAGGAATAGAAACGGTGTCGAACGCCTTGGCCAAATCCAAAAAGACTCCAAGACATTTGTTACCAAAGTCCAGTTGCTTACTTATTTCTTCAGTTAAAGCTAAAACAGCATCCTGAGTAGAAATTCCATTTCTAAAACCAAATTGGTGTTTAGAGAGTAGGTCGTTATTTATGAGATATTATTTCAATCTATTATTTATTAGTTTCTCTAGTATTTTTGATAGAACTGTTAGCACAGAAATTGGTCTGTAGTTGTCCACATCATCTTTACTTCCACTTTTATGTATAGGGGTTACTAATGCCCTTTTAAATGTTATGGGAAATCGGCCACTTTTAAAACAGAGATTGCAGATATGGCAAATTATAGGTGTAAGGGTGTGTCTGGCCATTTTAATAAATGATGTTGGAATGTTATCCCATCCTGGGGCAGACTCATTAGAGAGATCGCTTATGACCGAATTTATTTCCAACGGGTCGGTATCTAGTAGAACAAAAGAATTCATTGGAGTTGGCATTTTAGTCATGTTATTATTTACTATAGGAGGGGCAGAGTTTTTTAAATTTTCAGCCAGGTTTTTGCCTATACTAGAAAAGTGATCATTAATAAAATTTGCAGATTCTACAGGGGAGGACGCTATAGTTGTAAGTTTATGTGTGTCGTCAGTATTATCTTTATTAACATAGCAAATTGATTTAATATTTTTCCACAGCATTTTGGGGTTATTTTTTGCATTATCCAATTTCCTCCTTTCATAATGACAGTAATTTCTGTAGCGTATATAAGTTATTTTTAAAATGTGATTATCAGGATTTTTTTTAACTTTATAATGTAATTTATCTCGATTTCGAAGACATCGTAATACTCCAGGTGTTATCCATGGCTGAATACAGCGTTTTCTAACGGGAATTGTGGTTATCGTTTGATTATTTTTCATTGCTACTGAAATTATACTAACCAAAGCATCAGCAGCCAGTGTTGGGTCATGTATGTCTAGTATTTTTATAAGCTTGGACTTTATTTCATCAAGAGTTGTTATATAATTTATGGAAACCTTAGTTTTCGAAACATTGCGGCGCACAGGCTTATTCATAAGGTTTAGGAGAACAGTGGAATGATCAGTGGGGGCATTAGTGAGTACGAGAGATTTCGTTGGGTGTACTGTTTTTAGCATCATATGATCATAGCACATTTTGTCACGAGTTGGAAGCCTATGAGCAGGAAGCAATCCATGGTAAGCAAGTGAGGTTAAATAATTGGGGCAGTTAGTGTCTATGGAACCGAATTTGATATCTATGTTTATGTCACCTGTTAAAATAATGTTTTGATAACTTTTATAACGGCGGAGTAAGGTTTGAAGAGATGTGGTGAAGTCGTCAGTGTTTCGTATTGAAGGTGTACGATATATACCTATTAGAACTGTATCAGTTAGGGTAAGCACAAGACAAGAGGCATTTCTAATGCAAGGTTCCGATATTTTGTAGTTAAGTTTCTTATGTATGTAAAATACCACGCCGTCACACTGATTTAAAGTGTTTTTTGTAAAATATGTACTATAGTCATTATTAAGTGTTGGAATGGGCTTATTTTTTGAAAGATGACACTCTGTCATGACTAGTATGTCGCAATGAATGTTTAGTGAGTCCAACATTACTTGAAAAGTGTCAAAATTTTTATAAATACTCCTTATGTTTTCAGTGAGAATGGTTAAATGATTAAATGTAGTTATGTGAGAGTGGCAATCCTCAGGCCTGCACATAAAGGCCTGGGCAACTTCAGTATTGTCTATATCTGTATTAGTTTGCAGCAAACTATCCATTATTATTCAGAAAGGGCTTTCGTTCCTACTAGTCCGGTAACAAAAAATTTTACGAGTAACATTGCATAAAAAGGATATTCACCAAAATTACTGCAATGAGAAAAATACTGGAAAAAATTTTGTTTATCTTCGATCAGGAGTGAACTTAAATTATTAACTTTTATTATTAATTTTCGATAAAAGAACAGCAAATTTTTTGGTATAAGATATGTATGTAAAAGAGTGCGGTGATTAATTTTTATGTTTATGAGTGTGATGTTTGATGTGCGAGCTTGTGTAAATAGTAGTGTTCGTGATATGTACATATAGTTATATATAATATGAAAAATGTAAACAATGCAAAATATACAATAAAAGTAGAAAAGGAGGTAAACAACAATAATATCAAACCAAGAACATGTCTGAGCTATAAATAAAAATAGTCATTTGTTAATATACATGTTTTTGATTTGACATTCGTTCTCTATTTTTATGATCGGTGAGCTCTCATCTTTCCTCACCAAAACGTTACCGAGCGATGTCCAGCAAAACTTATATTTCTGAGTTCTGGTTAATTCTCTAGCCAAGTAGTACAGTCTGTTTCCTTTTTGTGTCAAATGGTCCGACACAAAAATTGGAGTGTTGTTGCCTTTTAAGCCCAAATGCTGCGAATTGAGTTTATTGTTTTTATTTTGAAAATTATATATTTTTGCAGCGTGTAATATATTCGTCTTCTGTATGTAGGATGACAATTCGACTACTATGGGCTTTTTGTCACCCTTGTGAGAGGATCTATAAATGTCTTTTATATCGTTAGTTTTGAGTTCAACTTTGAGCGAAGTAGATAATTGAGTAACCATATTTATTAGGGATGATTTTGATTCATTATCCATTTTCGGCACATTTTTTAATTCAAATGAGCATTTCCGATATGACTTTTGCAGATCCTCGATTTTATTTTCTAATATGCGTATGTATTCTTTATCCTTCCGTCTTTCGCACTCCATTTCTTCCATTTTTTTCCTCATATCTTCAAATTGTGCAGTCATAAATGCCATTGAGTCCTCAATTGTTTTTAGAGAAGACGTAATTTGTATTCTTTCGCTATTTTGTTGAGACATCCATGAGGATAACATATCTTTTATTTCATTTTTAAACTCGCAGAAGTCTATGGGTGACTCCTCTAAGCGTTTCCTCTTAGTACGCGTATTTGTAAAGCTTGCTGATGGCGAAGATTCAGTATTACTTGAGATTTGTCGTAAGTTAGATTCGGAGATTGATTTTTCGGGTGTACGATACATTTCTTATCGGTTTGGTCGCTTACGATACTAGGGCAGCAGAAGTACGAAGTGATTGGCCGGAAGGGCGGAACTAAACTATATTGTCACTAATTCCAATAATATTGCAAGGTGATGTGTATAGGTGGAGATTTTAAAAGTGCCGAATGGTCGTCGTAAAATAAATTAATAATTTTCATGCACTTACGGTACCAGGATTGCAGAAGTATGTAGTTATAGTCTATAGGGCGGAGTAAGTAGGTTGTCCCTGTTTCATAGATGCTGGGCGGCGCTTCGGGGCTGTGGTATCTATGACCGTAATAAAGTCCGGTACGATTATGCACTCCTATTTTTTCGAATTTTCGTCAATAGAATTTTAATTCCAATGCAATAATTTTCATGCACTTACGGTACCAGGCTTGCAGAAGTATGTAGTGATTGGTCTATAGGGCGGAGCTAGTTAGTTGTCCCTGCTTCGTAGATGCTGGGTGGGGCTTCGAGGCTTAGGTATCGATGATCGTAGTATAATCCGGTACGATTATGCACTCCTATTTTTTTAATCGAATTTTTGTCACCACTGAATTTAATTAGGATTTTAAATTGTTTATAAAATAGTATTAGTTAACACGTCTGCACTTGACTGCGGTCCGGGGGAAGAGGAAGCTTTCATATTTTCAGACATAACTATTAAAATTTTTGTGACAGTCCCGGTTGCATAACTCACACGAATAAATTAACAGACTCTCGTGAAAAAGTAATATAAATATCAAAGAAAGCAAATTATAAACACGGGTTTGTAATGTAAATTTCATAGTTAGTATAGCCAATATAGACACAGATACCGACGTCTCTCTACAAGTGATCTAGTTTCGCAAATTTTAGTACGAAATGGTATTATCGATGTTTCTAAATACAAGCCCACGCGCGGTAAAAGCTATTAAATAAAAAAATCGTTTAAAAACTATCGAAATTAAAATAATACGCAACCAATTAGTAATATTTTTTAGAAAAACATACTAAAGTTGCAAATTTCTACGAGACAAGATTTTTCATCCAAGTGTTGTACTATTTCAAGATAAGATAGAAAATAAAAGGGTTGATTCCAACTATTGTACTTTATTTCATTTTCTACAATACTATTTCGAGTCCAGGTAGAAAACAAAACGGTAGATTCAAACTATTACACTTTGGTTCACTTTACAATTTAAACTTATACACAATTAAACTTCACTTCACGTCTTACTGCGACGCGTAGATTACTGTCTATGTACTAGAGATAGATGAGCAACTTAAATTTTATTCACGTTAAGTTCCGTGACCGTCCATCAGATGGCGTAAAATTAAGAGTACTTTGGGCACGCCCCTTATTTGCACTTTAAAATTTTATATATTTAGAACCATTAATTACATTGCACAAGTGCTGCTATGTAATTAATGGTTCTTTATATTTCTTGTGCTAATTGCTAGTTCCTATTAATAAAATAGAAATCGGGTATTTTTAAAATTTTTATTGTTTAAAATTTATTGCTTAAATTATTAACATTAGATGTGTTTAATTTAACAATATTTGCACAATATCAATTGATTTCTTTAAACACATTATTTTTAACTGGTTAGTTAAAAGTTAGTAAATATATTATGTTACAGAGAATACTATACAATAGAATTATTATTATTAAATATAGATTATTACATAATACTTATTGAAAGTCATGTTCTATTTACTACAGATACCTCTGTCCTGGGAAGAACCAACAAGAAACCCAGCGGGATGTTTTTTAAAACATATTTCACTTTACAATAATTTAATAATACAAGCATGGTGGCGATCACCTCAATCCCAGGGGTTATTATTGATCTATTTTTGATATTATAATAGCACTTTTCGTACATTTTTCTTTTAATAAAACATTTCAACTTATTTATTGACAAATTTTGTAAATTTTCTGAAATGTTATTTTAAAAGCATACACGTTGCCCCATAAAAGCACTACTGACTCAATATGACAACTTTAAAAAAATGTAACAACTACTTAAAAAGTAAACATACTGCTTAAAAGTAAATACAGGCTCGGTGTTAAAACGGTAAATACATTTAAAGATTAATTTAACATTTTAACATAGCCATAAAACATAGAAATGAATGAATAAAGTGGGATTTAGTTTAGTGATTCATTTAACGGTGTTTTTACGGTATTTTGATTTTCAACTTTAATTATATCTCACTTTCTAGTGACTCACATTTAAAACATTATATCTATACAAATAATATAACAATATATAACAATAACAGCTATTTACTAAATACACATGAAAGTACGGTAATAATAACAAAAAATCAATTTTTTTAAATTTTTGTCTGTGTGTCTTTTTGTCTGTGTTCCAGCTAATCTTCAAAATGGCTGAACCGAATTCTAAACGACTTTCACTGGCAGAGCAGGAGATGATGTTATAACGAATAAATAAGGCTACTTTTTAAAGATTAAGGGTTCCGCGCTAAAAAAAAGACCATTAAATACAATTGTAATAAATTTTACTTGGATGAAGTTTTAGGGAACATCTAGTAGTAGATACAATTTAACTCATTGATCAACACACCTTACAGCATCTTTGTTGACATGAAGTTTAGCATCTTCAAAATCTGCCAAAACAGCTTGAAGAGGACAGTAGTTCAACTTTGCATGTAGCCATTCGTAATTGAATAGAACTTCTGCGTAAAGATCGGTAAATCGCTTGGATCGAACAAGATGAAAAGGCAGCTCACCAAACTGAAATATAAAATAATATTCAGTGACTCATACAACGTGATAAATATATTAAGTAAATTTATCTCACTATGCAATTGTTTTCTTATATTTACGCGAACACTACACATTTAATACAAAAATTGTATCCCCCGATTATATCCACTGACAACTGACGACCACTGACTGGGTTGGCTCGACCGGGGAAGGACCACGCTCTCACAGAATACCAGCGTCAAATATTAGCTTAATACTGCTGTGTTTGATATGGTGAGTGTTAAGAACCGGAGACCCTTTTTACTGGAAACGAGGCATTCTATCTTAGTCCTCACGGGTGACAATGCACCTGCACCTTTGATTCGTAATCGAGGATAGATGTAGATGTCTATGGGCCATAGCAACCACTTAGCACCAGGTGGACTGTGCGCTCGTTTGTCACCCTATCCTATAAAAAAAAAGTTTGAGAGACCATAGACCTTAGCTTAAGTTTAAAAAATTACTTAACCAGAGTCAGGCAAGAGTGAAATTAAAACTGTTATATTGATGAAACAAAAGGAAAATACCTTTCTCAGATTATATATCTTCGAAGAACTATCTGCTGAGGTAGATACAAGCGGTTGCAAAGGAACCTTCCTGTCAGCGACGCCTTCCTTGTCAGCCAAGTTGAATCGGTGACGTTGGATCTCCGTATACTTAAACGGTTTGGGTATACCTCCTCCCCAAATACCTAGAATGATGGTTTATTAAAAAATAAAAATAAATATCTAAGCATTCCACCACTTAGAAAAGGACTATTTAAATAATAATAAAAAGTTAAGTTATAGCCGATGTAAGTAGAGGACTGGCCTCCTCTCATTTCTGAAATTAATAATTTTCTGTAACTCAATCTCAATTTTATGAAAGAGAGAGAGAGAGAGAGAGAGAGAGAGAGAGAGAGAGAGAGAGAGAGTGAGTTATGTCAAATAGTGCTGAATACTCCTCTACTTAGATAAGGACTATTAAATAACAAAGAAGTTTATTTTAAATTAAATTAATTAATCGATTAAAATATTTCAAAATTCAAATCATATCCATCCTACTTTACTTACAGCAATAAAACAATATATTTAGTAGACATCATTGACCTTGTCACTTCAAGGCAAAGGGCAAATTAATTGTTTAAAAAATTGTCTTCAAAGTTTAATCCAAAAATGTTTGTTTTTATTTTTTATAAAACAATAGTGCGGCAGTCTTCTACTCCATTCACATGTTACATCCTATTCTTTTCCAGACGGGAAAAAGGTTTTTCAGTATATGTGCTCGCTATTGGCCTTTTAGGAGTAATTTGGCAAGAATTCATCCGCCGCACTACCCCAATGTACGTTATCGGATTTAACATATCTTTAAGCTATTTTATGTCTCAAGAAACAAAAATATCCCCGAAATATTATTTTCCTTCAGAACCAAACACTTGGTAAATCAGCACTTCAAACTTGCAACTGACTATAAACCTTATGGCTAGGATATATTTTTATTTTTTTGTTTTTCATTGACAACGCACGTGTCCCTTTTTAATTTGTTGCGGGTATCGGTTAATCGCTGTAACCACTTCTTGCTAAGTAGACTGTTAGCTCGTACGACACAAGCGTAATTAGTATTGACTGCCACATTAAGTGTACCATAATCTAATAATCGCAAGTGCAATTGTCGATTGCTGTAGTCCGAATCCAGAGTCGATCCAAACAAGTTGTTCGGTGTCTCTGTCAAGGAACTCCTAGTAGCACCGTGAAGCCATAAAATTTGCAGTGTTTCAGTCTCGTGCCTAAACTCATTAAACGTCTAAACTAATTCTGGTCGTGTTGGATTGCCGTCCCAGGACTGCGTAATTGAAGAATGAGAGAGTGCTTCTATGCTTCCTCACGCACGAGTTGACTGTAATCGTGTCCTTAGCAAATGCCTAGTCTTCGTTGAGACGTAATTCGGTCGGGAGAACATTATTGTTATTATTATATTATTAACAAAACGTATTATAACTTGCATTGCTGTATTCTGACATTATTTTTTACAAAACACTTACTTTAGAACTTGCATTGAGACTAGATCTTCTCCTGATAATTTCACTTCAAGAAAGTTTTCCTCGGAGTCTATCATACGTCGAAGTACATCATACTCTTTTGATACTTCTGGATTTGCTTCTTCGCAAGCGCAAGTGACAATAATCTTAAATCAGAAATTAATTTTGAAATCATTAAGATTCCCTTTTTTCACTGATTAACCCAATTTATCGATTATTATTTTCCACGTCCACTCTTAGCTCTCTTAAATTACACTCCTCTCAACCCAACGTCTGACTATTGCCGTATCATCCCTGCAGCATCCTCAGTGGCATTGAGAATAGGAAGCATGATTTCATCATACTAACATACTCGGTCCTCTTGACCTTACCTCATCGGAAGGCAGAAAGACCCGTGTCCGAAGGTTCAATAACCCGAGTATAATGTCACTGGTTTCACATATACATATGTAACTCTGGTCTCGGATACGTCTCTAAAGATTAGGATGTAATTTTGTAATTAGATAATATGTTATTTCCAAACTTTATATGGATTACGCTCATGCAATGTCCTTAAGACCAAATTTCGGGCTCATTCAGAGGCTAGCCATCTGCGCAGAAAAGGAATATAGTATTTATGCGCAAGACCAGGTACACTCTTTATTCCTTCACTCTCATAGTCTAATGGGACGATATACTAACACGATCGGAGAGAGATCAGGTGCAGCTCCAACGGCTATACATGCTTTCCGAGGCATGAGGGTGAAAAACACAGCCAATTTCCTGACTCCGGACAGCTATTGAAAATTTCTTGCTAAAATTTGTTTGGCCGATACGGGATTCTAACCTGGGACCACATTACCACCAGTCACATTTACGACCTTTAGACCAATGCGGAAGTCACTACTACTATGTCATAGCTGTGAAATTGTTGCATATTCTTACCTTACAATGTGGAGGCAGCCATGATGGAAGCCACGAAACTTTATTATTTTCGGTACCAATCCCCGTAAGCTGGTCTACGGAGTCCAAAAAACAAGAGAAGTGGTTGCTGCTGAGTGGCCGTTGCCAACAACTGCTTAAAATGTGCTGTCAGAGGTACCAAGTCGTCCGGTAGGCTCTCGAAGGGTAAAGCAAAGTTATATGATATCTGCAAAAACACTATCTATATATATGCTAATTAAAGTCACCTGCTACGTTAGTAATATCATGTATTTTATTAACTGCATAAAATATCACAAATTTAAACAAGGTTATAAATATTCATAATAATAACAATGTACATTTAAGACACACAGAATAACAAGGTATAACAATAATTATTATTATTACTCACGGTTTATCTTTCGTGTACGTATTCTCTACTCAGCAGCTTTAGTAAGACTGCCGCTCGTAGCTGCCGCTCAATGCGACGACATCTGTCTTTTATAGGCTTGTAATTTTACAGTGCTAAACTTCAGATGGCGTTGTTTGTGTGGTTTCCGTTACAAGTTTTTAATATAATTGGATATTAAGCCCCTAAGTTTTTACATTACAAAACGTTATTTATATTTTTTATAATTATCTTAAAAAGTTTTATATTTTAGTTATAAATATGAGCAAAAATAAATAACTAGATATAATCTAAAACATTAAAGTACCCGCAAAATTATAGTATGATTATAATTAATTATCCACAATGTTAGTTACAACAATATAAATTATTAAAGTACGCTAACAATTATTAACTTGTAAACCTGTTTTCTTGCTATTGGTTCCACCTCTCCAATTTAATTAAATTAAAAATTGTTGACAACAGAATCTTAAAATAAATCTTTAAAAATTAGGCCCTTCAGTTAGGAAGTAGCTATAACTTTTCAGTTTTATTGAAAGTTGTTTTATGTTTTATTGTTTTTTAATCTTCATTCAATGCACTATTTTTCAAGCCATTGGATATCAAGGAAGTATCTATTAAAAAAGATACTACCTTTTTTAACACTACAGTATCTTAAACTTGTGTTAAGTTACTATTATTGTGTAACTATTATTGTTAGATTAATGTTAGGTTAATAACTATTATATGATTATTTATAACAGAATTACTCGATTTTACTTTATATTATATTTACTATTAGTTGTCAACATTAATGATTACGGATAATAGATAGTGTAATCTAATTTAACCGGAAGAATAATGTTTTGATAACTGTAAAAGAGTGGGGCGGAAATGATGCCGAACCACCCTGCTAACGAGTCCGAAAGGTTTTTATTAGTAAATGGAGAGTGGCATTAGCTCAACACGAGTCGTTGCAGTAAGACGTGAAGTGTAGTTGAATTGTGTAAAATTGTAGAGCGAACCAAAGTGTAGTAGTTTGAATCTACCATTTTGTTTTCTACCTGGACTCGAGATAGTATTGTAGAAAGTGAAATAAAGTACAATAGTTGGAATCAACCCTTATATTTTCTACCTGATCTTGAAATAGTACAACAGATCATAAGTGGGATAAACAAGATACATATTTAATTATCTTGCCACGTGCACCGCTCGAATAATGTAAATATTTTTTCGTGTACATAAATTGATATTTCGCATATTTTCCTACCAAGTATAACTGTAATTATTGATTTTAAAGTTTGATAAATAATGAATTAGACCATTTATATGATTAGTTTTTTATTTATTTATTCTACCGTCTTTTTTTCGTATACGTCGAGAAATTAAAAACTTTATACTGTTGATAATGAAACTCTGTTTCTTTTGATAATACACGAAATTATAAAAACGAAATAAATTTACCAATGTTATAACTATTGCAGTATGATTAATTTGTACCAATAATAAATAATATGACAAAAAATAACCTACACAGCTTAACTATTTAATGTGCAACTTTTAAAATGAAATTCGGGTTCTAATTATAGAAATAAATTGCTATCTACTTTAAAAGAAAACATCTGGACAAGTTCTAAGCTTATACCTGTAAGTTTCAGATAAGCGGAGCCATTATGGATGATGAAATTGCTCAAGGACAAGAGCAAGGAAGGATGACCCGAGGAAAAGGGTTGAATGAGATTAGTGATGATGCGACCAGTCGGGGGGAAGGACTGGCGCATCTATCTAATTAAGGAGTTGATGATGCGACCAGTCAAGGGAAAGGACTGGCACACCTATCTAATCAAGGAGCACACAGGATAGGGGTGCAAGGACGGAATTTCAGCACGGGATTGATACGGGAAACGCACTGCTCAAGGATAGAGCAGGTATGTTTCAAGGATAAGGAAGGACGACCAAGGAAGGGAGTGCGAACATGGTATCATACTAGCGAGTCTGGTAGTGAGGATGGAAATGATGGGAAGAAGAAAAAGGGTAAACGTTCAACTCACCATAGATTGGAATCGAAGAGTAAAAGGAAGCGCGATCATTCGAAATCTTCGGAGGATGGCGCTTCACAGCATACTAGGCGTCAACGGCAAAGGAGTATAAGTAAGGAACCAGGTACTAATATTACATAAGATAAGTTTTACAGATATTTTAAGTACAAAATTTCAGAAAATATACAAAATTTGTCCATAAGTTGAAATGTTTCATTAAAGGAAAAATGTACAAAAAGTGTCATGCATTAATTCTTTTGAAATAAAATTTCCCATTTCGATAAGTATAAGTATCTAATAAAGATAAATATTTTTTATTTTAAATTTCAAAAGCATTCTTACTGTCTTTGTCCTATTAACTTTAATTATTGCTTACTTTGGTGTTAATTGTAAATTTATCATAAACACCGTTTAATCATGTTTGTTATAAATCTTTTATTATATATATTTTTTAATTACTGCCATCGTAACATTTTTGCAAAATCTATAACTAGTTGATAGCTTAATATGACCTTTATCTCCTTTAACATCAAACCAAAACATATTCATGGTCATATTTTCACTCTTAACATCCTCAGTCTTTAAAACCTATGACAGTTGCATTGTAATGTAGTGTGGAGAACACTAACAGTTCATCAAGCATTAAAAAACACAAGAAATATGCCATACTCAAGCTTAGTACTTTCATTTCCTTAAATATAATTGGGTTTATACTTGGTTCAATTAGTATTTATTTGAGGACATTTTTAATGTCCATCTTGAGGACAAAGTGAACAATTTACTTAAGAATCTATATGTTATAAGGTTTACATTTTGAAAGTGCTAAACAATTTGTCTTCAAAATTGTATTATCATCCACTACATTCATATTATACTGTAGTAATCTTAAAACCCGGAATATGTAAGTATGCATAGTCAAAGATATTGTCAGAGTTTTATTCAATTTTTTTCTTGGTATTATTTTTGTGGCTTTATGTAGTTTTTTCCACAATTTATTAGATTGATTATAATTTCAAATATTCTTTTATGTATGAGTATGTTATGTTATAATATATAAAATGTTCATTTTGTTAAAAAAATTGTATATTGATTGCACATGTAAACAATGGTAAAGTGGGCATAAGAAGTCACTTTTGTAAATTATTTGTATTTTTAAAAGGTATAGTTGTTACACACATTTAAAAAAATAGTTTTGTTTCTAAAATATGATAACATTATTAAGTACGTATTTTAAAGATTATTAATGCTGCTCCAAAATGTATATTTTTATATTCAGGTAAAGATGCACCACTATTAACAATTAATTGATACTAATTCTTGAAATTATGGAAAAGGAGCAAACCTTTGGAGAGGATTCAATTATCAATGTGCTCTTAAATGGGAAGTAGTTGAGTCTTGTGGATACCACATATTTTCTTGGTATTACTGCTAGTCATGCAACTGACATTAAAGCCATATTTGTTTTATAAAATAGTGCCGTACGTTCAATTTATATCTTAAATTGTAAAGAGCTGCGTAGAGAAAATTTAAATAAAAAAATATATTAACTTTGGCATAGCAATAATGTATGTATTATTTTACATACATAATTATATATTTACATTAATAATGTATGTAATGTATATGTACATAAAAACATAAATAGCTTTAATAAGAATAAAGATGTTTATACTTTAAACACTAGGAACAAACATAAGCTTGTAACACCAGTTACTAGACTCCATTGAGTCAGTAGTGCTTTTATGGGGTAACATATACGCTTTTAAAACAAAATTTCTGAAAATGTACAAAATTTGTCAATAAGTAAATAAGTTGAAATGTTTTATTTAAGGAGAAATGTACAAAAAGTCAAAAAATACATCAATAATAACCCCTCGGATTGAGGTGGTCGCTACCAAGCTTGTACTATTAAAATTTATTTAGAAAATGTATAAACAAAATTATTGTAAAGTGAAATATGTTTTAAAAAACGTCCCGCTGGGTTTCTTGTTGGTTCTTCCCAGTACAGAGGTATCTGTAAATAAAACATGACTTTCAATAAGTATTATGTAATAATCTGTATTTAATAATTATTATTCTATTGTATAGTATTCTCTGTAACATAATATATTTACTAACTTTTAACTAACCAGTTAAAAATAATGTGTTTAAAGAAATCAATCGATATTGTGCAAATATTGTTAAATTTAACACATCTAATGTTAATAATTTAAGCAAAAAATTTTTAAACAATAAACATTTTAAAAATACCCGATTTTTATTTTATTAATAGGAACTAGCAATTAGCACAAGAAATATAAAGATCCATTAATTACATAGCAGCACTTCTGCAATGTAATTAATGGTTCTAAAAATATAAAATTGTAAAGTGCAAATAAAGGCCGGGCCCAAAGCACTCTTAATTTTACGCCATCTGACGGATGGACACAGAACTTAACGTAAATAAAATTTAAGTTGCTCATCTATCTCTAGCACATAGTCAGTAATCTACGCGTCGCAGTAAGACGTGAAGTGAAGTTGAATTGTATATAAGTTTAAATTGTAAAGTGAACCAAAGTGTAGTAGTTTGAATCTACCATTTTGTTTTCTACCTGGACGCGAGATAGTATTGAAGAAAATGAAATAAAATATAATAGTTGGAATCTAGCCTTTTATTTTCTACCTAATCTTGAAATAGTACAACACTTGGATGAAAAATCTTGTCTCGTAGAAATTTGCAACTTTAGTATGTTTTTCTAAAAAATACTACTAATTGGTTGCGTATTATTTTAATTTCGATAGTTTTTAAACGATTTTTTTATTTACTAGCTTTTTATCATACATATCTTTCTTTTCTTTTTTTTATAGACTGTAGATATTTTTTTACTTTACGTGGTAGAGCCACGCTGCAGTTATATTAGTAGTATAGTTGTAGCACGAATGGGTCGGCTCGACCGGGGAAGGACCACGCTCTCACAGAATACCAGCGTGAAATAGTAGCTTAATGCTGCTGTATTTCGTATGGTGAGTGTAGAGAACCGGAGACCCTTTTTACGGGAAATGAGGCATTCCATCTCAGTCCTCATGGATGACAACGCATCTGCATTTTGATTTGTAATGGAAGATAGATGTAGATGTCTATGGGCCGCAGCAACCACTTACCATCAGGTGGACTGTGTGCTCGTTTGTCACCCTATTCTATATAAAAAAAATACATATCGTACACCTTAGTATATTATATATGTTTATTATAACTTATTGTAAGAAATATTGTTCAATTTACACAGTTCTTATCATAATTAACACTTATTTTAAACAAATAGACAGCTAAGACAGAAAACAAAGCTTTAATCGCATTTCTTAAACAAAGTTTTGAGCAATTTTATCTATAAAATTAATAAGAGTCTCTCGCCCTCTCGCTCTCGCAATGGCTATCCTTGTTTTTCCTTAACATATATGTTTACTACTCTAACATTGTATTATCTCTTTCTTTCTTTAAAACAATGGAAGTTTGTTAGAACTAATACTCGTAATGAACAATATATCGAATTATTTTTAATAAAATTTCCTTTAATCATTTAACATTTCAGTTCGTGTTGCGTAACCGATTGTTACGAAACACATGATTCTAAATGAAAACAAATGTTCTTGCATCCATCGCTACATTCATATAACATTCATACATTCACGCACTGTCTTAAGGTCTTAGCCCAGTTACACGACTCCGCTCCCACCCGGCAAAATAATAAAATTCAAATATAGGCTTTAAGTATTCCTCTTTAGATATATTTTACATTGGCAACATAAATTATCAGACAACTCGCTGTCAGGACTGCTCCGTAGTCGACGCCTCGTTGACCACGCGTTGCAAGCAAGCGGTCTGCGCGTAGATTACTGACTATGTACTAGAGATAGATGAGCAACTCAAACTTTATTTACGTTAAGTTCCGTGACCATCCGTCAGATGGCGTAAAATTAAGAGTGCTTTGGGCTCGCCCTTTATTTGCACTTAACACTTTTATATGTTTAGAACCATTAATTACATCGCAAAAGTGCTGCAATGTAATTAATGGTTCTTTATAGTTCTTGTGCTAATTATTAGTTCCTATTATTAAAATAAAACCGGATATTTTTAAAATGTTTATTGTTTGATAATTCTTTGCTTAAATTTTTAACATTAGATGTGTTAAATTTAACAATATTTGCACAATATCAAATGATTTCTTTAAACACATTCTTTTTAACTGGTTAGTTAAAATAATGATTTCTTAAATTTACGCGAACACTACATATTGAATAAAACTAAATTTATGGATTATATCGCGTTTATTTAACTGATTTTACTTATTTTTTTCAATTCCCGACGTTTCGGGTGCTTTACAGCAACCATGGTCACGGGAGGGACTGAGATGTTTGACGTCCCAATGTCATTGTTGGCTACCTTCTGTTTTTGAATATTAATCTTTGGTCCGATTTACGCAAAACGAACTTACAGTATCTTGAAGTCTTGCAATGGTATTATTGGGTTTGGATTTAATTTTGTTAATTATAGGATCCCAAGCAGATGGCAGCACCCAACCATCTTCTCTATTGAAATTAGGATGTTTTTTAATTTCAATAGCATCGCGTATCATCCTTGGTAGGAATCGGTGTTCTTTTGCGAGGATTTGTGGTTTATCAAATCTGATGCAATGGTGGGGACGATCTTGAACATGTTCACAGACTGCAGACTTCCCGGAGCGTCGGTGCTTTACGTCAGCTATATGTTCTTTCACGCGGGTTTTTATGAATCTTTTTGTTTGACCTATGTAAGAGCGACCACATTCACAATCTAACTTGTACACTCCTGCATCTTGTAGAGGTATATTACACTTGACGGATAGTAAAAATTGACTAATCTTCTTCGGCGGCTTGTAGTATGTTTTAATGGAAGCTCGCTTCAAGATGTAGCCAACCTTGTCTGTGACTCCTCTGACATATGGTAGTACAGCAGGCACACGTTCGAATGTGGCCGGCTTCACTCGGTCACTGTGACGTAGGCGCGGGATCCGAAGCTGGTTGTCTTGCAACACTTGCTTGACATGCGGCAGCTCGGCGGCCAGATGTTTTCTGTCACAGACCCCTCGTGCTCTCTGAAACAAAGATTTACCCACGGTAGCTAATTGTGAAGGATGATGGTGAGACACAGTAGAAATGAATGAACAACCAATTAATATACTAAAATCATCAAAGAAAAAACTAATAAAACAATCATAATTCATGATCAAATCATTACGTAAAAAAAATACATCTAAAATGAAGCAGGGTATAACATACCCGAGACAGGTTTGCCCAGGAATATAACGGCCGGTGTCCCACCCCACACTGCGATCACGCCACTAACCCGCCCCACGCACCCAGCTCTCCAGCTACTGAGCGAGTTAGAGTTTCCAGGTGAGGATTTTAAAAAATACACCACCTTGAAATGTTATCAGGGTGTGTGATACCCTGGCTCATGCTCGCCGGGTTAAATATGGTGTGTTAAACGATCTAAGACGCGGTTCTTCGAGTTATCTTTCCTTCGCAGATTTTATTTTATATTTCAAAGTGTTTTGTTTCTCCTATATAATATATTTAATATAAGAAAACAAAGATCAGCAAGCCGAACCAGTCTACAAGGAGAAATGCTCATGTACCGCCACAAGAATTCCACATTTTTAGGATTAAGTGATAAGGAAGAAGTGAGACGAAGTAAGAATGGGCTACTGACGGCGAAGGAATATTCACGACTGGCAGCCTCGTACCACTAATATCGTGATAACTTGATAAGACATGAAAAGTTGTTGCAACCCTTTGTCTTTCTATCGCATTTACCCAGGGAAATGCTCAGAGGTATGGTTCGGATTAATTCCAATATTTAAATTCCACCATTGCACATCGCAAAAAAGCTCACAATACCATCCACAACGTCCAGTACCATCACCATCATCCATTTGCACCATCTTCTATAAAAAAACATGCGAGAATATGATGGATATAGGTGACTCAGAAACGCGTTTGTAGCATTTGTTGAAGGAGGCTTATGTTTAACACGTGTGGGGGGATATAAAAAAATGGTATTGTTCATATAATAATACCTCCTAACGCCCTTTTCTGATTGCTCATTCTGATAGTTACCAAACAACTATAGTAATAGATGTGTTTTTGCCTAGAAAGAAGATGAAATACTTCATAGTCTGTGAGTACAGTAGATTACACGAAAAGAAAACCAGCATTAAGCAGCTTGCTTCTTTGTGATATTACCAAATGAAAGTAACACAATCCAATTTATGGTAAGTGGCCTATGCATATGTCTTCGAATCAAAACAAGGAATGAGATGAGTAGAATAAAACTCCGGTTCTAATCTTCTACGCAACACAGAAGCGCTGAACTTTTTGGTTATTGTAATATTAAGAAATTTATAGATAATAATAATAACCCCTGGGAAGATTGATAGTTACCAAGCTGTTCCTAATTTGTTTTGTGTCGTTAATTGTAACATACATGATTGTAAGCTGTTATTTAAAAAAAATAGTCTCACTGGGTTTCTTGCTGGTTCTTCTCAGGATAGAGGTTTTTTTCCGTACCAATTGTTTATTAAAAATGTGACTTTCAATATGCATTATTTATAATCTTTTTTAGTTTCTGTTTCTGTTTATTTAAGTATTGTGTAAGAGAAAGATATGTCTGACAGCAAGCCGACCATTTTCTATAGAATATGGGTGACAAGCGATCACATAGTTCTCCTGATGGTCAGTGGATGCTGTGGCCTATAGACATCTACATTTATTCTCGATTAAGTATCAAAATTTGGATGCTTTGTCACCACTGAAGACTAAGATGGTACGCCTCGTTTTCAGTAAAAAGGGTATCCGGTTCTCTACACTTGTCACACGAAACACAGCAGCATAAAGCTGTTATTTTACGCTGGTATTCTGTAACAGCGTGGTCCTACCCCGGCCGAGCCGACCCATTCCTGCTACAAGCATAATATATAGCTACAGCGTGGCTCTATTACCTAACTGCCTATTCGTAACTTTCAGAAAATCGTTATGTAAAATAATGTTAAATACTTTCAAGCTAAAAACTTTAATTAAAATGTTGGTAAATGTGTTAACAAAAGATGCTTTTATGTAATTAATTTCTCCATTTAAATACGCATTTAAAAAAACAACTCAAAAATCTTATGAAAAATTCTTTTCAGAGTTTTTAATTCAAGATTTATTTCATTGCACTAAATTTTGATACATTAAACAGCGGAAACCAGAGAGATGTTCCAGAGATATTCAAAAGAAGCCTTAAGAGGGATTATACAAGTTTTAATTAAAATATAAAGACGATATTTTCTTTAAACAAAATCTTAATTAATTTTTATAAAATAATGAAGTAACTTATCGCCGTATGAAACGACATCTAATATAATCCTTTACATTCAAACTAACTAAAAAATTATAATAGCATTAAGACGAACTAAAAACTTCCTACAATAATCCTGTTTGAATATAATGTTGGAAAGTCATTCCTTTCCTCAACACTAGATGGCGTTAGATGTCTAATAATTGTGAGTTTTAAACTCTATTCGACTCTCATCTCAACGACACTGATGAGAACTTATTCATTAAACAACTTTAAAAAAAGACGAAGATTGTATTTTCGACGTGTATAATTTTTATGTATATTTATACATTATTCGGAAATGTCTGAACCGGTTAAAATATTTCTTATAATATTCTGTATAGGGTGAGGTGCCAAGGGTGATCCCGTAAAAGATTAAATTTTTGTTGCAACTTAAAACATTCAAGTTGAACTTGTGATATTATTTAGTCTGTTTAAAATTGTAAAAAAATGTAGTTTGAACAAAAAGTAAGAACCGACTATAATTTCAATTCCATTCAATAGCTTCTCAAGTCAAGACTAATTAATCGATATACCATGACCAAGCACCGAATTCAAAAGATAATATTTTTGTACTTTTGAAGTAATTTTGACGTGACAACGTCTTATAAATTGGTTTGCCGGGTGACACTTCAAGAAACTGCGTTACGCTCCGCTCACGTTATGCGCTCACAATGAGAGCGAGTGAGAGGCACGCGTCCCTTCCACTCGGGCATGGTTAGCCCGCCTAAGAGCGAGAGAGACAGACATAAAAAGTGTTATTTCATCCTTCTTCCTACTATACGAATGAATATTCACATTAAAATTATTTTACCACTCAAAGTCGTTGTCACGTAAAACTTTCGCCCGTATACCGACTTTACAGGCAACCAATTTTTTTTTCTAATATACTTATTTTAATATTATTATTCCTTTTAAACATAAAAAAGAGTTACTTTTAATATTGTCATTACTTTCATGTAAGTATTGTATTAATTAGATATGATTGGCGTTTACCTTGTGTGTTCAATCAACGAATAAATGTGTTTTTGTTTTTCTTTTTCTCAGTCAATCAATCACAATGTGATCAATCTGAAGTTGAGATTTTGTTATTTTACGTAATAAAACTATAAAAATTATTTTTCTGCTTTCTACAGTTAAAATAAATTTAGTTTAAAATGCATCAGTCCCAGATGGTTATAAATATAATATTCCACAATATAATAATAATATTCCACAACTATCACACACAACGCTATCTAGTCCCAAGCTAAGCAGAGCTTGTGTTATGGGTACTAGACAACTGATATATATACTTATATATTTCTTAATACATAAATATTGTAGATAAATTACACCCAGACACAGAAAAAATTATCGTGCTCATCACACAAACATTTGTCCTGGGTGGGAATCGAACCCACGACCTCCGGCATAGCAGTCAGGGTCACTAACCACTAGACCAACAGGCCAGTCTAATATGTTTCTTTTTTCTTTTTTTTTTATAAAATAAGGGTGACACACGAGCACCCAGTCGGCCTGATGGTAAGTATATGCTGTGGCCCATAGATATCTACATTTATCCTCGATTAAGTATCAAAACACAGATGCGTCAAAACGAGGGTCTTCGGATCTCTGCAACCACCATACGAAATACAGCAATATTAAGCTGCTATTTTACACTGGTATTCTGAGAGATCATGATCCTTCCCCGTTCGAGCCAATCCATTCCTGCTACAACCATAATATAGCTGCAGCGTGGCTCTACCACGTACACACGAGAAAATTGTGTTGCGTGTACACGTATACGCAATACAGTTTTCTCGTGTATCCCGGAGACGTTTCACATACTTAAAATACACGTAGACAAACATCCACACCCGCCACATTTACCTGGATTGCAGTTACCACTTACCTTCTGGTGGAATGTACACTTGTCACTTTTTTTTATAGAATAGGCTGACAAACGAGCACACAGTCCACCTGATGGTAAGTGGTTGCTGCGGCCCATAGACATCTACATCTATCTTCCATTACAAATCAAAATACAGATACGTTGTAACCCGTGAGGACTGGGATGGAATGCCTCATTTCCAGTAAAAAGGGTCTCCGGCTCTCTACACTCACCATACGAAATACAGCGGCATTAAGCTACTATTTCACGCTGGTATTCTGTGAGAGCGTGGTCCTTCCCCGGTCGAGCCAACCCATTCGTGCTACAACTATACTACTAATATAACTGCAGCATGGCTCTACCACGTATAAACTTCAGTTATATACAAAAAGAAACTAATCTTGTTTCATGCGGAATTCGAACCTGCTACCCTTTGCGTTTAAACGTTCATTTGCTGCGCTATCAAGCCGTCAAATTATAAATTTTCTCAACATTTAAATAAAAATGTAGTCATCATTGACTTATATATTACTAGCGTAAGGATAGGCCCATATAAATAATTTATTCATAACATTTTCTTACAAGAAAAAGTAGCGCATCTGTCATAATTCAAACGTCATAACACGACGTAACCAGGGTCGGATTTCGTAATATAATTATACAATTTTTCCATTATTTCATAGTGTGTTGTATCTTAATAAAACTAGGCGAAAATACCGTAATTTTAAAAAATTTTAAGGTCAACCGACTTGTATTATTATTCCTTCTCCTTCCTTTCCTTTTACTATTTAATATTAACCCTACAATATCGAGAATTTCTGTATTATGCGTGAGTACTGCCTTGCGTAGGTCAACGACATAACTTTGTATATGCATACATGACTTTTTATCACTTTTTATCGTAGTTGGTTATAACTCAGTTGCAAGCCGATACATATAACGATTTCCTTTTTGCGATGATATATTTTACAGGTAACAAAGAAAACGTAAGTAAAACAAATTAATCTCAAAGAGCTTTAGTTGAAGTTATAAACAATTTAATTTTGTTATATGATATTATTGTTATAATAATTAAGTATTAGAATATTTTAAAAGCCGAAAATAAAAGATGAAAAAGTTTGGATGTTTTTGAGTATAACATTACAATTATTGTCCTTTAAATAAAACATTTTTTTTAAATCTTTGCCTTTCAGCTCCCTTTCCCGTGTTTTCCATGATAGACTTGTGATGCATTCTGACATTTATATACTTCTTAACTATGGCTCGAATAAGGTGCAATCTATGATTCAATGTTCAAATCTATGTTCAGCAGTGGACTTGTGAAGGGCTGTAATGATGATGATGATGATGATGATTCAATGTCGCCGGCTGATCAACAGAGTGCAAGTTTAAAACAATGAAAGTGCTCTTTCCTATAAATTTTGCTAGAGTTTTTGTTGACAGAAACATATAGTCACTTTTAGCCATAAATTGGGGTCTATTATTGTGTCATATTTTTTTCGGTTTTTAGGCATACATCAAACAGGGCCGGAGAAGGAAAGCAAAGTCCGCACATATTTGTTAATTCAATTAGTTTATGAAAGAATTATTTTTCATTACTAACCAGACTGTTTACACAAATTTCACACTTAATATTTTTTGTTGAACTTCATGAAAACTACAATATTTACTTTTGTAACAGGATGAAGGAATGTTGTTTTCAATTGACCTTACTTATGTTGCAACCCAGAATGTTTGCAGCTTTAACATTCGTAAAACATCCATCAAATGTGAGAGCTTCGACATTGACACCGACGGAATTACATTTTTAAAGACAAATATTTACAGTATTTGCTATAAGTTCACTAGTAAAACCATCCACTAAAATAACCGACTGGTATTTTCCAATTTTCGGAAAGACTAACGAGCATCATTACAAACACTTAAATGGCTTTCTTTTCTTTGTCAATTTTTTCATACCCCATGTCTACGTGACCAACATTTCTTTCGACTTTCCATAATTTGGCCTGTCGAATGTTCATCTCATCAAAAATTAAACAGCATTCAACATTTTCTGACATACTGTCCCTCTTGAGTTTAAGTATTTCAAACGATTCCTGTGTGAATCCAGGTTCGCCGTTAATGGAGCTATACCTATAACAAAGAGTACAATCAAACCTATGAAGTAAAACATATACGCGTCCGGTTTATAACACATAACTAACAAGTCTTTATTAATTTACCATTTAGTCAAGGTTCTTGGGTGAGGAAGACAACAGTCAAATTTTCGCCGTACATATTTATAGGCAGAGAGAGAGTAAAATTTTAATATCATAGCAAATTTTCGAAGGGCGGGTGGATAAGACGGTCGCTTTGTTTTTCTTGGCTTGTTTCTATTTCTACTGTATTTATTTTTAAGCAATTGTAGTCTGTAAAGCTCTGTTATTTCTGCTTTTGTTCCAAGAGCAGACTCAATTTCCTCTGTGATATACTTTTGCTGTTTCAAATCCTTAATTATATATAGCAGTGATTTGTTTTTTTTTAACCTAGCATTCTGTTTTTTTAATTTTTTTATTTTCTTAGCTGAAACCCTTTGACGTTTTTCTAACCTATGAATTCTTTCTTTTAGGTGTACTTCCCTTGGCGTGTCAAATATTGAATTGAGATCGGTTGAAGACCGGAGTTCTTCGTTCTCACAAACCTGTAAATAATTTACATAGATAGGGTTCTAAATATGGAGAACTAGTAAACAAAATTTAATTTACTGTAGATAAGTAGGTATGCATGAGACCAATACCTCAGTCTCCAATCGCGGTATAGCCGATCCTTACAGCCTTCGTAGTCCGGCTTTTGAAATATCAACATCTTTGTCACAAAAATGAGCAGAGCATACTCTTGCGTTTTTATGAGGCTTGAAATAAGGCTCTTTTCGTTGTTCCCTAATAATACGACTCCAAATATCTTTACGTGTTGAATCATTTGGAAATCTGTAATTTATAAATTATTTGAAACGCAATTTGTCATCGCACGCCTATCCATTTTTACCAGGAGCTTGATGACGGCAGCAGCTTCTCTCAGTTTGCGTGTTGAAAAGAAAACAGAATTTCAAAATATTTTATGAATCAGATTTTCAGTTTCAATTAAGTAGTTATTGTTTCTTTTGTACTTCTTTCGTTTTACCCCTATTGAATATAGAAAAAATTAGGTACCAATGTTCAAAATTTAACTTACTCTAACTTGATACAAATTAAAACAGAAATAAAAATAAAACCGTCAAATAACGAAACGTATAGATTATTCGCGTGATGCCTATATATCGGCGCATGGGAAAAGAAACAATAAATGTCAAACGTGGTATAATTTTGGACAAAAATATTTTGAAAATAATATAATTTTATTTTCCATGTACAATATTTTGAGGGTCTGAATCCAACCCTGGCGTAATCTTGGTAATGTAACTAAGCAGACTAACTGTAAAACTGTGTGTTGAAAATGCGTTTATATAATAACTTAATTATAACAAAATTAATGTAAGGTTTCCTTACCTATGATAAGATATCCCATGTTCCTTTTTTTTCCTTATATCGTAATTTTTGCATCCATTTACAACGCAAATAGGCATATTTATGACAAGATGACAATCAAATCTGTCCTGCGCGCGCACCACTGACGAACGATTCGCGCTGGCCCTAATTTAGGGCCAACGCACTGGTCCGTATTAGTTGTTCAGTCGGCCCGGTCCTTACGCTAGTAATATATAAGTCAATGGTAGTCATATGTAAAGATATGTCGTGCTGTAGCATTTTAGTAATTCTCTTGGATGTAAAAGTTATAACTTTTCGTCGCTAGATGGCGGTAACAGTTCGTTGGTGTTGAATCAGGATTAATTACAGAAAAATAAGCACTCAAATCAATTCAATGGAATTAAACAGGGTACTGGAATTTATTATGAGATTACACCCATACCTGCGTGTGTGCTTGGGATGTAAAAAAATCGGGTCATTCTTGCATTGCATTCTCATTACAAGGTATCAAAAGTCATCTGTAGAAACTAGACATAGCCCATAGATAGCTGGGATACGAGAAGAAGGGAGGATATTTAGCTGCCTCGCTTTGCAGGAGGGTTTGCAACAGCAGTTCTTTATTATTTTGTGTTGTTATTAGGACGATGCTGCTGCCCATCTCCTGTTACATTTTTATCCGTCGCCTCTTGCTTCACGCAAAAGTTGGTTAGGTTATGAGAATGTGTGTGAAAGCATTCCTGTGGCCCTGCCAATATGCGGCGAAGGTGGAACTTCATGGGATTTTGATGGGGCGAGCTATTACTTATCACCGCCGCAACGAAGCAGGTATAGTATGGATCCTCATGTAAAATAGGTAGTAGTTTATCCTACACTGCCAGTACACAGCATATAAACTGATTCTAAAATGCAATGTATTTCTCTTGTCTGAGCAACTGGGGTTTTCTCACTGGTAGCATCAATGAAATTTTAAAATAAAATTTTTGTGCTGATGTACCATGTACTCGGCAGTGAAGGATAACATCGTGGAGAAACAATGTGTGAGCGAAAAAAAATTTAAAAATATAAGGTGAAATTCGCAAACAGGCTCTCTAGAGCAGCCCGGCGGACTAATTGTTTCGTAATCCTCTCAGAATTGAGAGGTCTGTGCCTAGCGGTGGGACGTATACAGGCTTTAATTTACTTGTACTTTATCACTTTAACATATTTCTAATAAGATAACCTTTACCATGTCTAAGTTAAACACCACAGTCTTGCTTATCAGTCAGCTCACCATTTTGTAGTTGATGTCAATCTGGTAAAAAATATGCAGCGTGGCTCTACCGCGTCTCTCTAACAGCATTTAGTTGCAAATAAACGTTGTCCTAGGCCACAGCATCCACTTACTGTCAGGCAGAATTTGTTCTCGTTTGTCACCTTAATAGAACGTAAAAGTACATCAATGGACAGAGGATTCTCCGGATGTAAGAAGCAACCAAAAGAGGCAGCTGAAGTCAGATCTTCAGCTGTCTCTTTTGGTTGCTTCTTACGCCTTTCGTTTATTGTTCAATTTTTTTTACTTTATTATGACAGCGGTACAACTGAACAGTTTTGGTACCAAATTTTAGAAGGCTTCCAGGTATTAAAAAACGTTACACATACACTGGGATTTTCTCTTGCATCCTAGATGCAGTTTACGTAATTAGATTGCGCAAGCACAAACATTCAGACCAGAAACAATTTGAAAGTCATATAAATACTTATTTAGTACAATATTTGAACCCGCAGGCTCAAGGCCGCAATTAATAGCTAAGCCAAAACGGCGTATTTTAAAATAATAACTTTGTGAGGAAAAACGAAATATAGAAGCATGGCAGGGGGTTAGATTACAGGAAGTTTAGTAAAAAAATATTTACTCTAGTGCATTACCCAGATAGAAAACATAGGAGTCAGTTTCTTAACCCTACTGCATATTTGACGTTATTACCAAACGGCAATCTCACCACACTTGCTGCTCACCTTTAATTGTATAAAAAATCAATTTACTTTCCGCTCGAATTTCGTACTTTAGTATCTTTAAATGTATAAGGGTATAGAGTTATCGATTTTAACAGTCAACATTAGTCTGAGTGCACACTTGTCTAGATGGGAAACGGCTGAAGCGTTAAACGGAATAAATAATAGGCCACTCTGAGCTTCTAGTACGGAAACTGCTGTATTTAATCTTCTAATTTCTACAAGCTCTCGAGACACAGTATTTACTTTATGTATGTATATAGCCTTATACAGACTAAGCGTTCTAATATACGCATTATCTAGGTAGGTACACACACGTGTACAGGTGGATACGCGTACTTCAGGGTATCATTATGCATTGCGCGATTTTGAACGTGTGGTGACAAGTCACGAGTCACCAGTCAGTATCCGCCATATCTCGAAACACGATTGTCGTGTTCACCACCACTGCAGCATTTCTATTCTATAATTCCATCCGCATATTTTTTGAATAACTTACCTATGTCAAGAGCAATATTTTATTTTAAAACTAAATGATAAAAACATCAATAAAATTTTAAACAAGTCGAAATGTCATTTAAATAAAAAATTATATTAAAAGTCAAAATTAAAAATTGAGAGAAAAATAAAATAACGCTCACACATAATGAAATTAAAATTAACTATCGTACATTATAATCGAATTATTCTGTTATTACTTGAGCTGCAAATTTTTTAAAATGTGTTAAGGAGTTTGAGAAAACATCTAGCTGAGAAGTTCCTTTTTCTGTTCCACTGGATATAGAGTTGTGAATGAGATTGTAACTCCTCACCGCTCTGTTTAAAGGAGCATAATGGCCCAAATTTGACGTAGCTGGATAACTTTTAAAAGGAGGTATCTTAAGTCTGTATGGCTTTCTTGGTACAGCAATATTTACTCAAGGAAAAAATCAACGGTGTCAAAATTTTTATTTATTAGCTTTTACAGAAATATGACGTCAAATATTTATGTAAGTATTAGTATATGGACCAGTATATATTTAACACATCCACTAGACGATGATATGGCGGCGGTATAAGCACGACACAACTCACACACCTAAAATGCACACTACGCGAGCAATCCGGGTTCGATCCCCGCCGGTACTAATAAAATTGTTAATTGCAATTTTATATGCAAATTAACCACATGGTCAGCAGTGAAGGAAACATCGTGGGGAAACCTATATGTCCAAAAATAAAAGTAAACTATTAAAGACATGTCTGCAAACATACATTTGTAATCGGTTGACACTTCCTTGCTCCAATTCTCAGTAATGAAATGAAGCCTGTGCTAGGAGTGCAACGTATATGGCCTGTAGCTTTACGTTTATTTTACAGAATACCACTGCTGGAGAAAGGCTTCTTCCTAAGTTTGCCCCTTAACCTGATATTAGGCTTAACGCATCCAGTTGCTGCCAGCCGCCTTGTGCAGATCGTCGCTATATCTGGCCAGAACAACACATTCTGCACTATTTTTGGATTTGGAATTCAGTGTCATTGACTTATCGGCGATAGTTGTAGGTAATCTAAAGTTATTGGTTATTATTTTCCAAATACTTTTTTCCTCTTTTGTAAAGAGTGTGACAAACGTGCACATAGTCCGCCCGATGGTAACTGAATGCTGTGGCCCACTGACATCTATATCTGTCTTCTATTAAGACTTAAAATTCAAGTGCGTTGTCCCCTCTGAGGAATAAGAGAAAATTCCTCGTCTCCATTTCAAAGGGCCTCTGGTTCTCTATAGGCATCATATGAACCACAGCAGCATTGAGCTGCTGTTTTACGCTGGTATTCTGTAAGATCATAGTCCTTCCCCGGTGGAGCCGACTCATTCGTGCTACAACTATATAAATATAACTGCAGCGACTCTCTACCACGCCAGAAATTATATTTTTAGCGAGTTTCTATAAAAAAAGAACCGTTTATGTTATAAACATTATAAGCAATGCTTATTAATGGAAGTCATTCTAATGTATAATTTACCACTGGTTCTGAAAATACTTCTGTCCTGGGAAAAACTAACAAGAAACCTGGCGCGACGTTAACTTTTGAAAAAATAATGATTTACAATCACGTATTATGTTTCACAATTAACGATACAAATCATATTAGAAATAGTTTGACGATGATCTTTTTTTGTAGAATAGGATGACAAACGAGCATGCAGTCCACCTGATGGTAAGTGGTCGCTGTGGCCCACATACGTCTACATCTATCCTCGATTACGAATCAAAATGCAGATGCGTTGTCACTCGTGAGGACTAAGATGGCATGCCTTGTTTCCATTAAAAAGGGTCTCCGGTCCTCTACACTCACCATACTAAACCCAACAGCATTAAGCTACTACTTTACGCTGGTATTCTGTGAGAGCGTGGTCATTCTCTCTCATTATATTACAACTATACTGCAGTTATATTGCAGCATGGCTCTACTACGTACAAAAATTATCTCATTCCCAGAGTTAATATCTAATCTTAATCTAAAAGGTTCTGATATGTCTAACAGAATTTTAGCCATACAAGATGTATTACAGTAACAATTATGAAAAAACTAACAGCAAGATATATCAAACACTTTTTGGATTGTTACTTTGATGAAAATCGACACTGCAGCAATTAGGGACCGCTTCCCTGCTTTGATTGCTCAAATAGACTATGCACACTAAACTTATCATTGAATCGATCGGTAAACAAAGAAAAAAGAAAAAAAAACACTAACGTCCATCGACGACCGATCTACCCAAATGGATTTCATATAACAGATAATATATTCAGTTGTTCGTAACATTCTTCAATACATTTTTTTGTATGATTTTTATAAAATAAGGGCGAAAAATGAGCAAACAGTCCACGTGATTATAAGTGATTTCCCCCTCTACTGTTTCTTTGATTAAGAGGCCGTAAACGTGACTGATGATGTTGAAGTCTCAGCTTCGAATACTTGATCGAGTCAAATTCACATAAAATCCTCAGTATCATCAACATCATCATTATCATTACAGCCCTTCACAATTCCACTGCTGTACATAGGCCTCCGCCAAGTAATGTCACAAAGCACAGTCCTGAGCTACCTGCATCCATCGACTTCCTGCATGTCTTACCAGGTCGTCACTCCATCTAGTGGGGGGGGGGGGGGTCGCCCTACACTTCGCCTACCGGTACGAGACTACCACTCGAGAACCTTCCTTCCCCATCGGTTATCGGTTCTTCGAGCTATATGGCCTTGCCACTTCAGCTTACTAAGTATCAATCCAGAAGCAAATGTTGGATGTTCAGAAGTGGACTTTTGATAGGCTATAACCGTAGCGGTATATGAACCTCATATGAAAGTCTCTTTTTATAGAAGATGGGTGAAAAACGAGCACACAGTCCACCTGATAGTAATTGTTAGATGTAGTTCATAGACATCTACGTGAGGACTAAGATGGAACGCCTCGTTTCCAGTAAAAAGGGTCAAACAAAAGGTACAAAACACAGCAGCATAAAGCTGCTATTTTACGCTGATTAGGTATCAAAATGCAGTTGCGTCGCAAGCAAGGCCACATATGTGAGTAAACCCTGAGAACTAAGAAGAAATGTCTAAAGCGGTTAGACCATATTTTTTCGTACACGTTGACTTGATTTAGAATATCACATTTCTTAAATAACTAAAAGTATTACTGTAAGATAAGCGAATCCGTACTTTTATATAAACGATTGAAATCTTTATCATTTTCAACCCTTGGATTTGAGGACATTTGTAAGTTTGAAGACATTTTTATAGTAACATGACTTTTATTTTCAAGATATATGCTTAAAAATATGTTTGAGATAACCTAGCTCTTTTTTATTGATTATGTGTGACAAACGAGCACATAGTCTACCTGATGGTAGACTGTGTGCTCTTAGAAATCTACATCGACACTCGACTAAGAATTCAAATTAAGTTGAAGATAAGATTAAGATGGAGTGTTTAGTTACGAGTAAAAAGTGTCCTCGGTGTTGTACACCCACCATACGAAACACATTATTGAGCTCATTTTATATGCTTATTATATATAAAAATTACAACTGAATGTTATAAAATGCTGCCGTGTCGTACCGCTACCGTATCGTGTTAACTATTTAATAGTCCTACCTATGGGGTGTTCTAATAGAGATCTAGGTCTATGTTCAGAGGTGGAATATTGTGAGCTGTTATTGATGGAAGAATGGACGACTGATCAAAATAGTTAGGAAATAAAAAATCTGACTCCACAAAAGAAATTGCTGAAAAGAAAAGAAAGTTATACCGAATATCTTTTTTAAATATTTTTTTTAAATAGTATGGTTCTCAGACAAACCGATAGAAGTATTTTATACCAATATTTATATAACGCAAAAATCATTGGAATTATTAAGTTGAATAAAAATTTAACTTATAAAGATACAAGTGACTTTAAAGAACTCACAAGAATAGAAATAATTTACACACAATAGATTCGAAAATCAATGCTAAGGCATAGTGCATGCAATGAATTTACATACTCGTAGATTCCCGATTTCAGAAGCCAATATGTGGAATTTATATAATTCCCTTTTTTTCTGAAGTAGCCTTTACTTTCAAAAGTATTTTATTACCCTTTTTTGAGGACTAAGGAATATCACAAGCTCACGATAACAACTGACAAATCGTCTATATAATTCCAGTAGCGACCATTGTTTTTCGATAAACGAAAGTTTAAAAGTTTAAACTTCTTCTCCTATTTTATCATCGCCCTTAGAGGTGGAATTTCTTCCTTAAATTTTTATGGGCCATCAATTTAATACAAGAACGAGAGTTAAGAGTCGGCAAAAATGTCACGTAACACACAGTAGAATTGCAAACCTCTTCCTTTTTTAATCAGTACGGATTTTTTTAATACAATTTATTTTAAACAAGGAAAGCTACATATGCGTTGTCACTTCTAAGAACTTAAATTGAAGCCCTATTATCTGTAATTATACTTGCACTTTATACTCTTTACACAGCAGTGGATGCAGATTTGCTTGATGGTAAAAATAGCTAAAAGAGTGGTGCTTACCTATGCCGACAAATATTTATAGTCCTATTACTTAGGATTTAAAAAGTAAGAGAATGATCCATTTTTATAGCACAATCTCTCTTTTATTATTTTATAATATCTTATAATCATAAAGATTGTGAAGATATTTTAATTAATGTTTGGTATAGGAATTTAAATTAAGATACTATAAATCAAAATATATTGCCTTTTTATAGCGTCTGCTACATTCCACTTCACATAATGGACTAGTTTACGATCGATGTAATTTGCGTTTGCTTTGGTATAGTTCTTACTTGATACAGAGAGAAAGAAAAACTAAGATCATATATTTTATACCACATGTTATCGTGATTTGAAAAGATCCTCTGACACGATAATTCTATTGTGCAACAATAGAATTATCGTGTCAGAGTAGATACACACATACATTATATTATTGTGTATTAGACAGGGCGAGTTTTATAAATCATCATTTGTAATCGCTAGCTGATGTTTCATTCGTTGTAATCTTAAAATTGTTTGAAGCTTAATGCGCCATGGATGAATCAAATGCTCGATAAACGTACCCGCATGCTCCGCACACTAAACATCGCCATTAACCAAGAGGGACTGATTTCGATTGGTATTGTCTTCTTATCCGATATCTATGGTTTGATTGATTGATAATTTTGAATTGATTATTGCAGGATTACTGGAACATTTAGGCTGAATTACTTCTTTTTCAGGAGCCTTTCACCAAGCTCATGAACTTTTTTATTCCTAATACTAAATTCAATTCTAGTCAAATACCACTTTGCAGATTTTTTTAAAGATACACCTTTAAAGTAAATGTTACCGGCAAAAACATACAATACACAATATTTATTTATTTTTGTTATGACACAAGCTAAGCACTGTAAAACTCACAAAAAACTAAAATTATAAAAGATTATTTAATTGAATTTAGTTTTTTTTGGTTAGTAATTGGCAGTGTATTATGTATTACATATAATATGAAATGAAATGAAATGAAATGAAAAATGAAATGAAATGAAATGAAATTTATTATTAACCTACATTACATTGTTGTTACAATTATTTTTGAGCTCTGAAGCCTGTGTTAGTAAAAACTGTGCTACAGGCCTCAGACTTCCCCATCTATTGTCTTAGTATTATAATGTAAGTATATTACTATTATAAAGAAATTTGTTAGTTAAAAAAATTAAATGATAAGTAATTAAAAAAGTGATAATATGGTACTAATTCTAATGTAAGGCCAAATTGCGCGTGTGCGCGCGCGCGTGTGTGTGTATGTGTGTGTGTGTGTGCGTGTGTGTGTGTGTGTGTGTGTGTGTGTGTGTGTGTGTGTGTGTGTGTGTGTGTGTGTGTGTGTGTGTGTGTGTGTGTTCACACACGAGCGATTAAGTGATATTTATGAACAATTCTTCAATTGCATTATAATTCAAGTCGTTAAGAGTTTGTTTTAATATTTTCTTGAATTCATGATTATTAAGGTTAATAATAGTTTTAACATTTCTGTTATTAACAGTTTTAACTTTGTTGAATAATTTATTATAAAGCATTGGTGCACAAAAATTGTAGCTTCTGATATAAGCATGTTATGTATTATAAACACAATGATAAAAAAATTGCCGCATGGTGGTTGTGTATGAGAATTCATCGCCTCATTTTGTTTCGTGGGAATGGGAATAGTCGATATGGGAAATGCCAAAACGCTTTTATGGCTTTCAGTAAATGGTGGTGAACTCTGTAATTTTTCTAAGCCGTAAAATACTCAGATTATCGACGGACAGCAGCGTTAAATTTACTCACGTCTAGTACAGCTACCTGTTAGGTTCCTGCCAGACGTAAATATCAAGGTATATTCTCCCTAGAACGGGACAAGCTCATTTTCGAAAGCGCACTTTTATAGGTCGGTAAAGAACAAGAAGAATATTAAATATCCACTGTTGTCATACGATACCTAGCACTTTAACATAAAAGTGCAAATATATAATTTTATTTCCCGTGCTAAATAAACATATTAGTTCCAAGTCCTTTTAATTCGTAAATATCTGTTTTCAGTTCTTATTCATATTTGAGGAAAAAAAAGGATTTCTCAAGGTTCGAAAGTGTGGTTGCACAGTCTTTATTTTTTTGTAGTTATAAGAAAATGACGCTGATATTCGTATGATGGCAACTAGAGCTCAGGTTATCAGCACTGAAACACGCACTGTATTTGTTACTCGTATCATCTTTCTGTTAACGTTAATAAAAAAATCGCTCTTAAATAATATCTCGTATATTGTTACCATAGCAGCCAACAAGAATGAATTATTATTTCACTGGATGAGCGCGAAATAAGAATCGTGACGGCTTTGATTAAAACGACTTTTACGGATTTTATCGCGTTTAATTTTAATTTTAATTATTTTTATTTTTAATTCCCGACGTAGTGTTCGCGTAAATATAAGAAATCATAACGTAACGTAAACGTAACATAATGGCTATAATTCGTTCCTCTTAAGTCTCACTTAATCACCTTTTTCTTTCTCGTAGATTTCTCGTAGACTATCTCGATTACATATTGTTACATATTGTAATTCTATCGGAAATTTTTATTGTCACGAACCTCAAGCTCGTAACAATATATATGACAACCGCATTATACTCATTTATTATATTTTAAAAGATATTTTGTGTACTATTAACTTCTGCCCGCGTATCCACCTGCATGGCATTATAAAGTTATTTATGCTCAATTGCTAAAGGGTTGGCGTTAGAATACAAAATTACTTAAGTGTTATATTAGGATTATTTTTGTAACTATTGCCGCACAGCGTCTGTCTCTCTTGTTAGAAAATGAATATTGAAAGGTTTTTAATTTATATCAAAATTTAGTAGTTAATAAATAACCTTTTAAAAATATAATAAACAAATATAGTGCGTCTGTCATAAAGAAAAAAACGTTGAGAAAAAAGGGGATCGGTACAGTTGCGTGTAAAACGAACGAATCATAGTTAACGCGTTTTTTAGTTTGCTTTAACCTAGCGCGTTAATATACACACATATAAAAGAGTCCTAAGTGCAGTTGAACATTTCTCATAAAGTTTTTGGTCAACATCAAAAAAGGAAGTACGCGATTTGATCGTCATTTATAAACCGCTTAGAATTATTATTCTTTTAAATAACTTGTCTTCAGGCGTGGTTCCACGTGAATATAAAAACATCTTGATGTTGAAGATATTTGTTTTCGATATGTAGAAAAACTTGTGACTTTTGATATTACTTCATAGAAACATATTGTATTATGTCAGCGTCCCAGAATAACTTTATGTGGGCGCTACAAATTTTCCACGTCCAAAATTGAAAAGCCTTATGAGGATTATGAAACTGTGAATTTTCATATAAAAAGCGATAACGTTTTCCCACCAGTAAACATAGTCTAATTTTCATAATTTTTGAAATTGTTGTATATATAACAAAGAACTAGGTACGTACGTTTAAATTTTAAGGAAATATTACGAACGATGTAAGTTATTAGCCTCTAAATATCTATATTTTTGACTTAAAAACTTCCTCGAGCGTTTTTATTTTTCTTAATTAAACTAAACTGATTTACTAAAAAAGAAGAAACGTACAAACCTAGGCTAAGGTGTACTGAATCTAATGATAAATATCTCAAAAATATCTTATTAAATGTTTAGGGGGGTAAAAATGTTATCGCCCGAAACAATATTTCAATAACGCCCTCTTTTCCCAAAAGAGGGTCGCTCATGATAAGGCACAATAGAGCTTAATCAGCCGGCTGCTTGTCCCCAAAGGCGGTTTTTAGACACAACTCACACAAAACTAGCGTGAAACGGTAGAATTACGCTGCTGTGTTTCGTATAGTAAGTACCGTAGACTTTTTTTACTGGTAATGAGACATTCTATGCTAGTCTGCAGGGCTGACAACGCATCTGCATTTTTATTCTTAAAATCGATACTAGGTAAAAATTAATTAAAATTAATATCGACGACATGTGAAGTTCGCCAACACTTATTGGGGCAACGTGGTGGACGATTCCTTGCCCTCCTGTCACTTCTCGATGAAATAATGTTGCCAGTATAAAGATCAAAGAATAATTTTAAAATTATGCTGTTCGTCACAACGTAACAATATTATAAGATGTTAAGAATAACTAAATTAAGAATAATAAAATGCGTACTACGTCGTGAAGTCTTCAAGTATTACAGCTACGTCCAGGAACTAAGATTGAAGTTCTTGCTTTCTGTATTAGTTTTTAAATTTAGTAAATTTATTTCATCGCCTTCATCTAACTCTTCATTGGATTAAATTGATCCAAACAAATAACCATATAAATATTATCTTGTCTCAAGTCATTGATCGTTCATAATTAAATAGACAGATCGTAGTTTCTGTAGTCCTTTTTTAAATTAAAAAAAAACAAACACATCGAAACTTTTTTTAAATATAGGATAGGGTGACAAACGAGCACACAGTCCACCTGATGGTTAGTGGTTGCAGTGGCCCATAGACATCTATATCTATCTAATATTAAATTTAGATCATTGTTTAAATCTTATGGTCTTTTTAATTTATTTTTGGAGCCAACACGTATTGCTGAATCTAGTGCAACATGTATAGATAACATTTTTACAAATGTTAAGCCGTTCAATAAATGTATAATTCAAAAATTGAGCTCTGATCACTGTGGACAATTTGTTTCATTACCTTATGTTCACAAAAAGCAAGTAGATAAAAAAGTAGTGTTTGTTCCAGTAAATGCACATCGCTTGGAGAAGTTTAGAAGTAACATAGTTGGTAACGCCAGTTAACAATCTACTTTATCAACATTACATTACATATCGCATTGAGTTCGTCCTAAGTTATGTCTACTTTATCAACATGACTAGTGCATATTTTTTGTTTCCTTCCTTCCTTCCCTTTCCTACCGCACGCGCTGCCGCCGAGGTGAAAAAGAGGATCTCGGCGCGCGTCAGTATACTAAGTGATATTACGCCATCCGCAGCGCACGGCCACCCGTCGCGTCTTATATATATATTAACCGCAAACCGCGCAGGACGAACATTGAGATCTCCTGTTTATCTTTAATACTCACCGCATCAGACATTGTGTCTTTGTAACTCATAAAAGTGTGAGACGCCCCCGTAAGGGCAAAGGTCGAGAGTGTGGGACTTCACGAAACTGTTAACCGAGAGTGCGTGTGCGCCGAACCACGTGGCGAGCTTGCTGTATAGCAGACACTCCAGGAGGAAGGCAAGGCAGCCCTCATCAGGTCAGTGCGTGCTATCCCACCTATTTATTTTCCCCTTTGCCGTATGCACCAAAATTACAGTCCACTAAATCTTTATCGAAGATACCTTAAGTTACTGGCGTCTCCATTTTTAATGGTCCTTCTCGCTGGATTGACCTTGACTTTCCATTTTTAAAGGTCCTTCTCGCTGGATTGACCTTGACTTTCCATTTTTAATGGTCCTTCTCGCTGGATTGACCTTGACTCTCCATTTTAATGGTCCTTCTCGCTGGATTGACCTTGACTTTCCATTTTTAATGGTCACTTCTCGCTGGATTGACCTTGACTTTCCGCCCTTATTAGATCGTTATCGTAATAAGCGTTTATATAATTAATTATTTATATTTTAATCCGACTTCGGATTAACCCCGCCCTTATTAGAACACTAGAATAGGTCCTAATAGGTGACATTCATAGTAATTTTAAAACTATATTCATAGAATGAATAAGCATATAATTATCTATATAAATTATTTGTTGTATGTTCACATCACGTCATCAACTTTTAACTACATCTATAGATTATACTGTTAATTACCTTTATTATTTGCATATATAAAAGGATTATATTCGTTATAAATAACTTCATAATTATTATAAAAGTTAACAATTAAAGTTCATCGTTAACAAAACTAATATTTAATAATTCAACCGCGTAGCGAGGTCGCTTACAGACTACCCGCTTATAATTATATTATTTTTGCCGCATAACTTAAGTTGTAATGCCGCCTAAAAAAACAAATAGCATCGAATAATAGCGATTCCTCGGATAATGAGGGCACACCTGATGCTGAGTTGGTTTTATTGTTAGCTAAACGAGATGCTTTATTTGAAATAGTGCAAAAATTATATGATATGTCCTCGGACATCCTCACAAACACTTCAACGATGGAGCGTTTTCTTGATGGAAGTTCTAATATTAATGCTTTACGTATTGAGTTTAAACAGGTCTTAGATAATTATAATTCACATTTATTAAAAATAAACCCTATTGCTAAACCTGATTATAACAGCCTCATTGCGTTTGAGTCTCTTTGCGGTAGAATAAATAGGCTTTATTTACAATATTCGCAATCTAATTCACAAAGTACTAGTACACCATCTAAAGCCAGATACACACTTCCGCCTATCGAACTTATGCCATTTTCGGTTGACATTCGCTCATGGCCTTTATTTTATGCTAGCTTTAAATCAACCGTCCATGACAACACATCGCTTACCGACGCTGAAAAGTTATACTATTTGCTAGGTAAACTAACGGGCAAAGCCCTATCTGTATGCTCAGGTATAACTCCTTGCGCTGAAAATTATAAAATTTTATTGCAAGCACTCGTTGACAAATATGAAGACCGGCGTATGCTAGCATCTACATATATTAATCAGATGTTCGAATTTAAGCCATTGCAATCGGCCACCGCAAATAATTTTGATTTATTTACTGATAACTTTATAAGTGCAGTGCGCGCTTTACAAAACTTAAAGTTAGATAATCTCGGGGACTTAATTGTTCTTCATATCGCGCTTAAGAAGCTGGACCCGGATACCATTCGCTCTTTCGAATATAGTCATAACTCGATGGTACCTACCTTTGATGATTTAGTAAATTTTATTAAGACCCGCTCCAAAGTTTTGCAACGCACCGATTCTAGTACAAATTCTAATAGCGCACCAAACAATCGACGAGGTAACGGTAATAATCGTCGCTGTAATAATACTTCGTCGCCGAAGTATCAGGCGTACGTAAGCACGACGACTAGTTGCTCAAAGTGTCTGTGCGATAATATTGTGCATCAACACCTATTTAAGTGTGCAGACTTTAATAAAATGACGCCGCAGGAACGATTTAAATGCGTAATGAGTAACAATGCATGTGTGAATTGTCTCAGTTTAAGTCATCGAGTGTCTAGTTGCTCTTCAAATTATAGTTGTCGAGTTTGTAAATTTAAACATCACACATTGTTGCACTTCCACCGCAGAAGCGATAATGCTTCCCCTGCGCTGGCGCGTTCTCCACCGCTTCAGCCAGTTACACTGAAGTCTACAACCCCCGCGCCCGCACACTCGCCACCCCTCACCGCAGGTGCGCGTTCAGACGTCGCGCTGTGTACTTCGTTCAAGAATGTTTCTCAACGTTCACCGCCTCCCGCGCGCGCAAGTCGTTCGCAGAGAACTGTTTTATTATCAACCGCTCAAGTATTTGCTTACGATGCTAAGGGAGAGAAACAAATTATTCGTATATTATTAGACTCCGCGGCTCAAAGCCATTTTATGACTAAAGAGTGCTGTCATCGTTTAGGCGTTCAACAACACGATACCGAATGTACTGTAGTAAAGGGATTCGGTGGAGTTGAAAAAATTGTAAAATCGAAATCGATTGATATTAAAATTTTCTCACGATTCGACTCGAATATTAACTTCAATATTTCAACGCTAGTTGTTGATCAAATCACCGACCTTTTGCCCACTGCTGTGGTAGACACATCTGTCTTATCACACTTCCATGGCATAAGACTCGCTGATGAATGTTATAGCATGCCTAATAAAATTGATGTTTTGATAGGCGCATCCCTTTTCCCGCACTTACTATGTCCAGACGTAATTTATTCGTCTAACGACTTGTCCGGGCCCTCGGCTTTGAATACGGTATTTGGTTACGTTATTATGGGCTCAGTGCCGACACTTCAGGTAAATCATTCTTTAACGTGCTGCTCAGTTCTAGAGTCTCCTATCGTTGACAAATTAGTGCAACGATTTTGGGAGCTTGAACAGCCACCCTCCGCACCGCCCATTCAGTGTCCTTCAGACATTGAATGTGAAGAGTTTTATAAATCTACGACATCCCGCGATCCTTTTACTGGTAGATATATTGTTGGCCTGCCATTTAAAGATGACGTTTACTCTCTCGGAGATTCTTATGAAACCTCTCGACGACGATTCATGTGCTTGGAGAGGAAACTTCAAGCCTCGCCTACATTAAGGTTAGCATATGATGACGTCATAAAGGAATACTTAGCTAAAAATTATATATCCCCCGCACCGCCGTATGACTCTCATGAACCCGCTCCAATATATGTCATACCGCATCATGGAGTCTTACGCGAAGATAAGAAGTCAACGCGTCTGCGCATCGTCCTGGATGCTAGCAGTAAGACTAGCACTGGGCGATCATTAAATGATATTCTTCATTCAGGACCAAATTTGCAAGGCGACTTGTTCAATATAATTTTAACTTTCCGCTTACATCCAATCGCTATGACAGCCGACTGTCGCCAACAATTTCTGCAAATAGTTGTTCGCGATTCTGATCGTCGTTACCAATGCTTCCTATACCGCTTCCGTCCACAAGAGCCACTTGTGTTATACCACTTCAATCGCGTGTGCTTCGGTTTAACTTCGAGTCCATACCATGCATTGCGCACGGTAAGACAGCTCATTGATGACGACGGCGCAAAGTATCCGCTTGCGAGTCGTATCGCATTTACTTCGCTATATATGGACGACATCGCGTTCTCTATGCCCAGTGAATCCGAGGCCAGTGAGACCTCTCGGCATCTGATAGACTTATTCAAGGGTGCCCAATGGGACCTGATAAAATGGCATAGCAACCGTCGATCTGTTTTAGATGACCTCCCTACTTCCCATAAAATTACAGGAGAAGTAGAGTTCGATAAATCAATGCCACATAAAATACTAGGCTTGCATTGGTCTACCGATAGTGACGCCTTTTATTTTAAGATATCTGTTCCCGCTGATGTGACGTGCACTAAGCGCGCCATCTTATCTACTGTCGCTCGCCTGTGGGACATAATGGGTTTCGTTGCTCCCACAGTCGCGTACGCCAAATTGTTAATAAAGCAGCTTTGGCAACTTAATTTAGATTGGGACGACATACCACCACCGCCAATTATTAAGATGTGGAGGCAATTCTGTGCTGAATTACCAGCTCTTAATGATTTACGTATCCCGCGACATGTTGGTGTATCCAAAAACTGTACTGCGTCACTCCTGGGGTTTTCCGACGCCAGCGAGCACGCATACGGTGCCGTAGTCTACATACATGTAAAGAGCGTCAATGGTAACACCGTCCAGTTGATTTGTGCAAAGACTAAAGTCGCACCGACGAAACCACTATCTATTGCACGCCTTGAGCTTTGTGGAGCGGTTTTACTCTCAAAATTGCTTCGCAGAGTACTCGACAATTATTCTCTTGACCTTGCAATATCAGTCTATGCCTTTGTAGATTCAAAAGTAGCTCTGTACTGGATAAAGAGTTCGCCACACAAGTGGCAGACCTTTGTTGCAAACCGCGTTGTTCAGATTACCGACAATATTCGCGCTGATAACTTTTATCATGTCGCAGGTACTGAGAATCCCGCTGACATACTTTCACGTGGCGTTACGCCAAATAAATTAGTTTCAAACCCCCTGTGGCTCCATGGGCCTCAGTGGACTTCGTTAGATCCATCTCAATGGCCTCTTCGTACTTTAGACAATGAGGTTATTGCAAATATGCCTGAGAAGAAGATTTTGTCGCACACTGTGTGCACATCCGTCTGTAATTCTGCGATTTATGAGCTCGCACTCCGCATCTCTTCTTGGAGTAAACTTCTACGTATAATTGCGTACGTGTGTAAGTTTGCTAAATTATTGCCCCGCCGCAGCACTACTGTAGTGACTGCTGATGATCTCAGTTTCTCTGAGGTTATAATCCTCCGCGCCCTGCAAAAACAGCATTTTGCAGTGGAATATTTAAATATTGAAGGTAACAAACCTTGCTCGCCCGCTTTCAATCGTTTAAGGCCTTTTATTGAGAATGGTTTAATCCGCATTGGTGGTCGTCTTTCGAACTCCGCATTAGATTACACACAAAAACATCCAATTATACTCCCGCGCAGTGATCATGTAGTGAACATGATCATTGACTATTATCATATTAAAAATTTACACGCTGGGCCTGAATTGTTATTGTCATTACCCGCACCCAAAGTCAAATCTGACTCTACCAGTCTGTTACACAGGCATTCTTTACTGGATAAATTAGTTCAGTCGTTTTGGGACCGGTGGAGGATGGAATACCTTCACGGATTACAAGTTCGTCAGAAGTGGAACACCCCGTCTACGGCTATCGTACCAGGAATGGTTGTAATTGTGATAAATGATAATGAACCGCCCCTTGCTTGGCCATTAGCGATTGTCGAGTCTGTTCATCCTTCGAAGGATGGCGTAGTTCGAGTAGTGACCGTGAGAACTACTAAGGGAACATATCTCCGTCCTGTTGCTCGTATTTGCCCTCTCCCAAGACAATAAATCACGATTATTTTGATTATAATTATTTATCTAAATTAGGAGTTTATATTTATATATATTAAAAAAGTATTAAACCGCAATATTATATTTATGTATACATTTTCTCGCTTACCAAGTAAGGTTAGTAGATGAGACATGCGCATTGAGCGCATCCTCTCACTTTATATACCGCTTATTTATTTGTTTTCCTTTTACTTTTTATATTACGGTTGTCTTTTAAAGGTGACCCTTTAAGGGCGGGAGGAAATGGTAACGCCAGTTAACAATCTACTTTATCAACATTACATTACATATCGCATTGAGTTCGTCCTAAGTTATATCTACTTTATCAACATGACTAGTGCATATATTTTGTTTCCTTCCTTCCTTCCCTTTCCTACCGCACGCGCTGCCGCCGAGGTGAAAAAGAGGATCTCGGCGCGCGTCAGTATACTAAGTGATATTACGCCATCCGCAGCGCACGGCCACCCGTCGCGTCTTATATATATATTAACCGCAAACCGCGCAGGACGAACATTGAGATCTCCTGTTTATCTTTAATACTCACCGCATCAGACATTGTGTCTTTGTAACTCATAAAAGTGTGAGACGCCCCCGTAAGGGCAAAGGTCGAGAGTGTGGGACTTCACGAAACTGTTAACCGAGAGTGCGTGTGCGCCGAACCACGTGGCGAGCTTGCTGTATAGCAGACACTCCAGGAGGAAGGCAAGGCAGCCCTCATCAGGTCAGTGCGTGCTATCCCACCTATTTATTTTCCCCTTTGCCGTATGCACCAAAATTACAGTCCACTAAATCTTTATCGAAGATACCTTAAGTTACTGGCGTCTCCAATAGTAAAAAAACTTCCATTACTTTCATACCAAAATAATCCAAATTTTTTGTATGCAACATTATTTAAGCTCATTTGCAATGAATTTAATAATACTTTTACTTCTAAAACATTCTCCTTGAATAATCGTAAAGCATTTAATGAATGGGCGACAGTAGGAGTCCATAAGAGTAGACAAAGGTTATATGAACTTTACAATGAAAGGTCATATAATCCTAGCGTCGAATTTAGGGAATATGTAAAAAAATATTCCAAAATATTTAAAAGAGTGTGCTCCTTAGCCAAGTCATTGTATTTAAGCAACAAAATAAAGACTGCTTCTAATAAAATTAAAATGACATGGAGTATAATTAATAGTGAAACTGGTAAGGTCAACTCTCAACTATCCTCAATTTCGGATCGAAATGCAGATGTGTAGTTACCCGTGAGGACTAAGATGGAATACCTTGTTTCAAGTAAAAAGGGTCTCCGGTTCTGTACACTCACCATACGAAAGACAGCAGCATTAAGCAACTATTTGACGCTGGTATTCTGTGAGAAAATTCGCTGAAATAAATATCGATAGCAAAATGAAATAAAACTAATTTTACAGATTTTATCGTGTATTATAGGTCCGCCTGCCGTTTTCTCCATTAGTTTCCAGTTAATACACACGAAGTTCGTGTGCAGGATCTCAATATCAGCAATCGCATGTACGAGATGTCACTAGACCCACGTGGCAGTCCAATTTGTCTACATAAATACTTAATGTAACACAAATTGTCGGTTTTAACGTCTATTCATACGTGTTTTTTGCAGTCAATTACTGTATCCTCAGCTGTTAAAGCTTTATACAAAGCCTTATGCACAAAGTTACAAAATTACACAAAGTCTTAAACAAACGTTTGAGTTGATGTTTCAACTTACACCAAGAGCAAAGAAAGATTTATTATAAAATGCATTATATATATATATATATATATATATATATATATATATATATATATATATATATATATATATATATATATATATATATATAATGCATTTTATAATATCTTAATATAATTAATTAATATGCATTTTATATATCGTCTGATTTATTTACATATAATTACCTTATTATACTGCAATGCTTAACTGCCTTTTTGGTTAAGTGATTGTTAGCGCGACTGCTGACGTTAAAATAACACTAATAATGCAAATGAGGGCCCAGACTGATCGAGGCAATACTCTTTAATTTTCGTTCATTTAATTTTATGAATTAGTCAGTTACCATTGCAGTTATACAATAACAACTGAGTAATTTTATAATATAAAAAGTAAATACTCGATCAAACGTTCTCCCGAACATTTGAAATGAAAGCTTGTGAATATCTTTTGACGCTTAGTTATTACGTTTGTCGTTCAATTCTATTTCAATATCACCAGTAATCTATACAAATAAATGTAAATGGAGTGTCTGCTTGTAATGTCAGAATAACAGCTTTTTAATAAGTGCTTATAACAAAATAATAATTTATAAAATTTGTCTGTCTGTCTCACTTTTACTGGCAAAATGATGAAAAGATTATCTTTTAATAAAAAGTTAACGCCGACTTCAAAGAACTGTAAAGAATTTCACATTTTTAATTCAAGTATTTCATTCTGACATACTCTAATTCTTGGCATCAAATTCCAAATGTGTAATTATTTCATTATTTTTAGTTTTTTAAAGTCGATTTTTATTTTTATTGAAAGTAAATATATCGGAATATCCATGATAATTATTTATTTATTTTATTTTAAAATCTTTATTTCGTCCCCTTAGAAAAAAGATTAATTATGCCGTGATCTATCAAAGTCCATTCGATTTTCCTTCCATATACCACCGTTGTCTCTGGCGGGATGAAATGGGAAAGTCAACCAACTCACAGCTTGCAGTGTAATCACATGTTGTTGCATCTATTTAATAAATCCATTGAGTTAATTCTAGCTAGAACCAGTGCAGCTGTGAGAGATAATGGGTGTATAATACCGCTAATATTCGCTACTCGTAGCTGGAGATATTAATTTCTGATAAAACATTCATAACTGTAAATTTGATGGTTTTTAAATTATTTAGTAAACCAGTATTGCGTAATGTTAGGTATAAATTGTATGTTTGTGATAAGTGACGGTGTGTATCTCGTTAACATTATGTGCAAACTATCCAAACCGGCGACGTGCAGCAGTACCACAGCAGTGCGGCGTCTGGTCTGCGATATGATCTATATTGCAATCGTCATCCAAGAACGTGAGAGGCCCATATCCAGCCATGAACTTCACTTCTGCCGGCTGAAGAAGAAGGAAAAAATTTTGGATGTAGATATGTAACAAGTAATAAACATAACGATTTCTTATCCACGCTAAAGAACAACGAATACATCCCAGGATAACCCGCGACGCTATTGAAATCTAAAAACATCCTAACTGGTACTATCTGCTTAGATTTCTACAATTAATAATAACCTATAGGTAGCCGTTGTTCACTATGACATTGCGACGTCGAACACCTCAGTCCCCTCCCTCCCCTGACCGTAAAGTGCTAGAAACGTCATATATATACCATTGTATATTTACGTCGTTTCCAGGACTTTACTTAAAGTGTTAATGGATTTTATCGCGTTATCTCATTGTCTACAATGCGATAAAACCCATTAAAACTTGTATTATTTCAAAATAATAAACATATATACTTTCTTATACATATAAAGACTAAGCCAGGGTAGCTTTAATAACTATGTGGTGTACTGATAACAGTTATTTTTCATTTACTCATTTAATATCGGCGAGGGGAATAAAGGAACTGTGTAACGCTTATCTCATTCTGATTCTAATTGAATTAGATTATCCACTGTAATTAATATATAATAGTTATATAATAGTTAGGCTTAAATCATATTTGTTGACGCCTCGTCTGTGTTTGTGTAGTATGTAGTCATGAATTGACGTATTGAATCACATGACTTTTAACCTTCCGGGGGAAAAATAAGATTTTTACTGGTATCCTGACCTAATATAATACTAACTAAACATATTTTAATATAAATGATATAAAATAAATTACACTATTAATCTACATAAATGCTTTCGGTAACTAGCACATTTTACTGGATAAATGTTAATACTATATTGTTCAAAATAGCTTCGCAAATAACCAAATATTTTCTAATAAAATAAAAAGATAAAATGGTTACATTTCGTCGACCTTATTAACCAATTATTTTGATTTATAAATACTATTTATTGAAGATACTACGGTAGAGACCAGTGTAGAAGATAACGTAAACCTACATTTTAATTGTTACAGGCGCACTGCTATTTCACAAAGATCCAAAAACATTTTAGAAATGATTAAGAAGAAAGATAGTACAGACACCACCTTGAGAATTTTAGCAGAAGGAATAAAAGTCCTTATCGCAAGCTACTGCATTTTGATACATTATACTATAATAGGCCTTATTCGATGACGTTCAATGTTTTTGAAAAGTTTTGTGATACATAAGTTACTTATAATTCACATGTGCTTTCATCGATCCTGAATAATTTGAATAAAGATTTTAAAACTTGGCCTGCTCAGAGCCATGATGCATTACCAAATTCTGATCAGGTGAAAATCGATTTAACCTGCAACGAAGTGATACAGTCAGAAGAACTCTCATTTAATGTAACTGAACAAAATGATATTAGTTCATCAACGTATGCGTTGCAATGTGGTTTTGATTCCGACGACTCTGTGCGTGATAAAGACTATCTCCCATCTGATTCAAGTAGTGATTCAAGTGACGATTTTGAATCAGTTAAACCAAGAAGCCAAAATTCCCAAGTGTTACAAACAAATAAAAGTTCTAAAAAAAGGGTTCACAATCCATATTTACACCAGCTGTGGTCAAGTGTGTGGTCACGAAGAGCTTAACTTCAGACGTTTTTGACACTGTTACTTTTATTCATGAAAGAAAAAAATTGCAGAATAAACGCAGAAGTTCAATAAATTTTTCTTGTGCTGATAAATATATTGCGGCGTCGTTACTTCCTCACAGTCGTAAGAACACCGTTGATGTTGGTGCGTATCAAACATTGTATCAAGTCAATGGATCTGTTGCAGTCACTTTGGAACCTGAAACATCACAACCAAAACAAAAACGTAAAAAATATAACACTCCCTAATTTCAGCACAAAATAGATGCCAAAAATAAAATAAAAGTTAGAATATAATGTTAAAACGGGGTGTAACGAAACCTACCTAAAAAAATGTACTTCTAAATTTAGTCAAGACCTGGCGAGAAAAGCATTTGTTCTTGAATGCACACACTTCAGTAGCAGTTCTAAAGAGAAAAACGACCAGTGACCCGAAAAGAAAACCAAGGAGGGTATTTACATTTAATTAAAATTTAAACAACTAGACCATATCAGAGTTGAGGTACGCAAACCCTTTTTTTTGACTACCTTTGGTTATGTTAAAACAAACGACAGATTTTGAATAGCTCTCATTTAGATCCCCAATTTACTGATAAAAGAGGAAAACACCAGAAAACACTTGCTTATGATCGTAATTTGTTGACTCAGGAGGTTGAATCGTTTCACCCATCAGAACCCCACTACAGGCGTGAACATGCTCACTGCGACGATATTTTTCAAGTGATATTAGTATAACTAATATTCATAGACATTTCTGTAAGAAATATCTAGATAAAATCGTTTAGTATTTATTATATAGGCAACACGTAAAAAAAATAATATTTCTTTTACTCGTTAGGGTAATGAAGAGTGTGAAATGTGTGAAGCCTATATTTTGCATAAAAAAGAAACACCACATGATGCCGGTAACCAGATTGTCTTAGACTGTACTGTATGTTTGGAGTGGGCATAACATCATCAAAAATATAAAAAAGCAGGAGCTTTACAATGTACACGAAAACTTACCCCAAAATGATTTCCAAATATATTACAGCGCAGACCTAGAAAGAGAAATTATGTTGTCCAGATTCAAAGCTGCAATTTTTTGCAGACGCCTTACGGCATTCAATCAGACATTTGCAGTACTAGGCAAAATCAGTTCCTCTTCAAAGCCATTAACAGTCATATGGCATGATGGTATTGCAGAGAGAAAACAAGAGGACATCATGACGGCCACCATTTTCTTTTATGTAACCGAGACGATACTAATGTGAATATATGGCTCGATAGCTACGGTGCTCAAAATAAAAATTGGTCATCATACTCGTTACTTGTCCATTTAATCAACTATAAAATAGTTTCAAAATTTGCTTTAAAAAGGTATTTTTGAAATATTTTTAGTCGTTTCATAAGATAACATTATATACTCGTATAAGGTGAAGTTTTTTTTTTAAGTTGTTTGTTAAGATCTCATTTTCAATTATTGTAAGTCCTCGCAAAGTAATTTTGTTAAAATTAAAGAAGACTGTGTCATTAAATGATTGATTCATATTTTATAATAAGCTCTTTTATATCTGTAGGTTGCTACTACTTTATTTGATTTCCTCAACTATCGTATGGTAGTTTCAAAACTAAAACGCCGTTACGTTTTAATGTTTTGTGTTTAGCGGCATTTAAGCCATGTAATCAACCTAAAAAATAAATGCGGAAAAAATATCCCTATAAGTCACTAGTCTTAAGTGCGGCTACGTGGTTTTAGCTGCATTTTGGTTTTGTATAGTGTTTGTTCTCGGAGTCACAATGCTAAGCTATAAAAACGTTAAAGTATTTAGTGGCATTATAGTTTAGTAATGAAGAGATTTTTTTAAGACTTTTTAATGTCAATAAAATTAAATGAAAATAAAACACTAAAGTACCGTTACAGTAGGCTTAGCGGCATTATAGTCGTAGTTTCATAAGTTGTAAATTGTAAAAATACTAAACTAAAACGCAAAAAGCTATTTTTGTTAAGGTTAAATCATTATTAAATAAGTAAAAGTATGGCTTTTTCAAAATGCAAAACTAGATCTAATTTTTGATATTTATAACTCTCGCATAAAAGTTATAGTTGTGAAACGGCATCCATTTTTCATTTTTCAAAATATAGTCGAATATTTTATGTGTCGTTATCGGCATAGCAATATTTCACCAAATTTTTTTTTGTATCAAGTCCGATATAAGTGTAAATGAAAATTAAATGCACTATGAGATTTATATTCATAATTGATGGAATAGTTTATGATACTGTCAACAGTATCATGAACTATTCCATCAATGAATGAAGCCTTTTATATTTTGAGATTTTTAAAACAGTTTGTCATATATTAAGATAGAAAAATGAAAAAAATGAAAAATGATTTATTGATTTACAATGATACATTTAAAACCAGTCGCAAGGGCCCCTGTACTAGGTTGAGAACCTGTATTACTGGGTACCCCGCTCATCCACCAAGACAATACAATGTTAATCAATAAATAACAAAAAGCAAGGCAAGGTCTAGCATTAGAATGTAAATGAAATTTGGAATATAATAATAATTACATGATAAGCATGCATGCAAAGCATGCACGCGTTTGCTTGTGTGTGTGTGTGTGTGTGTGTGTGTGTGTTTTGTGGTTGTGTGGTAGTGCTTTAACAATTGGTGTGGCTGTTCGAAGTATAAAAGTTATGTAATAAATTGTTCAGTTTCGTCGTAGTTTAGTGTTAATAAAAATTGAGTCACTACACGTTTAACTTTAGTCCACGTCAAGGGGTAAATATTCAATCTGCTGTTGAATTTGTTGTAAATAGATATAGATTGGTATACGTATTGCTTTTGTTTAAACTTTGTTTTATTTTGTGGTATATTGCAAATTTTGGCACTCCTACGTTTTGGTGTCTGATGAGGTATGAAAGGTAAATGTCGATGCTTTTTTAAAATACAATTCAATATATACATCTGGCGAGTAGTAAGCAATTTGTAAGACTTATGTAGTTCAGAAGTTGAAAATCGAAACGGTTTCAAGAACATCACCTTAATTAGAGCTCTTTGAGCTCTTTCTAGTCTTATTAGATGTGTTTTTGCTGCACCACCCCAAACAGGTATGCAATAACTCATTACCGATTGCGCTAGAGCTTTGTAGGTGGTTATAAGAGTTGTTTCATTTGTAACACACCTGAGTTTTTTAAATACCCATGTTAGTTTCCTTATCCTGTCAGCAATGTTTTCAATGTGTTGACTCCAGGTAAGGTGCTGATCAATAGTTACACCGAGATATTTGATGGTACTACTCCTAGTGATTTTATCGCATGAGCAATTATTATAGCTATCTAAATATGGCTTATGGCAGGTATGAACTGTTAGGTTAAATTTAGAATTTGGTTGTGTATTTTTCCGTATAGTAAAAGGTATGAATTTAGTTTTGTTAATGTTAAGGGTCAGAAGGTTCGATCTTAGCCAGTTAGATATATGGTATATTCCGGAGTCAGCAATAATCCTTAGTTTTTCCCATGATTTTGCGTTAAAAATGAGAGCAGTGTCATCTGCGTAGGTGTATATTTGACAATTTTGTAGGCTTAAATTGCATAGATCGTTGACATAGATTAAAAACAGAGTAGGTCCGAGGACGCTACCTTGAGGGACACCATAAGAGATATTTGATGGACAGCTAAGATATTCACCAAGCTTGAGCTGTTGCTGACGTTCGGTAAGATAGTCTGTTAGAAGGGCGTGAGGCAGGCCTCTTATTTATATAGTTTGTCTAACAGGATAGGAATAGAAACGGTGTCGAACGCCTTGGCCAAATCCAAAAAGACTCCAAGACATTTGTTACCAAAGTCCAGTTGCTTACTTATTTCTTCAGTTAAAGCTAAAACAGCATCCTGAGTAGAAATTCCATTTCTAAAACCAAATTGGTGTTTAGAGAGTAGGTCGTTATTTATGAGATATTATTTCAATCTATTATTTATTAGTTTCTCTAGTATTTTTGATAGAACTGTTAGCACAGAAATTGGTCTGTAGTTGTCCACATCATCTTTACTTCCACTTTTATGTATAGGGGTTACTAATGCCCTTTTAAATGTTATGGGAAATCGGCCACTTTTAAAACAGAGATTGCAGATATGGCAAATTATAGGTGTAAGGGTGTGTCTGGCCATTTTAATAAATGATGTTGGAATGTTATCCCATCCTGGGGCAGACTCATTAGAGAGATCGCTTATGACCGAATTTATTTCCAACGGGTCGGTATCTAGTAGAACAAAAGAATTCATTGGAGTTGGCATTTTAGTCATGTTATTATTTACTATAGGAGGGGCAGAGTTTTTTAAATTTTCAGCCAGGTTTTTGCCTATACTAGAAAAGTGATCATTAATAAAATTTGCAGATTCTACAGGGGAGGACGCTATAGTTGTAAGTTTATGTGTGTCGTCAGTATTATCTTTATTAACATAGCAAATTGATTTAATATTTTTCCACAGCATTTTGGGGTTATTTTTTGCATTATCCAATTTCCTCCTTTCATAATGACAGTAATTTCTGTAGCGTATATAAGTTATTTTTAAAATGTGATTATCAGGATTTTTTTTAACTTTATAATGTAATTTATCTCGATTTCGAAGACATCGTAATACTCCAGGTGTTATCCATGGCTGAATACAGCGTTTTCTAACGGGAATTGTGGTTATCGTTTGATTATTTTTCATTGCTACTGAAATTATACTAACCAAAGCATCAGCAGCCAGTGTTGGGTCATGTATGTCTAGTATTTTTATAAGCTTGGACTTTATTTCATCAAGAGTTGTTATATAATTTATGGAAACCTTAGTTTTCGAAACATTGCGGCGCACAGGCTTATTCATAAGGTTTAGGAGAACAGTGGAATGATCAGTGGGGGCATTAGTGAGTACGAGAGATTTCGTTGGGTGTACTGTTTTTAGCATCATATGATCATAGCACATTTTGTCACGAGTTGGAAGCCTATGAGCAGGAAGCAATCCATGGTAAGCAAGTGAGGTTAAATAATTGGGGCAGTTAGTGTCTATGGAACCGAATTTGATATCTATGTTTATGTCACCTGTTAAAATAATGTTTTGATAACTTTTATAACGGCGGAGTAAGGTTTGAAGAGATGTGGTGAAGTCGTCAGTGTTTCGTATTGAAGGTGTACGATATATACCTATTAGAACTGTATCAGTTAGGGTAAGCACAAGACAAGAGGCATTTCTAATGCAAGGTTCCGATATTTTGTAGTTAAGTTTCTTATGTATGTAAAATACCACGCCGTCACACTGATTTAAAGTGTTTTTTGTAAAATATGTATTATAGTCATTATTAAGTGTTGGAATGGGCTTATTTTTTGAAAGATGACACTCTGTCATGACTAGTATGTCGCAATGAATGTTTAGTGAGTCCAACATTACTTGAAAAGTGTCAAAATTTTTATAAATACTCCTTATGTTTTCAGTGAGAATGGTTAAATGATTAAATGTAGTTATGTGAGAGTGGCAATCCTCAGGCCTGCACATAAAGGCCTGGGCAACTTCAGTATTGTCTATATCTGTATTAGTTTGCAGCAAACTATCCATTATTATTCAGAAAGGGCTTTCGTTCCTACTAGTCCGGTAACAAAAAATTTTACGAGTAACATTGCATAAAAAGGATATTCACCAAAATTACTGCAATGAGAAAAATACTGGAAAAAATTTTGTTTATCTTCGATCAGGAGTGAACTTAAATTATTAACTTTTATTATTAATTTTCGATAAAAGAACAGCAAATTTTTTGGTATAAGATATGTATGTAAAAGAGTGCGGTGATTAATTTTTATGTTTATGAGTGTGATGTTTGATGTGCGAGCTTGTGTAAATAGTAGTGTTCGTGATATGTACATATAGTTATATATAATATGAAAAATGTAAACAATGCAAAATATACAATAAAAGTAGAAAAGGAGGTAAACAACAATAATATCAAACCAAGAACATGTCTGAGCTATAAATAAAAATAGTCATTTGTTAATATACATGTTTTTGATTTGACATTCGTTCTCTATTTTTATGATCGGTGAGCTCTCATCTTTCCTCACCAAAATGTTACCGAGCGATGTCCAGCAAAACTTATATTTCTGAGTTCTGGTTAATTCTCTAGCCAAGTAGTACAGTCTGTTTCCTTTTTGTGTCAAATGGTCCGACACAAAAATTGGAGTGTTGTTGCCTTTTAAGCCCAAATGCTGCGAATTGAGTTTATTGTTTTTATTTTGAAAATTATATATTTTTGCAGCGTGTAATATATTCGTCTTCTGTATGTAGGATGACAATTCGACTACTATGGGCTTTTTGTCACCCTTGTGAGAGGATCTATAAATGTCTTTTATATCGTTAGTTTTGAGTTCAACTTTGAGCGAAGTAGATAATTGAGTAACCATATTTATTAGGGATGATTTTGATTCATTATCCATTTTCGGCACATTTTTTAATTCAAATGAGCATTTCCGATATGACTTTTGCAGATCCTCGATTTTATTTTCTAATATGAGTATGTATTCTTTATCCTTCCGTCTTTCGCACTCCATTTCTTCCATTTTTTTCCTCATATCTTCAAATTGTGTAGTCATAAATGCCATTGAGTCCTCAATTGTTTTTAGAGAAGACGTAATTTGTATTCTTTCGCTATTTTGTTGAGACATCCATGAGGATAACATATCTTTTATTTCATTTTTAAACTCGCAGAAGTCTATGGGTGACTCCTCTAAGCGTTTCCTCTTAGTACGCGTATTTGTAAAGCTTGCTGATGGCGAAGATTCAGTATTACTTGAGATTTGTCGTAAGTTAGATTCGGAGATTGATTTTTCGGGTGTACGATACATTTCTTATCGGTTTGGTCGCTTACGATACTAGGGCAGCAGAAGTACGAAGTGATTGGCCGGAAGGGCGGAACTAAACTATATTGTCACTAATTCCAATAATATTGCAAGGTGATGTGTATAGGTGGAGATTTTAAAAGTGCCGAATGGTCGTCGTAAAATAAATTAATAATTTTCATGCACTTACGGTACCAGGATTGCAGAAGTATGTAGTTATAGTCTATAGGGCGGAGTAAGTAGGTTGTCCCTGTTTCATAGATGCTGGGCGGCGCTTCGGGGCTGTGGTATCTATGACCGTAATAAAGTCCGGTACGATTATGCACTCCTATTTTTTCGAATTTTCGTCAATAGAATTTTAATTCCAATGCAATAATTTTCATGCACTTACGGTACCAGGCTTGCAGAAGTATGTAGTGATTGGTCTATAGGGCGGAGCTAGTTAGTTGTCCCTGCTTCGTAGATGCTGGGTGGGGCTTCGAGGCTTAGGTATCGATGATCGTAGTATAATCCGGTACGATTATGCACTCCTATTTTTTTAATCGAATTTTTGTCACCACTGAATTTAATTAGGATTTTAAATTGTTTATAAAATAGTATTAGTTAACACGTCTGCACTTGACTGCGGTCCGGGGGAAGAGGAAGCTTTCATATTTTCAGACATAACTATTAAAATTTTTGTGACAGTCCCGGTTGCATAACTCACACGAATAAATTAACAGACTCTCGTGAAAAAGTAATATAAATATCAAAGAAAGCAAATTATAAACACGGGTTTGTAATGTAAATTTCATAGTTAGTATAGCCAATATAGACACAGATACCGACGTCTCTCTACAAGTGATCTAGTTTCGCAAATTTTAGTACGAAATGGTATTATCGATGTTTCTAAATACAAGCCCACGCGCGGTAAAAGCTATTAAATAAAAAAATCGTTTAAAAACTATCGAAATTAAAATAATACGCAACCAATTAGTAATATTTTTTAGAAAAACATACTAAAGTTGCAAATTTCTACGAGACAAGATTTTTCATCCAAGTGTTGTACTATTTCAAGATAAGATAGAAAATAAAAGGGTTGATTCCTACTATTGTACTTTATTTCATTTTCTACAATACTATTTCGAGTCCAGGTAGAAAACAAAACGGTAGATTCAAACTATTACACTTTGGTTCACTTTACAATTTAAACTTATACACAATTAAACTTCACTTCACGTCTTACTGCGACGCGTAGATTACTGTCTATGTACTAGAGATAGATGAGCAACTTAAATTTTATTCACGTTAAGTTCCGTGACCGTCCATCAGATGGCGTAAAATTAAGAGTACTTTGGGCACGCCCCTTATTTGCACTTTAAAATTTTATATATTTAGAACCATTAATTACATTGCACAAGTGCTGCTATGTAATTAATGGTTCTTTATATTTCTTGTGCTAATTGCTAGTTCCTATTAATAAAATAGAAATCGGGTATTTTTAAAATTTTTATTGTTTAAAATTTATTGCTTAAATTATTAACATTAGATGTGTTTAATTTAACAATATTTGCACAATATCAATTGATTTCTTTAAACACATTATTTTTAACTGGTTAGTTAAAAGTTAGTAAATATATTATGTTACAGAGAATACTATACAATAGAATTATTATTATTAAATATAGATTATTACATAATACTTATTGAAAGTCATGTTCTATTTACTACAGATACCTCTGTCCTGGGAAGAACCAACAAGAAACCCAGCGGGATGTTTTTTAAAACATATTTCACTTTACAATAATTTAATAATACAAGCATGGTGGCGATCACCTCAATCCCAGGGGTTATTATTGATCTATTTTTGATATTATAATAGCACTTTTCGTACATTTTTCTTTTAATAAAACATTTCAACTTATTTATTGACAAATTTTGTAAATTTTCTGAAATGTTATTTTAAAAGCATACACGTTGCCCCATAAAAGCACTACTGACTCAATATGACAACTTTAAAAAAATGTAACAACTACTTAAAAAGTAAACATACTGCTTAAAAGTAAATACAGGCTCGGTGTTAAAACGGTAAATACATTTAAAGATTAATTTAACATTTTAACATAGCCATAAAACATAGAAATGAATGAATAAAGTGGGATTTAGTTTAGTGATTCATTTAACGGTGTTTTTACGGTATTTTGATTTTCAACTTTAATTATATCTCACTTTCTAGTGACTCACATTTAAAACATTATATCTATACAAATAATATAACAATATATAACAATAACAGCTATTTACTAAATACACATTAAAGTACGGTAATAATAACAAAAAATCAATTTTTTTAAATTTTTGTCTGTGTGTCTTTTTGTCTGTGTTCCAGCTAATCTTCAAAATGGCTGAACCGAATTCTAAACGACTTTCACTGGCAGAGCAGGAGATGATGTTATAACGAATAAATAAGGCTACTTTTTAAAGATTAAGGGTTCCGCGCTAAAAAAAAGACCATTAAATACAATTGTAATAAATTTTACTTGGATGAAGTTTTAGGGAACATCTAGTAGTAGATACAATTTAACTCATTGATCAACACACCTTACAGCATCTTTGTTGACATGAAGTTTAGCATCTTCAAAATCTGCCAAAACAGCTTGAAGAGGACAGTAGTTCAACTTTGCATGTAGCCATTCGTAATTGAATAGAACTTCTGCGTAAAGATCGGTAAATCGCTTGGATCGAACAAGATGAAAAGGCAGCTCACCAAACTGAAATATAAAATAATATTCAGTGACTCATACAACGTGATAAATATATTAAGTAAATTTATCTCACTATGCAATTGTTTTCTTATATTTACGCGAACACTACACATTTAATACAAAAATTGTATCCCCCGATTATATCCACTGACAACTGACGACCACTGACTGGGTTGGCTCGACCGGGGAAGGACCACGCTCTCACAGAATACCAGCGTCAAATATTAGCTTAATACTGCTGTGTTTGATATGGTGAGTGTTAAGAACCGGAGACCCTTTTTACTGGAAACGAGGCATTCTATCTTAGTCCTCACGGGTGACAATGCACCTGCACCTTTGATTCGTAATCGAGGATAGATGTAGATGTCTATGGGCCATAGCAACCACTTAGCACCAGGTGGACTGTGCGCTCGTTTGTCACCCTATCCTATAAAAAAAAAGTCTGAGAGACCATAGACCTTAGCTTAAGTTTAAAAAATTACTTAACCAGAGTCAGGCAAGAGTGAAATTAAAACTGTTATATTGATGAAACAAAAGGAAAATACCTTTCTCAGATTATATATCTTCGAAGAACTATCTGCTGAGGTAGATACAAGCGGTTGCAAAGGAACCTTCCTGTCAGCGACGCCTTCCTTGTCAGCCAAGTTGAATCGGTGACGTTGGATCTCCGTATACTTAAACGGTTTGGGTATACCTCCTCCCCAAATACCTAGAATGATGGTTTATTAAAAAATAAAAATAAATATCTAAGCATTCCACCACTTAGAAAAGGACTATTTAAATAATAATAAAAAGTTAAGTTATAGCCGATGTAAGTAGAGGACTGGCCTCCTCTCATTTCTGAAATTAATAATTTTCTGTAACTCAATCTCAATTTTATGAAAGAGAGAGAGAGAGAGAGAGAGAGAGAGAGAGAGAGAGAGAGAGAGAGAGAGAGAGAGAGAGAGAGAGAGAGTGAGTTATGTCAAATAGTGCTGAATACTCCTCTACTTAGATAAGGACTATTAAATAACAAAGAAGTTTATTTTAAATTAAATTAATTAATCGATTAAAATATTTCAAAATTCAAATCATATCCATCCTACTTTACTTACAGCAATAAAACAATATATTTAGTAGACATCATTGACCTTGTCACTTCAAGGCAAAGGGCAAATTAATTGTTTAAAAAATTGTCTTCAAAGTTTAATCCAAAAATGTTTGTTTTTATTTTTTATAAAACAATAGTGCGGCAGTCTTCTACTCCATTCACATGTTACATCCTATTCTTTTCCAGACGGGAAAAAGGTTTTTCAGTATATGTGCTCGCTATTGGCCTTTTAGGAGTAATTTGGCAAGAATTCATCCGCCGCACTACCCCAATGTACGTTATCGGATTTAACATATCTTTAAGCTATTTTATGTCTCAAGAAACAAAAATATCCCCGAAATATTATTTTCCTTCAGAACCAAACACTTGGTAAATCAGCACTTCAAACTTGCAACTGACTATAAACCTTATGGCTAGGATATATTTTTATTTTTTTGTTTTTCATTGACAACGCACGTGTCCCTTTTTAATTTGTTGCGGGTATCGGTTAATCGCTGTAACCACTTCTTGCTAAGTAGACTGTTAGCTCGTACGACACAAGCGTAATTAGTATTGACTGCCACATTAAGTGTACCATAATCTAATAATCGCAAGTGCAATTGTCGATTGCTGTAGTCCGAATCCAGAGTCGATCCAAACAAGTTGTTCGGTGTCTCTGTCAAGGAACTCCTAGTAGCACCGTGAAGCCATAAAATTTGCAGTGTTTCAGTCTCGTGCCTAAACTCATTAAACGTCTAAACTAATTCTGGTCGTGTTGGATTGCCGTCCCAGGACTGCGTAATTGAAGAATGAGAGAGTGCTTCTATGCTTCCTCACGCACGAGTTGACTGTAATCGTGTCCTTAGCAAATGCCTAGTCTTCGTTGAGACGTAATTCGGTCGGGAGAACATTATTGTTATTATTATATTATTAACAAAACGTATTATAACTTGCATTGCTGTATTCTGACATTATTTTTTACAAAACACTTACTTTAGAACTTGCATTGAGACTAGATCTTCTCCTGATAATTTCACTTCAAGAAAGTTTTCCTCGGAGTCTATCATACGTCGAAGTACATCATACTCTTTTGATACTTCTGGATTTGCTTCTTCGCAAGCGCAAGTGACAATAATCTTAAATCAGAAATTAATTTTGAAATCATTAAGATTCCCTTTTTTCACTGATTAACCCAATTTATCGATTATTATTTTCCACGTCCACTCTTAGCTCTCTTAAATTACACTCCTCTCAACCCAACGTCTGACTATTGCCGTATCATCCCTGCAGCATCCTCAGTGGCATTGAGAATAGGAAGCATGATTTCATCATACTAACATACTTGGTCCTCTTGACCTTACCTCATCGGAAGGCAGAAAGACCCGTGTCCGAAGGTTCAATAACCCGAGTATAATGTCACTGGTTTCACATATACATATGTAACTCTGGTCTCGGATACGTCTCTAAAGATTAGGATGTAATTTTGTAATTAGATAATATGTTATTTCCAAACTTTATATGGATTACGCTCATGCAATGTCCTTAAGACCAAATTTCGGGCTCATTCAGAGGCTAGCCATCTGCGCAGAAAAGGAATATAGTATTTATGCGCAAGACCAGGTACACTCTTTATTCCTTCACTCTCATAGTCTAATGGGACGATATACTAACACGATCGGAGAGAGATCAGGTGCAGCTCCAACGGCTATACATGCTTTCCGAGGCATGAGGGTGAAAAACACAGCCAATTTCCTGACTCCGGACAGCTATTGAAAATTTCTTGCTAAAATTTGTTTGGCCGATACGGGATTCTAACCTGGGACCACATTACCACCAGTCACATTTACGACCTTTAGACCAATGCGGAAGTCACTACTACTATGTCATAGCTGTGAAATTGTTGCATATTCTTACCTTACAATGTGGAGGCAGCCATGATGGAAGCCACGAAACTTTATTATTTTCGGTACCAATCCCCGTAAGCTGGTCTACGGAGTCCAAAAAACAAGAGAAGTGGTTGCTGCTGAGTGGCCGTTGCCAACAACTGCTTAAAATGTGCTGTCAGAGGTACCAAGTCGTCCGGTAGGCTCTCGAAGGGTAAAGCAAAGTTATATGATATCTGCAAAAACACTATCTATATATATGCTAATTAAAGTCACCTGCTACGTTAGTAATATCATGTATTTTATTAACTGCATAAAATATCACAAATTTAAACAAGGTTATAAATATTCATAATAATAACAATGTACATTTAAGACACACAGAATAACAAGGTATAACAATAATTATTATTATTACTCACGGTTTATCTTTCGTGTACGTATTCTCTACTCAGCAGCTTTAGTAAGACTGCCGCTCGTAGCTGCCGCTCATAGCTGCCGCTCAATGCGACGACATCTGTCTTTTATAGGCTTGTAATTTTACAGTGCTAAACTTCAGATGGCGTTGTTTGTGTGGTTTCCGTTACAAGTTTTTAATATAATTGGATATTAAGCCCCTAAGTTTTTACATTACAAAACGTTATTTATATTTTTTATAATTATCTTAAAAAGTTTTATATTTTAGTTATAAATATGAGCAAAAATAAATAACTAGATATAATCTAAAACATTAAAGTACCCGCAAAATTATAGTATGATTATAATTAATTATCCACAATGTTAGTTACAACAATATAAATTATTAAAGTACGCTAACAATTATTAACTTGTAAACCTGTTTTCTTGCTATTGGTTCCACCTCTCCAATTTAATTAAATTAAAAATTGTTGACAACAGAATCTTAAAATAAATCTTTAAAAATTAGGCCCTTCAGTTAGGAAGTAGCTATAACTTTTCAGTTTTATTGAAAGTTGTTTTATGTTTTATTGTTTTTTAATCTTCATTCAATGCACTATTTTTCAAGCCATTGGATATCAAGGAAGTATCTATTAAAAAAGATACTACCTTTTTTAACACTACAGTATCTTAAACTTGTGTTAAGTTACTATTATTGTGTAACTATTATTGTTAGATTAATGTTAGGTTAATAACTATTATATGATTATTTATAACAGAATTACTCGATTTTACTTTATATTATATTTACTATTAGTTGTCAACATTAATGATTACGGATAATAGATAGTGTAATCTAATTTAACCGGAAGAATAATGTTTTGATAACTGTAAAAGAGTGGGGCGGAAATGATGCCGAACCACCCTGCTAACGAGTCCGAAAGGTTTTTATTAGTAAATGGAGAGTGGCATTAGCTCAACACGAGTCGTTGCAGTAAGACGTGAAGTGTAGTTGAATTGTGTAAAATTGTAGAGCGAACCAAAGTGTAGTAGTTTGAATCTACCATTTTGTTTTCTACCTGGACTCGAGATAGTATTGTAGAAAGTGAAATAAAGTACAATAGTTGGAATCAACCCTTATATTTTCTACCTGATCTTGAAATAGTACAACAGATCATAAGTGGGATAAACAAGATACATATTTAATTATCTTGCCACGTGCACCGCTCGAATAATGTAAATATTTTTTCGTGTACATAAATTGATATTTCGCATATTTTCCTACCAAGTATAACTGTAATTATTGATTTTAAAGTTTGATAAATAATGAATTAGACCATTTATATGATTAGTTTTTTATTTATTTATTCTACCGTCTTTTTTTCGTATACGTCGAGAAATTAAAAACTTTATACTGTTGATAATGAAACTCTGTTTCTTTTGATAATACACGAAATTATGAAAACGAAATAAATTTACCAATGTTATAACTATTGCAGTATGATTAATTTGTACCAATAATAAATAATATGACAAAAAATAACCTACACAGCTTAACTATTTAATGTGCAACTTTTAAAATGAAATTCGGGTTCTAATTATAGAAATAAATTGCTATCTACTTTAAAAGAAAACATCTGGACAAGTTCTAAGCTTATACCTGTAAGTTTCAGATAAGCGGAGCCATTATGGATGATGAAATTGCTCAAGGACAAGAGCAAGGAAGGATGACCCGAGGAAAAGGGTTGAATGAGATTAGTGATGATGCGACCAGTCGGGGGGAAGGACTGGCGCATCTATCTAATTAAGGAGTTGATGATGCGACCAGTCAAGGGAAAGGACTGGCACACCTATCTAATCAAGGAGCACACAGGATAGGGGTGCAAGGACGGAATTTCAGCACGGGATTGATACGGGAAACGCACTGCTCAAGGATAGAGCAGGTATGTTTCAAGGATAAGGAAGGACGACCAAGGAAGGGAGTGCGAACATGGTATCATACTAGCGAGTCTGGTAGTGAGGATGGAAATGATGGGAAGAAGAAAAAGGGTAAACGTTCAACTCACCATAGATTGGAATCGAAGAGTAAAAGGAAGCGCGATCATTCGAAATCTTCGGAAGATGGCGCTTCACAGCATACTAGGCGTCAACGGCAAAGGAGTATAAGTAAGGAACCAGGTACTAATATTACATAAGATAAGTTTTACAGATATTTTAAGTACAAAATTTCAGAAAATATACAAAATTTGTCCATAAGTTGAAATGTTTCATTAAAGGAAAAATGTACAAAAAGTGTCATGCATTAATTCTTTTGAAATAAAATTTCCCATTTCGATAAGTATAAGTATCTAATAAAGATAAATATTTTTTATTTTAAATTTCAAAAGCATTCTTACTGTCTTTGTCCTATTAACTTTAATTATTGCTTACTTTGGTGTTAATTGTAAATTTATCATAAACACCGTTTAATCATGTTTGTTATAAATCTTTTATTATATATATTTTTTAATTACTGCCATCGTAACATTTTTGCAAAATCTATAACTAGTTGATAGCTTAATATGACCTTTATCTCCTTTAACATCAAACCAAAACATATTCATGGTCATATTTTCACTCTTAACATCCTCAGTCTTTAAAACCTATGACAGTTGCATTGTAATGTAGTGTGGAGAACACTAACAGTTCATCAAGCATTAAAAAACACAAGAAATATGCCATACTCAAGCTTAGTACTTTCATTTCCTTAAATATAATTGGGTTTATACTTGGTTCAATTAGTATTTATTTGAGGACATTTTTAATGTCCATCTTGAGGACAAAGTGAACAATTTACTTAAGAATCTATATGTTATAAGGTTTACATTTTGAAAGTGCTAAACAATTTGTCTTCAAAATTGTATTATCATCCACTACATTCATATTATACTGTAGTAATCTTAAAACCCGGAATATGTAAGTATGCATAGTCAAAGATATTGTCAGAGTTTTATTCAATTTTTTTCTTGGTATTATTTTTGTGGCTTTATGTAGTTTTTTCCACAATTTATTAGATTGATTATAATTTCAAATATTCTTTTATGTATGAGTATGTTATGTTATAATATATAAAATGTTCATTTTGTTAAAAAAATTGTATATTGATTGCACATGTAAACAATGGTAAAGTGGGCATAAGAAGTCACTTTTGTAAATTATTTGTATTTTTAAAAGGTATAGTTGTTACACACATTTAAAAAAATAGTTTTGTTTCTAAAATATGATAACATTATTAAGTACGTATTTTAAAGATTATTAATGCTGCTCCAAAATGTATATTTTTATATTCAGGTAAAGATGCACCACTATTAACAATTAATTGATACTAATTCTTGAAATTATGGAAAAGGAGCAAACCTTTGGAGAGGATTCAATTATCAATGTGCTCTTAAATGGGAAGTAGTTGAGTCTTGTGGATACCACATATTTTCTTGGTATTACTGCTAGTCATGCAACTGACATTAAAGCCATATTTGTTTTATAAAATAGTGCCGTACGTTCAATTTATATCTTAAATTGTAAAGAGCTGCGTAGAGAAAATTTAAATAAAAAAATATATTAACTTTGGCATAGCAATAATGTATGTATTATTTTACATACATAATTATATATTTACATTAATAATGTATGTAATGTATATGTACATAAAAACATAAATAGCTTTAATAAGAATAAAGATGTTTATACTTTAAACACTAGGAACAAACATAAGCTTGTAACACCAGTTACTAGACTCCATTGAGTCAGTAGTGCTTTTATGGGGTAACATATACGCTTTTAAAACAAAATTTCTGAAAATGTACAAAATTTGTCAATAAGTAAATAAGTTGAAATGTTTTATTTAAGGAGAAATGTACAAAAAGTCAAAAAATACATCAATAATAACCCCTCGGATTGAGGTGGTCGCTACCAAGCTTGTACTATTAAAATTTATTTAGAAAATGTATAAACAAAATTATTGTAAAGTGAAATATGTTTTAAAAAACGTCCCGCTGGGTTTCTTGTTGGTTCTTCCCAGTACAGAGGTATCTGTAAATAAAACATGACTTTCAATAAGTATTATGTAATAATCTGTATTTAATAATTATTATTCTATTGTATAGTATTCTCTGTAACATAATATATTTACTAACTTTTAACTAACCAGTTAAAAATAATGTGTTTAAAGAAATCAATCGATATTGTGCAAATATTGTTAAATTTAACACATCTAATGTTAATAATTTAAGCAAAAAATTTTTAAACAATAAACATTTTAAAAATACCCGATTTTTATTTTATTAATAGGAACTAGCAATTAGCACAAGAAATATAAAGATCCATTAATTACATAGCAGCACTTCTGCAATGTAATTAATGGTTCTAAAAATATAAAATTGTAAAGTGCAAATAAAGGCCGGGCCCAAAGCACTCTTAATTTTACGCCATCTGACGGATGGACACAGAACTTAACGTAAATAAAATTTAAGTTGCTCATCTATCTCTAGCACATAGTCAGTAATCTACGCGTCGCAGTAAGACGTGAAGTGAAGTTGAATTGTATATAAGTTTAAATTGTAAAGTGAACCAAAGTGTAGTAGTTTGAATCTACCATTTTGTTTTCTACCTGGACGCGAGATAGTATTGAAGAAAATGAAATAAAATATAATAGTTGGAATCTAGCCTTTTATTTTCTACCTAATCTTGAAATAGTACAACACTTGGATGAAAAATCTTGTCTCGTAGAAATTTGCAACTTTAGTATGTTTTTCTAAAAAATACTACTAATTGGTTGCGTATTATTTTAATTTCGATAGTTTTTAAACGATTTTTTTATTTACTAGCTTTTTATCATACATATCTTTCTTTTCTTTTTTTTATAGACTGTAGATATTTTTTTACTTTACGTGGTAGAGCCACGCTGCAGTTATATTAGTAGTATAGTTGTAGCACGAATGGGTCGGCTCGACCGGGGAAGGACCACGCTCTCACAGAATACCAGCGTGAAATAGTAGCTTAATGCTGCTGTATTTCGTATGGTGAGTGTAGAGAACCGGAGACCCTTTTTACGGGAAATGAGGCATTCCATCTCAGTCCTCACGGATGACAACGCATCTGCATTTTGATTTGTAATGGAAGATAGATGTAGATGTCTATGGGCCGCAGCAACCACTTACCATCAGGTGGACTGTGTGCTCGTTTGTCACCCTATTCTATATAAAAAAAATACATATCGTACACCTTAGTATATTATATATGTTTATTATAACTTATTGTAAGAAATATTGTTCAATTTACACAGTTCTTATCATAATTAACACTTATTTTAAACAAATAGACAGCTAAGACAGAAAACAAAGCTTTAATCGCATTTCTTAAACAAAGTTTTGAGCAATTTTATCTATAAAATTAATAAGAGTCTCTCGCCCTCTCGCTCTCGCAATGGCTATCCTTGTTTTTCCTTAACATATATGTTTACTACTCTAACATTGTATTATCTCTTTCTTTCTTTAAAACAATAGAAGTTTGTTAGAACTAATACTCGTAATGAACAATATATCGAATTATTTTTAATAAAATTTCCTTTAATCATTTAACATTTCAGTTCGTGTTGCGTAACCGATTGTTACGAAACACATGATTCTAAATGAAAACAAATGTTCTTGCATCCATCGCTACATTCATATAACATTCATACATTCACGCACTGTCTTAAGGTCTTAGCCCAGTTACACGACTCCGCTCCCACCCGGCAAAATAATAAAATTCAAATATAGGCTTTAAGTATTCCTCTTTAGATATATTTTACATTGGCAACATAAATTATCAGACAACTCGCTGTCAGGACTGCTCCGTAGTCGACGCCTCGTTGACCACGCGTTGCAAGCAAGCGGTCTGCGCGTAGATTACTGACTATGTACTAGAGATAGATGAGCAACTCAAACTTTATTTACGTTAAGTTCCGTGACCATCCGTCAGATGGCGTAAAATTAAGAGTGCTTTGGGCTCGCCCTTTATTTGCACTTAACACTTTTATATGTTTAGAACCATTAATTACATCGCAAAAGTGCTGCAATGTAATTAATGGTTCTTTATAGTTCTTGTGCTAATTATTAGTTCCTATTATTAAAATAAAACCGGATATTTTTAAAATGTTTATTGTTTGATAATTCTTTGCTTAAATTTTTAACATTAGATGTGTTAAATTTAACAATATTTGCACAATATCAAATGATTTCTTTAAACACATTCTTTTTAACTGGTTAGTTAAAATAATGATTTCTTAAATTTACGCGAACACTACATATTGAATAAAACTAAATTTATGGATTATATCGCGTTTATTTAACTGATTTTACTTATTTTTTTCAATTCCCGACGTTTCGGGTGCTTTACAGCAACCATGGTCACGGGAGGGACTGAGATGTTTGACGTCCCAATGTCATTGTTGGCTACCTTCTGTTTTTGAATATTAATCTTTGGTCCGATTTACGCAAAACGAACTTACAGTATCTTGAAGTCTTGCAATGGTATTATTGGGTTTGGATTTAATTTTGTTAATTATAGGATCCCAAGCAGATGGCAGCACCCAACCATCTTCTCTATTGAAATTAGGATGTTTTTTAATTTCAATAGCATCGCGTATCATCCTTGGTAGGAATCGGTGTTCTTTTGCGAGGATTTGTGGTTTATCAAATCTGATGCAATGGTGGGGACGATCTTGAACATGTTCACAGACTGCAGACTTCCCGGAGCGTCGGTGCTTTACGTCAGCTATATGTTCTTTCACGCGGGTTTTTATGAATCTTTTTGTTTGACCTATGTAAGAGCGACCACATTCACAATCTAACTTGTACACTCCTGCATCTTGTAGAGGTATATTACACTTGACGGATAGTAAAAATTGACTAATCTTCTTCGGCGGCTTGTAGTATGTTTTAATGGAAGCTCGCTTCAAGATGTAGCCAACCTTGTCTGTGACTCCTCTGACATATGGTAGTACAGCAGGCACACGTTCGAATGTGGCCGGCTTCACTCGGTCACTGTGACGTAGGCGCGGGATTCGAAGCTGGTTGTCTTGCAACACTTGCTTGACATGCGGCAGCTCGGCGGCCAGATGTTTTCTGTCACAGACCCCTCGTGCTCTCTGAAACAAAGATTTACCCACGGTAGCTAATTGTGAAGGATGATGGTGAGACACAGTAGAAATGAATGAACAACCAATTAATATACTAAAATCATCAAAGAAAAAACTAATAAAACAATCATAATTCATGATCAAATCATTACGTAAAAAAAATACATCTAAAATGAAGCAGGGTATAACATACCCGAGACAGGTTTGCCCAGGAATATAACGGCCGGTGTCCCACCCCACACTGCGATCACGCCACTAACCCGCCCCACGCACCCAGCTCTCCAGCTACTGAGCGAGTTAGAGTTTCCAGGTGAGGATTTTAAAAAATACACCACCTTGAAATGTTATCAGGGTGTGTGATACCCTGGCTCATGCTCGCCGGGTTAAATATGGTCTGTTAAACGATCTAAGACGCGGTTCTTCGAGTTATCTTTCCTTCGCAGATTTTATTTTATATTTCAAAGTGTTTTGTTTCTCCTATATAATATATTTAATATAAGAAAACAAAGATCAGCAAGCCGAACCAGTCTACAAGGAGAAATGCTCATGTACCGCCACAAGAATTCCACATTTTTAGGATTAAGTGATAAGGAAGAAGTGAGACGAAGTAAGAATGGGCTACTGACGGCGAAGGAATATTCACGACTGGCAGCCTCGTACCACTAATATCGTGATAACTTGATAAGACATGAAAAGTTGTTGCAACCCTTTGTCTTTCTATCGCATTTACCCAGGGAAATGCTCAGAGGTATGGTTCGGATTAATTCCAATATTTAAATTCCACCATTGCACATCGCAAAAAAGCTCACAATACCATCCACAACGTCCAGTACCATCACCATCATCCATTTGCACCATCTTCTATAAAAAAACATGCGAGAATATGATGGATATAGGTGACTCAGAAACGCGTTTGTAGCATTTGTTGAAGGAGGCTTATGTTTAACACGTGTGGGGGGATATAAAAAAATGGTATTGTTCATATAATAATACCTCCTAACGCCCTTTTCTGATTGCTCATTCTGATAGTTACCAAACAACTATAGTAATAGATGTGTTTTTGCCTAGAAAGAAGATGAAATACTTCATAGTCTGTGAGTACAGTAGATTACACGAAAAGAAAACCAGCATTAAGCAGCTTGCTTCTTTGTGATATTACCAAATGAAAGTAACACAATCCAATTTATGGTAAGTGGCCTATGCATATGTCTTCGAATCAAAACAAGGAATGAGATGAGTAGAATAAAACTCCGGTTCTAATCTTCTACGCAACACAGAAGCGCTGAACTTTTTGGTTATTGTAATATTAACAAATTTATAGATAATAATAATAACCCCTGGGAAGATTGATAGTTACCAAGCTGTTCCTAATTTGTTTTGTGTCGTTAATTGTAACATACATGATTGTAAGCTGTTATTTAAAAAAAATAGTCTCACTGGGTTTCTTGCTGGTTCTTCTCAGGATAGAGGTTTTTTTCCGTACCAATTGTTTATTAAAAATGTGACTTTCAATATGCATTATTTATAATCTTTTTTAGTTTCTGTTTCTGTTTATTTAAGTATTGTGTAAGAGAAAGATATGTCTGACAGCAAGCCGACCATTTTCTATAGAATATGGGTGACAAGCGATCACATAGTTCTCCTGATGGTCAGTGGATGCTGTGGCCTATAGACATCTACATTTATTCTCGATTAAGTATCAAAATTTGGATGCTTTGTCACCACTGAAGACTAAGATGGTACGCCTCGTTTTCAGTAAAAAGGGTATCCGGTTCTCTACACTTGTCACACGAAACACAGCAGCATAAAGCTGTTATTTTACGCTGGTATTCTGTAACAGCGTGGTCCTACCCCGGCCGAGCCGACCCATTCCTGCTACAAGCATAATATATAGCTACAGCGTGGCTCTATTACCTAACTGCCTATTCGTAACTTTCAGAAAATCGTTATGTAAAATAATGTTAAATACTTTCAAGCTAAAAACTTTAATTAAAATGTTGGTAAATGTGTTAACAAAAGATGCTTTTATGTAATTAATTTCTCCATTTAAATACGCATTTAAAAAAACAACTCAAAAATCTTATGAAAAATTCTTTTCAGAGTTTTTAATTCAAGATTTATTTCATTGCACTAAATTTTGATACATTAAACAGCGGAAACCAGAGAGATGTTCCAGAGATATTCAAAAGAAGCCTTAAGAGGGATTATACAAGTTTTAATTAAAATATAAAGACGATATTTTCTTTAAACAAAATCTTAATTAATTTTTATAAAATAATGAAGTAACTTATCGCCGTATGAAACGACATCTAATATAATCCTTTACATTCAAACTAACTAAAAAATTATAATAGCATTAAGACGAACTAAAAACTTCCTACAATAATCCTGTTTGAATATAATGTTGGAAAGTCATTCCTTTCCTCAACACTAGATGGCGTTAGATGTCTAATAATTGTGAGTTTTAAACTCTATTCGACTCTCATCTCAACGACACTGATGAGAACTTATTCATTAAACAACTTTAAAAAAAGACGAAGATTGTATTTTCGACGTGTATAATTTTTATGTATATTTATACATTATTCGGAAATGTCTGAACCGGTTAAAATATTTCTTATAATATTCTGTATAGGGTGAGGTGCCAAGGGTGATCCCGTAAAAGATTAAATTTTTGTTGCAACTTAAAACATTCAAGTTGAACTTGTGATATTATTTAGTCTGTTTAAAATTGTAAAAAAATGTAGTTTGAACAAAAAGTAAGAACCGACTATAATTTCAATTCCATTCAATAGCTTCTCAAGTCAAGACTAATTAATCGATATACCATGACCAAGCACCGAATTCAAAAGATAATATTTTTGTACTTTTGAAGTAATTTTGACGTGACAACGTCTTATAAATTGGTTTGCCGGGTGACACTTCAAGAAACTGCGTTACGCTCCGCTCACGTTATGCGCTCACAATGAGAGCGAGTGAGAGGCACGCGTCCCTTCCACTCGGGCATGGTTAGCCCGCCTAAGAGCGAGAGAGACAGACATAAAAAGTGTTATTTCATCCTTCTTCCTACTATACGAATGAATATTCACATTAAAATTATTTTACCACTCAAAGTCGTTGTCACGTAAAACTTTCGCCCGTATACCGACTTTACAGGCAACCAATTTTTTTTTCTAATATACTTATTTTAATATTATTATTCCTTTTAAACATAAAAAAGAGTTACTTTTAATATTGTCATTACTTTCATGTAAGTATTGTATTAATTAGATATGATTGGCGTTTACCTTGTGTGTTCAATCAACGAATAAATGTGTTTTTGTTTTTCTTTTTCTCAGTCAATCAATCACAATGTGATCAATCTGAAGTTGAGATTTTGTTATTTTACGTAATAAAACTATAAAAATTATTTTTCTGCTTTCTACAGTTAAAATAAATTTAGTTTAAAATGCATCAGTCCCAGATGGTTATAAATATAATATTCCACAATATAATAATAATATTCCACAACTATCACACACAACGCTATCTAGTCCCAAGCTAAGCAGAGCTTGTGTTATGGGTACTAGACAACTGATATATATACTTATATATTTCTTAATACATAAATATTGTAGATAAATTACACCCAGACACAGAAAAAATTATCGTGCTCATCACACAAACATTTGTCCTGGGTGGGAATCGAACCCACGACCTCCGGCATAGCAGTCAGGGTCACTAACCACTAGACCAACAGGCCAGTCTAATATGTTTCTTTTTTCTTTTTTTTTTTATAAAATAAGGGTGACACACGAGCACCCAGTCGGCCTGATGGTAAGTATATGCTGTGGCCCATAGATATCTACATTTATCCTCGATTAAGTATCAAAACACAGATGCGTCAAAACGAGGGTCTTCGGATCTCTGCAACCACCATACGAAATACAGCAATATTAAGCTGCTATTTTACACTGGTATTCTGAGAGAGCATGATCCTTCCCCGTTCGAGCCAATCCATTCCTGCTACAACCATAATATAGCTGCAGCGTGGCTCTACCACGTACACACGAGAAAATTGTGTTGCGTGTACACGTATACGCAATACAGTTTTCTCGTGTATCCCGGAGACGTTTCACATACTTAAAATACACGTAGACAAACATCCACACCCGCCACATTTACCTGGATTGCAGTTACCACTTACCTTCTGGTGGAATGTACACTTGTCACTTTTTTTTATAGAATAGGCTGACAAACGAGCACACAGTCCACCTGATGGTAAGTGGTTGCTGCGGCCCATAGACATCTACATCTATCTTCCATTACAAATCAAAATACAGATACGTTGTAACCCGTGAGGACTGGGATGGAATGCCTCATTTCCAGTAAAAAGGGTCTCCGGCTCTCTACACTCACCATACGAAATACAGCGGCATTAAGCTACTATTTCACGCTGGTATTCTGTGAGAGCGTGGTCCTTCCCCGGTCGAGCCAACCCATTCGTGCTACAACTATACTACTAATATAACTGCAGCATGGCTCTACCACGTATAAACTTCAGTTATATACAAAAAGAAACTAATCTTGTTTCATGCGGAATTCGAACCTGCTACCCTTTGCGTTTAAACGTTCATTTGCTGCGCTATCAAGCCGTCAAATTATAAATTTTCTCAACATTTAAATAAAAATGTAGTCATCATTGACTTATATATTACTAGCGTAAGGATAGGCCCATATAAATAATTTATTCATAACATTTTCTTACAAGAAAAAGTAGCGCATCTGTCATAATTCAAACGTCATAACACGACGTAACCAGGGTCGGATTTCGTAATATAATTATACAATTTTTCCATTATTTCATAGTGTGTTGTATCTTAATAAAACTAGGCGAAAATACCGTAATTTTAAAAAATTTTAAGGTCAACCGACTTGTATTATTATTCCTTCTCCTTCCTTTCCTTTTACTATTTAATATTAACCCTACAATATCGAGAATTTCTGTATTATGCGTGAGTACTGCCTTGCGTAGGTCAACGACATAACTTTGTATATGCATACATGACTTTTTATCACTTTTTATCGTAGTTGGTTATAACTCAGTTGCAAGCCGATACATATAACGATTTCCTTTTTGCGATGATATATTTTACAGGTAACAAAGAAAACGTAAGTAAAACAAATTAATCTCAAAGAGCTTTAGTTGAAGTTATAAACAATTTAATTTTGTTATATGATATTATTGTTATAATAATTAAGTATTAGAATATTTTAAAAGCCGAAAATAAAAGATGAAAAAGTTTGGATGTTTTTGAGTATAACATTACAATTATTGTCCTTTAAATAAAACATTTTTTTTAAATCTTTGCCTTTCAGCTCCCTTTGCCGTGTTTTCCATGATAGACTTGTGATGCATTCTGACATTTATATACTTCTTAACTATGGCTCGAATAAGGTGCAATCTATGATTCAATGTTCAAATCTATGTTCAGCAGTGGACTTGTGAAGGGCTGTAATGATGATGATGATGATGATGATTCAATGTCGCCGGCTGATCAACAGAGTGCAAGTTTAAAACAATGAAAGTGCTCTTTCCTATAAATTTTGCTAGAGTTTTTGTTGACAGAAACATATAGTCACTTTTAGCCATAAATTGGGGTCTATTATTGTGTCATATTTTTTTCGGTTTTTAGGCATACATCAAACAGGGCCGGAGAAGGAAAGCAAAGTCCGCACATATTTGTTAATTCAATTAGTTTATGAAAGAATTATTTTTCATTACTAACCAGACTGTTTACACAAATTTCACACTTAATATTTTTTGTTAAACTTCATGAAAACTACAATATTTACTTTTGTAACAGGATGAAGGAATGTTGTTTTCAATTGACCTTACTTATGTTGCAACCCAGAATGTTTGCAGCTTTAACATTCGTAAAACATCCATCAAATGTGAGAGCTTCGACATTGACACCGACGGAATTACATTTTTAAAGACAAATATTTACAGTATTTGCTATAAGTTCACTAGTAAAACCATCCACTAAAATAACCGACTGGTATTTTCCAATTTTCGGAAAGACTAACGAGCATCATTACAAACACTTAAATGGCTTTCTTTTCTTTGTCAATTTTTTCATACCCCATGTCTACGTGACCAACATTTCTTTCGACTTTCCATAATTTGGCCTGTCGAATGTTCATCTCATCAAAAATTAAACAGCATTCAACATTTTCTGACATACTGTCCCTCTTGAGTTTAAGTATTTCAAACGATTCCTGTGTGAATCCAGGTTCGCCGTTAATGGAGCTATACCTATAACAAAGAGTACAATCAAACCTATGAAGTAAAACATATACGCGTCCGGTTTATAACACATAACTAACAAGTCTTTATTAATTTACCATTTAGTCAAGGTTCTTGGGTGAGGAAGACAACAGTCAAATTTTCGCCGTACATATTTATAGGCAGAGAGAGAGTAAAATTTTAATATCATAGCAAATTTTCGAAGGGCGGGTGGATAAGACGGTCGCTTTGTTTTTCTTGGCTTGTTTCTATTTCTACTGTATTTATTTTTAAGCAATTGTAGTCTGTAAAGCTCTGTTATTTCTGCTTTTGTTCCAAGAGCAGACTCAATTTCCTCTGTGATATACTTTTGCTGTTTCAAATCCTTAATTATATATAGCAGTGATTTGTTTTTTTTTAACCTAGCATTCTGTTTTTTTAATTTTTTTATTTTCTTAGCTGAAACCCTTTGACGTTTTTCTAACCTATGAATTCTTTCTTTTAGGTGTACTTCCCTTGGCGTGTCAAATATTGAATTGAGATCGGTTGAAGACCGGAGTTCTTCGTTCTCACAAACCTGTAAATAATTTACATAGATAGGGTTCTAAATATGGAGAACTAGTAAACAAAATTTAATTTACTGTAGATAAGTAGGTATGCATGAGACCAATACCTCAGTCTCCAATCGCGGTATAGCCGATCCTTACAGCCTTCGTAGTCCGGCTTTTGAAATATCAACATCTTTGTCACAAAAATGAGCAGAGCATACTCTTGCGTTTTTATGAGGCTTGAAATAAGGCTCTTTTCGTTGTTCCCTAATAATACGACTCCAAATATCTTTACGTGTTGAATCATTTGGAAATCTGTAATTTATAAATTATTTGAAACGCAATTTGTCATCGCACGCCTATCCATTTTTACCAGGAGCTTGATGACGGCAGCAGCTTCTCTCAGTTTGCGTGTTGAAAAGAAAACAGAATTTCAAAATATTTTATGAATCAGATTTTCAGTTTCAATTAAGTAGTTATTGTTTCTTTTGTACTTCTTTCGTTTTACCCCTATTGAATATAGAAAAAATTAGGTACCAATGTTCAAAATTTAACTTACTCTAACTTGATACAAATTAAAACAGAAATAAAAATAAAACCGTCAAATAACGAAACGTATAGATTATTCGCGTGATGCCTATATATCGGCGCATGGGAAAAGAAACAATAAATGTCAAACGTGGTATAATTTTGGACAAAAATATTTTGAAAATAATATAATTTTATTTTCCATGTACAATATTTTGAGGGTCTGAATCCAACCCTGGCGTAATCTTGGTAATGTAACTAAGCAGACTAACTGTAAAACTGTGTGTTGAAAATGCGTTTATATAATAACTTAATTATAACAAAATTAATGTAAGGTTTCCTTACCTATGATAAGATATCCCATGTTCCTTTTTTTTCCTTATATCGTAATTTTTGCATCCATTTACAACGCAAATAGGCATATTTATGACAAGATGACAATCAAATCTGTCCTGCGCGCGCACCACTGACGAACGATTCGCGCTGGCCCTAATTTAGGGCCAACGCACTGGTCCGTATTAGTTGTTCAGTCGGCCCGGTCCTTACGCTAGTAATATATAAGTCAATGGTAGTCATATGTAAAGATATGTCGTGCTGTAGCATTTTAGTAATTCTCTTGGATGTAAAAGTTATAACTTTTCGTCGCTAGATGGCGGTAACAGTTCGTTGGTGTTGAATCAGGATTAATTACAGAAAAATAAGCACTCAAATCAATTCAATGGAATTAAACAGGGTACTGGAATTTATTATGAGATTACACCCATACCTGCGTGTGTGCTTGGGATGTAAAAAAATCGGGTCATTCTTGCATTGCATTCTCATTACAAGGTATCAAAAGTCATCTGTAGAAACTAGACATAGCCCATAGATAGCTGGGATACGAGAAGAAGGGAGGATATTTAGCTGCCTCGCTTTGCAGGAGGGTTTGCAACAGCAGTTCTTTATTATTTTGTGTTGTTATTAGGACGATGCTGCTGCCCATCTCCTGTTACATTTTTATCCGTCGCCTCTTGCTTCACGCAAAAGTTGGTTAGGTTATGAGAATGTGTGTGAAAGCATTCCTGTGGCCCTGCCAATATGCGGCGAAGGTGGAACTTCATGGGATTTTGATGGGGCGAGCTATTACTTATCACCGCCGCAACGAAGCAGGTATAGTATGGATCCTCATGTAAAATAGGTAGTAGTTTATCCTACACTGCCAGTACACAGCATATAAACTGATTCTAAAATGCAATGTATTTCTCTTGTCTGAGCAACTGGGGTTTTCTCACTGGTAGCATCAATGAAATTTTAAAATAAAATTTTTGTGCTGATGTACCATGTACTCGGCAGTGAAGGATAACATCGTGGAGAAACAATGTGTGAGCGAAAAAAAATTTAAAAATATAAGGTGAAATTCGCAAACAGGCTCTCTAGAGCAGCCCGGCGGACTAATTGTTTCGTAATCCTCTCAGAATTGAGAGGTCTGTGCCTAGCGGTGGGACGTATACAGGCTTTAATTTACTTGTACTTTATCACTTTAACATATTTCTAATAAGATAACCTTTACCATGTCTAAGTTAAACACCACAGTCTTGCTTATCAGTCAGCTCACCATTTTGTAGTTGATGTCAATCTGGTAAAAAATATGCAGCGTGGCTCTACCGCGTCTCTCTAACAGCATTTAGTTGCAAATAAACGTTGTCCTAGGCCACAGCATCCACTTACTGTCAGGCAGAATTTGTTCTCGTTTGTCACCTTAATAGAACGTAAAAGTACATCAATGGACAGAGGATTCTCCGGATGTAAGAAGCAACCAAAAGAGGCAGCTGAAGTCAGATCTTCAGCTGTCTCTTTTGGTTGCTTCTTACGCCTTTCGTTTATTGTTCAATTTTTTTTACTTTATTATGACAGCGGTACAACTGAACAGTTTTGGTACCAAATTTTAGAAGGCTTCCAGGTATTAAAAAACGTTACACATACACTGGGATTTTCTCTTGCATCCTAGATGCAGTTTACGTAATTAGATTGCGCAAGCACAAACATTCAGACCAGAAACAATTTGAAAGTCATATAAATACTTATTTAGTACAATATTTGAACCCGCAGGCTCAAGGCCGCAATTAATAGCTAAGCCAAAACGGCGTATTTTAAAATAATAACTTTGTGAGGAAAAACGAAATATAGAAGCATGGCAGGGGGTTAGATTACAGGAAGTTTAGTAAAAAAATATTTACTCTAGTGCATTACCCAGATAGAAAACATAGGAGTCAGTTTCTTAACCCTACTGCATATTTGACGTTATTACCAAACGGCAATCTCACCACACTTGCTGCTCACCTTTAATTGTATAAAAAATCAATTTACTTTCCGCTCGAATTTCGTACTTTAGTATCTTTAAATGTATAAGGGTATAGAGTTATCGATTTTAACAGTCAACATTAGTCTGAGTGCACACTTGTCTAGATGGGAAACGGCTGAAGCGTTAAACGGAATAAATAATAGGCCACTCTGAGCTTCTAGTACGGAAACTGCTGTATTTAATCTTCTAATTTCTACAAGCTCTCGAGACACAGTATTTACTTTATGTATGTATATAGCCTTATACAGACTAAGCGTTCTAATATACGCATTATCTAGGTAGGTACACACACGTGTACAGGTGGATACGCGTACTTCAGGGTATCATTATGCATTGCGCGATTTTGAACGTGTGGTGACAAGTCACGAGTCACCAGTCAGTATCCGCCATATCTCGAAACACGATTGTCGTGTTCACCACCACTGCAGCATTTCTATTCTATAATTCCATCCGCATATTTTTTGAATAACTTACCTATGTCAAGAGCAATATTTTATTTTAAAACTAAATGATAAAAACATCAATAAAATTTTAAACAAGTCGAAATGTCATTTAAATAAAAAATTATATTAAAAGTCAAAATTAAAAATTGAGAGAAAAATAAAATAACGCTCACACATAATGAAATTAAAATTAACTATCGTACATTATAATCGAATTATTCTGTTATTACTTGAGCTGCAAATTTTTTAAAATGTGTTAAGGAGTTTGAGAAAACATCTAGCTGAGAAGTTCCTTTTTCTGTTCCACTGGATATAGAGTTGTGAATGAGATTGTAACTCCTCACCGCTCTGTTTAAAGGAGCATAATGGCCCAAATTTGACGTAGCTGGATAACTTTTAAAAGGAGGTATCTTAAGTCTGTATGGCTTTCTTGGTACAGCAATATTTACTCAAGGAAAAAATCAACGGTGTCAAAATTTTTATTTATTAGCTTTTACAGAAATATGACGTCAAATATTTATGTAAGTATTAGTATATGGACCAGTATATATTTAACACATCCACTAGACGATGATATGGCGGCGGTATAAGCACGACACAACTCACACACCTAAAATGCACACTACGCGAGCAATCCGGGTTCGATCCCCGCCGGTACTAATAAAATTGTTAATTGCAATTTTATATGCAAATTAACCACATGGTCAGCAGTGAAGGAAACATCGTGGGGAAACCTATATGTCCAAAAATAAAAGTAAACTATTAAAGACATGTCTGCAAACATACATTTGTAATCGGTTGACACTTCCTTGCTCCAATTCTCAGTAATGAAATGAAGCCTGTGCTAGGAGTGCAACGTATATGGCCTGTAGCTTTACGTTTATTTTACAGAATACCACTGCTGGAGAAAGGCTTCTTCCTAAGTTTGCCCCTTAACCTGATATTAGGCTTAACGCATCCAGTTGCTGCCAGCCGCCTTGTGCAGATCGTCGCTATATCTGGCCAGAACAACACATTCTGCACTATTTTTGGATTTGGAATTCAGTGTCATTGACTTATCGGCGATAGTTGTAGGTAATCTAAAGTTATTGGTTATTATTTTCCAAATACTTTTTTCCTCTTTTGTAAAGAGTGTGACAAACGTGCACATAGTCCGCCCGATGGTAACTGAATGCTGTGGCCCACTGACATCTATATCTGTCTTCTATTAAGACTTAAAATTCAAGTGCGTTGTCCCCTCTGAGGAATAAGAGAAAATTCCTCGTCTCCATTTCAAAGGGCCTCTGGTTCTCTATAGGCATCATATGAACCACAGCAGCATTGAGCTGCTGTTTTACGCTGGTATTCTGTAAGATCATAGTCCTTCCCCGGTGGAGCCGACTCATTCGTGCTACAACTATATAAATATAACTGCAGCGACTCTCTACCACGCCAGAAATTATATTTTTAGCGAGTTTCTATAAAAAAAGAACCGTTTATGTTATAAACATTATAAGCAATGCTTATTAATGGAAGTCATTCTAATGTATAATTTACCACTGGTTCTGAAAATACTTCTGTCCTGGGAAAAACTAACAAGAAACCTGGCGCGACGTTAACTTTTGAAAAAATAATGATTTACAATCACGTATTATGTTTCACAATTAACGATACAAATCATATTAGAAATAGTTTGACGATGATCTTTTTTTGTAGAATAGGATGACAAACGAGCATGCAGTCCACCTGATGGTAAGTGGTCGCTGTGGCCCACATACGTCTACATCTATCCTCGATTACGAATCAAAATGCAGATGCGTTGTCACTCGTGAGGACTAAGATGGCATGCCTTGTTTCCATTAAAAAGGGTCTCCGGTCCTCTACACTCACCATACTAAACCCAACAGCATTAAGCTACTACTTTACGCTGGTATTCTGTGAGAGCGTGGTCATTCTCTCTCATTATATTACAACTATACTGCAGTTATATTGCAGCATGGCTCTACTACGTACAAAAATTATCTCATTCCCAGAGTTAATATCTAATCTTAATCTAAAAGGTTCTGATATGTCTAACAGAATTTTAGCCATACAAGATGTATTACAGTAACAATTATGAAAAAACTAACAGCAAGATATATCAAACACTTTTTGGATTGTTACTTTGATGAAAATCGACACTGCAGCAATTAGGGACCGCTTCCCTGCTTTGATTGCTCAAATAGACTATGCACACTAAACTTATCATTGAATCGATCGGTAAACAAAGAAAAAAGAAAAAAAAACACTAACGTCCATCGACGATCGATCTACCCAAATGGATTTCATATAACAGATAATATATTCAGTTGTTCGTAACATTCTTCAATACATTTTTTTGTATGATTTTTATAAAATAAGGGCGAAAAATGAGCAAACAGTCCACGTGATTATAAGTGATTTCCCCCTCTACTGTTTCTTTGATTAAGAGGCCGTAAACGTGACTGATGATGTTGAAGTCTCAGCTTCGAATACTTGATCGAGTCAAATTCACATAAAATCCTCAGTATCATCAACATCATCATTATCATTACAGCCCTTCACAATTCCACTGCTGTACATAGGCCTCCGCCAAGTAATGTCACAAAGCACAGTCCTGAGCTACCTGCATCCATCGACTTCCTGCATGTCTTACCAGGTCGTCACTCCATCTAGTGGGGGGGGGGGGTCGCCCTACACTTCGCCTACCGGTACGAGACTACCACTCGAGAACCTTCCTTCCCCATCGGTTATCGGTTCTTCGAGCTATATGGCCTTGCCACTTCAGCTTACTAAGTATCAATCCAGAAGCAAATGTTGGATGTTCAGAAGTGGACTTTTGATAGGCTATAACCGTAGCGGTATATGAACCTCATATGAAAGTCTCTTTTTATAGAAGATGGGTGAAAAACGAGCACACAGTCCACCTGATAGTAATTGTTAGATGTAGTTCATAGACATCTACGTGAGGACTAAGATGGAACGCCTCGTTTCCAGTAAAAAGGGTCAAACAAAAGGTACAAAACACAGCAGCATAAAGCTGCTATTTTACGCTGATTAGGTATCAAAATGCAGTTGCGTCGCAAGCAAGGCCACATATGTGAGTAAACCCTGAGAACTAAGAAGAAATGTCTAAAGCGGTTAGACCATATTTTTTCGTACACGTTGACTTGATTTAGAATATCACATTTCTTAAATAACTAAAAGTATTACTGTAAGATAAGCGAATCCGTACTTTTATATAAACGATTGAAATCTTTATCATTTTCAACCCTTGGATTTGAGGACATTTGTAAGTTTGAAGACATTTTTATAGTAACATGACTTTTATTTTCAAGATATATGCTTAAAAATATGTTTGAGATAACCTAGCTCTTTTTTATTGATTATGTGTGACAAACGAGCACATAGTCTACCTGATGGTAGACTGTGTGCTCTTAGAAATCTACATCGACACTCGACTAAGAATTCAAATTAAGTTGAAGATAAGATTAAGATGGAGTGTTTAGTTACGAGTAAAAAGTGTCCTCGGTGTTGTACACCCACCATACGAAACACATTATTGAGCTCATTTTATATGCTTATTATATATAAAAATTACAACTGAATGTTATAAAATGCTGCCGTGTCGTACCGCTACCGTATCGTGTTAACTATTTAATAGTCCTACCTATGGGGTGTTCTAATAGAGATCTAGGTCTATGTTCAGAGGTGGAATATTGTGAGCTGTTATTGATGGAAGAATGGACGACTGATCAAAATAGTTAGGAAATAAAAAATCTGACTCCACAAAAGAAATTGCTGAAAAGAAAAGAAAGTTATACCGAATATCTTTTTTAAATATTTTTTTTAAATAGTATGGTTCTCAGACAAACCGATAGAAGTATTTTATACCAATATTTATATAACGCAAAAATCATTGGAATTATTAAGTTGAATAAAAATTTAACTTATAAAGATACAAGTGACTTTAAAGAACTCACAAGAATAGAAATAATTTACACACAATAGATTCGAAAATCAATGCTAAGGCATAGTGCATGCAATGAATTTACATACTCGTAGATTCCCGATTTCAGAAGCCAATATGTGGAATTTATATAATTCCCTTTTTTTCTGAAGTAGCCTTTACTTTCAAAAGTATTTTATTACCCTTTTTTGAGGACTAAGGAATATCACAAGCTCACGATAACAACTGACAAATCGTCTATATAATTCCAGTAGCGACCATTGTTTTTCGATAAACGAAAGTTTAAAAGTTTAAACTTCTTCTCCTATTTTATCATCGCCCTTAGAGGTGGAATTTCTTCCTTAAATTTTTATGGGCCATCAATTTAATACAAGAACGAGAGTTAAGAGTCGGCAAAAATGTCACGTAACACACAGTAGAATTGCAAACCTCTTCCTTTTTTAATCAGTACGGATTTTTTTAATACAATTTATTTTAAACAAGGAAAGCTACATATGCGTTGTCACTTCTAAGAACTTAAATTGAAGCCCTATTATCTGTAATTATACTTGCACTTTATACTCTTTACACAGCAGTGGATGCAGATTTGCTTGATGGTAAAAATAGCTAAAAGAGTGGTGCTTACCTATGCCGACAAATATTTATAGTCCTATTACTTAGGATTTAAAAAGTAAGAGAATGATCCATTTTTATAGCACAATCTCTCTTTTATTATTTTATAATATCTTATAATCATAAAGATTGTGAAGATATTTTAATTAATGTTTGGTATAGGAATTTAAATTAAGATACTATAAATCAAAATATATTGCCTTTTTATAGCGTCTGCTACATTCCACTTCACATAATGGACTAGTTTACGATCGATGTAATTTGCGTTTGCTTTGGTATAGTTCTTACTTGATACAGAGAGAAAGAAAAACTAAGATCATATATTTTATACCACATGTTATCGTGATTTGAAAAGATCCTCTGACACGATAATTCTATTGTGCAACAATAGAATTATCGTGTCAGAGTAGATACACACATACATTATATTATTGTGTATTAGACAGGGCGAGTTTTATAAATCATCATTTGTAATCGCTAGCTGATGTTTCATTCGTTGTAATCTTAAAATTGTTTGAAGCTTAATGCGCCATGGATGAATCAAATGCTCGATAAACGTACCCGCATGCTCCGCACACTAAACATCGCCATTAACCAAGAGGGACTGATTTCGATTGGTATTGTCTTCTTATCCGATATCTATGGTTTGATTGATTGATAATTTTGAATTGATTATTGCAGGATTACTGGAACATTTAGGCTGAATTACTTCTTTTTCAGGAGCCTTTCACCAAGCTCATGAACTTTTTTATTCCTAATACTAAATTCAATTCTAGTCAAATACCACTTTGCAGATTTTTTTAAAGATACACCTTTAAAGTAAATGTTACCGGCAAAAACATACAATACACAATATTTATTTATTTTTGTTATGACACAAGCTAAGCACTGTAAAACTCACAAAAAACTAAAATTATAAAAGATTATTTAATTGAATTTAGTTTTTTTTGGTTAGTAATTGGCAGTGTATTATGTATTACATATAATATGAAATGAAATGAAATGAAATGAAAAATGAAATGAAATGAAATGAAATTTATTATTAACCTACATTACATTGTTGTTACAATTATTTTTGAGCTCTGAAGCCTGTGTTAGTAAAAACTGTGCTACAGGCCTCAGACTTCCCCATCTATTGTCTTAGTATTATAATGTAAGTATATTACTATTATAAAGAAATTTGTTAGTTAAAAAAATTAAATGATAAGTAATTAAAAAAGTGATAATATGGTACTAATTCTAATGTAAGGCCAAATTGCGCGTGTGCGCGCGCGCGTGTGTGTGTATGTGTGTGTGTGTGTGCGTGTGTGTGTGTGTGTGTGTGTGTGTGTGTGTGTGTTCACACACGAGCGATTAAGTGATATTTATGAACAATTCTTCAATTGCATTATAATTCAAGTCGTTAAGAGTTTGTTTTAATATTTTCTTGAATTCATGATTATTAAGGTTAATAATAGTTTTAACATTTCTGTTATTAACAGTTTTAACTTTGTTGAATAATTTATTATAAAGCATTGGTGCACAAAAATTGTAGCTTCTGATATAAGCATGTTATGTATTATAAACACAATGATAAAAAAATTGCCGCATGGTGGTTGTGTATGAGAATTCATCGCCTCATTTTGTTTCGTGGGAATGGGAATAGTCGATATGGGAAATGCCAAAACGCTTTTATGGCTTTCAGTAAATGGTGGTGAACTCTGTAATTTTTCTAAGCCGTAAAATACTCAGATTATCGACGGACAGCAGCGTTAAATTTACTCACGTCTAGTACAGCTACCTGTTAGGTTCCTGCCAGACGTAAATATCAAGGTATATTCTCCCTAGAACGGGACAAGCTCATTTTCGAAAGCGCACTTTTATAGGTCGGTAAAGAACAAGAAGAATATTAAATATCCACTGTTGTCATACGATACCTAGCACTTTAACATAAAAGTGCAAATATATAATTTTATTTCCCGTGCTAAATAAACATATTAGTTCCAAGTCCTTTTAATTCGTAAATATCTGTTTTCAGTTCTTATTCATATTTGAGGAAAAAAAAGGATTTCTCAAGGTTCGAAAGTGTGGTTGCACAGTCTTTATTTTTTTGTAGTTATAAGAAAATGACGCTGATATTCGTATGATGGCAACTAGAGCTCAGGTTATCAGCACTGAAACACGCACTGTGTTTGTTACTCGTATCATCTTTCTGTTAACGTTAATAAAAAAATCGCTCTTAAATAATATCTCGTATATTGTTACCATAGCAGCCAACAAGAATGAATTATTATTTCACTGGATGAGCGCGAAATAAGAATCGTGACGGCTTTGATTAAAACGACTTTTACGGATTTTATCGCGTTTAATTTTAATTTTAATTATTTTTATTTTTAATTCCCGACGTAGTGTTCGCGTAAATATAAGAAATCATAACGTAACGTAAACGTAACATAATGGCTATAATTCGTTCCTCTTAAGTCTCACTTAATCACCTTTTTCTTTCTCGTAGATTTCTCGTAGACTATCTCGATTACATATTGTTACATATTGTAATTCTATCGGAAATTTTTATTGTCACGAACCTCAAGCTCGTAACAATATATATGACAACCGCATTATACTCATTTATTATATTTTAAAAGATATTTTGTGTACTATTAACTTCTGCCCGCGTATCCACCTGCATGGCATTATAAAGTTATTTATGCTCAATTGCTAAAGGGTTGGCGTTAGAATACAAAATTACTTAAGTGTTATATTAGGATTATTTTTGTAACTATTGCCGCACAGCGTCTGTCTCTCTTGTTAGAAAATGAATATTGAAAGGTTTTTAATTTATATCAAAATTTAGTAGTTAATAAATAACCTTTTTAAAATATAATAAACAAATATAGTGCGTCTGTCATAAAGAAAAAAACGTTGAGAAAAAAGGGGATCGGTACAGTTGCGTGTAAAACGAACGAATCATAGTTAACGCGTTTTTTAGTTTGCTTTAACCTAGCGCGTTAATATACACACATATAAAAGAGTCCTAAGTGCAGTTGAACATTTCTCATAAAGTTTTTGGTCAACATCAAAAAAGGAAGTACGCGATTTGATCGTCATTTATAAACCGCTTAGAATTATTATTCTTTTAAATAACTTGTCTTCAGGCGTGGTTCCACGTGAATATAAAAACATCTTGATGTTGAAGATATTTGTTTTCGATATGTAGAAAAACTTGTGACTTTTGATATTACTTCATAGAAACATATTGTATTATGTCAGCGTCCCAGAATAACTTTATGTGGGCGCTACAAATTTTCCACGTCCAAAATTGAAAAGCCTTATGAGGATTATGAAACTGTGAATTTTCATATAAAAAGCGATAACGTTTTCCCACCAGTAAACATAGTCTAATTTTCATAATTTTTGAAATTGTTGTATATATAACAAAGAACTAGGTACGTACGTTTAAATTTTAAGGAAATATTACGAACGATGTAAGTTATTAGCCTCTAAATATCTATATTTTTGACTTAAAAACTTCCTCGAGCGTTTTTATTTTTCTTAATTAAACTAAACTGATTTACTAAAAAAGAAGAAACGTACAAACCTAGGCTAAGGTGTACTGAATCTAATGATAAATATCTCAAAAATATCTTATTAAATGTTTAGGGGGGTAAAAATGTTATCGCCCGAAACAATATTTCAATAACGCCCTCTTTTCCCAAAAGAGGGTCGCTCATGATAGGGCACAATAGAGCTTAATCAGCCGGCTGCTTGTCCCCAAAGGCGGTTTTTAGACACAACTCACACAAAACTAGCGTGAAACGGTAGAATTACGCTGCTGTGTTTCGTATAGTAAGTACCGTAGACTTTTTTTACTGGTAATGAGACATTCTATGCTAGTCTGCAGGGCTGACAACGCATCTGCATTTTTATTCTTAAAATCGATACTAGGTAAAAATTAATTAAAATTAATATCGACGACATGTGAAGTTCGCCAACACTTATTGGGGCAACGTGGTGGACGATTCCTTGCCCTCCTGTCACTTCTCGATGAAATAATGTTGCCAGTATAAAGATCAAAGAATAATTTTAAAATTATGCTGTTCGTCACAACGTAACAATATTATAAGATGTTAAGAATAACTAAATTAAGAATAATAAAATGCGTACTACGTCGTGAAGTCTTCAAGTATTACAGCTACGTCCAGGAACTAAGATTGAAGTTCTTGCTTTCTGTATTAGTTTTTAAATTTAGTAAATTTATTTCATCGCCTTCATCTAACTCTTCATTGGATTAAATTGATCCAAACAAATAACCATATAAATATTATGTTGTCTCAAGTCATTGATCGTTCATAATTAAATAGACAGATCGTAGTTTCTGTAGTCCTTTTTTAAATTAAAAAAAAACAAACACATCGAAACTTTTTTTAAATATAGGATAGGGTGACAAACGAGCACACAGTCCACCTGATGGTTAGTGGTTGCAGTGGCCCATAGACATCTATATCTATCTAATATTAAATTTAGATCATTGTTTAAATCTTATGGTCTTTTTAATTTATTTTTGGAGCCAACACGTATTGCTGAATCTAGTGCAACATGTATAGATAACATTTTTACAAATGTTAAGCCGTTCAATAAATGTATAATTCAAAAATTGAGCTCTGATCACTGTGGACAATTTGTTTCATTACCTTATGTTCACAAAAAGCAAGTAGATAAAAAAGTAGTGTTTGTTCCAGTAAATGCACATCGCTTGGAGAAGTTTAGAAGTAACATAGTTGGTAACGCCAGTTAACAATCTACTTTATCAACATTACATTACATATCGCATTGAGTTCGTCCTAAGTTATGTCTACTTTATCAACATGACTAGTGCATATTTTTTGTTTCCTTCCTTCCTTCCCTTTCCTACCGCACGCGCTGCCGCCGAGGTGAAAAAGAGGATCTCGGCGCGCGTCAGTATACTAAGTGATATTACGCCATCCGCAGCGCACGGCCACCCGTCGCGTCTTATATATATATTAACCGCAAACCGCGCAGGACGAACATTGAGATCTCCTGTTTATCTTTAATACTCACCGCATCAGACATTGTGTCTTTGTAACTCATAAAAGTGTGAGACGCCCCCGTAAGGGCAAAGGTCGAGAGTGTGGGACTTCACGAAACTGTTAACCGAGAGTGCGTGTGCGCCGAACCACGTGGCGAGCTTGCTGTATAGCAGACACTCCAGGAGGAAGGCAAGGCAGCCCTCATCAGGTCAGTGCGTGCTATCCCACCTATTTATTTTCCCCTTTGCCGTATGCACCAAAATTACAGTCCACTAAATCTTTATCGAAGATACCTTAAGTTACTGGCGTCTCCATTTTTAATGGTCCTTCTCGCTGGATTGACCTTGACTTTCCATTTTTAAAGGTCCTTCTCGCTGGATTGACCTTGACTTTCCATTTTTAATGGTCCTTCTCGCTGGATTGACCTTGACTCTCCATTTTAATGGTCCTTCTCGCTGGATTGACCTTGACTTTCCATTTTTAATGGTCACTTCTCGCTGGATTGACCTTGACTTTCCGCCCTTATTAGATCGTTATCGTAATAAGCGTTTATATAATTAATTATTTATATTTTAATCCGACTTCGGATTAACCCCGCCCTTATTAGAACACTAGAATAGGTCCTAATAGGTGACATTCATAGTAATTTTAAAACTATATTCATAGAATGAATAAGCATATAATTATCTATATAAATTATTTGTTGTATGTTCACATCACGTCATCAACTTTTAACTACATCTATAGATTATACTGTTAATTACCTTTATTATTTGCATATATAAAAGGATTATATTCGTTATAAATAACTTCATAATTATTATAAAAGTTAACAATTAAAGTTCATCGTTAACAAAACTAATATTTAATAATTCAACCGCGTAGCGAGGTCGCTTACAGACTACCCGCTTATAATTATATTATTTTTGCCGCATAACTTAAGTTGTAATGCCGCCTAAAAAAACAAATAGCATCGAATAATAGCGATTCCTCGGATAATGAGGGCACACCTGATGCTGAGTTGGTTTTATTGTTAGCTAAACGAGATGCTTTATTTGAAATAGTGCAAAAAATATATGATATGTCCTCGGACATCCTCACAAACACTTCAACGATGGAGCGTTTTCTTGATGGAAGTTCTAATATTAATGCTTTACGTATTGAGTTTAAACAGGTCTTAGATAATTATAATTCACATTTATTAAAAATAAACCCTATTGCTAAACCTGATTATAACAGCCTCATTGCGTTTGAGTCTCTTTGCGGTAGAATAAATAGGCTTTATTTACAATATTCGCAATCTAATTCACAAAGTACTAGTACACCATCTAAAGCCAGATACACACTTCCGCCTATCGAACTTATGCCATTTTCGGTTGACATTCGCTCATGGCCTTTATTTTATGCTAGCTTTAAATCAACCGTCCATGACAACACATCGCTTACCGACGCTGAAAAGTTATACTATTTGCTAGGTAAACTAACGGGCAAAGCCCTATCTGTATGCTCAGGTATAACTCCTTGCGCTGAAAATTATAAAATTTTATTGCAAGCACTCGTTGACAAATATGAAGACCGGCGTATGCTAGCATCTACATATATTAATCAGATGTTCGAATTTAAGCCATTGCAATCGGCCACCGCAAATAATTTTGATTTATTTACTGATAACTTTATAAGTGCAGTGCGCGCTTTACAAAACTTAAAGTTAGATAATCTCGGGGACTTAATTGTTCTTCATATCGCGCTTAAGAAGCTGGACCCGGATACCATTCGCTCTTTCGAATATAGTCATAACTCGATGGTACCTACCTTTGATGATTTAGTAAATTTTATTAAGACCCGCTCCAAAGTTTTGCAACGCACCGATTCTAGTACAAATTCTAATAGCGCACCAAACAATCGACGAGGTAACGGTAATAATCGTCGCTGTAATAATACTTCGTCGCCGAAGTATCAGGCGTACGTAAGCACGACGACTAGTTGCTCAAAGTGTCTGTGCGATAATATTGTGCATCAACACCTATTTAAGTGTGCAGACTTTAATAAAATGACGCCGCAGGAACGATTTAAATGCGTAATGAGTAACAATGCATGTGTGAATTGTCTCAGTTTAAGTCATCGAGTGTCTAGTTGCTCTTCAAATTATAGTTGTCGAGTTTGTAAATTTAAACATCACACATTGTTGCACTTCCACCGCAGAAGCGATAATGCTTCCCCTGCGCTGGCGCGTTCTCCACCGCTTCAGCCAGTTACACTGAAGTCTACAACCCCCGCGCCCGCACACTCGCCACCCCTCACCGCAGGTGCGCGTTCAGACGTCGCGCTGTGTACTTCGTTCAAGAATGTTTCTCAACGTTCACCGCCTCCCGCGCGCGCAAGTCGTTCGCAGAGAACTGTTTTATTATCAACCGCTCAAGTATTTGCTTACGATGCTAAGGGAGAGAAACAAATTATTCGTATATTATTAGACTCCGCGGCTCAAAGCCATTTTATGACTAAAGAGTGCTGTCATCGTTTAGGCGTTCAACAACACGATACCGAATGTACTGTAGTAAAGGGATTCGGTGGAGTTGAAAAAATTGTAAAATCGAAATCGATTGATATTAAAATTTTCTCACGATTCGACTCGAATATTAACTTCAATATTTCAACGCTAGTTGTTGATCAAATCACCGACCTTTTGCCCACTGCTGTGGTAGACACATCTGTCTTATCACACTTCCATGGCATAAGACTCGCTGATGAATGTTATAGCATGCCTAATAAAATTGATGTTTTGATAGGCGCATCCCTTTTCCCGCACTTACTATGTCCAGACGTAATTTATTCGTCTAACGACTTGTCCGGGCCCTCGGCTTTGAATACGGTATTTGGTTACGTTATTATGGGCTCAGTGCCGACACTTCAGGTAAATCATTCTTTAACGTGCTGCTCAGTTCTAGAGTCTCCTATCGTTGACAAATTAGTGCAACGATTTTGGGAGCTTGAACAGCCACCCTCCGCACCGCCCATTCAGTGTCCTTCAGACATTGAATGTGAAGAGTTTTATAAATCTACGACATCCCGCGATCCTTTTACTGGTAGATATATTGTTGGCCTGCCATTTAAAGATGACGTTTACTCTCTCGGAGATTCTTATGAAACCTCTCGACGACGATTCATGTGCTTGGAGAGGAAACTTCAAGCCTCGCCTACATTAAGGTTAGCATATGATGACGTCATAAAGGAATACTTAGCTAAAAATTATATATCCCCCGCACCGCCGTATGACTCTCATGAACCCGCTCCAATATATGTCATACCGCATCATGGAGTCTTACGCGAAGATAAGAAGTCAACGCGTCTGCGCATCGTCCTGGATGCTAGCAGTAAGACTAGCACTGGGCGATCATTAAATGATATTCTTCATTCAGGACCAAATTTGCAAGGCGACTTGTTCAATATAATTTTAACTTTCCGCTTACATCCAATCGCTATGACAGCCGACTGTCGCCAACAATTTCTGCAAATAGTTGTTCGCGATTCTGATCGTCGTTACCAATGCTTCCTATACCGCTTCCGTCCACAAGAGCCACTTGTGTTATACCACTTCAATCGCGTGTGCTTCGGTTTAACTTCGAGTCCATACCATGCATTGCGCACGGTAAGACAGCTCATTGATGACGACGGCGCAAAGTATCCGCTTGCGAGTCGTATCGCATTTACTTCGCTATATATGGACGACATCGCGTTCTCTATGCCCAGTGAATCCGAGGCCAGTGAGACCTCTCGGCATCTGATAGACTTATTCAAGGGTGCCCAATGGGACCTGATAAAATGGCATAGCAACCGTCGATCTGTTTTAGATGACCTCCCTACTTCCCATAAAATTACAGGAGAAGTAGAGTTCGATAAATCAATGCCACATAAAATACTAGGCTTGCATTGGTCTACCGATAGTGACGCCTTTTATTTTAAGATATCTGTTCCCGCTGATGTGACGTGCACTAAGCGCGCCATCTTATCTACTGTCGCTCGCCTGTGGGACATAATGGGTTTCGTTGCTCCCACAGTCGCGTACGCCAAATTGTTAATAAAGCAGCTTTGGCAACTTAATTTAGATTGGGACGACATACCACCACCGCCAATTATTAAGATGTGGAGGCAATTCTGTGCTGAATTACCAGCTCTTAATGATTTACGTATCCCGCGACATGTTGGTGTATCCAAAAACTGTACTGCGTCACTCCTGGGGTTTTCCGACGCCAGCGAGCACGCATACGGTGCCGTAGTCTACATACATGTAAAGAGCGTCAATGGTAACACCGTCCAGTTGATTTGTGCAAAGACTAAAGTCGCACCGACGAAACCACTATCTATTGCACGCCTTGAGCTTTGTGGAGCGGTTTTACTCTCAAAATTGCTTCGCAGAGTACTCGACAATTATTCTCTTGACCTTGCAATATCAGTCTATGCCTTTGTAGATTCAAAAGTAGCTCTGTACTGGATAAAGAGTTCGCCACACAAGTGGCAGACCTTTGTTGCAAACCGCGTTGTTCAGATTACCGACAATATTCGCGCTGATAACTTTTATCATGTCGCAGGTACTGAGAATCCCGCTGACATACTTTCACGTGGCGTTACGCCAAATAAATTAGTTTCAAACCCCCTGTGGCTCCATGGGCCTCAGTGGACTTCGTTAGATCCATCTCAATGGCCTCTTCGTACTTTAGACAATGAGGTTATTGCAAATATGCCTGAGAAGAAGATTTTGTCGCACACTGTGTGCACATCCGTCTGTAATTCTGCGATTTATGAGCTCGCACTCCGCATCTCTTCTTGGAGTAAACTTCTACGTATAATTGCGTACGTGTGTAAGTTTGCTAAATTATTGCCCCGCCGCAGCACTACTGTAGTGACTGCTGATGATCTCAGTTTCTCTGAGGTTATAATCCTCCGCGCCCTGCAAAAACAGCATTTTGCAGTGGAATATTTAAATATTGAAGGTAACAAACCTTGCTCGCCCGCTTTCAATCGTTTAAGGCCTTTTATTGAGAATGGTTTAATCCGCATTGGTGGTCGTCTTTCGAACTCCGCATTAGATTACACACAAAAACATCCAATTATACTCCCGCGCAGTGATCATGTAGTGAACATGATCATTGACTATTATCATATTAAAAATTTACACGCTGGGCCTGAATTGTTATTGTCATTACCCGCACCCAAAGTCAAATCTGACTCTACCAGTCTGTTACACAGGCATTCTTTACTGGATAAATTAGTTCAGTCGTTTTGGGACCGGTGGAGGATGGAATACCTTCACGGATTACAAGTTCGTCAGAAGTGGAACACCCCGTCTACGGCTATCGTACCAGGAATGGTTGTAATTGTGATAAATGATAATGAACCGCCCCTTGCTTGGCCATTAGCGATTGTCGAGTCTGTTCATCCTTCGAAGGATGGCGTAGTTCGAGTAGTGACCGTGAGAACTACTAAGGGAACATATCTCCGTCCTGTTGCTCGTATTTGCCCTCTCCCAAGACAATAAATCACGATTATTTTGATTATAATTATTTATCTAAATTAGGAGTTTATATTTATATATATTAAAAAAGTATTAAACCGCAATATTATATTTATGTATACATTTTCTCGCTTACCAAGTAAGGTTAGTAGATGAGACATGCGCATTGAGCGCATCCTCTCACTTTATATACCGCTTATTTATTTGTTTTCCATTTACTTTTTATATTACGGTTGTCTTTTAAAGGTGACCCTTTAAGGGCGGGAGGAAATGGTAACGCCAGTTAACAATCTACTTTATCAACATTACATTACATATCGCATTGAGTTCGTCCTAAGTTATATCTACTTTATCAACATGACTAGTGCATATTTTTTGTTTCCTTCCTTCCTTCCCTTTCCTACCGCACGCGCTGCCGCCGAGGTGAAAAAGAGGATCTCGGCGCGCGTCAGTATACTAAGTGATATTACGCCATCCGCAGCGCACGGCCACCCGTCGCGTCTTATATATATATTAACCGCAAACCGCGCAGGACGAACATTGAGATCTCCTGTTTATCTTTAATACTCACCGCATCAGACATTGTGTCTTTGTAACTCATAAAAGTGTGAGACGCCCCCGTAAGGGCAAAGGTCGAGAGTGTGGGACTTCACGAAACTGTTAACCGAGAGTGCGTGTGCGCCGAACCACGTGGCGAGCTTGCTGTATAGCAGACACTCCAGGAGGAAGGCAAGGCAGCCCTCATCAGGTCAGTGCGTGCTATCCCACCTATTTATTTTCCCCTTTGCCGTATGCACCAAAATTACAGTCCACTAAATCTTTATCGAAGATACCTTAAGTTACTGGCGTCTCCAATAGTAAAAAAACTTCCATTACTTTCATACCAAAATAATCCAAATTTTTTGTATGCAACATTATTTAAGCTCATTTGCAATGAATTTAATAATACTTTTACTTCTAAAACATTCTCCTTGAATAATCGTAAAGCATTTAATGAATGGGCGACAGTAGGAGTCCATAAGAGTAGACAAAGGTTATATGAACTTTACAATGAAAGGTCATATAATCCTAGCGTCGAATTTAGGGAATATGTAAAAAAATATTCCAAAATATTTAAAAGAGTGTGCTCCTTAGCCAAGTCATTGTATTTAAGCAACAAAATAAAGACTGCTTCTAATAAAATTAAAATGACATGGAGTATAATTAATAGTGAAACTGGTAAGGTCAACTCTCAACTATCCTCAATTTCGGATCGAAATGCAGATGTGTAGTTACCCGTGAGGACTAAGATGGAATACCTTGTTTCAAGTAAAAAGGGTCTCCGGTTCTGTACACTCACCATACGAAAGACAGCAGCATTAAGCAACTATTTGACGCTGGTATTCTGTGAGAAAATTCGCTGAAATAAATATCGATAGCAAAATGAAATAAAACTAATTTTACAGATTTTATCGTGTATTATAGGTCCGCCTGCCGTTTTCTCCATTAGTTTCCAGTTAATACACACGAAGTTCGTGTGCAGGATCTCAATATCAGCAATCGCATGTACGAGATGTCACTAGACCCACGTGGCAGTCCAATTTGTCTACATAAATACTTAATGTAACACAAATTGTCGGTTTTAACGTCTATTCATACGTGTTTTTTGCAGTCAATTACTGTATCCTCAGCTGTTAAAGCTTTATACAAAGCCTTATGCACAAAGTTACAAAATTACACAAAGTCTTAAACAAACGTTTGAGTTGATGTTTCAACTTACACCAAGAGCAAAGAAAGATTTATTATAAAATGCATTATATATATATATATATATATATATATATATATATATATATATATATATATATATATATATATATATATATATATATATATATATATATATAATGCATTTTATAATATCTTAATATAATTAATTAATATGCATTTTATATATCGTCTGATTTATTTACATATAATTACCTTATTATACTGCAATGCTTAACTGCCTTTTTGGTTAAGTGATTGTTAGCGCGACTGCTGACGTTAAAATAACACTAATAATGCAAATGAGGGCCCAGACTGATCGAGGCAATACTCTTTAATTTTCGTTCATTTAATTTTATGAATTAGTCAGTTACCATTGCAGTTATACAATAACAACTGAGTAATTTTATAATATAAAAAGTAAATACTCGATCAAACGTTCTCCCGAACATTTGAAATGAAAGCTTGTGAATATCTTTTGACGCTAAGTTATTACGTTTGTCGTTCAATTCTATTTCAATATCACCAGTAATCTATACAAATAAATGTAAATGGAGTGTCTGCTTGTAATGTCAGAATAACAGCTTTTTAATAAGTGCTTATAACAAAATAATAATTTATAAAATTTGTCTGTCTGTCTCACTTTTACTGGCAAAATGATGAAAAGATTATCTTTTAATAAAAAGTTAACGCCGGCTTCAAAGAACTGTAAAGAATTTCACATTTTTAATTCAAGTATTTCATTCTGACATACTCTAATTCTTGGCATCAAATTCCAAATGTGTAATTATTTCATTATTTTTAGTTTTTTAAAGTCGATTTTTATTTTTATTGAAAGTAAATATATCGGAATATCCATGATAATTATTTATTTATTTTATTTTAAAATCTTTATTTCGTCCCCTTAGAAAAAAGATTAATTATGCCGTGATCTATCAAAGTCCATTCGATTTTCCTTCCATATACCACCGTTGTCTCTGGCGGGATGAAATGGGAAAGTCAACCAACTCACAGCTTGCAGTGTAATCACATGTTGTTGCATCTATTTAATAAATCCATTGAGTTAATTCTAGCTAGAACCAGTGCAGCTGTGAGAGATAATGGGTGTATAATACCGCTAATATTCGCTACTCGTAGCTGGAGATATTAATTTCTGATAAAACATTCATAACTGTAAATTTGATGGTTTTTAAATTATTTAGTAAACCAGTATTGCGTAATGTTAGGTATAAATTGTATGTTTGTGATAAGTGACGGTGTGTATCTCGTTAACATTATGTGCAAACTATCCAAACCGGCGACGTGCAGCAGTACCACAGCAGTGCGGCGTCTGGTCTGCGATATGATCTATATTGCAATCGTCATCCAAGAACGTGAGAGGCCCATATCCAGCCATGAACTTCACTTCTGCCGGCTGAAGAAGAAGGAAAAAATTTTGGATGTAGATATGTAACAAGTAATAAACATAACGATTTCTTATCCACGCTAAAGAACAACGAATACATCCCAGGATAACCCGCGACGCTATTGAAATCTAAAAACATCCTAACTGGTACTATCTGCTTAGATTTCTACAATTAATAATAACCTATAGGTAGCCGTTGTTCACTATGACATTGCGACGTCGAACACCTCAGTCCCCTCCCTCCCCTGACCGTAAAGTGCTAGAAACGTCATATATATACCATTGTATATTTACGTCGTTTCCAGGACTTTACTTAAAGTGTTAATGGATTTTATCGCGTTATCTCATTGTCTACAATGCGATAAAACCCATTAAAACTTGTATTATTTCAAAATAATAAACATATATACTTTCTTATACATATAAAGACTAAGCCAGGGTAGCTTTAATAACTATGTGGTGTACTGATAACAGTTATTTTTCATTTACTCATTTAATATCGGCGAGGGGAATAAAGGAACTGTGTAACGCTTATCTCATTCTGATTCTAATTGAATTAGATTATCCACTGTAATTAATATATAATAGTTATATAATAGTTAGGCTTAAATCATATTTGTTGACGCCTCGTCTGTGTTTGTGTAGTATGTAGTCATGAATTGACGTATTGAATCACATGACTTTTAACCTTCCGGGGGAAAAATAAGATTTTTACTGGTATCCTGACCTAATATAATACTAACTAAACATATTTTAATATAAATGATATAAAATAAATTACACTATTAATCTACATAAATGCTTTCGGTAACTAGCACATTTTACTGGATAAATGTTAATACTATATTGTTCAAAATAGCTTCGCAAATAACCAAATATTTTCTAATAAAATAAAAAGATAAAATGGTTACATTTCGTCGACCTTATTAACCAATTATTTTGATTTATAAATACTATTTATTGAAGATACTACGGTAGAGACCAGTGTAGAAGATAACGTAAACCTACATTTTAATTGTTACAGGCGCACTGCTATTTCACAAAGATCCAAAAACATTTTAGAAATGATTAAGAAGAAAGATAGTACAGACACCACCTTGAGAATTTTAGCAGAAGGAATAAAAGTCCTTATCGCAAGCTACTGCATTTTGATACATTATACTATAATAGGCCTTATTCGATGACGTTCAATGTTTTTGAAAAGTTTTGTGATACATAAGTTACTTATAATTCACATGTGCTTTCATCGATCCTGAATAATTTGAATAAAGATTTTAAAACTTGGCCTGCTCAGAGCCATGATGCATTACCAAATTCTGATCAGGTGAAAATCGATTTAACCTGCAACGAAGTGATACAGTCAGAAGAACTCTCATTTAATGTAACTGAACAAAATGATATTAGTTCATCAACGTATGCGTTGCAATGTGGTTTTGATTCCGACGACTCTGTGCGTGATAAAGACTATCTCCCATCTGATTCAAGTAGTGATTCAAGTGACGATTTTGAATCAGTTAAACCAAGAAGCCAAAATTCCCAAGTGTTACAAACAAATAAAAGTTCTAAAAAAAGGGTTCACAATCCATATTTACACCAGCTGTGGTCAAGTGTGTGGTCACGAAGAGCTTAACTTCAGACGTTTTTGACACTGTTACTTTTATTCATGAAAGAAAAAAATTGCAGAATAAACGCAGAAGTTCAATAAATTTTTCTTGTGCTGATAAATATATTGCGGCGTCGTTACTTCCTAACAGTCGTAAGAACACCGTTGATGTTGGTGCGTATCAAACATTGTATCAAGTCAATGGATCTGTTGCAGTCACTTTGGAACCTGAAACATCACAACCAAAACAAAAACGTAAAAAATATAACACTCCCTAATTTCAGCACAAAATAGATGCCAAAAATAAAATAAAAGTTAGAATATAATGTTAAAACGGGGTGTAACGAAACCTACCTAAAAAAATGTACTTCTAAATTTAGTCAAGACCTGGCGAGAAAAGCATTTGTTCTTGAATGCACACACTTCAGTAGCAGTTCTAAAGAGAAAAACGACCAGTGACCCGAAAAGAAAACCAAGGAGGGTATTTACATTTAATTAAAATTTAAACAACTAGACCATATCAGAGTTGAGGTACGCAAACCCTTTTTTTTGACTACCTTTGGTTATGTTAAAACAAACGACAGATTTTGAATAGCTCTCATTTAGATCCCCAATTTACTGATAAAAGAGGAAAACACCAGAAAACACTTGCTTATGATCGTAATTTGTTGACTCAGGAGGTTGAATCGTTTCACCCATCAGAACCCCACTACAGGCGTGAACATGCTCACTGCGACGATATTTTTCAAGTGATATTAGTATAACTAATATTCATAGACATTTCTGTAAGAAATATCTAGATAAAATCGTTTAGTATTTATTATATAGGCAACACGTAAAAAAAATAATATTTCTTTTACTCGTTAGGGTAATGAAGAGTGTGAAATGTGTGAAGCCTATATTTTGCATAAAAAAGAAACACCACATGATGCCGGTAACCAGATTGTCTTAGACTGTACTGTATGTTTGGAGTGGGCATAACATCATCAAAAATATAAAAAAGCAGGAGCTTTACAATGTACACGAAAACTTACCCCAAAATGATTTCCAAATATATTACAGCGCAGACCTAGAAAGAGAAATTATGTTGTCCAGATTCAAAGCTGCAATTTTTTGCAGACGCCTTACGGCATTCAATCAGACATTTGCAGTACTAGGCAAAATCAGTTCCTCTTCAAAGCCATTAACAGTCATATGGCATGATGGTATTGCAGAGAGAAAACAAGAGGACATCATGACGGCCACCATTTTCTTTTATGTAACCGAGACGATACTAATGTGAATATATGGCTCGATAGCTACGGTGCTCAAAATAAAAATTGGTCATCATACTCGTTACTTGTCCATTTAATCAACTATAAAATAGTTTCAAAATTTGCTTTAAAAAGGTATTTTTGAAATATTTTTAGTCGTTTCATAAGATAACATTATATACTCGTATAAGGTGAAGTTTTTTTTTTAAGTTGTTTGTTAAGATCTCATTTTCAATTATTGTAAGTCCTCGCAAAGTAATTTTGTTAAAATTAAAGAAGACTGTGTCATTAAATGATTGATTCATATTTTATAATAAGCTCTTTTATATCTGTAGGTTGCTACTACTTTATTTGATTTCCTCAACTATCGTATGGTAGTTTCAAAACTAAAACGCCGTTACGTTTTAATGTTTTGTGTTTAGCGGCATTTAAGCCATGTAATCAACCTAAAAAATAAATGCGGAAAAAATATCCCTATAAGTCACTAGTCTTAAGTGCGGCTACGTGGTTTTAGCTGCATTTTGGTTTTGTATAGTGTTTGTTCTCGGAGTCACAATGCTAAGCTATAAAAACGTTAAAGTATTTAGTGGCATTATAGTTTAGTAATGAAGAGATTTTTTTAAGACTTTTTAATGTCAATAAAATTAAATGAAAATAAAACACTAAAGTAACGTTACAGTAGGCTTAGCGGCATTATAGTCGTAGTTTCATAAGTTGTAAATTGTAAAAATACTAAACTAAAACGCAAAAAGCTATTTTTGTTAAGGTTAAATCATTATTAAATAAGTAAAAGTATGGCTTTTTCAAAATGCAAAACTAGATCTAATTTTTGATATTTATAACTCTCGCATAAAAGTTATAGTTGTGAAACGGCATCCATTTTTCATTTTTCAAAATATAGTCGAATATTTTATGTGTCGTTATCGGCATAGCAATATTTCACCAAATTTTTTTTTGTATCAAGTCCGATATAAGTGTAAATGAAAATTAAATGCACTATGAGATTTATATTCATAATTGATGGAATAGTTTATGATACTGTCAACAGTATCATGAACTATTCCATCAATGAATGAAGCCTTTTATATTTTGAGATTTTTAAAACAGTTTGTCATATATTAAGATAGAAAAATGAAAAAAATGAAAAATGATTTATTGATTTACAATGATACATTTAAAACCAGTCGCAAGGGCCCCTGTACTAGGTTGAGAACCTGTATTACTGGGTACCCCGCTCATCCACCAAGACAATACAATGTTAATCAATAAATAACAAAAAGCAAGGCAAGGTCTAGCATTAGAATGTAAATGAAATTTGGAATATAATAATAATTACATGATAAGCATGCATGCAAAGCATGCACGCGTTTGCTTGTGTGTGTGTGTGTGTGTGTGTGTGTGTGTGTGTGTGTGTGTGTGTGTGTGTGTTTTGTGGTTGTGTGGTAGTGCTTTAACAATTGGTGTGGCTGTTCGAAGTATAAAAGTTATGTAATAAATTGTTCAGTTTCGTCGTAGTTTAGTGTTAATAAAAATTGAGTCACTACACGTTTAACTTTAGTCCACGTCAAGGGGTAAATATTCAATCTGCTGTTGAATTTGTTGTAAATAGATATAGATTGGTATACGTATTGCTTTTGTTTAAACTTTGTTTTATTTTGTGGTATATTGCAAATTTTGGCACTCCTACGTTTTGGTGTCTGATGAGGTATGAAAGGTAAATGTCGATGCTTTTTTAAAATACAATTCAATATATACATCTGGCGAGTAGTAAGCAATTTGTAAGACTTATGTAGTTCAGAAGTTGAAAATCGAAACGGTTTCAAGAACATCACCTTAATTAGAGCTCTTTGAGCTCTTTCTAGTCTTATTAGATGTGTTTTTGCTGCACCACCCCAAACAGGTATGCAATAACTCATTACCGATTGCGCTAGAGCTTTGTAGGTGGTTATAAGAGTTGTTTCATTTGTAACACACCTGAGTTTTTTAAATACCCATGTTAGTTTCCTTATCCTGTCAGCAATGTTTTCAATGTGTTGACTCCAGGTAAGGTGCTGATCAATAGTTACACCGAGATATTTGATGGTACTACTCCTAGTGATTTTATCGCATGAGCAATTATTATAGCTATCTAAATATGGCTTATGGCAGGTATGAACTGTTAGGTTAAATTTAGAATTTGGTTGTGTATTTTTCCGTATAGTAAAAGGTATGAATTTAGTTTTGTTAATGTTAAGGGTCAGAAGGTTCGATCTTAGCCAGTTAGATATATGGTATATTCCGGAGTCAGCAATAATCCTTAGTTTTTCCCATGATTTTGCGTTAAAAATGAGAGCAGTGTCATCTGCGTAGGTGTATATTTGACAATTTTGTAGGCTTAAATTGCATAGATCGTTGACATAGATTAAAAACAGAGTAGGTCCGAGGACGCTACCTTGAGGGACACCATAAGAGATATTTGATGGACAGCTAAGATATTCACCAAGCTTGAGCTGTTGCTGACGTTCGGTAAGATAGTCTGTTAGAAGGGCGTGAGGCAGGCCTCTTATTTATATAGTTTGTCTAACAGGATAGGAATAGAAACGGTGTCGAACGCCTTGGCCAAATCCAAAAAGACTCCAAGACATTTGTTACCAAAGTCCAGTTGCTTACTTATTTCTTCAGTTAAAGCTAAAACAGCATCCTGAGTAGAAATTCCATTTCTAAAACCAAATTGGTGTTTAGAGAGTAGGTCGTTATTTATGAGATATTATTTCAATCTATTATTTATTAGTTTCTCTAGTATTTTTGATAGAACTGTTAGCACAGAAATTGGTCTGTAGTTGTCCACATCATCTTTACTTCCACTTTTATGTATAGGGGTTACTAATGCCCTTTTAAATGTTATGGGAAATCGGCCACTTTTAAAACAGAGATTGCAGATATGGCAAATTATAGGTGTAAGGGTGTGTCTGGCCATTTTAATAAATGATGTTGGAATGTTATCCCATCCTGGGGCAGACTCATTAGAGAGATCGCTTATGACCGAATTTATTTCCAACGGGTCGGTATCTAGTAGAACAAAAGAATTCATTGGAGTTGGCATTTTAGTCATGTTATTATTTACTATAGGAGGGGCAGATTTTTTTAAATTTTCAGCCAGGTTTTTGCCTATACTAGAAAAGTGATCATTAATAAAATTTGCAGATTCTACAGGGGAGGACGCTATAGTTGTAAGTTTATGTGTGTCGTCAGTATTATCTTTATTAACATAGCAAATTGATTTAATATTTTTCCACAGCATTTTGGGGTTATTTTTTGCATTATCCAATTTCCTCCTTTCATAATGACAGTAATTTCTGTAGCGTATATAAGTTATTTTTAAAATGTGATTATCAGGATTTTTTTTAACTTTATAATGTAATTTATCTCGATTTCGAAGACATCGTAATACTCCAGGTGTTATCCATGGCTGAATACAGCGTTTTCTAACGGGAATTGTGGTTATCGTTTGATTATTTTTCATTGCTACTGAAATTATACTAACCAAAGCATCAGCAGCCAGTGTTGGGTCATGTATGTCTAGTATTTTTATAAGCTTGGACTTTATTTCATCAAGAGTTGTTATATAATTTATGGAAACCTTAGTTTTCGAAACATTGCGGCGCACAGGCTTATTCATAAGGTTTAGGAGAACAGTGGAATGATCAGTGGGGGCATTAGTGAGTACGAGAGATTTCGTTGGGTGTACTGTTTTTAGCATCATATGATCATAGCACATTTTGTCACGAGTTGGAAGCCTATGAGCAGGAAGCAATCCATGGTAAGCAAGTGAGGTTAAATAATTGGGGCAGTTAGTGTCTATGGAACCGAATTTGATATCTATGTTTATGTCACCTGTTAAAATAATGTTTTGATAACTTTTATAACGGCGGAGTAAGGTTTGAAGAGATGTGGTGAAGTCGTCAGTGTTTCGTATTGAAGGTGTACGATATATACCTATTAGAACTGTATCAGTTAGGGTAAGCACAAGACAAGAGGCATTTCTAATGCAAGGTTCCGATATTTTGTAGTTAAGTTTCTTATGTATGTAAAATACCACGCCGTCACACTGATTTAAAGTGTTTTTTGTAAAATATGTATTATAGTCATTATTAAGTGTTGGAATGGGCTTATTTTTTGAAAGATGACACTCTGTCATGACTAGTATGTCGCAATGAATGTTTAGTGAGTCCAACATTACTTGAAAAGTGTCAAAATTTTTATAAATACTCCTTATGTTTTCAGTGAGAATGGTTAAATGATTAAATGTAGTTATGTGAGAGTGGCAATCCTCAGGCCTGCACATAAAGGCCTGGGCAACTTCAGTATTGTCTATATCTGTATTAGTTTGCAGCAAACTATCCATTATTATTCAGAAAGGGCTTTCGTTCCTACTAGTCCGGTAACAAAAAATTTTACGAGTAACATTGCATAAAAAGGATATTCACCAAAATTACTGCAATGAGAAAAATACTGGAAAAAATTTTGTTTATCTTCGATCAGGAGTGAACTTAAATTATTAACTTTTATTATTAATTTTCGATAAAAGAACAGCAAATTTTTTGGTATAAGATATGTATGTAAAAGAGTGCGGTGATTAATTTTTATGTTTATGAGTGTGATGTTTGATGTGCGAGCTTGTGTAAATAGTAGTGTTCGTGATATGTACATATAGTTATATATAATATGAAAAATGTAAACAATGCAAAATATACAATAAAAGTAGAAAAGGAGGTAAACAACAATAATATCAAACCAAGAACATGTCTGAGCTATAAATAAAAATAGTCATTTGTTAATATACATGTTTTTGATTTGACATTCGTTCTCTATTTTTATGATCGGTGAGCTCTCATCTTTCCTCACCAAAATGTTACCGAGCGATGTCCAGCAAAACTTATATTTCTGAGTTCTGGTTAATTCTCTAGCCAAGTAGTACAGTCTGTTTCCTTTTTGTGTCAAATGGTCCGACACAAAAATTGGAGTGTTGTTGCCTTTTAAGCCCAAATGCTGCGAATTGAGTTTATTGTTTTTATTTTGAAAATTATATATTTTTGCAGCGTGTAATATATTCGTCTTCTGTATGTAGGATGACAATTCGACTACTATGGGCTTTTTGTCACCCTTGTGAGAGGATCTATAAATGTCTTTTATATCGTTAGTTTTGAGTTCAACTTTGAGCGAAGTAGATAATTGAGTAACCATATTTATTAGGGATGATTTTGATTCATTATCCATTTTCGGCACATTTTTTAATTCAAATGAGCATTTCCGATATGACTTTTGCAGATCCTCGATTTTATTTTCTAATATGAGTATGTATTCTTTATCCTTCCGTCTTTCGCACTCCATTTCTTCCATTTTTTTCCTCATATCTTCAAATTGTGCAGTCATAAATGCCATTGAGTCCTCAATTGTTTTTAGAGAAGACGTAATTTGTATTCTTTCGCTATTTTGTTGAGACATCCATGAGGATAACATATCTTTTATTTCATTTTTAAACTCGCAGAAGTCTATGGGTGACTCCTCTAAGCGTTTCCTCTTAGTACGCGTATTTGTAAAGCTTGCTGATGGCGAAGATTCAGTATTACTTGAGATTTGTCGTAAGTTAGATTCGGAGATTGATTTTTCGGGTGTACGATACATTTCTTATCGGTTTGGTCGCTTACGATACTAGGGCAGCAGAAGTACGAAGTGATTGGCCGGAAGGGCGGAACTAAACTATATTGTCACTAATTCCAATAATATTGCAAGGTGATGTGTATAGGTGGAGATTTTAAAAGTGCCGAATGGTCGTCGTAAAATAAATTAATAATTTTCATGCACTTACGGTACCAGGATTGCAGAAGTATGTAGTTATAGTCTATAGGGCGGAGTAAGTAGGTTGTCCCTGTTTCATAGATGCTGGGCGGCGCTTCGGGGCTGTGGTATCTATGACCGTAATAAAGTCCGGTACGATTATGCACTCCTATTTTTTCGAATTTTCGTCAATAGAATTTTAATTCCAATGCAATAATTTTCATGCACTTACGGTACCAGGCTTGCAGAAGTATGTAGTGATTGGTCTATAGGGCGGAGCTAGTTAGTTGTCCCTGCTTCGTAGATGCTGGGTGGGGCTTCGAGGCTTAGGTATCGATGATCGTAGTATAATCCGGTACGATTATGCACTCCTATTTTTTTAATCGAATTTTTGTCACCACTGAATTTAATTAGGATTTTAAATTGTTTATAAAATAGTATTAGTTAACACGTCTGCACTTGACTGCGGTCCGGGGGAAGAGGAAGCTTTCATATTTTCAGACATAACTATTAAAATTTTTGTGACAGTCCCGGTTGCATAACTCACACGAATAAATTAACAGACTCTCGTGAAAAAGTAATATAAATATCAAAGAAAGCAAATTATAAACACGGGTTTGTAATGTAAATTTCATAGTTAGTATAGCCAATATAGACACAGATACCGACGTCTCTCTACAAGTGATCTAGTTTCGCAAATTTTAGTACGAAATGGTATTATCGATGTTTCTAAATACAAGCCCACGCGCGGTAAAAGCTATTAAATAAAAAAATCGTTTAAAAACTATCGAAATTAAAATAATACGCAACCAATTAGTAATATTTTTTAGAAAAACATACTAAAGTTGCAAATTTCTACGAGACAAGATTTTTCATCCAAGTGTTGTACTATTTCAAGATAAGATAGAAAATAAAAGGGTTGATTCCAACTATTGTACTTTATTTCATTTTCTACAATACTATTTCGAGTCCAGGTAGAAAACAAAACGGTAGATTCAAACTATTACACTTTGGTTCACTTTACAATTTAAACTTATACACAATTAAACTTCACTTCACGTCTTACTGCGACGCGTAGATTACTGTCTATGTACTAGAGATAGATGAGCAACTTAAATTTTATTCACGTTAAGTTCCGTGACCGTCCATCAGATGGCGTAAAATTAAGAGTACTTTGGGCACGCCCCTTATTTGCACTTTAAAATTTTATATATTTAGAACCATTAATTACATTGCACAAGTGCTGCTATGTAATTAATGGTTCTTTATATTTCTTGTGCTAATTGCTAGTTCCTATTAATAAAATAGAAATCGGGTATTTTTAAAATTTTTATTGTTTAAAATTTATTGCTTAAATTATTAACATTAGATGTGTTTAATTTAACAATATTTGCACAATATCAATTGATTTCTTTAAACACATTATTTTTAACTGGTTAGTTAAAAGTTAGTAAATATATTATGTTACAGAGAATACTATACAATAGAATTATTATTATTAAATATAGATTATTACATAATACTTATTGAAAGTCATGTTCTATTTACTACAGATACCTCTGTCCTGGGAAGAACCAACAAGAAACCCAGCGGGATGTTTTTTAAAACATATTTCACTTTACAATAATTTAATAATACAAGCATGGTGGCGATCACCTCAATCCCAGGGGTTATTATTGATCTACTTTTGATATTATAATAGCACTTTTCGTACATTTTTCTTTTAATAAAACATTTCAACTTATTTATTGACAAATTTTGTAAATTTTCTGAAATGTTATTTTAAAAGCATACACGTTGCCCCATAAAAGCACTACTGACTCAATATGACAACTTTAAAAAAATGTAACAACTACTTAAAAAGTAAACATACTGCTTAAAAGTAAATACAGGCTCGGTGTTAAAACGGTAAATACATTTAAAGATTAATTTAACATTTTAACATAGCCATAAAACATAGAAATGAATGAATAAAGTGGGATTTAGTTTAGTGATTCATTTAACGGTGTTTTTACGGTATTTTGATTTTCAACTTTAATTATATCTCACTTTCTAGTGACTCACATTTAAAACATTATATCTATACAAATAATATAACAATATATAACAATAACAGCTATTTACTAAATACACATGAAAGTACGGTAATAATAACAAAAAATCAATTTTTTTAAATTTTTGTCTGTGTGTCTTTTTGTCTGTGTTCCAGCTAATCTTCAAAATGGCTGAACCGAATTCTAAACGACTTTCACTGGCAGAGCAGGAGATGATGTTATAACGAATAAATAAGGCTACTTTTTAAAGATTAAGGGTTCCGCGCTAAAAAAAAGACCATTAAATAAAATTGTAATAAATTTTACTTGGATGAAGTTTTAGGGAACATCTAGTAGTAGATACAATTTAACTCATTGATCAACACACCTTACAGCATCTTTGTTGACATGAAGTTTAGCATCTTCAAAATCTGCCAAAACAGCTTGAAGAGGACAGTAGTTCAACTTTGCATGTAGCCATTCGTAATTGAATAGAACTTCTGCGTAAAGATCGGTAAATCGCTTGGATCGAACAAGATGAAAAGGCAGCTCACCAAACTGAAATATAAAATAATATTCAGTGACTCATACAACGTGATAAATATATTAAGTAAATTTATCTCACTATGCAATTGTTTTCTTATATTTACGCGAACACTACACATTTAATACAAAAATTGTATCCCCCGATTATATCCACTGACAACTGACGACCACTGACTGGGTTGGCTCGACCGGGGAAGGACCACGCTCTCACAGAATACCAGCGTCAAATATTAGCTTAATGCTGCTGTGTTTGATATGGTGAGTGTTAAGAACCGGAGACCCTTTTTACTGGAAACGAGGCATTCTATCTTAGTCCTCACGGGTGACAATGCACCTGCACCTTTGATTCGTAATCGAGGATAGATGTAGATGTCTATGGGCCATAGCAACCACTTAGCACCAGGTGGACTGTGCGCTCGTTTGTCACCCTATCCTATAAAAAAAAAGTTTATTTATTTATTTATTTATTTATTTGGTCTACCAACGACTGTTACATTACAAAAACTTAAGTAGTTACATTGTAATAAACTATTATGAGCTAAATGCACAATCAATTACAGGTAAACACAACGTGCTATTTTAACATGTGATATAAGTACCTTTCACATTGATATAAGGTTAATTTTAAACTAGTTATAACAGGTAAAAGATAGGTGTAATTAATCTGGGATTTTTTTTAACAAATGTGCACGAAACTGGTTAAGTTTAAGAGAGAAAACATCCTTGGGATCATTAATAAACCACGTATTAAATGCGTTACACAGACGAGGAACTGGTGAATGTTTTCCTAAAACAGTCCTGCGGAATGGCGGATAAAATAGAGAAACAGGTTTCCTTGGAACTCTGAAGGGGATCCTGAAATTAAAAAGGTTTAGAAGCTGAGGGCAGTCAATTTGATTATTAAAAATTTTATAAATGAATATTAGGTCGAAAAGGGTCCTTCTTTTATTCAACGAGGACATTTTAAAGTGTTTGAGGTTTTCATGATAGGATAACTTTTTCTTTGAAACTATTGAGATGTGAGATAGATGCCATAAAAAGCGTTTTTGGACCCGTTCTATTCTTAATATGTGCGTGGCATAGTGTGGCCTCCATACCACAGGGCAGTATTCAAGAAGACTACGTACTAGTGCTTTGTACAAAGTGATACGTGTCTGTAAGTTTTTGAACACTTTACTGTTTCTAATAATAAAGCCCAGCATATTAGATGAGCGCCTAACAATGTTTTCAATATGTGGTACGAAAGTTAATTTGTTATCTAGAATTATTCCCAGGTCCTTAATTCTATCAACTTCTTTTAACGGTTTGCCATCAATATAATATTTGGATTCAGTTTTAGTATGTTTGCGTGTAAATTTAATAAAGAAGCATTTATCTATATTTAATTTCATTCCATTTGTACAGCACCAATTGTATAACCTATTTAAATCATCTTGTAACAAGAGAACATCAGCTTGGGACTTAATAGTTCTGGCAATTTTCAAATCATCTGCGAATAGATAGGGCGTTGATGAAAGGAAACTATTGGGCATATCGTTGATATATACGTTAAAAAGAATTGGCCCCAAATGGGATCCTTGAGGAATTCCTGAAGTTATTTTGTGAGATTCAGACTTATAGCCTTTAGCAACAACGAAGAAACGTCTATTCGTTAGATATGAAGTAATCCAGTTGGCAAAATTTCCTGTAAAGCCATAGGCAGCAAGTTTGTCTATAAGAGGTAAGTGGGGTATTTTGTCGAAGGCCTTGCTGAAGTCTGTGTACACAACGTCTACTTCCTCCTGTTTATCTAGAGCTTCAGCAATTCCTTCGACAAATGTGACTAAGTTAGTGCAAGTGGATTTCGATTTTAAAAAACCATGCTGATATACGCTGACGTATTGCTGAAAATGGCTTTGTATTGAGGGGCAAACAACAGATTCAAAAACTTTTGCCATTGTCGATAAAATTGAGATTGGTCGATAATTCGATACTAAGTTCTTGTCGCCAGATTTATGTATTGGAACTACTTTAGCTATCTTCCAGACGTTTGGAAAGGCTCCTGTCAATAAGGAGTAATTAAAAATGTATTTTAAAGGTACAGCCAGTGTTTTAGCACAGTTTTTGATAAAAATAGGTGGGATTTCATCAGGGCCTGCGCCTTTATTTGTATCAAGTGATTGTAGTTTTTTTAGTATTAACTCCCGAGATATCGAAAGAGTCCCAAGGCTGAAGCTATTTTGTGCTATATAGTTGAGATAGGTAGAAGTTGGACTGGCTACAATCTGAGCTCTTGAGTCTGTTATAGCAAATGATTTCGAAAATGATTTAAGAAATAAGTTACATATAGCTGTTCCGTCGGATTCATAAATAACCCCGTCTGTCATAATATTCGGATAAGAATTACTTCCCTCCTTTCGCGATTTTATAAACGACCAAAAGTGTTTGGGATTTTTGTTGAGTGTCCTTTCAGTCGTTTCAATATAATTATTATATAGGTTTTGTTCCAGTTTTTCGCATCGTTTGTTAAGTAATTTAAATTCTACCTCATCTAAAGGATTGTTATATATTTTATACCTACGATGTAAATTGTTCTTTTCTCGAATCAGTCGTAGGAGTGATTTATTAACCCACGGAGGATATTTGCTCTGCTTAACCTCACTACACGGCACATGAGTCTTAATAATATTATTTAGTACAGTGTAGAAATTATCCATAATTTCATCTATAGTGAGGCATTTGGAAAACAATTCCTCCCAGTTTATTTCCGCAAGACAGTTATTAATAGCATCATAATTAGCCTTATAGTAATTATTTTTCTTATTATTAATATTGTTACTAAGTATGCGGTTCGTGTTAAGCACAATTTCAATTTCTATTGGAGGATGTTGTGGATCAACAACGGAGAGATTACTTAAAGCTAATCTGACATTACATAATGGTAAATCAGTTAATACAAGATCGAGAATTCTTTGGTTACTGTTACGTATTAAGTTATATTGATTAAAATTTGAAGTATAACAAAAGTCTACTAAAGTTGTATTTATTTTTGAAGTTTGATTATGTATTGTACCCGTGTTTATTGCATTCCAATCAATAGTACCTAAATTAAAATCACCAATCAAACAAATTTTACCTTCAAATTTATCAATAATAGAGTTACAGTTTTTTAAGTACTGTTCTAGCATAAATTGTTGTACTGGAGGAGGGAGATAAACAGCACAAATTGCTATTTGTTTTGAAGAATCTAAGTATGGCACCTTTACCAAAACCCAAAGATCTTCACATTGACTTTCCCAATCAATCATTCGAGTTGCTGAAAATTTCTTAGAAACGGCAATTAGCACTCCCCCTCCGTCTTTTTGAAAATGGAACCCAGATGATTGCCTATCCCTTCTAAAGACTTCGTAGCGGTTATCACATAGTTCGGAGCTTAATACACTTTCATTTAGCCACGTTTCGCTTAAGACAATGATATCGTAACTTGTTAATAATAATTTACTATAAAACGTATGAGTTTTGGTCCTTAGACCTCTGGTATTTTGATAATAGATAGATAAACTATCCATTAAGTGTGCTAAGTCCACTGAAACATGCTTATGAAGCTTTATTTTAAGTTAGAAAGAACACTATCATCTTTAATGTATATGTACCTTGAAACGTCACTTTTACGCATGAATATACGTCCGCCTCGCACCCACACGTATTTATAATCCTTTTCTTTAGCAATCTGCCTGGCTGCAGCATGTAGTGATTTGTTAGCAGGGGATAAGTGTTCCATGACGAAAATTGCTGAAGTGGGGCCCGAAAAGCCAAGGTGAGTACTATTCAGTTTGTCCGAGTTGTTACTCTTCAGCCTGTTGAATTTTATGACCGCAGCCAGAAAAGAGTCCCGGACCCTTGCATTGCATAGTTCTACTATTATGGAGCGTGGCCGTTTACTCTCAGGATTGACTTTGGCTGTCCTTGTAACATGGATAATGTTTTCGTCTTGAAGGTCAAGCCCCACTACGTTGCTAAGTTGCTTTACAATGCCTATTAAGTTCTCTGATTTTTTCTCCGGAACGCATTGTATTTCGATATTCTTGCTACGAGTATTTTGTTCTAGTTGGTTTATGCGAGCAGTGAGATTATTAATACTCGATTGCATTTCACCTTCGCGTTTTTGCAGTGTTTTGATCAGACCATTACTCTCATTATATTTTAACAAAATATCCTCTACTTGGTCGCTCATGTAATTCATAGCTTTACTTATGCTAGATACTTCTTCTTTCACTCTAGATAATTCAGAACAAAAATGCATCTTAAAATCCTCCATATGCTTTAACAGAACTTCTTCCATAATTTCGCGGATTCCTTCACGCGTTACAAGGGAGTCTTGTTTACACGGTGGAGACGACATAGCTGGTCTTTTTGAAGGGCGCACGGTGACATTCTGTAGCTGTCGAATTGGTGTGTTGTCATTTTTGGACCCCTTGGGTGTTGATTCTCTGCATTTAGGGCACAACCAATCCTTGGGGACGTTAGTGGGCGTAAGCTTTTTTTGTCCCGCAGAGAGACATAGATAGTGATAAGCTGCTTTGCATTTTGAGCATTTCACATAATTGTCATCCTCATTGCCTGTAGAACAACACCCCCATTCCAGGTTTAACGAAGTCATTTTATTTTATTTTAATGCTCAAAAATATAACTTGAAAAGTGCACGGCAACAAATGACCCGTAACCGCCACAAGGAATGAGTTATAGTTAATACTTAATATTCACAATTTAATTCGCACAGCAATAAAGTCCCCAAACGCTGCTTAGTTTTGCGCGTTTAGTTGAGTTTGCAAGAAAAAGGTCTTAAGTGATGCGTGTTTACTTTAGAACACGCTTACGCGTTCCGATCGGATGTTTGCACTTTGTAAAAATTAACGTAATGTGGGTAAATTCATATAACGCTGCACTTTATAGCTTGATTTTTGAGCCACAATTAATGTTTACAGATTAGTATATTGCAAATTTAGTTCACTCAATGTTTATTTTACACATTGATAACTGATCAAAATATTAAAGTCCACTTTTTACACCAAAACATTAATTTTAACTTTGCTAATTCACAACATAGATGTTATTCGTAGGACGGTACCCGGTAAAGTTTGAGAGACCATAGACCTTAGCTTAAGTTTAAAAAATTACTTAACCAGAGTCAGGCAAGAGTGAAATTAAAACTGTTATATTGATGAAACAAAAGGAAAATACCTTTCTCAGATTATATATCTTCGAAGAACTATCTGCTGAGGTAGATACAAGCGGTTGCAAAGGAACCTTCCTGTCAGCGACGCCTTCCTTGTCAGCCAAGTTGAATCGGTGACGTTGGATCTCCGTATACTTAAACGGTTTGGGTATACCTCCTCCCCAAATACCTAGAATGATGGTTTATTAAAAAATAAAAATAAATATCTAAGCATTCCACCACTTAGAAAAGGACTATTTAAATAATAATAAAAAGTTAAGTTATAGCCGATGTAAGTAGAGGACTGGCCTCCTCTCATTTCTGAAATTAATAATTTTCTGTAACTCAATCTCAATTTTATGAAAGAGAGAGAGAGAGAGAGAGAGAGAGAGAGAGAGAGTGAGTTATGTCAAATAGTGCTGAATACTCCTCTACTTAGATAAGGACTATTAAATAACAAAGAAGTTTATTTTAAATTAAATTAATTAATCGATTAAAATATTTCAAAATTCAAATCATATCCATCCTACTTTACTTACAGCAATAAAACAATATATTTAGTAGACATCATTGACCTTGTCACTTCAAGGCAAAGGGCAAATTAATTGTTTAAAAAATTGTCTTCAAAGTTTAATCCAAAAATGTTTGTTTTTATTTTTTATAAAACAATAGTGCGGCAGTCTTCTACTCCATTCACATGTTACATCCTATTCTTTTCCAGACGGGAAAAAGGTTTTTCAGTATATGTGCTCGCTATTGGCCTTTTAGGAGTAATTTGGCAAGAATTCATCCGCCGCACTACCCCAATGTACGTTATCGGATTTAACATATCTTTAAGCTATTTTATGTCTCAAGAAACAAAAATATCCCCGAAATATTATTTTCCTTCAGAACCAAACACTTGGTAAATCAGCACTTCAAACTTGCAACTGACTATAAACCTTATGGCTAGGATATATTTTTATTTTTTTGTTTTTCATTGACAACGCACGTGTCCCTTTTTTATTTGTTGCGGGTATCGGTTAATCGCTGTAACCACTTCTTGCTAAGTAGACTGTTAGCTCGTACGACACAAGCGTAATTAGTATTGACTGCCACATTAAGTGTACCATAATCTAATAATCGCAAGTGCAATTGTCGATTGCTGTAGTCCGAATCCAGAGTCGATCCAAACAAGTTGTTCGGTGTCTCTGTCAAGGAACTCCTAGTAGCACCGTGAAGCCATAAAATTTGCAGTGTTTCAGTCTCGTGCCTAAACTCATTAAACGTCTAAACTAATTCTGGTCGTGTTGGATTGCCGTCCCAGGACTGCGTAATTGAAGAATGAGAGAGTGCTTCTATGCTTCCTCACGCACGAGTTGACTGTAATCGTGTCCTTAGCAAATGCCTAGTCTTCGTTGAGACGTAATTCGGTCGGGAGAACATTATTGTTATTATCATATTATTAACAAAACGTATTATAACTTGCATTGCTGTATTCTGACATTATTTTTTACAAAACACTTACTTTAGAACTTGCATTGAGACTAGATCTTCTCCTGATAATTTCACTTCAAGAAAGTTTTCCTCGGAGTCTATCATACGGCGAAGTACATCATACTCTTTTGATACTTCTGGATTTGCTTCTTCGCAAGCGCAAGTGACAATAATCTTAAATCAGAAATTAATTTTGAAATCATTAAGATTCCCTTTTTTCACTGATTAACCCAATTTATCGATTATTATTTTCCACGACCACTCTTAGCTCTCTTAAATTACACTCCTCTCAACCCAACGTCTGACTATTGCCGTATCATCCCTGCAGCATCCTCAGTGGCATTGAGAATAGGAAGCATGATTTCATCATACTAACATACTCGGTCCTCTTGACCTTACCTCATCGGAAGGCAGAAAGACCCGTGTCCGAAGGTTCAATAACCCGAGTATAATGTCACTGGTTTCACATATACATATGTAACTCTGGTCTCGGATACGTCTCTAAAGATTAGGATGTAATTTTGTAATTAGATAATATGTTATTTCCAAACTTTACATGGATTACGCTCATGCAATGTCCTTGAGACCAAATTTCGGGCTCATTCAGAGGCTAGCCATCTGCGCAGAAAAGGAATATAGTATTTATGCGCAAGACCAGGTACACTCTTTATTCCTTCACTCTCATAGTCTAATGGGACGATATACTAACACGATCGGAGAGAGATCAGGTGCAGCTCCAACGGCTATACATGCTTTCCGAGGCATGAGGGTGAAAAACACAGCCAATTTCCTGACTCCGGACAGCTATTGAAAATTTCTTGCTAAAATTTGTTTGGCCGACACGGGATTCTAACCTGGGACCACATTACCACCAGTCACATTTACGACCTTTAGACCAATGCGGAAGTCACTACTACTATGTCATAGCTGTGAAATTGTTGCATATTCTTACCTTACAATGTGGAGGCAGCCATGATGGAAGCCACGAAACTTTATTATTTTCGGTACCAATCCCCGTAAGCTGGTCTACGGAGTCCAAAAAACAAGAGAAGTGGTTGCTGCTGAGTGGCCGTTGCCAACAACTGCTTAAAATGTGCTGTCAGAGGTACCAAGTCGTCCGGTAGGCTCTCGAAGGGTAAAGCAAAGTTATATGATATCTGCAAAAACACTATCTATATATATGCTAATTAAAGTCACCTGCTACGTTAGTAATATCATGTATTTTATTAACTGCATAAAATATCACAAATTTAAACAAGGTTATAAATATTCATAATAATAACAATGTACATTTAAGACACACAGAATAACAAGGTATAACAATAATTATTATTATTACTCACGGTTTATCTTTCGTGTACGTATTCTCTACTCAGCAGCTTTAGTAAGACTGCCGCTCGTAGCTGCCGCTCATAGCTGCCGCTCAATGCGACGACATCTGTCTTTTATAGGCTTGTAATTTTACAGTGCTAAACTTCAGATGGCGTTGTTTGTGTGGTTTCCGTTACAAGTTTTTAATATAATTGGATATTAAGCCCCTAAGTTTTTACATTACAAAACGTTATTTATATTTTTTATAATTATCTTAAAAAGTTTTATATTTTAGTTATAAATATGAGCAAAAATAAATAACTAGATATAATCTAAAACATTAAAGTACCCGCAAAATTATAGTATGATTATAATTAATTATCCACAATGTTAGTTACAACAATATAAATTATTAAAGTACGCTAACAATTATTAACTTGTAAACCTGTTTTCTTGCTATTGGTTCCACCTCTCCAATTTAATTAAATTAAAAATTGTTGACAACAGAATCTTAAAATAAATCTTTAAAAATTAGGCCCTTCAGTTAGGAAGTAGCTATAACTTTTCAGTTTTATTGAAAGTTGTTTTATGTTTTATTGTTTTTTAATCTTCATTCAATGCACTATTTTTCAAGCCATTGGATATCAAGGAAGTATCTATTAAAAAAGATACTACCTTTTTTAACACTACAGTATCTTAAACTTGTGTTAAGTTACTATTATTGTGTAACTATTATTGTTAGATTAATGTTAGGTTAATAACTATTATATGATTATTTATAACAGAATTACTCGATTTTACTTTATATTATATTTACTATTAGTTGTCAACATTAATGATTACGGATAATAGATAGTGTAATCTAATTTAACCGGAAGAATAATGTTTTGATAACTGTAAAAGAGTGGGGCGGAAATGATGCCGAACCACCCTGCTAACGAGTCCGAAAGGTTTTTATTAGTAAATGGAGAGTGGCATTAGCTCAACACGAGTCGTTGCAGTAAGACGTGAAGTGTAGTTGAATTGTGTAAAATTGTAGAGCGAACCAAAGTGTAGTAGTTTGAATCTACCATTTTGTTTTCTACCTGGACTCGAGATAGTATTGTAGAAAGTGAAATAAAGTACAATAGTTGGAATCAACCCTTATATTTTCTACCTGATCTTGAAATAGTACAACAGATCATAAGTGGGATAAACAAGATACATATTTAATTATCTTGCCACGTGCACCGCTCGAATAATGTAAATATTTTTTCGTGTACATAAATTGATATTTCGCATATTTTCCTACCAAGTATAACTGTAATTATTGATTTTAAAGTTTGATAAATAATGAATTAGACCATTTATATGATTAGTTTTTTATTTATTTATTCTACCGTCTTTTTTTCGTATACGTCGAGAAATTAAAAACTTTATACTGTTGATAATGAAACTCTGTTTCTTTTGATAATACACGAAATTATGAAAACGAAATAAATTTACCAATGTTATAACTATTGCAGTATGATTAATTTGTACCAATAATAAATAATATGACAAAAAATAACCTACACAGCTTAACTATTTAATGTGCAACTTTTAAAATGAAATTCGGGTTCTAATTATAGAAATAAATTGCTATCTACTTTAAAAGAAAACATCTGGACAAGTTCTAAGCTTATACCTGTAAGTTTCAGATAAGCGGAGCCATTATGGATGATGAAATTGCTCAAGGACAAGAGCAAGGAAGGATGACCCGAGGAAAAGGGTTGAATGAGATTAGTGATGATGCGACCAGTCGGGGGGAAGGACTGACGCATCTATCTAATTAAGGAGTTGATGATGCGACCAGTCAAGGGAAAGGACTGGCACACCTATCTAATCAAGGAGCACACAGGATAGGGGTGCAAGGACGGAATTTCAGCACGGGATTGATACGGGAAACGCACTGCTCAAGGATAGAGCAGGTATGTTTCAAGGATAAGGAAGGACGACCAAGGAAGGGAGTGCGAACATGGTATCATACTAGCGAGTCTGGTAGTGAGGATGGAAATGATGGGAAGAAGAAAAAGGGTAAACGTTCAACTCACCATAGATTGGAATCGAAGAGTAAAAGGAAGCGCGATCATTCGAAATCTTCGGAGGATGGCGCTTCACAGCATACTAGGCGTCAACGGCAAAGGAGTATAAGTAAGGAACCAGGTACTAATATTACATAAGATAAGTTTTACAGATATTTTAAGTACAAAATTTCAGAAAATATACAAAATTTGTCCATAAGTTGAAATGTTTCATTAAAGGAAAAATGTACAAAAAGTGTCATGCATTAATTCTTTTGAAATAAAATTTCCCATTTCGATAAGTATAAGTATCTAATAAAGATAAATATTTTTTATTTTAAATTTCAAAAGCATTCTTACTGTCTTTGTCCTATTAACTTTAATTATTGCTTACTTTGGTGTTAATTGTAAATTTATCATAAACACCGTTTAATCATGTTTGTTATAAATCTTTTATTATATATATTTTTTAATTACTGCCATCGTAACATTTTTGCAAAATCTATAACTAGTTGATAGCTTAATATGACCTTTATCTCCTTTAACATCAAACCAAAACATATTCATGGTCATATTTTCACTCTTAACATCCTCAGTCTTTAAAACCTATGACAGTTGCATTGTAATGTAGTGTGGAGAACACTAACAGTTCATCAAGCATTAAAAAACACAAGAAATATGCCATACTCAAGCTTAGTACTTTCATTTCCTTAAATATAATTGGGTTTATACTTGGTTCAATTAGTATTTATTTGAGGACATTTTTAATGTCCATCTTGAGGACAAAGTGAACAATTTACTTAAGAATCTATATGTTATAAGGTTTACATTTTGAAAGTGCTAAACAATTTGTCTTCAAAATTGTATTATCATCCACTACATTCATATTATACTGTAGTAATCTTAAAACCCGGAATATGTAAGTATGCATAGTCAAAGATATTGTCAGAGTTTTATTCAATTTTTTTCTTGGTATTATTTTTGTGGCTTTATGTAGTTTTTTCCACAATTTATTAGATTGATTATAATTTCAAATATTCTTTTATGTATGAGTATGTTATGTTATAATATATAAAATGTTCATTTTGTTAAAAAAATTGTATATTGATTGCACATGTAAACAATGGTAAAGTGGGCATAAGAAGTCACTTTTGTAAATTATTTGTATTTTTAAAAGGTATAGTTGTTACACACATTTAAAAAAATAGTTTTGTTTCTAAAATATGATAACATTATTAAGTACGTATTTTAAAGATTATTAATGCTGCTCCAAAATGTATATTTTTATATTCAGGTAAAGATGCACCACTATTAACAATTAATTGATACTAATTCTTGAAATTATGGAAAAGGAGCAAACCTTTAGAGAGGATTCAATTATCAATGTGCTCTTAAATGGGAAGTAGTTGAGTCTTGTGGATACCACATATTTTCTTGGTATTACTGCTAGTCATGCAACTGACATTAAAGCCATATTTGTTTTATAAAATAGTGCCGTACGTTCAATTTATATCTTAAATTGTAAAGAGCTGCGTAGAGAAAATTTAAATAAAAAAATATATTAACTTTGGCATAGCAATAATGTATGTATTATTTTACATACATAATTATATATTTACATTAATAATGTATGTAATGTATATGTACATAAAAACATAAATAGCTTTAATAAGAATAAAGATGTTTATACTTTAAACACTAGGAACAAACATAAGCTTGTAACACCAGTTACTAGACTCCATTGAGTCAGTAGTGCTTTTATGGGGTAACATATACGCTTTTAAAACAAAATTTCTGAAAATGTACAAAATTTGTCAATAAGTAAATAAGTTGAAATGTTTTATTTAAGGAGAAATGTACAAAAAGTCAAAAAATACATCAATAATAACCCCTCGGATTGAGGTGGTCGCCACCAAGCTTGTACTATTAAAATTTATTTAGAAAATGTATAAACAAAATTATTGTAAAGTGAAATATGTTTTAAAAAACGTCCCGCTGGGTTTCTTGTTGGTTCTTCCCAGTACAGAGGTATCTGTAAATAAAACATGACTTTCAATAAGTATTATGTAATAATCTGTATTTAATAATTATTATTCTATTGTATAGTATTCTCTGTAACATAATATATTTACTAACTTTTAACTAACCAGTTAAAAATAATGTGTTTAAAGAAATCAATCGATATTGTGCAAATATTGTTAAATTTAACACATCTAATGTTAATAATTTAAGCAAAAAATTTTTAAACAATAAACATTTTAAAAATACCCGATTTTTATTTTATTAATAGGAACTAGCAATTAGCACAAGAAATATAAAGATCCATTAATTACATAGCAGCACTTCTGCAATGTAATTAATGGTTCTAAAAATATAAAATTGTAAAGTGCAAATAAAGGCCGGGCCCAAAGCACTCTTAATTTTACGCCATCTGACGGATGGACACAGAACTTAACGTAAATAAAATTTAAGTTGCTCATCTATCTCTAGCACATAGTCAGTAATCTACGCGTCGCAGTAAGACGTGAAGTGAAGTTGAATTGTATATAAGTTTAAATTGTAAAGTGAACCAAAGTGTAGTAGTTTGAATCTACCATTTTGTTTTCTACCTGGACGCGAGATAGTATTGAAGAAAATGAAATAAAATATAATAGTTGGAATCTAGCCTTTTATTTTCTACCTAATCTTGAAATAGTACAACACTTGGATGAAAAATCTTGTCTCGTAGAAATTTGCAACTTTAGTATGTTTTTCTAAAAAATACTACTAATTGGTTGCGTATTATTTTAATTTCGATAGTTTTTAAACGATTTTTTTATTTACTAGCTTTTTACTTGCGGCTTCGCTCGCGTGGGCTTGTATTTAGAAACATCGATAATACTATTTCAAATTTAAAATTAGCAAAACTAGATCACTTGTTGAGAGACGTCGGTATCTGTGTCTATATTGGCAATATTATAGACTACAGAAACACATTAGTTAGTTTATCAGAATCACATAAATACCGTACATCAAGCTACAACTTTTTTTGAAATCGGGCACGTCTTCCAATGTTCGTTGTGAAGGAAAAATTGTCATGGAATCGGAAATGCGTTATTTACATAATTATCATTATTAAAATTGATACAGTTTTGATAAAATAAGGTTTTATTTAACGATCTTTATTAATATTGGTCCCATTGAATATTGATTACCACCACATATCAGTATTTTTTTACGTTCGAGTAGATTTCAAAAATTCATAAATGTAGTTCTATTCACTGAGAACGTGTGAGAAGAACTAAATTCATGAACAGCAGTAGAAATCTACATAAGATGGGAAGCAGCGTCTTCCTTATTATAGCTTATAATAATAAAAATTGCAGTAGACTACTCGCGTGCCAAGCGTGGCAACTATGGCAAATATCCAACTTTATGTCAGTTTGTGGAGGAAATCCAATTGATGAACGGGAGTAGAAAAATATATTAGCCAAGTAGAGGCGGCGAAAAAGAAAACCACCACCCCATTTCGTCCCGTGGGTGTCTTAAGAGGCGAAAGACGAAATTAAAAAAAATATTATTATTATCATCTCGATAACAGCGAAAAGTAATAAAGAGCTGCGGTTGCTGTCAAGCGTGAATACTACTGCAAATACACTGTTTATTTTACACAGGCAATGAGGAAAGCCTGTGATCAGCAGTGAAAAGCCCCATTAAAAGTAAAACAGTAGCAGCCTAAATACATCCTGGGCACAGGGCACAGTGAGTTTTAGATCAAAAAGGAGTTGATTAAGTTGACTCCAATGCGGAATGATCGACTTCATATACCTATACCTAAAAATAATTTCCGAAATATTTTTAACATCTCAGATATGCAGGTTTCCTGCGATGTTTTTCTTAGTGGACTTGGCACGGATCTAATTTGAGTTACTTACGTACTAACTATGAAATTTACATTACAAACCCATGTTTATAATTTGCTTTCTTTGATATTTATATTACTTTTTGACGAGAGTCTGTTAATTTACTCGTGTGAGTTATGCAACCGGGACTGTCAAAAAAATTTTAATAGTTATGTCCAGTTTTTTTATTGCCTGAAAACACGGATAAAACGATAGTTTCTAAAAACGAATCCTAGCTAGATCTATTTATTGCCACCGAGTCTCCCTGGACACTAAATTTCGTGAAAATCGTTTGAGCCGTTTCCGAAATTGCAACAATAGCAGCTAGAAGTAGCAATGTCGTGTTTAGTAGTTAATATCGCCAAACAATCTCTATCTAAATTATTACCGTTAAATTTTATGAAATACCGCTATTTCACTTTCAATAATCGATTAATTTATAATATTATAAAAAGATATTATCAATACATATATAAAAATCTTTTTATTGAAACTATAAGGGTAATAAGAGTTTTTTATTAAATACAATTTTTATGAGTTTATTTATAGATAAAAAAACAAAACTCTAAAACTTTTTATCGATTAAAAATTTAACTTAGGAACGTCGTTGAGTTTATGATTTTCCATAGATGTCACAATTATCTTTTTTTAGAAGTCATTTGTTAGTATAACATTTATTACATTAGAATTTTCAAATAAAAATAACTGTATAATACTATATAATTTAATTTGTTAGTAGAAACAAAATGTCATTACTTTTTGTATTTTCCGTTAGATGGCACTATTTTGAAAACTTTAATGCAACAATAATATTGTAGTTTGTCGTCGTAGTTCTATTTATTATGCAGCGGTTATAACTTATGTTGGGCTTTATTAATAAATATTTTATATATTTTAATAGAACACAACAATCGTATAAAATAGAAATTAACATCTAAAGGAAGGAAAATACTTAACTCTCCTTTTTTGAAGTTCTGTAATCGGATAAAAAGTCCCTATAAGTATCCCCGGTCTCTAACTACCTGCACACAAAATTTCATGAAAATCTGTTCATGAAAAAATCAGACAGACAAAAATTCTAAAAACCACTAATATGGCTTCAGTACCCTTCGTTGCCGTGTAGTGGCGGTTGAGAATATCCACTACCCCATATCTTCCCGTGGGTGTCGTAAGAGGCGACAGAGGGAGACAGGCAGGAGATGGGCAGCAGCATCTTACTCATAACAACAGTGATATAATAAAAAACTGCGGTTGCCAACACGCTTACCAAGCGTGGCAACTATGGCAAATATCCCCCCATGAATAACGACGCAAACAGACGGCCCCCAGTCCCCGGTGGCCCCGCTATTCCTGGCTACGGTGGCGACGATGTTAACGGCGGGGCAGGGGGTGCTAAGAAACTCCGGTGGAGGTTCAGTTGCCACCTACGACGACTCGACCTGGCAACATATAACGCACGCACCTTGAGGACTGACGAGAAGATACTGGAGCTGGAAGATGAGGTAGACAAGTTGCGCTGGTATATTATTGGATTATCCGAAGTCCGAAGAGAGGGGGAGGACACAGCAATCCTCGAGTCTGACAACTTGTTCTATCACCGGGAGGGCGAATATCTGTCCCAAGGAGGTGTCGGATTTATCGTCCACAAGTCTCTCGTCAACAACGTTGTAAAGATTGAGAATGTGTCGACGAGGGTCGCGTACCTGATACTCAGAATCACCAAACGGTATTACGGTCATACAGGTTTACGCACCAACCTCGGCACATCCCGATGAGGAGGTGGTGGAAATGTATGAGGATATTTCCAGAGCCATGCATTCCTCCAAAACCCACTACACGGTGTTGATGGGAGACTTCAACGCAAAACTAGGCACAAGAGAAAGCGGTGAGCTGAAGGTAGAGAAATTAGAGTAGGGCAACGGAACCGAAGGGGCCAGCAGCTGGCCGACTTTATGGAGAAAGAGGGAATCTTTATGATGAACTCTTTCTTTTAGAAGCAGCCCCACAGGAAGTGAACCTGGTCGAGCCCCGACGGTTCGACAAAAAATGAGATTGACTTTATTATGACGACCAGACTGTTCAGTGATGTCTCAGTGATCGCAAGAGTGAAGACTGGCAGCGATCACCGAATGGTTAGAGGCACACTGAACCTAAACGTTAAGTTGGAGAGGTCTCGTCTAATGAAGTCAACGCTCAGTCCCCCTCGTGCTCTAATCCAGAACCCCGAAACCTTTCAGCTTCTGTTACGTAACCGCTTTCAGTGCCTAGAAGATTGCAATGCAGTGGACGATATTCACAACCAAAACGTCGTGTGCATTGCACCTATCGATAACCGCGTGAGTTTCTATTGTTTAACTAAATAATTTTTTCGAAACTACCTACTATGTCTACCAAATGCGACAACTGTAATAAAACTATTACAAAAAGTTCCCCAGGAGTGGAATGCAACAAATGTGAGCGTTTAGTACATATCAGCACAAAATGCACTGGATTAACCAACAAGCAGCTGAATGCTATTAAAGCAGCATCTCCTGGATTGGGATGGACATTCCTGGAATGTATGCAGGAGTCATCGAAGCGTAAATATTCAATATTTGTACCAGAGGACGATGATGAAGAGGATGCTGAAAATCTAGCTCAACTCGACTCTGCGAAACTACTAAAGGACATCTCAAGGGAAGTAGAAAAAACCATAAGAAATGAAATGAGGCAAGTAAACGACTCCCTAGAGTTTCATAGTGCCAAACTTGATGAAGTAATGGCATCTATCGAAACATTCGAACAAACAATTTAGAAAAAAAGAACATTGAACTAAGTAACAAAAATAACAACTTAGAACAACAAATTCAAGCGCTGGAATAAGAAAAACTCTTAAAGCAGATAGAAGTTGCAAATGTACCCTGGCAAAAAATGAGAATGTGGAAAACCTAGTCGAAAATTTGGCTATGAAGTTAAACTTACCCAAAACCGGTATCATGAAATCACTTAGGCTGCGAGGGAGAGGAGAGCAAAATGGTAGCTTACTAGTGGAACTTAAAGAGGAGAGTATGCAGGGAAAGTGGCTGGCAGCAGCAAGATCAACAGGAGTGACTTTGCAGATATCCATCCACAAAAACAAAACAATAATGCCATCATGTATATCAGGGAAACTATGACTCGACTAAATAAACAAATACTATGGCTAGCGAAACAGGAATTAAAAACGAAGCTCAACTACAAGTACGTCTGGTTTAAAAAAGGGTCCGTAAAAGCACGTAAGGATGATATAAGTAAAATACACTATCTAAGAACTCTAAATGATGTGCACATATTAGCCAAACAAAATTGGTAGTTTAATAATAAGGTATATATTATTTTTATTATTGATTTTAGAAGTACTTTTATATATACGTTTACGTGGTAGAGCCATGCTGCAGTTACATTAGTAGTTTAGTTGTAGCACGAATGGGTCGGCTCGACCGGGGAAGGACCACGCTCTCACAGAATACCAGCGTGAAATGGTAGCTTAATGCTGCTGTATTTCGTATGGTGAGTGTAGAGAACCGGAGACCCTTTTTACTGGAAACGAGGCATTCCATCTTAGTCCTCACGGGTGACAACGCATCTGCATTTTGATTTGTAATCGAGGATAGATGTAGATGTCTATGGGCCGCAGCAACCACTTACCATCAGGTGGACTGTGTGCTCGTTTGTCACCCGATCCTATAAAAAAAAATATATTTTTTTGAATTTTTTTTGAATGGAAACATTAAGTGATGAAATATTTGAATGTTTAGATTGTACAAATATCAACAATTTTCTTAAATTTCTACCGAAAAATCATGGTATTACCTTGTTATGCATGCATATCAACATACGGTCTATGATAAAAAACTTTGCCTGTTTAGAGCAAACTATTATAACTTCCAACCAGTGTATAGATGTCATTGTAGTAACTGAGGCTAATATTACGGAGTCTATTAGTTGTCTTTTTCAAATTACAGGATACCAAATGTTAACTAGTCTGCGAAAAGTCCGAAGGTGTGGTGGTATTGTAATTTATGTAAATAATAAACATAATTTTAACACTAAAAACATCAAAACAAAACACTTTGAGAGTATTATATGCACTATCATTTCCGACTCGGGCTATTTTGCGGACCTATGTGCCAAGTACCGTCCTCCTAAAAACAGTAAACACTTACTTCTTATTGAGATTGAAAGCACTTTACAAAAATACTGTTGTAATAAAGAGTTGTATGTAATAGGCGACATAAATATTGACCTGAATTCCGATAGTCCTGTAAAACATAAATTTATTAACTTAATGTACAGCTTGGGTCTTGTACGTGGGATTACCGCTAACACACGAATAGAAATATCGGGTGGTAAGTTAAGTAAATCGTGTATAGATCATATTAACGCGAGATCCTATACACAAGACCTTTTCACAGCTGCTATCGGTACGACACTGGCGGACCACCGCGCGATAGTGTTTGCCTGTGTTGGGTCGCGTATACAGGGTGTGTCTAAAATCAAGGCTTGTATTAATAACAATGCCTTAATAAAATCATTAAGTGAAATCGAATGGCAAAAAACGAATACCATGACCTGTCCGATACAAATTTATAATTTTATATGTGACAACTTTAAACAATGTTACAAAACCAGCGAATATAAACCAAAAATTAAAATTAAAGCTAAGCGAATAAATAATGAGTGGTTGAATAAAAAAAAACTTTAAAAGCATGTGAGTACAGAGATAAATTATTTAATAAATGGACTAAGGAAAGCCAAAATAAGATTTTAAAACAAACCTACAACAAAGCAAGAAACTATGCAAACTCATTAATTCAAAAAAGCAAAAATGAATGGCTAAAATTAGAAATAAATAATAATAAAAATAATCCACGATATCTTTGGCAAATATTAAATAGATTGACCGGCAGAATAAAACAGTCGATTGATAATTTATTACTGAAAGCCTTCAGCAATGGCAGGAATACAGCTAAAAACATCGCATGCACATTTGCTACGCTTTTTGATGAAAATTTGCAACAAATCATACCAAAATGCATAACACCTCTACTGGATAAGTCAATCTATCGTGAAAACGCCAATGTATCTATAAGGTATATACCTGCAGACACGACTGCAGTGGAAAATATCATTAAGTCTGTAAACCATAATAAAGCTCCTGGTATTGATGGTATACGAGCCACAGATATTAAAAAAATATGCTCAGTGGTCAAAGTAGCTATTACAAATCTTATAAACGCAAGTATTAGGAACGGCAAGTATCCCTTAGTACTAAAAACGGGTATTGTTAGACCGATACATAAAAAGGGTAATAAGTCTGACTACAATAACTATAGGCCGATCACTATATTACCTACCATTAACAAAATAGCTAAGAAATATGTTAGTAGACAGATTTATAACTTCTATGATAAAAATAATATACTGACCAATAAAGAGTTTGGCTTTAAACCTCATAAAAATACCACTCAGCTTTTAACGGCGTTCACAAACAGCATCTACAAGCATCTAGATGAGAAAAAACACATATTGGTAGTGTTTATAGACTACAGTAAGGCTCTCGACACACTTCGTCATGAGCAACTATTAGATAGTCTGAACGATAATGGTATCAGAGGACCACTGCTGTCGTGGTGTAAAGACTACCTCACCAATAGAAAACATGGGATATCATCGGAATAGTGTCGGATAAGACTTGCTCTTGGATTGTTACTCACACTTGCGTGTGGCTCCAACGATGACGTGTACAGCTGCCCATAGAACCTCGCAATCTCACTCAAAATCTCAGGTGTCCCGGAAACGATGCCGCCACACTCAGTCTTCAGCTTTGACAGTTGGCTCTTTCTGGCAGACATATCTCTGGCAAAGACTTTGGAGCCCTGGTTCCGCTCGATGGCTTCTTTAATACGAGCAGTATTAAAGTTGCGTAAGTCTCGCCGCATGCATTTGCAGATCTGTCTGTTCAGTTGCCTGTATGTTGTCAAATCTGTTGACGATTGCAGCTTCATCTCCCGTCTAACAGCCATGAGATTAGGAGTGTGATCGGAGAGTTTTTGTGTTCTTCTGCGGCGGGTCTTGCAGAACTTAGCTCCGACCGCATGGACAGTTTCCACGAGCTTGTCATTCATATCGTCCACTGCATTGCAATCTTCTAGGCACTGAAAGCGGTTACGTAACTCGAGCTGAAAAGTCTCGGGATTCTGGATTAGAGCACGAGGGGGACGGAGCGTTGACTTCATTAGACGAGACTTCTCCAACTTAACGTTTAGGTTCAGTGTGCCTCTAACCATTCGGTGATCGCTGCCGGTTTTCACCCTTGCGATCACTGAGACATCACTGAACAGTTGGCGTCTGGTCGTCATAATGAAGTCAATCTCATTTTTTGTCGAACCGTCGGGGCTCGACCAGGTCCACTTCCTATGGGGCCGCTTCTGGAAGAAAGAGTTCATCATAAAGAGTCCCTCTTTCTCCATAAAGTCAGCCAGCTGCTGGCCCCTACGGTTCCGTTGCCCTACTCCGAATTTCCCTAACTTCAGCTCACCGCCTTCTCTTGTGCCTAGTTTTGCGTTGAAGTCTCCCATCAACACCGTGTAGTGGGTTTTGGAGGAATGCATGGCTCTAGAAATATCCTCATACATTTCCTCCACCTCCTCATCGGGATGTGCCGAGGTTGGTGCGTAGACCTGTATGGCCTTCAGCGAATACCGTTTGGTGATTCTGAGTATCAGGTACGCGACCCTTGTCGACACACTCCCAATCTTTACAACGGTGTTGACGAGAGACTTGTGGACGATAAATCCGACACCTCCTTGGGACAGATGGTCGCCCTCCCGGTGATAGAACAAGTTGCCGGACTCGAGGATTACCGTGTCCTCCCCCTCTCTTCGGACCTCAGATAATCGAATAATATGCCAGCGCAACTTGTCTACCTCTTCTTCCAGCTCCAGTATCTTCTCGTCAGTCCTCAGGGTGCGTGCCTTATACGTTGCCAGGTCGAGTCGTCGTAGGTGGCAACTGAACCTCCACCGGAGATTCTTAGCACCCCCTGCCCCGCCGTTACCATGGTTACCACCGTAGCCAGGAATAACGGGGCCGCCGGGGACTGGGGGCCGTTTATTTGTGTCGTTGCTCATAGGGGGATATTTGCCATAGTTGCCACGCTTGGCGAGCGGGTTGGCAACCGCAGTTTTTTTATTATGTTATTGTTGTTATTAGGAAGATGCCGCTGCCCATCTCCTTACTGTGGCCCTCTGTCGCCTCTTACGACACCCACGGGAAGATATGGGGTAGTGGATATTCTCAACCGCCACTACACGGCCAACATGGATATTCTCAACCGCCACTATACGGCGTCCACATGCTATTTTCTTATTACGAATCCTCTCGCACGCAGACTCAACGACTTCCAGCCTCCCGAACAAGCCGAATTCCGAAAAGGCTTCAGTACCATAGACCACATACATACCCTGCGGTAGATTTTACAAAAGACCGAAGAGTACAAATTGCCACTTTGCCTGGCATATGTGGACTACGAGAAAGCCTTTGATTCCGTCGAAATTTGGGCGGTGCTACAGTCCCATCAGCGGTGCCAAGTTGACTGTCGGTATATCGAAGAGCAGAAGTGTTTGTACAGTAGGGCTACGATAGCTATCCGAGTACAGAACCAGAGTTTGAAGCCTATCCAACTGCAGAGAAGTGTAAGACAGGGTGATGTAATATCCCCGATACTCTTTACCGCTGCGTTGGAAGACGTTTTCAAGCTACTGGAGTGGAAAGGATACGGTATTAACATCAATGGCGAGTACATCACTCACCCTCGATTTGCCGGCGATATAGTCCTTATGGCAGAATCGCTGGAGGACCTTAGCACTATGCTCAATGACCTCAATGGTGTCTCCCAACGGATGGACATGGACAAAACAAAGATCATGTTTAATGTCCATGTCACACCTATGCCGGTAGTTGATGGGAGCACTATGCTCGAAGTTGTTGATGAGTACGTTTACCTGGGCCAAAAAATCCGACTAGGTAAGTCCAATTTTGACCGAGAGGTCAATCGACGGATTCAACTTGTCTGGGCAGCGTTCGAGAAATTACGACACATCTTCTCGTCAGGTATGCCTCAATCTCTGAAAATTTAAAGTGTATAAACAGTGCGTGTTGCCAGTGATGACTTACGGATCTGAGACGTGGTCCTTCACTGCTGGCCGTATGAGGACGCTCAGCGAGCTATGGAGAGGGCTATGCTCAGAGTTTCTCTACGTGATAGACTCAGAAATGAGGATATCCGCAGTAAAACCTGAGACACCGACATAGCTCAACGGATTAGTAAGCTGTAGTGGCAATGGGCCGGCCATATAGCTCGAAGAACCGATAACCGATGGGGAAGGAAGGTTCTCGAGTGGCAGCCTCGTACCGGTAGGCGAAGTGTAGGGTGACCCCCCACTAGATGGAGTGACGAACTGTTAAGACATGACTATTTGTCCCAGGTAAACGTACTCGTCAACAACTTCGAGCATAGTGCTCCCAACAACTACCGGCATAGGTGAGACATGGACATTAAACATGATCTTTGTTTTGTCCATGTTCATCTTAAGACCTATCCATTGGAAGACACCATTGAGGTCATTGAGCATAGTGCTAAGGTCCTCCAGCGATTCTGCCATAAGGACTATATCGTCGGCAAATTGAAGGCGAGTGATGTACTCGCCATTGATGTTAATACCGTATACTTTCCAGTCCAGTAGCTTGAAAACGTCTTCCAATGCAGCGGTGAAGAGTTTCGGGGATATCACGTCACCCTGTCTTACACCTCTTTGCAATTGGATAGGTTTCGAGCTCTGATTTTTTACTTGGATAGCCATCGTAGCCCTACTGAATGAAAGCTTAAGACTTGATAATAAAGAAACTTATATTTTCTGGGACTTTGTAGTAAAAGCGAATAAATTGCCTCAAGAATGAATTATTGATACTAGAGTCCTAATGTTTATACAATGTCAATCATATTTTATTATATCTACGTTTACTTTAGTGAATATATATTAAATTTTCGTAAATATGCTGTGAGGTTAATTAGGTTATTAAATATGTTTATTTTTTTAAGTATTTCTCTGAGAGACTCTCTTCTGCAAGGAGAGCCTCTTAGTGAGCCTTCTTAGTGGACTTCTTAATGTATTCGTTAAGGTACTGTCAATAATTATATCTATCCATTTTATATTTTTTTATATTATTGTTAACATCAGGATTAAGAAAGGAACGCTTTGATGGTTGGCCATGTAGAAATAATGAGTGAGGAAAGCAAATTTATGTTGCAGCAGTGACCGGCTGAGTCGGCAGGGGTCATCCGAGGCGTAAGTTTGTCGACCAAACTGGCGATATATTAAAGATGGGCAAAATTGAAGAGTACCCTAAGCATGTATGCGTAGTTAAATCGATATAAAGGAGGCGAGAGAGGTATGTCAGGATCGTGCCAAATGGCGGTCCGTAGTATTTGCCTGCCCTTCTGTGTGACAGGCGGCGAGTGTTTATGTTATTTGTTATATAAACATAAATAGCCCTCTTAAATTATTTTTAGACGTTACCTTTCCGTAACCTAAATGCAAGGGTTTTTATTTTTATTTTGAAGTTTTATCCATACAGAGAAGAAAAGAGTTGTTAAATGTGGCAATGTACATATACACTACCACTTTTATAGTTCTTAAGTAACCGATAAATTTTTTACATTTTAATTTTGCAGCCAACCTATAGGAAATAATAAATTCAAAACAGGTGTGTTTCCCTACATAAATCATACCTGCTGACAGATAGAAATTAAAGTCGGTGTAAGAGCACTTGAGTCAGGAGTAGTTCCAAGAAACCTGATCACGTTTATGGGTCGCACTTCAGCGAAACATGTTTCCAGTGACATTGCTGAACTCTTCGCTAAGAGAGTGGTTTTCCACAGCTACCTGAAAAGTTAATATGACGTTAGCGACTTTGCATTATTTTTTGATGGCTCAGTAGCGCAGCAACAAGGTACACGCAATTGACCAAAAAAAATTTTTTTAATCATCATCACGAGTCCATTTCTGAACATAGACGACCCCCAAGGAACGCCACAAAGCACAGATCTGAGCTATCTGCATGTATCGACTTCCTGAATCTCTTATCATGTCGTCATTTTATCTATTTTATGTTTTGTATATATAAAACACGGGAAAATCCTAATGTTGACGAGGTGCCTTCTCAAGTTCTCCATAGAAAAAGTTCCATAAGGTTCAAAATCATAAAAAAGGTAAAACCCCTTGGTTTTCAATGCGTGAAAGCTTGATATATCCGTTGTTGCTTGTGCGGCAGGTACTCGCATAGGCATTCTTCTATCGGAAAAAGTGCCTAAAGATTTATAAAAAACTTTTGACTTTGTAGTTAGGTCACGATATTACTGCCATCAGTAGGTGCCTTATAAGGCAAATATACGCTTAGGCATTTTCCTATTGGAAAAAGTATAACGCTAAACAAGTGGTAAAACATTTGTATAACCGACTTCAAATGAGAACATCATCTATATAGTCAAAGTCAACTGACTTCTACTACACTTGTCAGATTTACTGAGCACATGAAAAGTACCAGCTTTCAAATAAAGAAAGAATCATCGAAATCAGTTCACTTAGAAAAAAGTTCTGAAGTAAAAATACAGTCCAATTGAGAACCTCCTCCTTTTTTGAAGTCGGTTGAAAATATTATGGTTATGTCACAATATTATTACAAACGTCTAGTCGTTAAGTCTATCACGTTTTGTCTTGAGGCTTCTTGGTAAAAAAACGAGTGAACAGTTTTTAATGAAGGTGTAAGTAAACCAAACTAAACACAAAATGGAAAGTATAAGACAGAACAAAAGTCAAGATACAAAAGAGAAAATGACATGGACGGGGATAATAAAATTAAGTTTCCACTAAATTAATTAAAAATTCACGAAATTAATTGAAAATTTCATATACTTTTAATAAATTTAAATAACTGTCTAAAATAGCAATGACAAGTTCCAAGTGTTTATTCACCAACTCATTTACTATTTAAAAAGCCAGTTTACATGCCACTAGAAAAAACGAAGTAAAATAAAGTTTGATTAACTATTACCTTCTCCATACAGAACAAGGGGTTTGTCGGCGTCGTTCTTCATGTAATTCTCAATAAATATAAGATCATCTTCTCTGCCGTGGAATACTTTAACAAAGTTATTGCACGTATGTAAATGTTGGAGGGATCTCCGTAACAATTTGGCCTTGAGCACTACTGTCATCCTTACGCATTGCTCTGCAGTTTGTAAGAAAGTATTATAATATAAGAAAGATTTATTACGTGGTAGAGCCACGCTATAGTTATATAAGTAGTATAGGTGTAGCGCGAATGGTTCGGCTCGACCGGGGAAGGACTACGCTCTCACAGGATACAAGCGTAAAATAGTAGCTTAATGCTGCTGTGTTTCATAATGGTGAGTGTAGAGAACCTTTTTACTGGAAACGAGGCATTCCATCTTGATCCTCACGGGTGACAATGCATCTGAATTTTGATTCATAATCGAGGATAAATGTAGATTGAGATGGACTGCGTGCTCGTTTGTCACCCTATCCCAATGCTATAAAAATTTATTTAAAATTTGAATAAGGACACGACCAGAATATTAGCGGTGCGGTTATATGATTCTTTACTATCATTCCATAAAAATTCATTGTTTGAGATTGCCTCTCTCGGTGTAAGCAGGATCTCTGCCTTAATCGCAACGTCAGGCAGATTGATTAACGATTGTGGTATACCAGTTTTGCGCACCTTTGAAGCTGCTTCTATTTACCAGTCTGGGTATAATACGTTTTTTTTATTTTTATTTAAAAAATATCAGTAATCTTATTAATTAACATTACTAATATTCCCCTTAACCACTTTTCTTGTGTTAGGGGTGGTTCACGACAGTATGTTGTCACGTATGGTTATATCACTGCAACATAATGTTGAAGCAGATTCATTTTGTTGGTATATATTGCATTAGTATAAAACCATTTGAAAAATCAGAAAGTGCACACCTCATGAGCGTTTTATTTAACGTTGATAAAAAAATAAATTGTACTCTTGACTTTCAAAATATTTTATTTACGTGATTTAAATTTAGCGTTCTATCGTTTAAACTGGTAGTGTTACCTACAGGGAAAAATTAATAATGTTTACCAGAGTAAATCGACTAAACAAAGTATAAAATCAATATATGATGTATGGTACATTTATCCTTTGTCTATCAAGAGCTCAAAAAATATAAAAGCGCCTTTAAATTTTTAATAGCAATAAAACTTATTAAAGTTGAAAATCATTTTATTTACAAACTACGCGTACTGGTCTATTGATATAAAATCGGGAAGCATTTGATATAATTCTGAAGCTAATAAAAAGGCCCGGTCACGATACGTCAATTTTTTCGTTAGTTATTCGTGACCACATACAAAATCAACATCCAGACGTCCACGAAATTATTTTTCAGGCTGTTTATTTTTTAAAGTAGCAATATACAGTAATTTTTTGGAAAATGTAAGATGGATTATTCAGAAAGTTTTCTTGATATACGGTTACTCATATTATATTATAAGTGCAATGTGATTATGATAAGAGGCATTTTAAGAACACAAAATTGCTTGACCTTGACATGTCAAGAGTAAGTCTTGATAACGCGTCGAGTTATGAGGCGTGCAATATTCTGATTTTTTCATATTGCAGGCCATGAATTGGCTTACGTTCAGTAGTTGACTTGTGATGGACTGTAATGGTGAAGATGATGGCGAGGATTTTATGTAAGTGATATGATAAAACAAATAAAAATACACATAGTGTATTAAATATATTTTAATAATAGAAATGCTAACAACTCTATGTATACACAATCTAAATACAATCGAGTTGAGTACGACCTACCCCTGATTGTAAGAGGGTCGCGAAGTAAATCAGTGTTGTGAGCGATCTTTTGTTGGTTGTACTGTAGCGTAGGGAATAACAGTGCTATTTTTGTTAAACCTTGATTTAATTTAATACTAACTCACTCTTTCACTCTCACTCACTCACTCTTTTTAAAGGTAATTAATGCATATATTTTCCTCTCTCTAAATATTATTAATATGGATTTTCTGTACCGCTTGCATATAATAATAATAGTATTATTTTATTGAAATAGATATGAATAGCGACTTATCAATTTCTGATTCATTACAGATTACTAATCTATTACTGAAATGAAATGTATGAAGTGAAATTAAATGAAATGATTTATTTAATGAATGTAATGAAATGAAATGAATAATTTTATTAAACATTCAATATACATTACTGATTACTGTATAATAATACTGTATAATACTTATTGAAAGTCATTTTTTTAATTATCACTGGTTCGCAAAAATAACCTACGTCCCGGGAATATCCAGCAAGAAACCCAGCGGGACATTTTTTTAAACATATTTCAATTTACAATAAATTTATTTTATACAATTTTTGTATCAATTTTTATAGAACCAGCATAGTGGCGATCACCTCATTTCCAGGGGTTATTTTCATTGATGTATTCATTTATATTATAATAACCCTAAATAATATTATAATAAATTTTCTTTAATAAAACGTTTAAATTTGTTCAATAAACATATCATTCCTATATTTTTTTACAGAATATGAATTACAAACGAGCACTCATCACACATTCAACATCTTAATGGACACTTACATAAATCTTCGATTACGAATCAAAATACAGATTCGTTGTCATCCCGAGTATTAATATGGATTGCCTTGTTTTCAGTAAAAAGGATTTCAGGTTTTCTACGCTCACCACTTACAAAACAGCAGCATTAAGCTGTTATTTTACGCTGGAATTTTGTCTGAGTGTGGTACTTCTCCGGTCGAGCCGACCCATTCATGCTACAAACATAATAGCTGCAGCGTAGCTCTACCACGTAGTTATTAGTAGTTTCTCTTATACTCCATCGATGACGTTTAATTATCCGATATTGTTTAATCCTTTCAGTAACTGAACGTGAAGTTATCAACGGAATTCTTAACGTTAAGAACACAAAAAATCATTGTCGCGCTTACGTTTGGTACATCAACAATATAAACCTTCAGAACCTAAAGAAAGCTGGCAACTTCGTGGATATTCCTAACAGGAGCTTAGATGCAGAAGCTTCCAAACTATTGGCTGATCTAAGAGATGTGAGGCTACCAGAGAAAATTCAAACAACAAACATCCAGAAGTAAGTAGTAAAAAGTCAGCTTAAAATCTGTTTTGTGTTAAATTGGGAACACCATATCTTCTGATCATTTTAATTCTTAATCGAGGTTAAATGTAAATGTCTATAGGTCACAGCATCCATTTACCATCAGGTGGACTGTGTGCTCGTTTGTCACCCTTATCCTATAAAAAAAACAACTAATATGTCGTCCAATGAATAACATAAGAGGTAACAAAGGGAAACGAAACATGAGTTGAGCAGCAATACTTCACTAATATGAACTAAAAAATAACAAAAACTACAGTTGACCGTAATTAGCAGTAGCTTTTAATAATAAAAAAAACTGCTGTTGCCAATCCGCCTGTCAACCAAAATTAGCTCTATATAATCTTCTAAACATAATACAAAAGTACAAGCACTGCTATTTCGCACATAGATTTATTTATCTCGCCAAATAGAAGAGCTTTCACTGCAGCGTTACACTTGAAAGAGTTAAGTAAGCCAGTATAATAACAAGGTGTGCGACGTTCTATCTTAGTCCTCAATGGTGGCTTCGTATTTCTCGTGTCCATGGGCAGTAGCCACTCGCCATCAGGTGGAATGCAAGTTCGTTTGTCACCTCAGTTTTAATACAAGGTAGGGAGGGAGATTCAGGGAATAAATAACATGTCTTGTGATCTTGACCGTATATTTCATACCGACTTAATAGATGTATTGTAAATTCACATGAGCATACATTACACGCTCCTCGAAAAAGTTTTCGGTTGTATTCGAAAACTTTGAATTATCAGTTAGTTTCCAGAGCTTCCGTAAATCAGCAGGGTGCACATACTGAAGTACAGCTGACATTTGCCGAAAAAGTTGCTATAATTTCTTGTTAACATACCAAGTCATTACATGAAATATTAGTGACCTGTAAATGGTATTATAACCATTACTAAACAATTTGGTCCTTAGAGCCTGATATGGTATATCAAATTATGGAGCTTACAATTTAATAAATAATATTATGTCATAATTAATAATATTATCCGACATAAAATAGTTGTGCATGGTATCCTTGTCAATTTTGCCAGCATTGTATAACTGCTGTGAAGCTTTGCGGAATAGTTTTTGCATATTGTATTGTAAAGTAGTGTTCTTTATTTGTTGTGTGAATTCTTATTAATTTATTTAAGACTACATACTTATACAATATAGTAGATGGGTCATCATCTTATTTAGAAAAGTATTTAATTACAATATTGTTATAAATTAAGCGTTTGCATGTGCGTGTGCGTGTGCGTGTACGTGTGCGTGTTCGTGTGTGTGTGAGCAAGCGAGTGCACGTGTGCATGTACGTGTGCGTGTACGCGCGCGCCTGTGTGTGTGTGTGTGTGTGTGTGTGTGTGTGTGTGTGTGTGTGTGTGTGTGTGTGTGTGTGTGTGTGTGTGTGTGTGTGTGTGTGTGTGTGTGTTGGTTAAATTGCCAATTTACATTTTACGAGGTATGGTATATGAGTGCCTCAAGGTCGCTGCATTTTTTTGTTTTTTACTAGGTAATTACAGATTTTTTGAAATCGTCGTCAGTTGTTGTATGACTGTCCAATAAACCGTTTATGCTGTGGTAAAGGTACACAGAACTTACAGTTAAATAGTATATAATTAAAGCAAATTTATTTAACTTAATTTCTAATGTAGATTTCACCAAATTGTAGATGACCGATGACTTGAAGATAACAATATGAGAATTAAATAACTTTATTTTAGTATCTTGGTCAGGATCACCAAGACGATCTTAAACTTATTATCAGAATCATCACATCTCATAACCAATGCGCGTTCATAGGAATCATAATGTGTAAATAAGTCTAACATATTAAACCAAAAAAATTATGACCACATTGCACATTCTCGTTAGTACGAGTAAAGTAATTTCAAGCAATTAATTTAATGACAATGTAAGCAATGACATGATTGCAAGCTCTCGAATTTCGTTATATTTTGCGTTCATTTTTCGAAATGTCCGATTGAGCGGAATATGCACTGTTGATTCTGTGGCCGTAAGTGGAAATAGTAGGATAAGGCAGTCATTAATTACATCACAAACATAACCACCGGATCCTGTAGGAAGAAAAGTAAAGAATAAGAAAAAAAGTTAAGAATGTTAACTAAAAGTACAGCTTTATCAGATAATATAATATGTAATGTTTAATATTATTGGGAAAAGTCGTGCCTCCTGACACAGGTATTCTTTTATACTTATAGCAGACTTCAGTTACTACTTTTACAACAAAAAATCAGCACATAACTGTGAGTTTTTTTACGGAAAGATGAAAAAGAAGATGCAAGAAACCATGATCACAATTTTAAGAAATTAGTGTAAAAAATTTACTTAAAAATCAATTTAAAACCATAATTTTAAATGACTTTTTAAAGTAAATATTTTTGCACAAATTTCGCAAAAATTTTTGCTGCACATAGATAAGAACATAAGATGACAAAATTTATATATTTTGTAGGCCTTTCGCAACTGTTCACGTACGAAAACGTTTAAAATAAACGTCAAAGCTTTTTATTTGTTTATATTTGAAGTTAAAATTTGTGTAAAAGGTTTCTTCTTTATAAAACTGACTAACGAACTTACAGTCCACCTGATGGTAAGTGGCTACTATAGTCTACAGACAACCCCTTTGTAATATAAATCTACAAATGCTTCGTCACCTCTGAAGATGTAAATCTTCACAGCCTGTAATTGTATTGACGTTCTTTCTATACAATTGGACCGCGAAAAAATTGTGATGAATAATTATAATATTTATAATACTAAAGAGAATAAAAATAAACAAAAAGACCTGCCTAGCAGTTCGTTTTAACGTCTGTAAGAATACTTCGTAACGTTCACCACATATTACAAATGTTTAAGTTAACATGAGTTATAGCTATCCAGATTCAGCCGCTTTTTAGGATATCTACAGGCCCATAAAACAACAAACTTAGCTATCGGTGTGCATACCTTCTTTAATTATATTATATTTAATATTCGTTTACATTATTTATAGGCTGTTAAGTTAGATTTTCTTTCTACGTACAAACAAAATATATTATTAAGGTAATTAAAGTTGATAACTATTAATGAAACCACTCTGATACGAATTGCTATATTTATTATGTTCAACGTCATTAGTTCCTGTTAGCCAAATTACATGGCGGCTTTTTGTCAACACATATCTTCACATGAGTGAGATTTATTAAACTCTCTAATACAGGCAAGCAAGCTACTAGAAAAGTGCAAATAAATAAATGATCATTGGGTTATTCAAAATAAAAGCGAAAGATAAATAGCCAGATAAATTTTGTTATTCTTCTGTTTAAATAAGATTCATAAATAATAATTTATACTGCAGAAAGAGTACTCATGTAAACAGCATATTCTGTTGAACATGTCTGATATCTGTACAAATAAATGAAATTGAAGTGTCTGTTTGTAATGTCAAAATAATAGTTTTCTACTGAATGCATTTGAAAGATTATACGGTACGTATAAGAAAAAACAAGTTTCGTCTGTCTGTCGATTTGTTCCGGCTGATCTCCGATATGACTGTACTGATTTTGTCAGAATTTTCACTGGCAGATCACTGGCTACTTTTATTTTAGAAAAAGAAAAAGAGTTACGAAAATTAGGTAAATAATTAATAAGAACTGACATTCATGAAATCCAATTGTAATAAATACATAGGGGCGAATTTGCAGCGAACGGCTAGTGATTAATAAAAGTTGAAAACTAATTGTTTTGTTCATGCATACAGATTTATAATAATAATGTAAATATACAAATGTAATTAAAAATATAATGCCGCAAATAAAGGGTATTATGGTGATGGAGCTAAGGGAGTCCTTTACGCTGCTTTAGTTTGGATTCAGTTTGACATCATGTTATTAGTTTCTGGGACCTGCCAGTAGTTGTAATCGAATTCAAGCTACCGAAGTGCAATTAAATTCGAATTGAGCACAACGACCTTGATTTATAGCCAGTACTCTTTAATTTTCGTTAAATTATTGCACAATTGTGACTAATTCTGACGCACACTAATATTAAATTACATTGCTTGGATTATTTAAAACGTGCTACATTAGGAAATGTTTCTCCTGAACATATGAACGAAATCTTGTTAATATCTCTTTGTACTAACTTATCTTTCAACTTACCCATTTAATTTGATTTCAATATCGTCATTAATTTTGAAATACTAAAACCAATTTAATGTGTTTGAGGTGTTGTTGAATGTTTTTAATTCCACGTAGTGTAAGTTATAGATATAAGCATATATTGTTTAACTATTCCGAAACTAGTTGAAATTACACAAGAATTATTGGAGATAACAGCTTATTACATTTTAGTAAGTAAATAAGAGGAGAGCTTAAATTTTGCCGAATTAAAACCTTTGCGCATCTATATTTTCATCATCATTACCTATTTAAAGTCCACTTCTGGACAGGGGGCTCTTCTACTGCAGGGTGAATATAAAGTCACGCTGGCAGGGGGGTTGACGACTGCAATACCATACGTGAGCACCTTTGATACTGCTGGACAGCGCCGTTCTGTATATAGTATACACCTGGTGAAGACAAGGAAACAACAAAAAACGCCATCTGTTGGAAGCTATGCGATACTTGTGGTATTAATTATGGTCGCTTCTTACAAAACCTCGGGACGAATATGTTTAAGGTAAGAAGAGTAAAAAATTGATTGAAGATGAGAAAGATCTCTCTACTTTCTGTTCCTCTAAGAATATAAAAGGCTTACCTTGGTAACGAAGGTTGGCGATCAGTGAGCACACTAAATTAATTAAGATCTCGTTCTTCAATTTAAAGTGCGTGTTAGCGGACTTCGTATGCCCTCGAAATATTTTTATTCCTCAGACATGCAGGTTTTCTCATGATCTTATTATTTACCCACGAGCACCTGGTGAATCATAAGAACTACATAATAATGCATTACTAGATTTTTAGCTCGGGGCGTGTATGTGTATTACATATATGTATTGTATTATATTAAAGGTCATCAAAAGTCCACAGCTGAACACAGGCTTTCTAAATAGGAGACATATGTACCATCGTTACCATTTTGGAAAGTGGGTCGATTGCATTTTTTTATGTTAATATTTGAGTTGTTTAAGTTTCCGTTTCTTGCCTGTTACGTGGTAATATTACCGGGTAGTGGATTCTCTTACGCCGACACTACACGGCTTATTGAAATAGGATACAAATATAGACGCGGGTAAATTATTCCACTCCTCACGGCCAGAGAGCATATAAATAACTTCATTTACGCATGAATAACTACAAAGCAAACACTTTTTATTATATATTTATCCCTTTTTGTCTTAACTGGCTAAAATATGTAATAAATAATATGTAAAATATGTAAAACAGAAAAATCTTTTGCTGAGTAACTTACGTTAACTTCAATAGCCTAAGTATTTAGACGGTGGAAAATATAACTCCAATCAAAACCTATCGGATAGAATATGTTAGCGTAGGCACACATTTTGGTTTTACGACACAGCAGTCAGTTAGTAATGGAACAGATTGCATGGAGCCGGTTTTTGTTTTAGGATTTACATACGTGGATAGCGTCAGAAATGGAAATGTGGACTGAATGCAAAGCTTTCGTATCACAAACATTTGTTTTTATTGAAATGTTATAAAATGAACTGAAGAAGAACTAAGATGACCACGTAGTCTAGTGTTGATAGCACCCGGCTGCCTCTACAGCGTGGCAAGTCTTGTGTACAAATTGTGATTTTGCGTTTATGAATACATTTATCTCCGGTTTGGAACCATCAAATTTTTGATATAAATTTAACTTACCTACTATTTTAGATCTAATTGCATTAGAGGCATTTTTACGTGGTAGATCCATATTGTGGTTGCTGCACGAATGGTTCGGCTCGACCGAGGTAGGACCACGCTCTCACAATACCACAATACTTAGAATACCAGCGTAAAATAGCAGCTTAATGGTGCTCTGTTTCGTATGGTGAGTATAGAGAATCAGAGACTTTTTACCTGAAATGAGGTATTCTATCTAGATCCTCAGGGCTGGCAACGCATCCGCATTTTGAATTTAACTGAAGATAACTTTAGATGTCTATGAGCTACAGCATCCACTTGACGTCAGGTGGACTGTCTGCTCGTTTGTCACCCTTATACTATAAAAAAGGCATGTAATTGTGGCATTAAGATGTTAGAACACGCCCAAGAAATAGTTTTTTAATGATACTGTATATCGTATGGTAAGTGTCGTGAACCAGAGACCGGACTGTGTGCTCATTTGTCAGTCTTATTCTACCTATACATTATATTTAAAAAAAACTTGTTCCATCTGGATTTGAACCCGCAGTTCGTCGCAGCAAAGTGGCCGAGTGCTTTGCTAATCCAATAGCGAACTGTCAGGCAGCACTGCACGCACAGTTAAGAAGAGCTTGCATAGTTACAAGTTGTGAGGAACTTCAAGCATTTTATTACAAAGCAGCTACGAGGGTGGATTGAAAAGTACTCGGCCTAACCAAGAAAATAAACACATACTAAATCAGTTATATTTTTATTTTTCTACATAATCACCATCAAGTTCAATACACTTTTGCCACCTCCCCTTCCAAGCATTTAGACCGTTGAAAAAAAATGATTCTTCCTTAGAGTCAAAATATGCGTCTACAGCTGCTTTGACCTCGTCGTTTGTCGAAAATCTTTGACCTCCCAAGTGCTTTTTTAGGTTAGGGAACAGAAAGAAGTCTGATGGTGCCAGATCAGGTGAATACGGCGGATGCGGTAACAGTTCAAAGCCACAGTTGTGAATTTCAGCCATTGACTGTACTGACGTGTGAATACGGGCGTTATCTTGATGAAACAGGACTTTTCTTCTGAGCATTCCTCGACGTTTTTCTTTTATTTCCTCTCGTAAACGACGTAGTAAGGTGCAGTAGTAATCAGAGTTTATAGTCTGACCCCTTTCAAGATAATCAATCATAATCACACCTTTCGAGTCCCAGAATACTGAAGCCATCACCTTATTTGCCGACAAAATCGACTTAGCCTTTGTAGGGGGTGATGAACCAGGTCTTCTCCACTGTTTTGATTGTTGTTTTGTTTCCGGTGTACAGTAATGAACCCATGTTTCGTCCATAGTAACAAAACGATTCAAAAAATCATCTGCATCGGCTTCAAATGACTCCAAACAGTCGCGTGAAATAGTCAATCGCGTCCTTTTTTGTTCAACTGAAAGCAGTCGCGGAACCCACCTCGCAGACACCTTGTGGAAACCCAACTCGTTGACAATGATGTTTTGAGTTCGTTCATAAGAGATGCCTATAATCTCGGCTATCTCTCTAATTTTTAATCTGCGGTCTCCCATTATTAAATCAAGTATTTTTTTAATATTTTCGTCAGTAGTTGACGTCGAAGGCCTTCCAGAGCGGGGTTCATCTTTCACACTCTCTCTACCACGCTTAAATTCTGCTATCCATTTTTTGACGGATGAATATGACAGAGCACAATCGCCTCATGTACTGACCATGTCATCATGGATGGCTTTTGATGATAGCCCCTTCTTATGGAGGTACTTAATGACGGCACGCTGCTCGATTTGCTCCATTCGCGGAAATTATGTCCGATTACTTTGTTAATAAATTTATAAAATCACAACTAATTATCGCACACGTTTCGAACTTCACACAATGAACTAGTCTGAACTGAACTAAATAATGTGGCTAGATTTGATTTTTAGAATTGAATGGATCTGTGTTAGGCCGAGTACTTTTCAATCCACCCTCGTACTTTAAATATAGTTTGCCTTCCTGTACGTTGAATAAATAGCTGACCGTGGCAAAGTTAAAGTTTGCTTAAGCCAAAACTAACGTACATCTAAAGACTTTGTTATTGAATTGGCGAATGGTAAAAACACAACTTACTTGAGAGCACGACAACTGTTGGTTTGTATGTAGGAGAAGTGAAGTCAAGAAATCTTTACTTTGTGCGCATGTGTTTTGTATACGTTGACTAACGATCTTATTTATAAATGAATACTAGCTGTGCCTGCGCTTTTGATCGCTTTGAATCTTTATTTTTCTATTGTTTTTAACCCAAGTGAGGTTGAGAATTTCTCGATTCGTAACTTATTCGAAGACCACTGCCGATGATAGACTTTACCTACAGATTGCAAAATACTTGTATAGTTGCCTTGCTTGTCGTTTTTCATTCTCCATTTTTTTATAAGGAAAAAGCTCCTGCCCATCTAACATTTTAGTTTCCCTCTCTCACCTCATACCTTCTTTGAATCCACGCACCGAAGGTGTTGTAGATACCACGAGAGCTGTAATTTCATTCCCAAGTGTAAGATTGTCCAGCGTTTTATTCACGTCAGCTATTATGTTGTGAACCCGATTGTTCACTTGGTAAACTCGGGTTTCAGTTTCCGACAGGGGTTTGTTATGTTAAGCAACCCTATCCTTCACCTCCCTTATCTCTTTCCCAAAACTAGCGTGAAGGTCTTTCATAAGGAGCATGTGCTCTTCCTTACCGCGCTGCGGCTGCTTTTCCAGCCGACGGGCTAGTTGTTTCTCTCGGCGGGCCTGTTCCTGCAGCATCATCATCGTATCGCCTCAGGTGCCTCGCCTCAGAGCGAAGTCAGGTGCAGCTCATGCAAGAGCTGTTGACGGGTAGGCCTCCGTAGTCGGCAGCTGGCCCTCCGCCGTCGTCGGCGTTGCATCAGCAAATCATCTCTGATCCGTCTCCTGCTGCTGCGTTGACTTTGGGCACGGAACTCTCCGTGTCACTTCTGCATTAATTCTGGCGCAAAACAATGTAAATAATATTTACTCATAATGTTAAAGTGTATTGAAGGAATAAATATGCTATTTTAAACTACTCTAGTACAAGTACTTTTATAACCTACAGTTCACAGTTAGTGGAGCTCCTTGTGACTTGATTGAAATTTAACTGTTTTTTATTTTTTATTTTCTTGAATTTGATATAAGCAATTTGTTCTTACACAACTGACAGTGACAATATAAACTATATTTCAGAACGGATACTCTGTTTTTGATTGCATTTGAGTTATGTACCAAAATTACCCCGCCTCATATTAACCACCATTGACATATATATTTAATAAGGACGGATGGTATAATAGTTATTCGTACCAAACATTTGGAATACGAGTACCAAAAAGCAATAACTTTCACGATGAAGCCCTGCACCAGTTAGATATCAACTTTACATTTGAAATTTATGCGCATCGATTGACATAATATTTGCATTTAATACAAACTTGCTTTGGTACTGAAAGCGGTTCTGTGAAAACTTTAATTTTTGAGTTTTTATATCATAAGAATACCCTTAACCGACGGGCATGTATTCGCAGATATAAAGGTGGGAATGTAGTGAGAGAGGTGTATCAGGATGGTGTCAAATGGAAGTCCGTCATGGTATCTGCTGGGTAAGATGCGTGAGAGTTTATGTACGTATCATCATCATCATCATCATCATTACAGCCCTTCACAATTCCACTGCTGAACATAGCAGTGGACTTGTTAAGGGCTGTAATGATATACATAGTAATGACATACATAGATAACATACAAGGAATACAACAAAGCACAGTCCTGAAACACCTCCTTCTCCTCCCAAGCGACCTCCTCCATATCCTAGGATATCATTACTCCATCTAGTAGAGGTTTACTCTACACTCCTCTTACCGGTAGGAGATTTTCATTCGAGAACCTTTCTTTTTAAACCTTTTATGTATTTATGTTGTAGAGTAAACACAATATAATTGAAAACCCACATATTCTGTCTGTATTTTGAATGCTACAAAAACATATCGTATCTGCTTGGTTAAGTTCAGAATATTTTTGAGGGTTTTGTCTATATTGTACAGACAAAACCCTCGGTTATGCCGTAGAGGTTACCAAAGCGCAGCTAGTGTAGGGAGGCAACCGTGTCTACAAAAGGCTAATGAAGAGCTTTGTAGAACCTCCCCTGAAAGTTTTGCTCCTTCCATACGGTCTTCTGGCCGGAAATGCACTGTACTGCTGGGTTTTGGCACTGCTCGTTGGTTAACTGTAGAGGAGTTAGCCCTTTATCACACGAAATGACGTACCTGTAATATGGATCATCCGATTTTGCCAGGAAATAATTACATAGGCTGCACACTTCGCGATGATGCATGGTGAGAGCACTAAAAAAGCCACGCCCACCATGTTTTCGCAGCAAGAACAGCCTAATATTATTAACGAAGCAATTCCTACCTGCAACAATTCCCAATAGAGTTACACAGTCACACTACAGATCAGTCATATGTAGAACTGATAAAAAACTATTTTACGAAAGACAATAAATTGACTGAGTTTAGGATGCACATTGAAAAGCTACACTGCAGTGCAATGTAGCTGCAACACAAATTAGTCGCATGGGAAGGGATCAAGTTTGCAATAATACCAGCGTGAAATAGAAATACTATAGTGCTGTGTTTCGAAGATAGATATAGGTGTATAGACCAAGGCATCTACTTACCATGCAGACTGTGTGCTTCTAATTTCGTGATTTTTAAACTAACGGGAAAATTGAATTTACAATCGCCTGCTTGATGTTATTTACTGGACACGTGCTGTTGACTCGTTTTAAATTATTAAGTTTCTAACATTTACACGAGCTTCCGAGTTTTTTATCTGTTTGTATGAAATTTTGAGTTAGCTAACGATATTGGCAGTAAATGTTGGTTGTAATTGATTTTACATGCATATGTTAACGTGAGGTACGTAAATGGGTGTTCTCACGATAAGTTAATCATAGCCTTGGATTAATTTTGCGTCACTTAAAATGTACACCGCGCTTCTTCTCGCATTTTTTTCATTTAAGTATAGAAATTCTCTTTGATCCAATTAAAAAATCTTTCTGTTTTATTACTATTGCAGCTTGTTTTTTAAATATCTCTAACAAAATGAGTTAAGTAAACTAAACAAACAAAACATTGCAATCAAGTTACAAATGTGGATTAAGTCAGGCTAGTCAGTTCTACTACCCACGGCTCGGTGACACAGTGTAAAGAAATTTTATAAAAAAACCAAGTATTTTTGATGCGGACGACTGTTCATACAACTTACGTATATAAAGCGCCACCACCTACTCGCGCCTCCATTGCTCCTTATAAGTATCTTCCATAGACCAAAAAACGCAGTCATGAGCACCTGTATCAAATAAGTCCCTACTTATATCATCAGATCATCACTCCATATCGTAGAGGGTCGTCAACCACTGCATTGCCACTTGAAATTCTTTCTTCTCCATCAACAGCTTCCTTGAGCTACACGGCCGGCTCATTGTCACTCCAGCATACAGATTTGCTGGGCTTTGGCAATTGCCCTTGCCCTTCTATCAATATACTAGTTTCGGATACTATCACACAGGCAAACTCCGAGGACAGTTCTCTCCACAATTCACTAAGTTACTAATAGGAGCGAAATCCTAATGGTAGAACTTATCAATAAAAGAAATAACTCCTCTTTATTGCGTAGTTCGTTCAAACCATAGATTAAGTATATAATTAAGTTAGATTGCCAATATAAAGAAGAAATAGCATAGCATAACTTAAGTTAGAACGAGATAAAATGTCTAAATCATACACATACATGCTATAGACCTATATCGGGCTGACGTCATTCAAGATATTAAAAATTTTTAAAGGGTGAGATTAAATATGGTGACATGTGCAATACCTGAATGTAGTTCATCAAGAAAAGAAAATCCACAAAATTATACATTTCACACGTAAGTACAATTAAAATGTTTGGCACTCTAAATGCAATATTTAGAACTGGCACAAATGTAGACGGAAAATATCGCGTTTTATTACTATAATACTCTAAATGCGTAAGAATTTTAATAAAAGTTTTAACAACTCCGTGAATTCCCGCTATTTTTGGTTTAATTTTTAAAGAGATTTCCACTATCGATGTCATCTTATCGATAATATGTTTATAACAGGCAAAGGCGTATCTTTGGATGCAGCCTCTTTTAACTTAGTTTTTTTTTTTTAATTTTCAATATTATATTTTTTGCATTATAGTAAACACTTTAGTGAGATAAATTAAACTTTATTAATGTTTCAGATTTCTGATGATAAATGGAGAAGACTGGGTTCCCAAAAAGTATACAACTATATGTAGCAAGCACTATGAACAAAACTATTTTTCGCATAGAAGTACACAAAGAGTAAAGCTGCGTTCTGGTACAAGACACACATAATTTATGCCGGTGCTTAGATTCTTAATTAAATATGATTGGACATATGTTATTTCCGTTTGCACATGTTCAAATTTGTATAATTTGTTGTCGTCATCTTTGTAATCTATATTTTTTAAACGAAAGTACCAAAGGAACTTACAGGATAACTTGACTTGCTACTGCATCAAACAGTCAGCTTCAAAGAAAGAAAGCTACAAAGGTGTTTTGACCCCTGAAGACTAAGATAAAATGCTTTACAGCTTATAATTATACAGGCTCTCTATACTCAACAGGCCGGTATGTGCTGATGAAAGCACTGCTGCTTAGTGGCAGAAATAGATAAAAGGGTGGTTATAACCTCATTTATTTATTTTTGTCACAGATAAGTACATAATATATACACTAAATAAATTTTTTTGTAGGTTGTATTGAAGCCAAAACGCAGAGCATCTAGCAGTAGCTCTACTGTAAACGTTTATTATATACGTTTTGTATATAGACCTAGCTATGAAACAAAGAAACTGAAAAATATAAGAGTACAAAAAACGGGCCAATGAAAAATTGGAAAAGTTGTCGCAAGTGATAAAAAAATCAACAATGGCTTCCCTCACTTCAAAATAACATTAGTGCTGTAATGGCGTCTAGTTCAGACGATTTGTTGCAGCATGGCATCGAAACAGTGATTAAGAAAAACCAAAATAAAAAAAAACTATACACGAGTATGATGCGCAACTAAAGACATTTGCCCTTACTTTACACTCTTACAGCCCTAGAGCTTACAATTACATGAAAACACAATTTGACCTGTCCTCACATACTCGAACACAACGAGTCTGGTACGAAAATGTAGGCTGTAAACTCGGCATCACTAAGGCAGTCGTAGAAACCATAAAGACTGTAAGCAAAGAAAAAAGATTCGGTCATCGCCCTTACGTTCGACGAAATTTCTATCCGCGAGCACATAGAGTTTAATGGTCATAATCATCATGGCTATGTTGATGTGGATAATATTTATGGAGATCAAGTAGATAAGGCTAAAGAGGAATTAGTAATCATGGCAGTGGCAATTACTTCTTTTTGGAAAATCCCAATCGTTTAATTTTTTAGAGAAGATTTACTGCTTTACAGAAAGCAACACTTCTAAAACAGTGTATTGCTTCATTATCAGATTTTGTAAAAGTTGCTTTTGTCACTTTTGTGGAAAACATCTAATATAAATATGGCACAAATACTAAGAGCTAATTTGAGCACCTTTCCATTTGGACCGTACTTTTAATAAAGAGGACAAAAATATTATGTTATATTAGATGCGTGTCATTTACATAAGTTGGTCAGAAATACTTTTGGATTTGAATGCAAAATTTTTTGTCATCACAATTATATTATTAAATACGAATGGAAAATCTGGAAAATCTCTGCCAACTTCAACATGATGTCGGTTTGAATTTGGCAAAAAAGCTAACTAAAAAACATGTAAATTTTGTAAATCACAATATGAATGTACGGTTAGCAGCGCAACTGTTATGTAGTTCTGTTGCAACCAGCGTACTTCTGCAAAGACGTATTAAAATTACCTATGTTTGAAAATTGGCAAGCGACAGCAGGTTTCTTAAAGTAAATAAACAGCATATTTGACATTTTCAACTCCAGAAATTTACTCAGCTACGGATTTATGAGGGCCTTTTGCATTTAAGCAAAGAATGTTGAAAATGTTGTATCTGATTTTTTTTTTATAGAATAGGCTGACAAACGAGCACACAGTCCACCTGATGGTAAGTGGTTGCTGCGGCCCATAGACATCTACATCTATCTTCCATTACAAATCAAAATGCAGATGCGTTGTCACCCGTGAGGACTGAGATGGAATGCCTCATTTCCAGTAAAAAGGGTCTCCGGTTCTCTACACTCACCATACGAAATACAGCAGCATTAAGCTACTATTTCACGCTGGTATTCTGTGAGAGCGTGGTCCTTCCCAGGTCGAGCCGACCCATTCGTGCTACAACTATACTACTAATATAACTGCAGCATGACTCTACCACGTAAATGAATGTGACGAAGTCTGTGACTATATTAAAAATTTAAAATAAAACACCAATGCCTTGATAGAAAGTCGAAGAAAACTTGGTTTCATTGGTTTTTTTGCGAATGTAATAGCTTTAAAGTGGCTTTATGTCAATTTGATAGAGTCAAGAAAGTTAAAGTTTCTTCCGACATAGAAACTCATTTAAAATCATGTAGAAACTTTTTTAGCGCAGTACGTTCTAGAGAATGTAACAACAATCCTACAATCAGACAATTCACAGCAGCGTACATACGGTTAATCCGCCACGTGGAAGTGCAAATCAACGATAAAGCTAATTGTTTGCCTTTGAAGACTATTAGTATGCTCAATCTACAAAGATCGTGTACTATAGATACATTAAATAAGACTAAGTTTGCGTTAGCTGTGTAAACAGCTCATTTTAAACTTAGCATAATAAAATATCTAAAGCCGACGCTTGTTTTTTGAATAGCTTTTTTATGATTTTACTTAGTATTAACTTCATGTCGTAGTAACTTACTTATCAGTAAACTGTGTGAGGTTGACGAAAGAGATTCAAACGCTTACATTTCGCCTTTGTTGTAGCAGTGGCTACTCGAGTCTACATAGTATGTTTCATTGTGGGACATAGGCCTCCTATTATTTTTGTGCGGGTTTTTAGAGCAGGAAAAGTTCAGCGCGCAATCGCAATGCATGTTGGCAGACGTCCACATGACCAGGAAATAATAAACACAGGAGTTATTTGTGGCAAGTTCTTTGAAGATTAAGCAGTCGTTAATCGGAGATGTTTGTTCCTCACACACATTTAAAGATGTGCAAGTTAACTGACTTTTTATTTCTCTGATTTCATTAAGAATAAGAAACATTTTAGTACCTGGTATGACATGATGAAAAAATTATATCCCTATATCACGCCCGCACGTCACGCACGCACGCAGCACATACATGAGCTGCTGATTGGCCGGCCTCCGTGGTCGGCAGCTGGCCCTCCGATGTCTGCAACGTTGCATCACAAAATCGTCTCTGATCCATCTCCTGCTGTTCGTTGACTTCGGGTACGGAACTCTCCGTGTCGTTCTTAGGTAAAATTGGCATGATTTGATCCCACTTCTGCATTAGTTCTGGCGCACAACAATATAAATAATATTTACTCATATATTAAAGTATATTGAAAGAATAAAGATGCTACTGTGGCGGCGATGTCGTCGCGCCACAAGCGAAACACATCGAAGCCTAAATCGCGCTATCAAAATTCCGAATCATAAGCAGTATATATAGAACATCTCCGAACTATCACATGGAGTGTTGGCCGCTCCTCGGGCAGAACACCTTGTCTGGCGGGAGATCTCCCCTTTTTCTTTCACGGCCACACTTTTAAGTAACTCTAGTACAAGTAATTTTATAAACTACAATTATTGGAGCTCCTTGTAATTTATTTGAAATTTAGCTATTTAATATTTTTTATTTTCTTGAATTAGATATAAGCAATTTATTCTTACACAACTGACAGTGACGATATAAACTATATTTCAGAACTGATACTCTGTTTTTGATTGCAATTGAGTTATGTACCAAAATTACTCCGCCTCATATTAACCACCATTGACACATATATTTAATAAATTCGTACCAAACATTTCGCATTCCAAAAAGGAATAGCTTTCATGATGAAGCCCTGCACCAGTTAGACATCAAATTTCCATTCGAAATTTATGCGCATCGATTTTTTTTTTTATTATCTATATTTTAAAAAAACGTTACCCCTACACTAGTATTTACTCCTGTATCGTGGGGGCAGTTTACAAACATAAATTGCACAAGGACAAACATCCGGATCCGGAACAATTATTTGTAGCCCAAACAAATACTTGTTCCGTGCGGGATTCGAACCAGCGACCCCCAACGCAGCCACTTATTGCTAAGCCACTACGCGACGGAGTCGTCAATTCAAAATCGATTTTTATTCGCATTCAATCCAAACTTGCTTTGGTACTGAAAGCAGTTCTGCAAAAAGTAACTTTAAGTAAACTCTAATTTTAAGTTTTTATAGCTTAAGAGTACCCTTAACCGACGGGCATGTATTCGTAGATATATAGGTGGGAATGTAGTGAGAGAGGTGTGTCAGGATCGTGCCAAATGGAAGTCTGTCTATCTGTCTGTGCTATCTGCTGGGTAAGAGGCGTGAGAGTTTATGTACGTATCATAATCAACATTACAGCCCTTCACAAGGCCACTGCTGAACATAGGCCTCCACAAGGAATGCAACACAGTCCTAAGACACCTCCTTCTCCTCCTAAGCAACTTCTTCCATAACCTAGCAGGTCCTTAGTCCATCTAGTAGAGATTTACTCTACACTTCTCTTACCGGTAGAAGATTGCCATTCGAGAACCTTTCTTTTTAAACTTTTAGTGTATTTATGTTGTAGAGTAAATACAATATTTTTGAAAAACCATATTTTCTGTCTGTATTTTGAATGCTACAAAAACCTTTCATAACTGCTTGGTTAAGTTCAGAATATTTTCGAGGGTTTTGTCTGTATTGTACAGACAAAACCCTCGGTTTCGCCGAAGAGGTCACCAAAGCGTAGCCAGTAGAGAGCGGCAACCGTGTCTACAAAAGGCTTTTGAAGAGCTTTGTAGAAACTCACGTGAAGGTCTTTCTCCTTCTTGGTATTGCTCGTTGGCTAACTGTACAGGAGTTAGCCCTTTATCACACGAAATGACGTACCTGTAATATGTATGATCCAATTTCGGCAGGAAATGATTACGGAGGCTGCAAACTTCGCGATTATGCGTGGTGAAAGCACTTAAATAGCCACGCCTACTATGTTTTCGCGGCAAGGACAGCCGTATATTATTAACGAAATAATTCCTGTCTGCAACAATTCCCAATAGATTTACACAGTCACACTTCAGATCAGTCGAATGTAGAACTGGTAAAAACGATCTAACGAAAGAAAATAAATTGAATGAGTTTAGGATGTACATTGAAAAGCTATAATACCAGCGTGGAATAGCAATACAATAGTGCTGTGTTTCGAAGATTAGATATACCTAGGTGTATGGAGCAAGGCAACTACTTCCCAGGTAGAATGTGTGCTTCTAATTTCGTGATTTTTAAATTAAAGGGAAAATTGAGTTTAAAATCACCTGATTGTTACTACTTACTGGACGCGTGCTGCTGACTCGTTTTAAATTATTAAGTTTCTGACATTTGCAAAGCTTCCGAGTTTTTATCTATTTGCATGATGTTTTAAGTTACTGTATTGACAGTGAATGTTGGTTACAATTGATTTTGCATGCATATGTTAACGTGAGGTACGTAAATGGGTGTTCTCACGACGTCACTTAAAATGTACGCCGCGCTCTGTATTTCCTACTTTATTGGTCCGAGTGTAACACACAGTTTCTTCATTTATAGAAATTTTCTTTGATCCAATTGCAAGCTGGAATCGTAATAAGCAAAATCTTTCTGATTTATTACTATTGCAGCTTGTTTTTTTTAAATATCTCTTTACAAAATGAGTTAAGTAAACTCAACAAACAAAATTTGCAATTTGCAACAACAAACATTGCAATCAAGTTACAAATGCGTATTAAGTCTGGCTAAGTGAGATTAAATATGGTGACATGTGCAGTACCTGAATGCAGTTCATCGAGATAAGAAAATCCACAAAATTATACATTTCACTCGTAAATACAATTAAAATGTTTAGCACTCTAAATGCAATACTTTAGAACTGGTACAAACGTTACACACACAAATGTATAGGGAAAAATATTGCGTTTTATTACGATAGTGAATTCCCGCTATTTCTAGTTTAATTTTTGTCGAGATTGCCACTATCTATGTCATCGATAATACGTTTGTAACAGGCAAAGGCATATCTTTGGATGCAGCCTCTTTTGACTTATTTTTTTTATTTTCAATATTTTATTTTTAGCATTATAGTAAATAATTTATTGAGATAAGCTTAACTTTATTAATGTTTCAGATTTACACAAAATATTGAGGTTAAATAAAAATAGTTAAAAATGATAAATAAAGAAGACTGGGTTCCGAAAAAATTTACAACTATTTGTATTAAGCACTTTGAACAAAACTGTTTTTCTCATAGAAGTACCCAAAGAGTAAAACAGTGTACTGGTTCGATGCCCACATTATTTATGCGGGTGTATAGTTTCTTAATTAAATATTGGATTGGACATATGTTATTTTCGTTTGCGCATGTTCAAATGTGTACAAATTGTTGTCGTCATCTTTGTGATCTTTATATTTTAAACAGAAAATAACAAAGGAACTTACAGGATCACTTGATCGAAACGGCTACTGCATTACATGGTCGCCTACAGTCAGCTTCAAAGAAAGATAGCTACAAAGGTGTTTTGACCCCTGAAGACTAATATAAAATGCCTTACAGCTTATAATTATACAGGCTCTCTATATACTCTCTACATATAGATAAGAGGGTGGTTAAAACCTCATTTTATTAATTTTTGTTATAGATAAGTACATAATATATACACTAATTATATTAGTGTGTATATTATATTGGTTGTATTGAAGCCGAAACGCAAAGCATCGTCATAATATGTCTACAGAGATATAACCCCAATAGCCAGTAGCTCTACTGCAAACGTTTCTGCTATAGACAATTCTCTGAGAAAGAAAAAAATTAAGAAAACTATTGATATTCTTCGGAGACGCCTAGTTATGAAACAAAAAAACTAAAAAATATAAGAGTACAAAAAGCGTGCTAATGAAAAAGTGGAAAAGTTGTTTCAAGTGATAAAAAAATCTGGTAAGTCTTCCCTCCCTTCAAAATAACATTAGTGCTGTAATGGTGTCTAGTTTAAACGATTTGTTGCGGCATCTCTTCAAAAGAGTATAATTAATAAAAAACAAAATAAAAAATTAAACAAGAGTATGATACGAAACTAAAGACATTTGCCCTTATGGCACATGATCACAGAAGTTGCAATAAAGTAGTGCTCAACTCAATAGCTAAAACCCAACTACAACACAGCGCCGTAATTGTACTAAAGAGAATTTGCCGGTTGACTCTGCTTTTGGAAAGAAAATCATATTTATCAGCTTATTTCTAGTTGAGTGGCTTTGTTAACAAATATAAATTGCCACATTCGGAGCTACCAAAATCCATGGGAAATCTACCAAGAAGTCACTGTTTGGTGTGGATTTAGGTCCGTCCGGTAAAAATCGCGAATATGCACTGTGTGTGTATAATGCTAATCAAAACTTTTTTTAACTTATTGTATAAACTATAGTATTCTTCTGCCACTAGATATATCAAAAGATATCAATGAACGATTAATATCAATTTAGTTTAGTGTTAGGACTGCGAAGAGTAGCCGTCTGATTATCTAAAATAGTGTCGTAAAAATATATATACCACTAGTTGTGGATCTCTACGGGCTGGACAAATCAAAATTGACAAACAAAACAGAAAGCTAAATAGCAATTACAAAATAGACTTGCGTGGATTTCCTCAATAAAAATACTTTTATCCATAATTGATGATTAGATAAGCATTGACAAGTTAAACACCTCATTTATTTATTGGATATCATGAGTAAGTAATTGTTCGCTGCGCTGCGTCGCTAATTAACTTTCAACATGCAACGAAATCTACTAATGATTAGACATTAACCACATTGTTGGCAGAAAAAAGAAAGGAAAACTTTTATTGCGTTAGTGAAGTATTAAAATGATTGTTAATACTATAGATACAGACGCAACTCTACAGAAAAACACATAAAGGAAAAATTGTCATGCATAAAGCCAAAAAAAGTGTCTTTGTCTTTATTCCGAGCTTTCTGTGTATGCGATAAATAAGAAAGGTCCGGAATGTAAGTTGAAAAGACTGTTTCCAATTTTAAAACCACAGCTTGATTACTATCCCACCTGATGGTAAGTGATGATGCAGCTGAACCTGGTAAAACGCGCTGACCCAGCTGAACAAAAGCCTTTTCACTCTTGCCTTGAAGATATCCACATTATTATATTAAGGAAAGACAGATACTGACCAATTCCAAAATGAAGATAGTTTCTATAGCAATGGACGTTAGCTTTGCAATTAAATTACATAATAAGTGGTGACTTGTGAATATTCGCTTGCGAGTGCAGTAGTTTTATGTTTATAACTATCAAAGTGATGATAGGCTACGCCGCTTTAAGGTATTGAGTGTTAAGATTAAAAAAATCTAAAGAATAACTTTATTTTATCGTACCTCGATAAATGATTTGCAGCAATCCACACACCTAGCAGCTCGAATGACCATTTCAGCATCCGAGGTCTCGCACTTTTATCATCGCTGGTGCATCTGATACTAGTACGAGTGGCGATTCCCATAATTATAAAAATTATTATGTTAAATTAAATATTATGCACTTTATAAAAACACCAGACAAATTATAACGGAAAGTTTTCTTCCTTACAACTATCAATTTACCGTTTAGTTTAAATTATTCTCATCACATCCAGATTTGAATGGCATATGTCAAAAGGCATTAAATCCGGCCTTTAATCTTTCTTTAACAAGGTTGAATAAATAATTAATAAATACCGTGTATTTTTTAAACCCAAAAAAATTGTTTACTCTTTAGTTTAAACCGTTAAATTTATGACGATTCAGCTAGGCGGAGTTCGCGATAATATATTATCTTGCACTGAGCATAACGATGTCTCTGTTAGCGTAACAATTTCATAAAATGAAAATTCTAAGAGCATTTTACACGTATCGTTTCCTTTAGTTTTATTAAATGAACTAACGTTTAAGTCTTTCATCGAGCTGAACATAAAATCTGTTGTAGTGTTTCATAGCATAAAAGTTTTTATACATGTAAACTAATGCTATGAGTGTAAGTATAATAAAAAATATATTATAAAATGTATTTAAAAACTAGTTGAGATAAATACGCCTTACGTCTTTTTCCTCCTGAACATTGAAAAGGCTTTTACACCTTAGTATTAAGGTGGAATACTTCATTTTAAACAAAAAGGGTGTGCGGATTTTTACACACACCATACATACAAACAGCAGCATCAAGAAGTATATAAGTATGTGATGATATAAATTGCATCATGCAATCTAAAGAGATTTCATATCATCGACTAAATTTTCTTATGAACAAATTGTACAATAAGGTTTAATTGATAATTTATGGAAAGTGTCAGCTAAAAATAACCGGCTCTAGTTTAAATATTGCGCGTTATAATGGCGCATTTGTGGAGTCGTTGACAACTATGATATCCGAATAGATCAGCTTGATGAATACGATTATATTAATTAAAATATAATATTAATAATTAATCAACGTGGAAATTTAATGGTAATATTATTTAGATCAGTACAAACAGAGCTCAAGTTATTTGCGTTTCAGCTCTGAGCTGCCAAGCCTTTATTAATTATCTTAGAAATAATTTTAAGAATGAAAAGCAATTTCAGCAAGTAATCGTATAAATAATAAAAGTATCAGCAAGTACAAGGCACGTAATGTTCTTATGAAATAGTATCCTGACACAGTCCGTTAGACGAGACAACCGTTTTGTATAATATGTACAAGAGGCGCTCGTATCATTTTGAAAGTGATTTCTTGCAGACAAACTTTGCGTAGAAAACTGATGCAAACAATAGTTAAAATAGAGATGGCGTACTAGAAAATAAAAATGAATATAAATATGGATAAGTCCAAATGATATATAATATGATTAGTTACTTAAATGAAAAGAGTACGAAAAAGTAAAAATAGTTTATCTAATACTTACTTACTTATCTTCACGCACAATCCCTAACGGTGTAGCCAGAGAGAACAGATCGCCACGTGTCACGATCCTTACATACCTCTTTCGCTTAGTTAGCTAGTTCATCTAAAAAATTTCAAAAAAAAAAATTACGACACGATAATCAGTTAGTGACAGAGCTAATGTTTTAGCTTGTTCTTGCGTTAAGATTTGTATACGTTTTGTCGTTAGGATTGTAAATTTGAACTGAATGTAAAGCTTCCGTACGACCTCAAACATTAATTTACCGCTTTCATATTTTAGGGGCCGGCATATCTTTAAACCTGAACTTTGGATGATTCATTGAGTCCAGAGCCAAAATAGCCGCAAGGAAACTTCTAAGATCTCAAAGTACAAGTGCATTGCAGCTTAACTACTGGGTCCTATTTCAGCGATTAATATTGTTCAGAGGGCTAAACGCTTATATTTAGATCTTATTTTCGATTGCAGATTGATATGGGGTTTCCAGAATTTTGGTTACCGTTTTCATGATTTGTGCCCACATACTCTCTTCCGCCCGTCACCCTAGTGGTGGTTAAGGACTACACACTTCCATTACAACTCTCCCACTACTTTCATATCTGTATACCTCCAAAACAGTCTCGTTGGTTAAGTTTTATATCATATAATAGTTTATTATTATGATATTAAAGAACCAAAAACCAGAGTTAACTTAAATTTCCTTAATGTTCACACAGCGGTTCTGAGAACTTAAGGGACTTCTAGTAGGTACTAAAAGAAAGTATGAATTAAATTAAAATATTATGTCATACGATGCGCATAATTTTAGCATTGAAGTGAAGAGTTAATATCGAACTGGTGCAGGGTTTCATCGTCAAAGTTATTGCTGTTTGGTATTCGAAATGTTTGGTACAAATAACTATTGTAGGGGCGAGGTAGTTTTGGTAGATAACTATTTATTCGCAAGCAAGAATACGAGGGGAGGTAAATAAGTGCGTCATAATGTAAGAGAAGCTCACTTTTTTATCTGCTTTTAAAACATTATTTGTGAAAATATTAAATTTGAAAATTATATCAACGTCGTGCATGAGCTGAAGCAATTAAATCGTGAAGACACTTTGAAAAATAGATAAGTTCGAGTCCCGCGCCAGAAACTTTAAAATGGTTTTGGCTGTCTTCCGTCTACGAGGCCCTTGTTTTAGAACAAATCATAAATCTACACTTGTGATAATGTGCATGTGAACACATGTAATATCATCAAGACTGAATGTCGGTCATAGTGGCCAGCGTCAACGGAGACCAGCCATGTGGGCAGAACAGGATTTTAGTACCCCAGTGTATGCGCAAGCACTCTCTATTCCCTCACTCCCATAATCCGATCGGACGGCAATCCGACACGATCGGAGAGAGATTAAGTGCAGAATCTACGGCTTTAAGTGTATTCCGAGGCACGGGGTGAGACACCGCCAAAATCTTGACTCCGGGTTGCTACTGAGCATTTCTTAGCCTAACCCGGGATTTGAACCCATGACCTCATTATTATAATTGCGTTTAAGAAATAACGTTAGCTGCTGTTTCTTGTTTGTTTTTTGATTAAAAAAATAAACAATTGTATCAACATCACTAATATTTTAAATGCTCCTGGTAAGCTTAAAACGCTTGTGTTAGGAGTGTTTCACCACAGTAGTCGAAAGGTGGATTCGAACCCACGACCTTTTGAGTTCGCGGTCCACACCCTACCATTAGGCTACTGTCGCTTCAATAACAAGCAAGCAATCTACTGAAATAGTCTTTGTTCAGACTGGCCGCCGTGACCAAAAATCGGCCTGGAGGACATTATTGTTACTAGTGCCCTTTTTTTAACGATCGTTAGTTAAAGCTTCATGTAATTCTCGCTATTCATCGATTTGAGAGTTTTTGTTCGAATGCGAGCCAATATCTCCCTGCATTGATTGACGTTGAGCGATGCGACAGCATTCCGCATCGCGGTCATTAGCAGTTGCTTCATTTGTTAGCAGCCAGCTCGTTCCTCGCTGTGCACTGTTACTGTGTACATTAATCCCATGGCCACTTATCACGTGTTATAATTTTGTTCTATTTATTTCTCGTTTAGAAACATAATGCTTTTGTAATTTTTATTTCTTGTTTAAGGGTCTACTATAACAGAAAAGCCAACAATTTGTGTTTTTTTAAAGTGCGATCCTGATTGTTTTTGAACGAGCATTTGATAGGATAGGACCCTTGAAAAAGAAAATAGATACGCTAACTACCACCATGCTGTGGCCTTCAATTACTCAATAATACACACAAGTGGTCGATCATTTTGTTTTTTGTTAAAGCGATCCATTTAATATTAATAAGAAGAACTGAAGACGTTCAGTGCATTTTTGTAAACACATTGACGAAACTATCGGGCGAAACAACCGCATGGAACAATTTCGGTTTTATTCACAAATTCATGAATTATATTTCTTAAACTAATATCTGATGAGGTATGAAAATAAAACAATGCAAATTAGTCTCAACATGGACTCTAGAGTTGAAATGCTCCATATAAAACCTTATACATCTTTTCGCTCTGTGCACAGTCTTTATTCGGTAGAAGAAGTAACAAAAGTGTCAATTGCACTCGTAGCTCCACTTATTCATCTTAATTTTTCACGCCTCATGTATGAGTACAAAATAAAAAACGCCTTCCACTTTCATTACAGGTTTCATATAGAAGTACAAATGGAATAAGTAAGCAGAACAATATTTTAAATTATATTCATAAATATAATTATGGAATTGAGGTAGCATGTCTGCTAGTTTGAATTCAAATAAATTAAACCTAAATACTTCTTACTGCTAATCTTGTCATCTATATTTTAAGGGTAAATTTTTGGTTTATTGATTATTATGATATGATACAATGCATTAATGTAATGATATACACGCAAATAAGTTAATACATATTATGCCCTAGTATCTAAAATGCGGATTGATATCTGGTTAAACCACCCCATTATACAAAAATCAAATTGTTGCCAAAATTAAAAAAAACTCAAGAGATTTGGTGCAGGTATACAAAAATTAATTTAAACCGTAACGAGCTGTAAGTGGACGTGACAAAGATAAACTAGGAAACTACTGGTGTTGGGGTTCATAGGAAATAATTTCCTGGGACTTGAGTAGGTCACATTTCTTATCAGATTTATGTTTCTTGTACCTCATTTAGTTCACATACGAGAGCAAAGATAATGCTGATTAATTTAACTGCTAACAACACATTAAAATATCCGACAGTACACAAAGCGTTGTAACGGAATTTAAAAAAAAGTTGATGTTTTTTTGAATTCCGTTACAGTTATAATACGTATAGTTCTAGCACGAATGGGTCGGCTCCACCAGGGAAGGACCACACTCTCACAATATACCACCATAAAATAGTAGCTGAATGTTGCTGTGTTTCGTATTGTGAGTGTAGAGAACCGTAGAGCATTTTTACTGGAAACGAGGCATTCCATCTTAGCCCTCACGGGTGACAACGCATCTACATTTTGATTTGTAATCGAGGACAGATGTAGATGTGTATAGGCCGTAGCAACCACTTACCATCAGGTGGACTGAGTGCTAGTTTGTCACCCTATCCTATAAAAAAAACATGCAAGCTGGTGTGTAACCACGAATAAACGTACAAATTTTTAAAGCCGTTTTCAGTTTCCTAGCATGCAGTAAACTAAACGCCTTTAGGAAATGTTGTAATTTTGCTTTGTTCAAAGTGACTTCTTTTATTAGTTAGTTAACCTATTTAGCAAATATATTCTACCGTTAGAGGAGGTTGACAGTGGATTCATATTAACTTCTGATCCAACTTTATTTACAATAAGTTTATAATTTTTTATTTCGTCAATCCCCCTCTATACCTCTACACAATTTCTAAAGAAAACTATATATTTTCTTTGAATATTTCCTCGTGCTATCATTCGAAAACGATATTTAATGGGACGGAAATCCGACACCGCTGGAGAGAGATCTGGCATAGGACTAATAACGGCTTTACGTGCCTTCTAAAATTTCTGTGTTTGGCTCTTCTGCTACTGATAATTTTTGACAGAAAAACCCAATGACTGATTTTGGCCTGAACCGAGATTCGAATTCAGGACTAAATGATCAGCAGTCGTACTAACAACCACAATACGAGACAATCACAATTCTTATAATGTAAAATTAATGGAATAATTCGAATCAAAACCTGGATATTGATTTAAGTCGTAATAATCAACTTTTCGCGCCATCTTCATCACACAAACATTCTCCAGCTGTCAAGGATATTGAAAATCAATAATGCCATCCATTTGTTCACAAAAACGTTTCAGTAAAATCGTTGTATTGTTGAGAAATCGTTGAATCGCCATAAGTTGTTTTCTTTTTTTAGATAAATATATGTATTGAGATAAGAAAAAATAATAATACTGTGATAGACTATACCCCCTATGAATAATTACACATATAGACGGCCCCCAGTCCCCGTCGGCCCCGCTATTCCTGGCTACGGTGGCGACCATGGTAACGGCGGGGCAGGGGGTGCTAAGAATCTCCGGTGGAGGTTCGGTTGCCACCTACGACGACTCGACCTGGCAACATTTAACGCACGCACTCTGAGGACTGACGAGAAGATCCTGGAGCTGGAAGAAGAGATAGACAAGTTGCGCTGGAATATTATAGGATTATCCGAGTTCCGAAGAGAGGGGGAGGACACGATAATTCTCGAATCCGGCAACTTACTCTATCACCGGGAGGGCGACCATCTGTCCCAAGGAGGTGTTGGATTTATCGTCCACAAGTCTCTCGTCAACAACATTGTGAAGATTGGGAGTGTGTCGACGAGGGTCGCGTACCTGATACTCAGAATCACCAAACGGTATTCGCTGAAGGTCATACAGGTTTACGCACCAACCTCGGCACATCCCGATGAGGAGGTGGAGGAAATGTATGAGGATATTTCCAAAGCCATGCATTCCTCCAAAACTCACTACACGGTGTTGATGGGAGACTTCAACGCACAACTAGGCACAAGAGAAAACGGTGAGCTGAAGCTAGGGAAATTTGGAGTAGGGCAACGGAACCGAAGGGGCCAGCAGCTGGCCGACTTTATGGAGAAAGAGGGACTCTTTATGATGAACTCTTTCTTCCAGAAGCGGCCCCACAGGAAGTGGACCTGGTCGAGCCCCGACGGTTCGACAAAAAATGAGATTGACTTCATTATGACGACCAGACGCCAACTGTTCAGTGATGTCTCAGTGATCGCAAGGGTGAAAACTGGGAGCGAAGATTGCTGTGACCATGCCGACTCAGAATTTTTTAAGAACTCAGGTCCACTCCACCACAGATTACTGTCAATGAGTACATCAAGACTAAGACCCCGCGAGACCAGATCCGCTGGGTTAATTTTGATTCCTACATGTAACCATAACGCATTACTTGTTATTTCATTAATCTCCACTATCCTATTTTGAACGAATGTTTTTAACGAATGTGGTGACGTACGTAGCCATCCAAGGACAATAGTTGAGTCTGTCCAAAAGTAAATTTTGTGGAAATTAACACGCAATGACTCGATAATTTTCCTATATAATCGTGCGCCTATTAAAGCCCCGCACAGTTCTAGTCGGGGTATGCTGACTGGTTTAATTGGTGCAACTTTACTCTTTGCACACAATAATCTAATAGTCACCGATGAGTCATCAGAGTAGGTGCGAACATATGCACATGCACCATACGCACTCTGCGACGCGTCCGTGAATACGTGTAATTCTATAAACTGTGTGTGTGCGCTCATAACATGACGCGGAATACGTAGGTTATGCAAATATTGAAGTGTGTCAATAAATTTTTCCCAGGATAACGCAACATCACAGGGAACGGGATCATCCCAATTTATCTTGCACAACCACACTTTTTGCATCAATATTTTAGCTACTACGACAGCCGGTGTTAAAATTCCTAGAGGATCGTATATTTGTGCGATTATCGACAACATTGTACGTTTATTTAGTAAATTCGGTCTAACTACTCGTGTGGTAAAATGAAGTTCGTCACTTTTATTATACCAACCCACTCCTAAAGTCTTAGTTTGGCAACGTTCGCCTAATGACAAGTCTTTAGATATGTCGTGGTCACTGATATCAACGTTAAACAACCACTTACGCAACGGTAAACAAGCCGAGTTTAAAGTATTTCGTAACTTCTCACAGGTATCGAGTAAGCTATTTAAATAATTGTCACCTAGGGTGACGTCATCAACGAAAAAATCCTCTCGGATTACTCTCGCAACCTGCTGATCCTTACATTCCAGCGCAAGCTGACGTAAACATCTCATACTAAGGTACGGCGCAGACGCAGTGCCATACGTCACGGTGTTTAGGCGATATACACGTATTGGGTCTGACGGAAGTTTACGCCATAATATCAATTGTAAATCTCGTTGATCTGGTTGTACAAGAAAATTCCGAAACATTTTCTCAACGTCCGCACAACCCACGTATTTATATTGCCTAAAGCGTAATAAAATGCTAAAAATGTCATTCTGAAGTGGTGGACCAATATGTTGAATATCGTTCAACGACTTACCGGACGACGTCACTGCGCTTGCATCGAAAACAGTGCGCAGTTTAGTCGTACTGCTATTTTCATTAATAACGCCGTGATGCGGCAGAAAATAGTGGGGTGACCCATAAGTATTAACGCGACTCATATGACCGAGCCTTTCATATTCCCCCATAAAATCTACGTATTTTTCCCTAAATTGCGGCGAACGAGCGAATTTTCGTTCTAACGACAACAAACGTTTTTCAGCCGCTGTGTAACTGTCTCCGAGCACATCAGCTGATTCCTTTAAAGGAATGCGTACGGAAAACCTACCATCTTCCATACGTTTTGTCGTTTTGACAAAAATGTCTTCGCACGCACGTTCGTCAGCACTAAGGATGTTTTTATTAACGTTATTGTTTATCTCTTCGAGTTCCCAAAACAATTTCAACTGTGTGTCAATTGTTTGGGAGAAATTACATTGCACACTCTTAACGGGAAGTGGGTTATTATGTAAAGGTCCCGACATTATCCAACCCAATTTTGTATTTTGTAAATAAGGTCCTTTATTCAACTTAATTTTGCCATCACACAATAATTCCCAGAACTTATCCGCGCCTATCAGTATATCGATCTCTGACGGTGAGTGAAAGTTCGGATCCGCAAGTTGAATATTATCAGGTAAACTCATATTATTTACATCGACACTAAATGTGGGTAATTGATTTGTAATGCACGGCAACACTAAACAATCAATGTTCATACAAAACGAATTTAACCTTGAACGTAATTTTATTTTACAAATGTGGGTGGACTGCGAAACGGTTTGACCTACCCCAGCAACGTGATAAGTGGACTGTATTAACGGTGCATTTAATGTTTCACATAACGATTTCTTTATAAAACAATGTTGACTACCATTATCAAGCAGAATGCGTACAGTGTGATATTTGTTATTATAATCTGCTATGTCCACTAACGCTGTGGACAGCAAAACGTTGGGTAATAACGAATATTCCTGATTACTGTTTTGCGATTCTAAATGGTTAGCCGTAACGTGTAATGATGACGAGACAGTGGAGACGTTAGCGGTGACCGGCTGTGCTGATGCACTCGACCCGCTCACCTTTGATGCGCCGTCTACCTGCCCATCAATGTGAAGCAAACTGTTGTGCCTTTTATCACACAACCTACATGGCCCAAACTTGCATTCGTCAAGTAGGTGGGTTGCGCGTAAACAATTGATGCACAGCTGATGCGTTTTAACTATCTTATTCCTTTCTTGGATAGACGAATTAAGAAACCTTGAACAGGAATAAATCGCGTGATTACCATGACACATCACACACACGCGGCTTTGTTTTAGTTTCGTATTACCCTTATTGTTATTGTTAGTAACGTTCGTAGCAATATGAGTATGTGTATATTGTTTCTTAGAGCGCGTTTGTTCGCCGCCTTTGTTCTCGTGGGATTTGTTATGGTTCACTTTTATCATTTCTAAGACGTCGGCGCGGTCTTTAAGAAATTTAAGTAAGTCATCCAGTTTCAAAGCTGACCTTGATTCAATTAACGAACTAGCTGTACCTTGAAAATTTTCCCATTCGCGTTCAGTGGCCTGATCTAATTTGGAAACGACCATGTAAATGATTAAAGTGTCCCATGAATCTGTTGGTTCACCTAACGTTTTAAGGGCACGCAAATTTCTCAAAACAATATCTATTAAGTTCCTAATCTGGGAAGCGGACTCTTTATTTAACGATGGAATTTTAAATAATGCCTTCACATGATTATGAACCAATAGTCGCGGTTTATTAAATCTATTCTCTAATAGCTCCCATGCGTGAGAGTAGTTGTGAGCCGTAAATTCTAATGCACCTATGACGTGTGCCGCGGTACCGGACAATGACGATTTTAAATAATGAAATTTTTGAACAGGACCTAAATCATCGCGATCATGAATCATACTAACGTAAGAATTTTTAAACTCTAGCCAGCAATCGTATGAACCGTCAAAGGAAGGTATTTTAATATCGGGTAACTTTATGCCTATCGGCCTACATGTTGAAACACTAGACTTTTCAGATACTTCCTTTCTCAATAAAAGTTTTGCAGAAGCTACAGCACAATAAAATTGATTTTCGAAACGATCTCTCTCTTCCAGCTGTTTTACAAGATCGAGATCTTCCGCTACCTCTTCTTCAATTTTAGTCTGTATTTCACTATACCTCTCTATCAAACTCGAAGTACTCTCGACACGTAAATTTAATTCTAATGACTGTTGTTCAGTCATGGGTAAAGTGAACTTTTTAACATAATTTTCAAACACAGTTAATCGACCTTTTAAAACCCCTCTTTTCTTAATTAAATCTGACAATTTGCGCTCACTCATTTTGGGAAATTAAGGAAATCAAGAGTACTTACAGTTGCCAATTTGTAGATGCGTGCGAACCAAGGTGGGTGCCGTTGCGCAGATAGGTACTGCCACTTGAGCACTGGAAATGGAATATCAGCACGAAATCAACACCTATCGAAAGATGAGATGGGGAAACGGGCGGGAAGTTCAAACCTGCCACTCCTGTCTGTCGATGCCTTAACGTTGCAGCTCTTCGCTCGATACGTGAATCTCCGTATTTTGATGCGACGAATCTTCGGAGATTCCAAGCTTAAACTCCTTATGCGGCTCGATAGGACCACTTCATGTACAGGAACGGGAGGCAGGTGCTCTTCAATGATTGATTTATTGAACGTTTGTTGGTTATATTTAAGTCGTCTTATTGCTTACAGTGTGTATCAGGTAATAATCAAAATTTAAACAGACAGATCTTATAACTAATTGCACGTCGTGCTGTGATTGGTTGCCAACAATGGCGAGCTCTGATTCGTAGATAAGAGTTTGGTGTTCCGGTGCGTCGCTAGGCGGCGTTAGAAGTCGCGCCAACACTATTTTTTTTAATAATAGCTTACAATCATGTTTACAATCAACAACACAAGACAAATTAGAAATAGCTTGGTAGCGATCACCCTTCCCAGGGGTTATTATCATCTATAAATTCCTTAATATTATAATAACCCTTTTTATACAAACTTAGTTTAATAACATTTTTGAACTTTGTGTATGACAAATTTTGTATATTTTCTGGGATTTTGTTTTAAAAGCGTATACATCGCCCCAAGAATGAATTACTGACTCGGTGGAGTCGAGTAACTGGTACTACCAGCTTGTGTCTGCTCCTAGTATTTACAGAATGAATATCACTTATTTTCGCAAAACTACTTTTATTTTTGTGTACGTACATTACATTTTCATAAATGTATTGAGAGGCCAGAGTTAATATATTAATTTCCTTAAATTTTTGTCTCAGTGACTCTTTTGGTTTTAAATTATATATTGCTCTAATGGCCCTCTTCTGTAAAATAAATATAATTTCAGTGTCAGTCGCGTGTCCCCATAGCAAAATACCATACGACATAATGCTATGGAAATAACTAAAGTAAACTATTCTAGCTGTTTCAACACTGGTAAGAGTTCTAATCTTTTTTACAGCATAAGCTGCAGAACTAAGTCTGCTAGCTAGTTTTGATATATGGGGGAGCCATTGAAGCTTTGCGCCCAGTGTGATTCCAAGAAAAATGGTGGTATCAACAAGACTCAGTTCCTCCCCATTTAAAATTACATTAGTATTGACATGTTTAACATTAGGAGTTAAGAATTTCATACATTTAGTTTTAGTTCCATTCAAATGCAAATTATTAACATTAAACCAATTGACTTACTTAGCTATAGCATTATTTACTTCGTCGTAATTTAATAACTGTCGTTTTAATTTGAAAATTAATGAAGTATCATCAGCAAATAATACTATATCATGGTTATCCCCTACTATGTAAGGTAAGTCATTAATATATACAAGAAACAGAAAAGGGCCGAGAATTGAGCCCTGAGGCACGCCCATTTGTACAATGGACCCGGAAGAACTCATACTATTAATAACAACTTTTTGTGTTCTGTCACTTAAATATGAAATAATTAATTTAAGAGCATCATTTCTTACACCGTAGTGTTGAAGTTTCCTGATTAATGTTTCATGGTGAACACAATCGAAGGCTTTGGATAGGTCACAGAACACACCCAAAGCATCCTGTGAATTCTCCCATGCATTAAATATATATTTAATCAGCTCAACACCAGCATCAGTTGTCGAGCGACGCCTTGTGAAACCAAATTGATTTTTATGAAGTAATTTATTTACATTAAAAAAAATTAACAATTGATCAAGAATAATTTTTTCAAAAATTTTACTAAGTGTTGGCAGTACAGAAATAGGTCTAAAATTAGCGGGGTCCAATGTACTACCAGATTTAAATAAAGGTATTACTTTACTATGCTTCATTAAATCAGGAAACACACCAGATTTGATACTACTATTAAAAATAATAGATATTTGAGGTGCGATTGTATCTATTATAGACGCAATAACTTCAACAGAAATCCCCCACAGATCGGCGGTTCTCTTAATATCAATAGTCTTAAAATATTTTACAATATCTTTTGATGAAACTTTATGAAATGTCAAATTCTTTGTACACACATTTACATTTTGTTTAAGTAATGGTTCGGCGACGGTAGGAGAAGAATTCAGTGACTTAGTGGTTAAGATCGGAATATCAGCAAAATATTTCTCAAAAACCATTGCAACGTCCTGATCTGATTTAGTTAATTTATTGTTAAAACTTAACTGGTAGTTTGAATTGCGAGAGTGACCTTACCAGTTTCACTATTAATTATGCTCCATGTCATTTTAATTTTATTAGAAGCAGTCTTTATTTTGTTGCTTAAATACAATGACTTGGCTAAGGAGCACACTCTTTTAAATATTTTGGAATATTTTTTTACATATTCCCTAAATTCGACGCTAGGATTATATGACCTTTCATTGTAAAGTTCATATAACCTTTGTCTACTCTTATGGACTCCTACTGTCGTCTGGACTGGAAAGGATACGGTATTGACATCAATGGCGAGTCCATCGATTTGCCGACGATATAGTCCTTATGGCAGAATCGCTGGAGGACTTAAGCACTATGCTCAATGACCTCAATAGTGCCTCCCAACGGATAGGTCTTAAGATGAACATGGACAAAACAAAGATCATGTTCAATGTCCTTGTCACACCTATGCCGGTAGTTGTTGGGAGCACTATGCTCGAAGTTGTTGACGAGTACGTTTACCTGGGACAAATAGCCGACTAGGTAAGTCCAACTTCGACCGAGAGGTCAATCGACGGATTCAACTCGGCTGGGCAGCGTTCGGGAAATTACGACATATATTCTCGTCAGGTATACCTCAATCTCTAAAAACTAGATTGTACAACCAGTGCGTGTTGCCGGTGATGACTTACGGATCTGAGACGTGGTCCTTCACTGCTGGCCGTATGAGGACGCCCAAGGTCGCTCAGCGAGCTATGGAGAGGGCTATGCTCGGAGTTTCTTTGCGTGATAGACTCAAAAATGAGGATATCCGCAGTAAAACCAGAGTGACCGACATAGCCCAACGGATGAGTAAGCTGAAGTGGCAATGGGCCGGCCATATAGCTCGAAGAACCGATAACCGATGGGGAAGAAAGGTTCTTGAGTGGCAGCCTCGTACCAGTAGGCGTAGTGTAGGGTGACCCCCCACTAGATGGAGTGACGACCTGGTAAGATATGCAGGAAGTCGATGTATGCAGGTGGCTCAGGACCGTGCTTTGTGGCATTACTTGGGGAGGCCTATGTTCAGCAGTGGACTTGTGAAGGGCTGTAATGATGATGATGATGATGATAGACTACATACATATCCTGGGGCAAATAGTACAGAAGACCAATTTGCCTTTCTGTCCAGCGTATGTGGACTATGAGAAAGCCTTTGATTCCGTTGAAATTTGGACGGCGCTGCATTCCCTTCAGCGGTGTCAAGTTGAGCTACGATGGCTATCCGTGATCCGTGATGAAGATCCGTAACTTTGATAGTGCGATTTAGGCTTCGAGGTTTTTCGTTTTTGGCCCGACCACAGCGCCGCCACAACCTCACTGGTGTCTTCCAAGGGTTGTGTCTTCAGATTAATATGGATAAAACAAAGATCATGTGTGACGTCCACGTCACACCTATACCAGTAGTTGTTGGTAGCACTATGCTCGAAGTTGTTGACGAGAATGTTTACACCAGATTGTGGCATATCTTCTTGTCAGGCATACCTCAAAACCTTAAAACCAGATTATACAGCCAGTGCCCGTTGCTAGTGATCACCTATAAATTTGAGATGTGGTTCTTCACTGCTGGCCTTTACTAGTTTGTCTGCGTGATAGACTTAATAACGAGAACATCCGCAGGAGAACCAGATTAACCGACATAGCCCAACAGATTAGTAAGCAAAGTTGCAAAGGTTCTCGTGTGGCAGCTTCGTACCGGTATGTGAAGTAGTCGAGTAACCCAGAAAGTGCAGAAAGTCGATGAATGCAGGTGCTTTAGAACCGTGCTTTGTGACGTTCCTCGGGAGAGGCCTATGTGCAGCAGTGGACTTGTGAAGGCTCTTAAGGAATGAATGAATGAATAAATTACAAAACAAAATTTTAATACAATTTCTTTTATTGAAACACATTATTTGCAATGAGAAACATGACACCATCATTATCATTAGAGCCTATCACAAGTACATTGCCAAACATGGGCATCCCCCAAATAATGCTACAAAGCGTAAACGATGCTTGGGAAGTATGCTACCCCGTCGTCTCTACTCGAGCCTTGGCGTGGAGTGCGGTGGAGCGTTCGCGAGCATGACAAGCACATGCTTTGTATTGCAGCATGCTGAGTGGCGCCGCTTGGGAAGTATGCTACTCCGTCGTCTCTACTCGAGCCTTGGCGTGGAGTGCGGTGGAGCGTTCGCGAGCATGACAAGCACATGCTTTGTATTGCAGCGTGCTGAGTGGCGCCGCACGAGATGTATGACGCGTGGCCACTATACTGCACGCTCTGTCCAACGCTCGTCATGCGATGTGGCACATTTAAATATTGCAAAATAATAATTACATTTAGACATAAATTAGGACCATAGTTCACATTCTACGTAAATAGAATTGCACTTAAATATTTGGTGCACTTCTACTTGATAAAAACCTGAAAGTAGTCATAAATTCAATGACAAATTCCCTTAGCAACGACCTGTTTTACTTTAACTTGGCAAACTATTTTTCTTGCTTATATTTGCGAAAATTATAAAGCAGTCTTCATCTCTACAGGGATAAGTCTCTGAATTTGTATTAATAAATATAGTTTTTCACTTTTATATGGAGACTGTTTATTGTTTACGCTCAAAATAAATATTAACTACAAAATGAGAATACCAAATAAACTTACACACAAATGTTTGCAAAGTTTTGTGCATTTTCGTACATGTATTGTTAAAAATTGTTATAACATAAATATATTTTAGAACGTTGTACGTTTTTATAGAATAAGGGTGACAAGTGAGTACACGGTCTACCAGATACACAGATTATAATATGTGATGACACAGCCTACAGACATCTAACTACTCGACTGAGAATCAATATGCAGATGCGTCATCACCCCTGATGGCTAAGTTGCAATGCTTAGTTACCAGTAAAAAGGGTCTGCGGTTCTCTAAGCTTACCATACACAACACAACATTATTCTGATTTTTCACGCTGGTATTTTGTGAGATCGAGATCCCACTCGAGCTAGTTCATGTTGCAGCCAAAACATAGCTGCAGCGTAGCTCTACCACGTAAATTATAGAAGTCTAAAATTAAAAATAGAGACTCTTATTTCTGAACGCAAATTCTATGATTCTTTTTGCATTTATATGTACTTACTCCAAGATTTCCTTTGTCTGTCTTCGTGAGTAAAGTCATTATGATGTAAATAATATATTGCAATTTGGCTGCATGAGGTAAGATGAAAAATAAAAGTTTTACCTCTTTGGAAAAATTGAGATAGAATATATATATATATATATATATATATATATATATATATATATATATATATATATATATATGTAATTTTATACGAGTACTATTGCGGTCACCTCGTTTTTTGACTCTAGAATATCAAAAAATAATCCGTATTCAATTATTTTTTTTTAAATCTTCGTCTTTACGGTGGATTTACGAAATAAATATGAAAAATATTTCACCAAAAGATTTCATATTATAGTTTTATGACTTTATATGTGATAACAAACGCACTTCTTCGAATATAATCGTTTATAACTTTTTAGCAAAACGTTAAACGAAGTTTGTATATTTTTATTGTTAATCTACACAAAAAACAAACATGTAAAAAAAGCATTGTATAATATTTTTTTATTCCACTTTAAGTTTTTGACATTAAATGTTATCATAAACACTCTAGAAAATCGAAAAATCATCCGGTTTCGATGAGTTTTTTTTTAAATCTTTGTTTTTACAGAAAAGACCAAAATGAAGAGAATTGATTATGTATTATATTCAAAAATAAATCGAAAATTTATATTATCCTCAAAAAAATCTTGTAACAAAATATTTTTTTATTTTGTTGAACTTGGAGAACATCTGTTTTGCAACATGAGGTAGTGTATAGTCGTGCAGGAGCGGGGGATGAGTGATTGACCAAAGCTGTTTGGTTTCTCTATCATTGTGTTCAGTTCTTCACAGTACATATTTGCATTAATACTGATTCCATTTGGTAAGCAGCTGTGATGAATCACACCGGCACTAGACCGTCAAACAGTGATTATCACTTTCCTGGAGATAAGTTTTCGTTTACGTACTGAACTAGGATACAAATAACTTGCTGAGCGATTACGATTGTCAAAAATAATCCATTTCTTATGTGAGTGGGGGCATTGAGCACGCGGCTCACTTTACGGTAAATGACTACCACCACCCATTAACAACTGCTACACCAGAGAAATTCTCCGTCTGCAACTAGCCTAATATAGGCTCCCAGGACTGGCCCATAGTTGTGGGCCATGAGGAAAGTCCGGGCAATGGGGTATACCCCGAGGCCCGATACCTGCATAGCACCTTGGTGCATGTAGACGACATCACGAGAGAAATTGAAGGCGCGTTGGCAGCCTTTAAAAAAACCGGCCAAGAGCGTGTCGGGCCACGCTCAGTGTAGGGTTCCGTAGTTTCCCGTCCGTCACAATAAGTGTTCCCACTTATGAGTTTAAAGGTGGGTATCCATTATGTTCGCGCTCCAGCAGCGCTCCGCGCTCCTGCAACTGCTCCCGGTAGTGGGTACTGTTGTTTCCATCCAAGTTCGAAATGATTTTCCTAGAAAGTCCTTATAAAGTTCTGCTTTTCAGATTTTTTTCATATTTTAAACTTATGGTTCAAAAGTTAGAGGGGGGGACACATTGTTTTTTACTTTTGGAGCGATTATTTCCGAAATTATTGACATTATCAAAAAATGATCTTAGTAAACCCCTATTCATTTTTAAATACCTTTCCAACAATATATCACACGTTAGGGTTGAAATTAAAAAAAAAATCACTTCCCACTTTACATATAGGGGGGCTACCCTAAAAAAACATTTTTTTCCAATTTTTATTTTACCACTTTGTCGGCGTGATTAATACACATATTGGTACTAAATTTCAGCTTTCTAGTGCTAGCGGTCACAGAGATTAAGCGAGGACGGACAGACGGACAGACAGACATGGCCAAACTATAAGGGTTCCTATTGACTACGGAACCCTAAAAAACAGTGGTCTCTTTTCTTGAAGATACCTAAGTCGTATAGGTCCGGAAAATGGTTTGTTTTCTTCAAATTCTTCAGAAACTTCTCCGAGAAAGAAAACTTCTTGTAAAACACACAGTAGTGAATTGCCTATCATCCAGGTGGTAAGGATGGTATTTTGAGTAGTGTCACGATATGCGGTAGTGATATTGAGTGGCTGAAATTAGTGCGAACGATTTCTTTAAGCACTCCCCGTGGTAAACACGAAAGAATACGCAAACAGATGTAACATCTCTTCGCAGTGCTAGTGAGTCAAGCCGATCAGAAAGTGCTCACTGACGAATCGAACCGCACCTGCGTTGGATGCAGTCAAATAGAAGCAGCCGGCACTGGGAAGCCTCGGTCCAGAGATAGGAACAGTATCCTATGTGAGATCAAACCTGCGCTTTGCTTAGCGTGTCAAGCTTTTTAGAAGCTAATTCGCTGTTCTCTTTCATTTGACTACGATACTACACGTCATTCGATATGTCTACGCTGAGTATTCCCATACTGGCGGAGGCACCAAGTTGAGTGCCCTTTTTAGTTGAGCCCTTAAACTGAGGAGATACGACAAAGGGTTTTTCTACAGCGCTAGACGCGCAAACTTGCGTCAGCAGCGGATTGAACTGCACTAGACTTAGTCGCCCCTAGTCTGAATCTGTTCAACAATATCTCGACTTCAAAGACAGGTTTTCTCCGGTACTCGGTAACGTTATCCCGAGAAATATTCGCTAGTAAAATGGGTTTCCACTTTTCTACTATTTCACGCTGATATTCTGTAAGGGCGTGATCTTTCCCAATATATTCTGTTCTGAACCATAATGTAGCTGCAAAGTGGATCTATCATGTTAAACGATAATGATTGGTTAAATCGTCGCATGGATGTCAACAGAATCAACTATGAGAAAAAACCGTAGGACCATACATATTCTGATAGATAGCGATATATCCATGTCGTTCACGTTCGGAGGGTGATAGATACTCTTACGTCACTATCACACGATCATCCACCATTAGGTGTACAATAATAGAGAAAGAGACAGCATCATCGTATTATTATTGTATTGTATTGTATTGTATTATAAACACAGGAAAATTATAAATGACTGAATGGACTCTGTTTAAATGTAGGTATTGTGTTCAGTAAAAAAAAAGACGTGTGGCACTCGGGGACTGCCGCGGTAAAGCTATTGCATAGCATTTTGTATTAACTTATGCAATTATAATTATTTATTTATTTTATTTATGAAGTATTTCTTTTTCTTTGATATTAATTCAAGTTACACTTTTTGAGCGTGGTGACCGATAAGAAAACAATTTTTTTTCTTTTATTAAATAAATAAATAATAAATGCACTTTGTTCATTCATATTCAAAACACTTTATACACAAATTTTACAAGTACAGCTATTCACTGTTGTACATAAATGCCTATACACCTATATACTTTCTCATAAACAGCTGCTTATGTATTCGTCCGATTTCGGAGCAGCTCGTCTCGCTTCGTGCGAGCTTCGTAGAGTCGTACAATACGTCTAGTTGCACGCACACAAACACCGTGTTGAAGACTGCCAAAAAGAAACGACGTTAGACAATGCACGGCCTTCAAGCCACACCTCCGTGCCCATCGGAGTGTGGAGCGTGAGGTTTTTTCGTTACGGAATAAATTTCTGGATTCGGTCCCCGCGCTCAAGGCCCGTGATAGAAGCTATGCAATAGCTTAATAGAATTAATCGTACTCCAGACGTAAAGCACCCAGACCAGCGACAGTGAGCTGCGTCGAAAATGCGAGACGTTTAATAGTCATTTCTGAGATTGTCAATCTGACTGCAAAGTGACGTGAGACCTTTTACGTGCTGATATTGAATAATTTTACAGCAAGAGACTACACTACGACTACATATGCGTTGTTACCTCTAAGAACTAAGTTGAAATGCCTCACAGCCTGGAGTCTGCTATATATTATCCCGACAATCTTTTTACTATGAAATCCTTGAGACAACAATATACTAATGATAAGCGGTTGTAAAAGCTAAATTATAAGCTTTTTATATCCTCCAAGGTAGAAAAGGAGGCCAAGTTTTTTATAAAACAGTTTGTAATGTATGCTGAAGTTTAAAATATTTAGAAATGTTTTGCGTGTATAATTTTATGATGATCTCACAAAAATGTTTGTTAAACTATGAAAAACATTGCAGACAAGTAACATGAGAATAGGTTTATATCTTTTTTTATTAAAGTCACACGTACTCGTATATGGACTCAAGTTCAACATTGCTGAATCACACGAGAGAGCGCGTGTTTTTAAAAACTGACAGAGGTTTTACCAATAAAACATTAGGCGAGTTGTATGTTTAAGCATGACTTTGGTTTAAGTTTCATCATATTATTTTACTTTTAATCTAAATAGTAATATAATAACTTCAAATTCAATAGCAATATACCTCTAACATAATTCGACATGTTTGATCTCCACGGACTTTAATGTAAGAAAAGTGCTCGCACGTTCTCTAATCACGGCTTTCTAAACCATGTTTCCCGAAGGATCAATGTTCGATCGGTTTGTGGAATACTTAGATACTTTTTCAGGAGATTCAATGATATGACTTTAGTCCATTGTGTGATTTTTGTGGCATTATACATAGTCACCTTTTACGACACAGAGAGGGAACAGGGCAGTGGAATTTATTACGCTGCCTCTACATATTAGCACATAGGGGACACAATTACGTCTTTTTTTTCTTCAGATGCAGTTTATCGCATGCCGTACATGATAAGGTTGAGTTTAATTGTTTAAATAACGCATATGTGCCAACATTTAAGTAAAGCCGCTGTTAGAAAAGGCCTGCGCTAAGCATTACTGTAAGCTCTCTTTGGAACTGTTAGCGTTATTGTTATGGTACTTTGTATTATGACTGTCTTCAAAGTCATACAGTTTGCCAACGATACAGTATAATAATAGCAGAATTACGAAAGGACCTGTAGTGTGTCTAGAGTTTAAAGGTGAGTGCAAAACGAGATGTAAGGGAAAGTTAATGTACGAAACAAACCAAATGAAAGTCGTTCTAAAACTGATTTTATTGTAAAAGAATATACTTTATATAGTTATATGATAATAATAAAAATTATGTATCAGCAGAAGTACGGATGTTATACATGTTTGCGTAATTAACAAATAACATTATTTCTAAGTGACCTTAATAACGTGACGTAGTACACACGTAGACACGTACATATGTCCTCGATTAAGAATCATAATGTAGAAAAGTTGAGGGATTTCGGTTATTTGCACTCACGGCGTGAAATACAACAGCAGTATGCTGTTATATTGCTCTGGTATTTGGGGTTGTGTAACAATCTTTATATGTCCTATAGTCGAGTACTGGGTTCGTATTTTTCGGGGGTTTTATATCGAGCCCCATAAATTTTAATAGTTTTCCATTAGCATTAATGAATGTAGAAAGTCCATTTACCTCATTACATGCTGGCAGACTTCTGTTTGTAGTTCTCTGTATTGCTCACATTTTCATATTTATATACTCAAGATATTTTTCTTCACTGTCAAGCACATAGAAATATAAACAACAGAAGAAGTGGCAAGGAGCGTGTCTGTGTTCGCGCGCTATGATCAAAATGCTCAGCTTCTATACAAATGGCCGTCTCTGCGAATTATCGCGCTAGCGACCGTCATCGTGAAATATTATCAGAATACCATGTTGTTCAGTGGTTTCTTGTAAAAACCGAAGCTAAAACAAAAACTTTGTTAATCATGAAATCACTTACCATACCTAAGTAAAAGTATTTCATTATATTTATCTTTAAAATCATATTAAACAGCAAATCGTAAAATATTTCTTGCTCTTACTACGTTATTTTTGATTTCAAATATCACAGTCACTGTAATATTTTTGCAGTAAATACATTGCTTCATAACCAGTACGTTAGTATGACGCCTAGTGACTGAACAAGCGATGTAAATATCACAAAACAATACTTTATTTATGCGAATATATTGCGTGGTACGGCCGCTGTATCTTGTGACGAGCTAGTAATGTGCGTGTGCAGATCCACTATCGACAATAATGTGGATTGGCGAATTGTTATTATAGTTTATTCTCCAATTTGTCAACCGTTTTAATCCGATAGGAAGACCAATGTGACGTAATATTTTTTACTTATTTTGATTATTTTTCAGCAACTACTACTCTGAATGCGTAATCAACGGTCGTGAAGTAAGTTGATTAAATTTTAGGTTATTATTACGTTTTTACCTACATATTAATCACTTTTATTACACTATTCTCTGGACATATGATATTTTATTTATTTTATATTCAGGGCCCAAAAAATTTAGTACACTTTTGGTATAAATGAAACAATCGTTAACTTTTGAATTTAGTCAATCACTTATCTATATGTAAAATAAGTGGCTTTTTTACAGCACAACGAGAGTGACCGATATTTTTGTGTGAATAAGTAGCACGGTGAATGGTAAATGCACGCTGTGCATTCAGAGATATGGTTTATAATTGATTGTGTAGTACGTTCTGATTTATAAAATGCAAGTGTGTGCGCGACTGTGTATCTATTGCTCTTACTGATGTGCATATGTAGTAGTTGGCACGTGGTAGGGGCCAACTGGAGACACCGGGTTCCGATACATTTTCAACTACTGGGCACATCTCCTTCTTTATTATATCTATGGTCAAGCACGTAGTAAATCAGCACTTATAAAGCTTTTACCTATCTCATTGATGCTATAAAGGATAGAACTCATCTGCTAGTTTTAGTACTACGACTATTCAAGAAAATGAGTTTTAGATAAAATTTATACTTGCGGTTGTTGTTATTTTTTCCAAAAAAAATCCCTCAGTCATGCATACATATTATATTATATGTTAACCTGATTATTCCGTGAGGTAAACCGGTTGGTTTCGTAATTGCTATAATGATAATTTAAAATAAATACTGTGAAACTAATAGAAGTATTTACTTAATTCACAACAATAAGTAAAGATACTTGTTAAGAATGTAAGAACTCCTTCGTTCCGAGTTTTATCGTTAAGAAAATTCTAAGAATGGGACTTAAATAGACTGTGCCATTAATAATAAGAACCATAACGCTGTTTGCTTATTTTTCACCGAGTCCTTAGAACACTTTTTAGTAAAGTTAAAAGTAAAGTTACAGCCCCTATATACGTCCCACTACTGGGCACAGGCCGCCGCTCATTTCTGAGAGGGTTTTAGAGCAAGGAATTGTCCGCCGCGTTGCCCCAATGCGTGTTGGCGAACTTCACATGTCTTCGAAATATATTTTTTTTCTTATTTCTCTGACATGCAGGTTTCCTCACGATGTTTTCCTTCACCGCCAAGCACGTGGTAAATCAGCACTTAAAATTGCAATTAACAATTTCATTGGTGCCGGTGGGGATCGAACCCGGTTTGCTTGCGTACTGTGAAATTTACAGCGAGCGCTAACCATCTGAACTACCACGACTCTCTTACCTACCACTTTTTAGTGCGGACGAGAAAATATCATCCGTTTTCTCACTACGTGAGCGTGAACTATCGTCGACAAACTGCGTTACCCCATTAGCGAAAGGCTAAAGTGTGATCTATTAAATGCTTCAAGAAGCGGTTCTTCGAGTTATCTCCTATTTTTTACGGTTCTTTATTTTGTATTTTAACGTATAGAAGAATCTAAATATATTTAATATTTATATTCTTCACACGTTAAGAAAAACAAAGAATCAATGAGGTGAACTTACCGATAACGGGAAAGATTCATGTCCTATCATATAAATCTTACATTTTTGAATGTTGACTATAAAGAAAAAAATAAGGTGAAGTGGCAATGGACAACCGATGGTCGAAGATAAAATTAAGTAATTTTTAATAAATATAAAGAAGTATTAATGACCTTCGTTTTTTATGAATTTGTTTAGTAAGGAGTCTTATTAAGTAAAAAGTCCTTTTAGAAACACCAAAACTAAATGCCAGAGCTTAGCGAAAGTTGATGCATCTACGTCATCTATTTCATGAGTGATTACTTCGGTTAATGGAAATAAAAAGTATAAAAAATATAAGTTAACTTATTTCATAAAAATACGGCAATTTCATAAGTAAAATCCTAACACTGCCTTATAAGGAGAGAGCTACGCTCGGGGTTTCTCTGCGTGATAAATTTAGAAATGACGATATGCACGCAGATGATATGCAGCAGAACCAGAGTAACCAACACAGTCTAACGGAATGGCAGCCTCGTACCGGTGGGCGTAGTGTAGGGTGACCCTCAATAAGATGGAGTGACGACCTGGTAAGACATGCAGGAAGTCAGTGGATGCAGATGGCTAAAGATCGTGCTTTGTGGCATTCCTTGAGGGAGGCCTATGTTCATCAGTGGACTTGTGAAGGGCTGTAATGATGATGACGATGATGATAAGTATAAATTATAATATAGTTTATTTGTAAAACGAGGAGTTTAAATTTATAATAGACATATTATGGCTAGAGGCCGCCGATGAGATGTTAGAATAACTTGTCGACGTTTAATCTGCCACTGCCTGCCACTGGAACTTTTCAAAGACTAGAACTAACTAGGTGTGCCGAGTTTGGTTTTGTTGTGTTTAGTTATGATGAGACTCTACCTCCGAACTTGATAGAGTGACCTGAAGGTGAACTTTAAAGTTACAGCCTATATACGTCCCACTGCTGGGCACAGGCCTCCGGTTCATTTTTTGAGAGGGTTTTAGGGCAAGAAATTGTCCGCCGCTCTGTCCCAATGGGTGTTGACGAACTTCAAATGTCTTCGAAACATTTTTTTCTTATTTCTCTGACACGCAGGTTTCCACACGATGTTTTCCTTCACCACCGAGCACGTGGTACAGCTGTACTTTGTTGAATACTAAATTAGCATACTGACTATGACTAGATGACTAATTTTTGAAAATGAAATAAAATTGATGAGAAAAAAACTATTAACAAGTATGGTAAAGAAAACCTGGTTTTCACGATAATGCCTGAGTATAAATACCTAAAAATTAAATTAATATAAAGGTAAATTTATGATATATATATATATATATATATATATATATATATATATATATATATATATATATATATATATATTTGATATTTTTGGTCATAGAGTAATGTGGCATGTATTTTTAAAACCCTTAACGCGAGTCATATTTAATGATATCTATATTTAACTTTAGTAAATTTCTCGAAATTACTTCATCAAAAACACCTTTGTACTTTACGAATGTCAGTGCTGTATTGACTAGAATAGTGTTTAGTGAAGACCTGATGAAATAGAGAGGAAGTCGATGGATGTGTAGGAGTTTGCTTTGTGGCAATTTGTGGAGGAGAACTATGAGCAGCTGTGGACTAATGATGAATCTTTTATGGGTATTATTTTGTTTATAATAGTAGTTAGTTATTGCTTTTGTAACGTATGTAAGTATGAGTTAAAATAGAATTTTCGTGTAAGAAATATGTGGTCTAGGTTTTCCTTTATCTCAATATAAAATTACAACTATGTCAAAGGAAACTCGCGCCGCAATTGTAAATTAGTCTATTATGTGACGTGAGATTGGACAGTATAAAAATGTAGTCACAAACTTTCATGTTATGAGATATATAATAAACTATATAAGATGTCATGGAAGCTACGTAAACATCTTTTTTCTATTTCTTTAACTTTTTTTCACCATTAATTCACTACTTTCTGTCCGATGAAACCTCGACGCCAGCATCACGTAAAAGTTATGCAAAAGACGCTTCAGCCAATATCCTTTTTTATTTTCCCCTGACGTCACTCTTACGATATCCACGGGACAATACTGCGGGGCAGTGGATTCTCTTAGGCTGCCACTACACGGCATCACTACACGTTATTTTAAAGATTTTTATTTCTTGTCACTACTTACGTTTCCATTATCAACATCATTACAGCCCTTCACAAGTCCGCTGCTGAACATAAGCCTCTCCTAAGGTATACCACAAAGCACGGTCCTGACCCACCTGCATCCATCGACTTCCTGCATGTCTTACCAGGTCGTCACTCCATCTAGTGGGGGGTCGCCCTACACTTCGCCTACCGGTACGAGGCTGCCACTCGAGAACCCTACTTCCTCAACAGTCTAGGTCTCCAGCTTCTTAGTTATTTAAGGCTAAGTTTTAAGGAAACATCATCATTCTCTAAACCATTTCCCATTATCTGGGGTCGGCGCAGTAAACCTTCTTGTTCCATTCCTCTCTATCAGCCGTCATTTCCATACTTACTCCTTTCATTCTCATATCACTCTTCACACAATCGATCCATCTTTTATTCGGCCTTCCTCTGCCCGTGTGTCCCTCCACATTCATATTCAACACTCGTTTTGTGACATGACTTTCATTCCTCCGCATCACATGCCCAAACCATGCCAATCTGCTTCCTCTCATCTTTTCTACCACTGGCGCTACTTTCAGGCTTCCTCTTATATACTCATTCCTTATCTTATCCATCCTTGTCACACCACACATCCATCGTAACATTCTCATTTCATTCGCATGCAGTCTATTTTCATCCTTCTTCTTGACGGCCCAGCATTCACTTCCATACATGACGACAGGTCGGATGATCGATTTGTAAATTTTCCCCTTCAGCCTTATTGGCATTCGGGGATCGCACGTTGTGGCTGTGACCTGTCGCCATTTCATCCACCCTGCGTTAATCCTATGCTGCACAGCTCTATCTATTCCGCCGTCGCCTTGAATGAGGGAACCGAGGTACTTGAAATCTGAGCAGGTAGGCAGTATAGCGCCATCCAACGACATGGGTACAGGACTGGAAAAACCGCCGAAATCACAGCACAGATATTCGGTTTTGGATCTGCTGATCTTCAAGCCAACACTTTCCAGCCTCTGTTGCCACCCCGTCAGTCTGCTCTGTACCTCGATGCCTTCTTCCCCGACAAGCACGATGTCATCGGCAAAGAGCATGCACCAGGGTGCCTCATCCTGCAGGTCCGACGTCAAAGCGTCCATAATCAGTAGGAAGAGGTAAGGGCTCAATGCCGACCCTTGGTGCAGCCCTACCGCCACATCGATACTGCCCGTAGTTCCCGCGGCAGATCGTACACATGTACGGGATGCTCTGTACATAGCACGGACTAACTTCACATACTTCCCAGGCATACCTTTCATCTTTAACGCCCACCACAAAACCTCACGGGGAACCCGATCGTACGCCTTTTCAAGGTCGACAAAAACCATGTGCAGATTTTTATGCACGCGCTTGTACTTTTCGCACAATTGGCGTAATGCGAAAATGGCATCTGTCGTACCTCGACCGGGCATGAATCCGAACTGGTTTTGTGTTATCTCACACTCTTCTCTCATTCTTCTCTCTATTATTCTTTCCCAGACTTTCATCGTATGTGACATGAGTTTTATTCCCCGGTAACTGCTGCAGTTTTGAACGTCTCCTTTGTTTTTAAAAATGGGGACCGGTATACTACTGCACCATTCCTCAGGTATTTGTTCTTCCTGCAACAATTTACCGAAAAATAAACTCAACCACTTCCATCCATCCGCACTCAGCAACTTCCACACTTCTACTGGTATTCCATCTGGGCCGACTGCCTTCCCATTCTTCATATTCCTAACAGCCATTTTTACTTCTTCCACACTAATTTCTCTCACTAAGCCCATATTCACTGGTGGGTTTTCAAGCATACCATTCCATTCATTCTCCTCATTCATCAATTTCTCAACATACTCCTTCCATCGCTTCTTTATACTGTCATCGTCAGTCAAAATCCTTCCAGAATCATCTTTTATACATTTTACATGTGAAACATCTCTTCCATTCCTTTCTCTCGCTCTTGCAATTTGAAAAAGTCGTTTTTGACCTTCGGGGCTTTCAAGGGACCGATATAATTTATCTTGCGCCTCTGCCCTACAAATAGCAACTTCCTTCTTCGCTCTCTTCTTACATTCTTTATACGCCCCTCTCTTACTTTCTTTTATGGATTCATTCTGGTCTTCTACGCTCTGCCATTCTTTAAAGGCATTTTTCTTTTCTCTCAAAACTTCTCTAATACTTTCACTCCACCACCACCCATCCTTATCTATCATACGCTTCCCTTTTGTTTCTCCTAACACCTTCCTTGCCACACTTCGGATACACTCAGCCATTTCTTTCCAGCACTCATTCACACTCATTCCTTCCATATCACCCATCTCTATCATCTTGTTTACAACTAGCTCTCTAAATTCACTTGCATACTCCTCCTTATGCAACAAATGCCACTTTATTTTGGGTGGGGGACGATCCTTATGTTTGTTGAGGCGAACAGTTAAGCAGATGTCAGCCAGCAGAATTCGGTGCTGGGATACTAAGTCTTCACCTGGAAGCACTTTGCAGTTTTTTACACTCTTGATTTGGTTCCGTCTTAACAGAAGATAGTCGATCTGTGTCGCGTGGTGGCCACTTTTATAAGTAACAAGATGCTGGTCTCGTTTTTGGAACCACGTGTTTACTACAGCCAGGTCGAAAGCACATGCTGCTTGCAGAAGAACTTCCCCCTCACGGTTGCGCACTCCGTACCCCCATCCACCGTGTACTCTTTCATACCCGTCATTCACTCTCCCTACATGTCCATTAAAATCTCCTCCCATATAAACATCCTCACTCTCAGGTATTCCCATCATCATACAATCGAATTCCTCCCAAAACTTCTCTTTCACACTCTCTTCACAGCCTGTTTGCGGAGCATACACACTTACAACATTCACTACTTTGTTTTCAATCATTAATTTAACAACTATCATTCTGTCATTTACTCTTTTCACATCTGTCACTCGTTCTTTCATTCCACTATCTAACACAACTCCTACTCCATTTCGCTTCCCGTCACTTCCACAGTAATAAAACTTGTATCCTTCCCCAATCTCTCTTGCTTTATTGCCCTTCCATTTTGTTTCCTGCAAACAGGCAACATTCACTCTTCGTCGTTTCAAAACATCTGCTAACTCTCTTCCTCTTCCAGTCATCGTACCTATATTCCAGCTTGCAAACCTCACTCTGACATTCTTCTCTCTACGGGCTCGCCTCTTACGTCGCACCCGCTCCGTAAGGTGCGACAACCCTTGCCCACTTCCCACAGGAGCCGGGTGCTGCTCCTGCGCGTCGCCTGCGGGGTACGCCCTAGCCCTGTCATATATCCCACAACTCGTAATATTCATAAGTTTACTGCATGGGATTTGGCAAAAGTTTTACAGTCGGCCGCCTGCCTGACACCAACCCTCTTTGGGTATGCTATTGTTGGTAGAGGAAGCTACCATTTTGGGAAAAGGAAAAAGAAGGTTGGGGGTAGGAGCGTAGGTGTAAGGATACTGTTATCTCGGCAGGAAAGGGTATGAGAATAACAGTAGCTCGGGGAGCCGGGGTCGCGTACCCGTATTCCATAACAGGATCACCGGAAAGGTAGACCAGCATGAAAACCCCCTGACTGGTTACTGATTAGTCGAACCTAAATCTGATATATTATAATTCCAATCCTGGAAAGTTCATGCATGACAGTTTTAAGGAAACAATTGTTTTAAGGAAACAATTGTTTATTTTAGTTAACTTAAAAAGAAGAATTTGGTTCTAAATCCAATCATATGCCTTTTTACGCAATTATGACCGATTTAAATTGTTTTCCTTTTATTTAATAGGTTATACTTCACTTATGGACCACATTTGAAGAAAAAATACGACCATTGGGGGATATTTTTATTCCTAATTTAACTATTTCCTACCACCCCAACGGTGGGAAAATAGGTGATGAGGTATTAGCACTGATATGTAACGTAACTATTTAGACGATATTTCATTTATTCATTTGATATCTTGACCTTGTGATATTATGTATTCCATACAAAAGGATAAAATAATTAAACCTTTAATAAAAAAGTACAAGTATATTTCAAAAGAATAAAGGAAAGAAAATCAATTCCACATAATGGCTTTTGAAATTAAGACTCTACGAGTATGTAATTTATTCCTTTAATACACTATGCCTTAGCATCGATTTTGGAAGCTATTATGTGAAAATATTCTATTCTTGTGAATTCTTTGAAGTCGGTTTTATTTATATTCAAAGTTTAATTTTAATTCAATAAATTAGTTTTAGCGCTTTTTACATAACTTGTCTAAAAACACTATGATTTATTACAAAGTTTACAGTAATAAAATCAAGTTATGTAAAATATATCTAATGAATTGTTTACGAAAGTTGTGCCTAAGAAATGATATGTTTGTTTGTTTGTTTTGTAATAGGTTTTTCAAGGAAAATTCTTAGCTTTTTTCTATTCAGTCAACTGGAAAGAAAATTATTCTCATCTATGCAAAAGCTAAACACTAATTTACCCAAGATTAAATTTTCTTATAAATTTTAAATAATATTAAAAAATAAAAATTTTTATATTTTATCATATGCTATATATTTTCTCATTAACTCAACTATTAAGGGAATAAAACAGGTTGATAATTTTATTCTTGGTAAAAATGGAAAAATTAAGGTTCAAATTCAATTATAATAAAATTATCTGTGTGGTCGAATACATTTATACATATAATTATGATACATGATATCCCTGCTAAGAAATATTTAAATTGCAGATGCGTTATCAGCCCGTTAGACCAAGATGGAGGGTCTCGTTACTTATAAATTATTTCCGTTCACTCACCATACGAAAAACGATAGCATTTTGTATCATTGTCTAAATGGTTAATCTATAACAGCGTCTATCCGAGCTCGAGTCGATCTACTTGTACTGATCCAAGGAAAACTCACTGATTTGCTCACTGTTAAGTTTTCAAAAGACTACAAAAGTTTTATTAAAAATAAAATACAAATAGATATCAATTGGTAAATTTTAGAAGCTCAAGAAATAAACTTTCGAATAAAAAACCAAATCTTTGTCGGAATCGGTGGAAAAATAAAACGACCACTTTGCAATTGCAATGCGGATAATTGACAGTTTAAGAACATTTTGATGTTAGCTCTTAATGCGCTGATAGATTATCTATTTGAATGTGACTGAAAACCTAAGTCAAATATAAATAAAACTACACAACTTAAACTATGTGAACTTGCATTTGAATAACTTTTAAGCAATATTGAAACTTTTGTTGAAGTTTCTTTTTGAGCTACAAAGATATGTGTGAACAAAAAAGCACTAGAGGTGGTAATGATTAATATTATAATAAACACAAACGTCGCACGCATTGTTGCAGTCTGGGTTCGAATCCTGTCGTCGTCAATGAAGTTGAAGTGTAGAACTACACTTCAACTTCATTGACGACGACAGGATTCGAACCCAGACTGCAACAATAATAAAAAAATAGGAATAATCAATCGAGCGTCATGCTACCCCATCGCTCATGTTGTATAATTAAGGGTATTCTATTAATTATACGTATAACTATTAAAATAATTGGCGTGCAGTAAACTATTTCCAAAGTAAATTGTAATAAAATTGACAGTTTTATTAACATTTAATACACCATCATTTAAGCTGGCTGCGCATAAATTACAAGTATAACGTCTAAACGCTAGACTACAGCGGGTAATTTAATTCAATTGTAATTTAAGTAAAAAACCCGTTTGCACAGTTCCTTCTTTCCCTTCGTTAATATTAAAAGTTGATGGGTGAATGAATAATAAAAAAGCTTAGTGCACCGCATAGTAATTGAAGCTACTGTCATATGTGTAACAAAATATTTATCGTTTGTTATATGAAATAATGATTTCCCACGTGCTCTATGGTAAAGGAAAACATTATGAGGAAACCTGCATATATAATAAATTAAAACAAATTCTAACACATGTAAATTCCACAAACACGCATTAGGGAAGCGCGGCGGACTTTTCTTGTCCCTAAAACCCTCTTAAAAATGGGAGGGGTCTGTGCCCCGGGAGAGGGACGTACTATGCTGTAACTTTTATATCTATATTCATAAATCTTGTTCTTCTTCAGCCCGTACAAGTCAAGTCCACGGCTAGGTACGTGTTGCTACCGTTTTTGTGAGGCTTTGCCGTAAGTGTCATGCTCGGTTGGGTTTAAGGTGATGATGATTTTATTATAAATTTATAGGTGCAGCGATGACGAGCGAACATTAACGGATAATTTTGCATCCATTTTCGCTTACAAATCCACTCGCTCTAGCTAGGAATAACTTAATTGATTTTTAAGCTGGACATAACAAAATAACTAGCAGATGTTTCGTTATTCAGTAGTGAGTACACCAACATTGCTAATTTCTTATTAATTCATGTGATTGTAATGGACACCATGTGTCGGTGTATTTAGAAAAAACGGTCCCATTTCGTCCCACAAGAGTCAACGGAATATGTATTAAAAATATCATGACTTCTGATCGATCGTGCCGAAATTATGTGGATATATTAAATTTTAACAGAAAGTAAAAGCATTAATTCTGAATTAGTAGTGTGAAATTACTATATTCTTTATAGTTATAGTCGGCAAACGACTGCAAATAACTATAAAGAAGTAACTATTGTTTTTATGAAAGTTTATTTTTCATCCATTTTAGTGGACTGAGGAATATCATAATCTCAATATCGTCGCAACAGTTACAGTAGCTACTTAAATTTAAAAAAAGGAAAGCAAAAAATTACAGTCGAATTGTATCCTCTTTTTAGGAGTTGGATAAAAATAGCTGCAATGCTGATGGGAACGTGCACGGGCTTTTGTGATATGTTTCTTATCTAACGCTTCATCACAAAGTTCTAAACTTGGAGTAGAAACAACTGGAATTCATGAGAAAAAATCTTGTAGCAAAGTGATTTCCGTCAATAAAAGCGAGAGAGAATTTTAATAAAAGCTCTCCCGGAGTAGGTCGCCCCCGTTTTGTTGCTGGTCTGGATATCTTTATGCTCTGCTCACGTCAGATAATAAATATTATTAAAAATTGTAAAAGCATTTCAATATATTCATAATAATATCGAAGACTCGTAACACTAGAAACAGAGAATATATATATATATGATTAATATAAATTGATTTGCCATGCCATCTCACACGAACTATGCATAAAAACTACGTGGAGTCGTCGTGGGTGTGCGAAAGTAAATATATGTTCCGTATTATCCTGGTGAATCCAATAGTTGAAGTATATGTCTGTTATATCAAAATTAACTACGCCGTGACGCCAAAGAAAAAATAATGAAGAAAAAACGAATGAATGATCGTTTTGAAAACTCAAATGTACCAGCTAAATTTATAAATTTGAATTTGGAATTCGTAACCAAAGAGGAGATATTTCAGACCAAAGTGGTCAGTACGACAAAACGCTAATTTCATATTTATCACCCAATATTTATCAATACTGAGTAAATAATATTGGGATATTGGTATTATTTTAAAGATATAATATGTATAATTATAATATAAAATAATTGTCTCAAGTAACTATTGTATTTTTCCTGTAAAATTCAAAAAAAAAAAATACGATCATATTTTTGATATTCCCAACTTTAAGCTTTATTTTCATCCTTTATTTTTAATTTGAGCAATTTTGTTTTCACAAAACGGAATTCTGATTTTTTGAGCTTTTCGTGAATATTTTTTACTTGAATGTAGATATAGTAGTTTAGTGGCATACCTTGGGGGGTCCTATGTTAAGCAGTGGACTTGTGAAGGGCTGTAATGATGATGATGATGATGAATAAGAACATAATATGTAATCAATTTGTAGCGGTCACATCTGTTGGATATTTCCAGTCTAAATTTGTGAACTGATTCGTGAATATGAACATGCAATCATCAGACAAGGTTGACTGCTATATTTTATTGTCATTTTATGTGTGCTTCTTGACTCAGATTTAACTGAATATACAATAATAAAATTTGCATTTGGGAAATTATGATACATCTTCTCGTTAGGTATGCTTTAAAATTTGAAAACAAGATTGTACAACAAGTGCTTGTTGCCAGTGATGACGTATGGATCTGATAGATGATTTGTCCCTACTAGCCACATGACGAAGTTCAAAGTCACTCAGCGAGCTATGGAGAGGGCTATGCTCGGGGTTTATCGGATTTATCGGGGTTTATCGGATGATGGGTTGATTCTGCAAAATGCCACCTAGCATCATTGGACTCAATGGAAAATCGTGCTACGAGGCTTATTGGTGACCCGAATTCGGTTAAAACCAATCTTACCAAAATCTTACCAAACACAGGCGCAAAGTGGCCAGGCTTTTGGTCTTCTACAAGACGCATTTCGGAGAGTGTGCGCAGGAATTGCATAATTTAATTCCTCCCTCTCCCTTTTACCATCGGACAACCAGACGCTTGGTCAGTCTCCATCCTTTCGTTGTTGACTTATCACGCATTCGAACCAAACGGTTTGCTACGTATGCAAAGGCGAGAAATAAGTCTTTCTATCCGATTACAGTGTCGGTCTCAGAGTGAATAAGTTTTTGTTAAGTCAGTGCGCTTTACCATCTTAGGCTACATCAACACTTACCATCAGGTGGGATTGTAGCTAAGCGCTGGCTTAGAATAATAAAAAACTACAAGAACAATCATCACAATTGTAAGTTACGCAGAACTTTCAGTGTATCAAACGTAAGTGTGCCTTCTCCACTGAAAACTTTAAATAGAATGCCTCACAGCCTGTAAATATACTCCCTATACCCTTCAGACCGGAACGCAGTAGTGCACGTACTGTTGCTTTGCAGAAACAATAAGTGGGAATGTGGTTCCTACTCAAAAGAACTGCTGGACAGTATAAGAGTCCTAAACACTGGTGAAATACTACAGCGAGTAAGATGGAATTTTAAATAAAATCACAAACTCATTATTGTTTCTACATCGTCGGTTTAAATAAATAAGCCAGCAGACTTGACTGCTGAATAAAATATTCAAGTACTTTAGAGTTAACGTGCTATTTGTGTAGCCATTAGCTAATGTGCCATGGAAAGTTTAAGGCTTTATTTTTGCAAAATTTATTGCACTTATTTTATTTTATTGTGTCTTAAAAAATATCGTTATAGAATTTAAATAGGATTAAGAGGTACACAGGTAGGTAAGTTCTAAGCTCTGTAAACAAGCTTTAGTAATGTTTTACAGATAATTCTCAAGCACCGTCAACGAATCTAATACCGCATCCTTTTGACTCTACAAACAACTAAAGATCCAACATTTTCTCAACGCTCTTCTGTCTACCTGCCATTGTTGTCAATTCTCTGCTGAACGGAGAAATTATTTTTTTGATTGTAATAAATGAATTTGAATAAATAAATTTGCTAGTGATTTTACTACCATACTGCCTTGATGTTTACAAATTTATGTCAATAAAGCAGGCTCAGATTGAAAGTATCATTTTGATTTTAGGTAACTTGTGCTGCGATCCATAAAATTTTACATTAGATAATGATTAAAGCATATCTACTCCTAGGTAATAAATGTTTTATGTTAGATACAAGCTTTTTTTACCCTTGTGGATACAAGTGACATTTGTGAAGACGGACTGACTATGTCATTTTCTCGAAGCGACGCAGCGCTGCTATGCCAAGATGTAGGTATTTCTACTGGAGCTACGATATACGCCTACGGTACGGTGAGTGCTACGGACAAAGGGGTTCATTTTATTGTTGACATATTTAAGTAAAAATCCCAGCTAAAGTGTTAAAAATATTACTTTTATTTTTATGGTAAGCCCAGCAAGGTATACTATTAAAATATAAAACTATGAATAAGTTAGTATTGGTAATAAATGCTCTTTTGGCAAGTATAATTACAGTACAATAACTTAATATAAGATGGTAGTGAAAATTTAAGTAAATGTGCAACTGAACTCGAGGACTGCTCAGGGTACATCTGACGATAAAGTTTAGACACGTTTGTCAGGATATGGAAAAACTTGCTTCCAAGGTTTCCTCATGATATCTTCTTTCACTGCCTAGTACGCTGAATATCAACTCTGGATATTGCGTTCAATAATTTCAGTGGTGCTTTTGCGGACTGAAGTTTGCTTTTCTTGCGGACTATTAATTTAATGATTTAAGGCAAAATGAGTGGTTAGAGATGTTATAATTCTGCAAATCTACTAAGATTGAATTTTCAGCGAAATATCCCGACATATCTCGTATATATATATATATATATATATATATATATATATATATATATATATATATATATATATATATATATATATATATATATATATATATATATATATATATACAGAGAACAATTGAGTGTGGTCCTGTTTTATCCTAATAATAAGAACACTACATGTTATTAATTTTAATGCAGCGGCCTTAATATCCTTTGAATATTTCCAGTATAAACGTGCCAACGGACTCATGACTGAGAACATACAATCATAAATCACGGTTGGCTGCTATGAAATACACACAAGTCATTCAAGAATATGTACTAATTTACGTCGGGCCAATGATTATACCGCCATCTATCGGGCAGCCACTAGATCTTACCGTAGCCACGAAATGAAATGGAGGGATGGATATTCTTGTCACCACTACAAGTATATCTACTGTAGCTACATTGACAATAACGAACATTAATATTATAAAATCTCTAGTAATCAACTATCGCTTACACTCCTCTGCGTTCTGGATTGCTTGTAAAGAGATTAGTATTATATACGGGTGCGCTGCACGCTCTCGTTTGCTATCTGTTCTCTATGTAACGGAGGAAAGTTCTTCTTGAGCTGCTAGTGGAACGTTCAGAATAATGAGTGATATTCACTTTGTGATTTTATTTGAGCTTTTTGACTTTGATTTAATTGGATTGACTAGTTTTCGAAATTAATTAATTTTCTCATAGCAAAAACAAGTTTAATCTTCGAATACGAAACAGAGCGAAAAGAGCAGCATGCTATTCGACCTTGTGTAGCCAAAAAATGTAGATTTAGATATAAATTTGTATAAGGAATTCACAGGTGACTAGCCCATCGCCTACTAAACCAAACTCAATATTTTATTAGTCAACTTTTACAAAGCGCTAAGCAAATATTACAGTTGGCATATTCTTTTTTTGTTATAAGTCTATAAAAATGAGTGCTATGAGTATAAGTACCAGATCAATATGGAAAAAGTGACACAACATATTATAACACTCGTAAATACTCAACTCCTGTACATGTAAGCGACATTTATTCAAAAAGGTTCATAACGCTAAGGCAATTGAGTAGTCGTACGTAATCTTAGGGCACAACATCAGATCACATCAGTTGAAAAAGTACTTCAGTGTTGGCTCATGACAGGTAAAAAGTAAGCAGAACTATATTAGTCAAGTAAAGTGTAAATGTAGATGTCACAGTAATATTTCGTATTGCTAAAGCTAAAAGAAAATAAAATAAATTAAGAGAAATATAATATGTATTACTTAATCCCCGGTTTCAATTAGAAGTTAATAACAATGTAATGGGATATTACTAAATTTTATTCAACTAATCTAATACATAAGATGATCTGGATCTTATTAACGAGTGAAGTTATGTTTGTTGTATAGTATTTCATAACTTATTTTATTAAAATAAAAAACGAATTTAAGTGAGGCGGATACATTTACTGAGATTATTAATCTGTGCCTTGACCGTATGGCTACTGTCAATGCACAGTATTTATATACATATTATGGAATAAGATTAGATTCTTAGATGCATCTGCGTTACCATGAGATTTCCCGCTAAGATGTTTGATAGTAAAGTAGTATTCCTGATGCTGCTGGACGGTGCTGTTAGCCGCACTACCCTCTCAAGATCGATCACTTTCTCTTTTTACAGATCGCTTAGGACAGTTGGGTCGAAGATGGCCCCTTTCCCCACAGCCGTAGCACCTTGGGCTGTAACTTTTATTGTGGTCGCGGTCTGTAGGTGCTGCAACCTCCCTAACGTGAGGAGAACGATGATCCTGCTGCTGCTGGGCGGTGCCATTATCTGCACCACCCTTTCAAGATCGATCAACTTCTCTTTCTACAGTTCGCTTAGGGCAGCTGGATCGAAGATGGCCCCTTTGACCACAGCCATAGAACCTAGAGCTGTTTCCATTATTGCGGCCACAAACTGCAGCTGCTGCAACCTACTTGATGCCATGGGAACGATGATCCTGCTGCACGCCTTCAACCTCTAGTGCATGGGTCAAGGCTTCCTTAAGCGTCACGTGGTGCCCGAGCTTCACAGCAGCTCTGACTTCAAGGTCGCGGATGCCGTGGATGAATGTATGCACTACGTTCCCACCAGCATCAGTGCACCAGCTTCTCCACCTCAAGAGCCCACTACTGCAGGTTTTCGTCGATGCGTTGCACGCGATTTTTAAGCTGCGTACGAAATACGTGTTCCAGGTGAGCGCCGCCATACCTCGCCTCCAATGCATCAAAGAGCTGCTCATGACTCACATCCTCACCGAGAGCTACCAGAATAGTTAAGGCCCGGTCGCGCAGGCCCTCTGTAAGATCAGTCATGGCCTGACTTTTATTCCAGCCGTTCGCCTTCATAACACCTTTGAACTGGGTTTTGTAAGCTGACCAAGAAGAAGTCCCGTCAAACGGCGGCACTTTGAACTCATGTAGCAAAGGTATAGTAGCTACTACGGGAGCTGTAGTTCCATCCCCAAGTTTGAGGTCGTCAAGCGTTTTCTTCATGTCGTTCCACCATCACGTTGTTTACTTTGTCGATTCGGTTTTCAGCTTCCGACAGACAGTTGTCCTATTAAGCAAACATATTCGTCATTTCTTTTATCTCTTTCCCGAAGGTAACGTGAAGGTCCTTCATGAGGAGCATCTGTTCTTCCTTGTCGCGTTTAAGCTGCTCTTCCACGGGCCTGTTTCTCCTGTCCGAGCTGCAGGTGTTCCTCCTGTTGACGGGCCTGTTCCTCCTGTCGACGGGTCTGTTACTCCTGACGGTGGGCCTGTTCTTCTGTCGGCGGGCCTGTTCTTCTGTCGGCGGGCCTGTTCTGCCTGTCGGCGGGCTTGTTCCTCCTGCTGCTCTTTCAACTGACGGCCTGTTCTTCCTGTCCACGCAGCAGCTGTACTTCCAATCAACGGGCTTGTTCCTCCTGTCGGCAGGCCTGTCCCTCCTGTCGGTGGGCCTGTTTCTGCAGCATCATCATCAGAGCACCTAAGTCAGGTGCTGCAGATGTAGGAGCTGCTGACGGGCCAGCCTCCATGGCCGGGAGCTGGCCCTCTGACGTTTGCGGCGTTGCACCACCTAATCTTCTCTGGTCCGTCTCCTGCTGGCGTTGACTTCGGGTACGGACACCCTCCGTGTCATCCTTCGGTAAAATCAGCATGGTTTTTGATCCCACTTCTGACACCAATTTTTACGAGCTTAGGGTTCGTGACATTAAAAACTGCCGATTGAGTTACCAAAATTGACACTTTAATTACCGACACAAATTAAAACTTAAAACACACTAATAATTAATCACACTTAACACTTTAGTTCACTTTATTTCGCATTTAATTAAATATTAAATTAAATACTAATCTGAGACGGTTCATGGGGTAGCCGCACGATTTGGGATTATTTATACTTTTCCTTTATTCGTTCCAATTTTTTTTAATTTTTGTTATTCAAATTATAAGGGTTTGAGTTTTTAGCAGCTGTTAAGGGCATTGTGTTTCAGTGAAATTAAATAAATTTGTCTGACTTGCACGAGGTGGCTGTTAAATTTATTTTTGAAAAGTCCCTCCTAAGAATAATGGATAATAATATCTCCCGCCGCAGTTGTATGCAGTATTATTTGTATAGCACTTATAACCTTTTAGGGATGGAAGTACTCACGATATACTACTTTTACTGAGACAAATCCTGAAATATTAAAACCAACCAACCAACGCCACTGCAAATTATTAAATATTTTTGTATGTTCTCATATGTTTAAGTCGAGTGAGTATAAAAAAAAACATGCAACTTCAAAATACGTGAAAAAAATACGCGCCGAATTAAGAACTTCCTTTTTTTTTGAAGTCGATTAAATACACAGCGTAAACTCAGTTTTACAAATACTTTTTTGTTACTTTATCTTTTACACATACGTTATTCTTCGAAAGTAACCAAAACTGAAGCCACGAATTGATAGGTCGCAGTCTTTGAAAAACATTTTTTTTGATAAGCTTATACTTAATCGACACTGTTATAATCTTCAGTGATATGTGAAATATTTCTTCTATTATAATACTACTAACACAATTATACACCATTGTTTTCACTTAATTATATTCAATAATTGGTGATAAAATCCGAATAATTTTTTCCAACCTGAAGGCCGACCTCATCTCCTTCTCAAGTTATTCGAAGTGTACTGATGTTTTACAAAACACTGGCGTCTAATGTCATTTTACAATAATGTCAAAACTAAAATACGTATTTATTTTTGTACATTTATAAAATAACATGGGTAAAAATTGGTAACAAAGAAATTGGTTTAATTAGGGAACTTTTTACTGGACAATATTAATTTAAATTTCATAAAACAATTTTGTATTGGACCGATCGCGCTAAGTAAATTGAATTACAATCAGTTATCATATCGTTTGAAATCTATAACGTTCTTCATATCCAAAAAAACCGGCCAAGAGCGTGTCGGGCCACGCTCAGTGTAGGGTTCCGTAGTTTCCCGTTCGTTACAATAAGTGTTCCCACTTATGAGTTTAAAGGTGGGTATCCATTATGTTCGCGCTCCTGCAACTGCTCCTGGTAGTGGGTACTGTTGTTTCCATCCAAGTTCAAAATGATTTTCCTAGAAAGTCCTTATAAATTTCTACTTTACAGATTTTTTTCATATTTCCTAAACTTATTGTTCAAAAGTTAGAAGGGGGGGGGACACATTGTTTTTTACTTTTGGAGCGATTATTTCCGAAATTATTGACATTATCAAAAACTGATTATAGTAAACCCCTATTCATTTTTAAATACCTTTCCAACAATATATCACACGTTAGGGTTGAAATTTAAAAAAATCACTTCCCACTTTACATATAGGGGGGCTAACCTAATAAAACATTTTTATTTTACCACCATATTCCAATTTTTATTTTACCACTTTGTCGGCGTGATTGATACACATATTGGTACCAAATTTCAGCTTTCTAGTGCTAACGGTCACAGAGATTAAGCGAGGACGGACAGACGGACAGACAGACATGGCGAAACTATAAGGGTTCCTAGTTGACGACGGAACCCTAAAAAAAGATTGGAAAATTTGCAATTGCGATGTGAGTTCTTTTGGATTCGAATTTTTTTTTTTACATTTGACGTATTACGAATAATTTATAAAGTATCATATAATGATGTATTCTTTTAGCACTTGGATACATTTAAACACGGAAAAATAGTTAATTTAAAAACATCGGACAAGTAAAAAGAAGCTCCGCGCAAAAATTTTGGGAAGTGCTTATCTGTTTCTTTCATTCCATCCCTCACACTATTTATGTACCTCTCTTTCAAACGTCTTTGGTCTTTTTCCTCTCTCGTGACAGCTTGTGTTCCTGCTCGCGTAGCGTATGCGTGCTGCTTGCACTTCGACTTCGATGAGAAATTCTACGATGATCATGTGCAACACTGCTGCGTTGAGCGTGCTCTGAACTACGTTCTCGAGCTCGCTTCAATTGCAGCCGACGCTCACCACAATCACTGTGGCTGCGGCTTCGACTGCGCCTCTCGATTCCTCGCAGATGTCGACCACGGCCTTGGGACCGCTGTCGGTCACTAGTACGACACGAACTACGAGCGCATCGAGAATTCGTCTCGGCTCCTTTGTCACTCATTTTCCTGGAACTCGGAAACAGTTTTCATGTATATAATTATAAAAACGAACAAATCTTAATTTTCATTTATTCAATGACGGAAGGTATTTTAAAATTTATTTTATTATTGCTAATCACAATTTTAACGAAATATATTTTCCACATAAAATGTAATAGCGTCATTGCTTATGTCTATAATAATAAAAAAGAAAAAATCTCAATTTTCATTCATTCATTAACAGAAGGTATATACATATACATCGCTCACTAATTAAAGTAGTGCTAGTGCTACTACTCTGTTGTCACCAAATCACTTCCACCAGCTTTATTTTGCACTTATATGATTTAAAAAAGGACGCCTATAGCAAGAGGAGATTTCAATTGATACTTTTGACGTAATTATAAGATTATTCATTGAATGGTATTAATTAAATATAATTTCACCCGGACATCAGTGGGTCGGTACGGATGTGAACAAGACATCTGTCAAAAAACTGAACTTATCACTGTGATCCTTTTTTTCTCTTTAAAAGAAAAACGTTTTTCCATAATTAATAAAAGTAAATTGGTTATCACTTTTGAGGCACGTCTTACACGTTAAACATTAAGTTTCCTTAAGCGGCTGAGCAACTGTATTTACAAATTAATGTACTATGAAATTTCGAATCAAGTTTTAGTATATTATTCTTCTTCTTAAGTACAATAATTTCCTCGCTTTATATACACAAATACATTTAATTCGTAAGTAAAAAAAATAAAGTATCTACAATCCTACCCTCCGTGGTATTGTGCCAAGAATTTTGTTCATTTAAATGTTATTGTACATTCTACTTAATGGTGAAATAAGCAACACCATGATAATTATGTACAAAGTTTGTAAATGAATGAAAGTTTATAAAGTTACGACCAAAAATGTCCCAATGCTGAGGTTTATACATATATTATCAAGCTACACATTGGCATGTAATGATAATTAGATCTTCTGTGCTTGAAGATTATGGTAATGTTAGGCGAATAAATCAGACAAGATGAAATTAATTTCCGATCTTATTCGCAACTCGTACATTTGGAGGCTTATTAAAATTATTTATGGGCTCAAAGTATGGCCACGTAGATTAACGATCAACACCTCAAATTTAGTCATTCGAAATATAATTTTATTCAATTACTAACTACCAAATTACAAAAAAAAAACACGTTGATATCAGTGAATTTTATTGTAAAGGTATCGTTTAGCAACTTTAAAAGGTATGACATTTCAGTCAGGGGCACACCTGGCATTGCTTTCTTTTCTGTTAGTGAAGCTTCATCACAATCGGTTGAGCCATTACCAAGATTAGTCCGTACAGACATAAGGAATGAAAAAAAATAAAAATGTTTATTCACTTTTGTTCATAGTCTGTAAAAAGATCTTGCGTTTGATTGAAAACATTTATTCAATATTACAAGCAGGAACTTCGGTGATGAGATTAACCAAGATAACTTGGAACTACGATATGTATTTACATTCGCTAACGCGCCGGAAATGTTTTGACTCATAGAGTAATTAGACTTCAAAGTAATAGTGTAATTCGAAATTCCGTTCAAAGTTGAAGCAATTACGCAATGAATGTGTGCATATGCGGACTATAATTACCTTTGCCCACACGCACACAAGTAACTGAGTAATGTTTGCAAGTAAATGAAGTTTTCTCCAAAAAATGGGGAAAGCTTTTGGGGAAAACGTCATTTACTTGCACGCAATAGTAGATATAGTCATGGAATTAATATTTAGCTTGCGTTTGAAATTATTTATTAATTATTTGCAAACAGAAAAATGTAAAGTTACTTATATTTATTAAAATAATAACTAATGTTTTATTAAGCAATTGCATAGCTTCTATCGCGGGCCTTGAGTGCGGGAAAATCCAGAAATTTCGTAACGAAAAAAACCTCACGCTCTCCGACGGGCACGGACGTGTGGCTTGAAGGCCGTGCATTGTCTAACGATGGTCTAACGTCGTTTCTTTTCCTCAGTATTTGTTGTCTTTGTCGAAAAGTTTTGAAATTTTGAATATGAATGAACAGAATGCATTTATTAAGGCTGCTCTCTCGCAAAAAGCTTGAAAAAAGCGTGCAGATGAACCAACTTTTCATCGACACTTACAGAGAAATCAGATATGAAAAAAATAGCTAGTAATCTACATGATCTGATACGTTATTTGGTTTAGCCATAATTTTTCTATCGGTGTCACATAATAAATAAAAAAATACCCAAATCACCTCCAAATCGTTGAGATGAAACTACTTTACTCCTTCATTGTCTATCAAAGGAATATAAAAAAAATATCTACTGCTTTGCAATACAAAATAAAATAATTTGGTTTGGTTACTTTTTAGAAATATGTATTATTTTTATGATAATAAATTAAAAATGCGTCCCGATTCAATACTGCGTCTATATCACCCCCGCATTCGTCCACAAATTCAGTGCGGGGCGCATCGTGTTGCTAGGTGGACGTACGCCGCGTTGCGAGAGCTCAGCACTACGAAATAAAATCGTAAAATATTACTGCAAAAATTTAATTTTGTTAATAGTGGAGTAGGTTTTTTTTGATTCTTGTTTAATAGTAGTGTTTTATAGTTTTATTAATTGTACAGTTTTATTAATGTTTAAGTTTAGTTTGTAAAACATGGGGAATAAGCAGAAACGATTGAAGAGAGGTCTAAAAAAATATTACAAACAAAAGGGTTTTAAGTTTTATCTACATATTTCATAATATTAGACAGGTGCTGTTTATAAAATACCTATATTACTGTGATTTCGCCACTCTGTGACGAGACAAAGCACGGCAAACGCAAGTGGCGGCAAGGCGCGGGTCACTTCGTCGCATGTTGGTAGCGCATGTCTGAGAAATTAAAAAATATATATTTCGAAGAAATGTGTAGTTCGTCAACACGCATTGAGGCAGCGTGGCGGACATTTCCTTGCCTTAAAACCCTCTCAGAAATTAGAGGAGGCCTGTGCCCAGCAGTGGGACGTATATAGGCTGTAACTTTACTTTTTTTTGCTTTTATAAATATGTTATTTTACCGACGAAAATTTTAAAGAAAAATAAAAAATAAGCAACCGACAACCTCCTAGGTCCCTAGGTGACTTGCGAGATGTCAGTGTAACAAAACAAAACGGCCCAGAAAAACAGACTTTCCAACTGATAGTTAAATCAGCACGCAACAATTTCATTGGTGCCAGTGAGTATCGAACCCGGGTTGCTCCCGTACTGTGATACCTATAACGAGCGCTAACCATGTGAGCTACCACGGCTCTCAACGACATCGTCTTAACGCAATTCCTTTGTATAGTGCGATGTTGCCACTCTTATTAGTTATTCCGCTTCGTAATATTTTATTTATAGGTGAAATTTTGTTTATGTAGGTATTCGATAGATTCCTATAGTCTGTTTTTTTCGCAGGAGACAAAAATAACAGATCTTTATTAGATTCTTTTAGCCCGAATAATACAGTTTTTATGATTCTGGTTCAGATTAGATTTAATTTTAGTCACTTAAGTTTCGTATATTGTTCAAAATAATGAAATAAATTCACAGAATCTGCAGTTACGAAAAAAGCAATATCATTTTAGTCTCCGGCGAAAAAAAAAAGATATATATCATGATTAATTTATCAACTAGTTATTCGTTTACTAAATACGAAAAAATATCTAGGATTCCCCAGCCGTGATACATTACAGATTGACTATATTATCATTTATTTTACTATTGTAAATAAGTACTAATTGTAGATATTGACAGGTTTAATAGAAGTTCATTTTCTTATATTGTGACTAATAACCTAATATGACCTTGGGAAGAAACTCATTTTAATATAAGGTTTTACTGCAATGACTGCCAATGGGTTGTTAATTTCTACAATAGACCATGGCGTATTGTTGCTGACATGAATAACTCCGAAAATATAATTTATTTACTTGATCGTGTTGAGTTTTTGTGCTCTCACTGCGAGTTTACTTTTTATGATCACTTTCTTAAGGAAGAGTGCGAACTATTTACCTAATCTGTACAAAATTACTCTATAATTAACTAGATTCATTTTTGTGAAAGGCTATTTTTGTTACATTAAGATATAATGTTTGGTTTTGCAGTTACTTGAATTACGTCGTATGACGTCAGATTATCGGTAAACTCCGACGGGCACGGAGGTGTGGCGTTGAAAGCCGTGCATGGTCTAACGTCGTTTCAGTTCGGCAGACTTCGGCACTCGGCAGACTTCGGCACTCGGCAGACTTCGGCACGGTGTTTGTGTGCGTGCGACTAGTCGTATGCGTGTACACTAGCTGCTTACTGAATGATAAAAATTCCTGAATAACCTACATGTATTGTAAGATATTAAAAATATTTTAAACAATATTTACTTCTCATTTATACAATAAGAGAAAAAAAATTGTTTTCTTATCGGTCACCACGCTCAAAAAGTGTAACTTGAATTAATATCTAAGACTTAACTGCATAAATAAAATAAATAATTAATTATAATTGCATAAGTTGATAAAAAATGATATGCAATAGCTTTACCGCGGCAGTCCCCGAGTGCAACACGTCTTTTTTTAAATTATATTTATATATGTAATATCTTGTGCTTTAATATATATTTACAAATCTACGTTGACGTATAATTGTTGATAACTTTTTTAAATAATCGAATAAAGTTGTTATATTTTTTTTTCATATTCGACACAAAAAACGAACATTTAAAAAAAATATTTTGGTTCTTATTGAGTTTAAGATCGAGCGATGAGAGCTCGGGACTTAGGGCATCCCGACTTGGACAGGTTAGGTCACAAGGAGATGGCGGGGTCGAACGATCGAGCGAAGCGAGCGAATAGACCCCGCCATCTCCTTCGTGGCTATTTTTATAGTATTTTTTAGGGGGAGTGAACCATCACGCCACTAAACGTAGCGCAGTCGAGGGAAGTCCAAGCGATGGAGCCCTTCTTCACAGGGCTCCTACTTCTAAGTGGTTTTTTAAAAAAATAACCACGAAGGAGATGGCGATAAGATCTCATTCTACCGAGTCCGAGTTGGCCCCAAGTACCAAGCTCGCTTCGCAAAAAACTTAATAAATAAACATTATAATGTGATTTTTTCAAAAAATTTTGTCAATTTTTTTAAATGTGCGATATTTGAATTAAGATATAGCAATTCCTGTCAAAGATTGCATAATCTTTTTATTATTTTTTTTCAAGATTTTTCGAGGATAATGTAAGTTGTTGGTTTATTTTTTGAATATAATACATATTTAATTCTTTTCATTTTGATCCTTTCCGTAAAAACCAAGATTTAAAAAAAAAACTCATCGAAATTGGATGAGTTTTCGATTTACTAGAGCGTTAATGACAACATTTAAAGTCGAAAACTTACTTACGAGATATAAAATTTATAAAAGAACATTTTTCAATGCCTTTTTTTAAATATTTGTTGCTGGAGCTTTCTTTGTTTTATCCATGGATCACTTGAGAACTATTGAATAAAATTTAATAATGTCTGGTAGTAATTAGTGCTTATTTAAAATAAAGCGGACGAAACCTGAAGAAACATTGCTTAAATGTCTGTAAGGGTTAATATTTATTGGTTAATTTGAAGATTTGTTTTTTTTTTATCTTCGTTAAGAAAATAAAATAGGCTATTTTAGATATATCACGCTATAATCATTACGTATATATAATAAAGTAAGTATATATAAATGTATATATAGTAAAGGATGTCACGAGAATGGGAATAATAAGGAACATAACGGGAACGGGAATAATAAAGGAACTTAAGTATTAAAAATTCGTGTTTGGTTATATTTTTGCATATAACTTACCAGTAGTTTGCTTACTATATTGAGGGAGATGCTTCAGCCAAAGCTGTGTGATCCATCTAATGACCTGGAGCGCCACCAGCCGCAGCAATATTGGTATGCTTGGCATGTTGTACCTATACAATAATTTCATTTTTAGTTGTTGTTTTCATTCGTTAGTTGCTCATTTGCTTTATTTGTATAGAATCATTAACCTCCCCATAAGAACACCACAAAGCACTGTCCTGAGCCACCTGCATTCATCAACTTGCAGCATTTCTTACCAGGTGGTCATTACATATAGAGGTAGGTTGCCCCACACTTCGCTTACCGGTATGAGGCTGCCACTCGAGAACCTTATACCCCCATCGGTTACTCTTCAAGCTTTATTACCGGAATAGATGTGATATAGACTTTACACATGATCTTTGTAAATGATGACGATGATCAATAAAGATGATGACATCCAGTTGAACTTAGAATAAAATCATAAATTTCACAATTCGTAAAAGCCGACAAGAGGAAGCTATCCTAAAACAGGTGATAAATCACCCATCTTCTGCCAACCACACTTTTATTGTATCCAAGCTGTTGACATAGGCTGTGTCTTTTGCATTTGACAACTTATTTGTTATATGTTCTAGGGAAAAAAGTATCTCACATTTATAAGAAGGTAACGAAGCAAGAAAGGCATGACCCACAGTTTTACTGATCCACTGCGAACTGTCGAAATTCAGGCGTCTACAAAACACTTTCATTATTATTCACTGCCAGTCATGTACGAAATCTGAAAAATTATAATATAAATTTCAGTGACACCAGCAGGTAGTAAATTTGATTTGCTTGTGTATTTAAATCAGCATATAACACTCGTATTATGATGAAAGTAAAATTTATAAAATTAAAATTTGGGACAAATAAACTTTTAACACTTAGGTTGCGCTTACCAAGCCAAAGCAGTCTCGTTAAAAAAAGAAAAATGTTTCAGGATTTTATTCGTTTTGGTGGAAACGGATTTTCCAAACATAAAAGTGATTTTACTCTCCTTTCACAGTTAATTGATCCTGTAGAGCTTTTTGATTTACCGAAAAGGAAAAAGTAGATATTTTCAGACTTTGCTGCAAGATTCTTGCATGTACAATATAATGTTAGTAAAATTATGGAGTAAGTGGCCTGTCCCTGAGGGGCTGATAATATTAAGAATTCAAAATGATTTATTAATACCACTTACCATTACCACTACCACCAATCAAAAGTCCACCGCTAAACATAGGTCTCTCCCATATATTGCCTCAAATGGGAGATATTTTCCACAGTTGCCATGCTCGGCCGCCGGGTTGTCAACAGCAGTTTTTTTTATTCAGCTGTTATCGGGGAAATGCTGCTGCTTCTACTTTTCGTTTAGTTTCCCTCTGTCGCCTCTTACTTTATATAGGAATGGATTTGCTTACACGCTGCTACGCGGTTGATGATGCTGCCAACAAGTGTTTTAGATTTGTTAATTATACAACGGAACAACAAAGAAAAATTAATACAAAGGTTAATACAGGCGGCTTCAATATAACTGAGGAATTACTGTAATCATCATGTATAGCAGGCGAATAGACGATCACCATTAGGTAAAGGACACGTTATAAGTTACCATTTTCAAAATCACCGATCGTTTCTCTGGATGCTGTACTGGTATGGACGCTGATAGTATGCATTTTATGCGAACAGGTCAAACAATGCGCAGTGTCGATTTAAATGTTGAACAGGTACATGGAAAGGATACGTTCTGAATTTTTTGTTGTAAGAGTTGAATTATAATGACTTAAATAGTGTGTGCCATACACTATCGCATATCTTTGAACAACGGTCATACAAAATAACTGATTATGCATCATCATCATCATCAATAGCCTGCTAGTCCTCTGCTGGAAATGGCTTCCCACGTTTATTTAGATTTCCTTTAACCACCACGCTTACAGGGGGATTAGCGATCGCAGCACCAGACGTCCCCCACCTTTGGAGCTGCTTCTCGTCCCCAGTCTGGGTATTTTACGTAAAAATATTCTACATGCTATAGATCATACATTTTATTTTATTACAATGCTTTGTAAACCATATTTTTTCATATATTTGTTAATATTTTATGTACCTACTACGATATCTAAGCATTATGTCCAATTTATCAGTAAAAATGAATTTGCGAATAGTATCAACATCATTAGTGCCCATCCCGACTCTACTGTTAAACAACAAATTCAACCATAAACCTACAGATAACTCAAAAAAATTAAGCCTAACATTATAAGACTTTCAAGTTTAGGACCTTACAACTTTGTCTAATAACTTTTATATCGTCTCCTAACAGATAGGCTTTGAGGTCTCCTTTACCGTTACAAATATATATTTAATATATATTATAAATTGTTAATTGCAATTTTAAGTGCTGATTAACCACATGCTCAGCGGTGAAGGAAAACATCGTGAGGAAACCTACATGTCTGAAGAATAAGAAGTAAAAAAAAATTATTTCGAAGGCATGTGAAGTTCGCCAACACGCGTTGTGGCAGCGCGGCGGACACTTCCTTGCCCTAAAGCCCTCTAAGAAATGAGAGGAGGCCTGTGCCCAGCAGTGGGACGTATATAGGCTGTCACTTTATTTTACTTTTAATATAATTAATAATTAATATATAATATTCTTAATGATAATCAATAGTTGATTAAACGCGATAAAACCCATAAATATAGTTTTATTCAATAAATCTCACTTACTAATTAAAAATTTAATTAATATATTTTTGTTAAAAAATGGCCTTTTGCATTTGAAATTACACAACAATGATAATTTCTATGAGCGAAAAAAATGTTGCAACCACCGAACGGAAAAGATCAAATTTTGTATGTAATTTACCAAATTAAATAGAATTTATTATTAAAATCGATAAAACTTACCATAATCTTTTGTTTTTTGAAAACAAATATTAGCAAAATTCATTATAATCCATTATATTCACCAGAAAATCACTTAATCACGCATAGAAAACACTCGACATAAAAATATGACGTATAAAATAATTGTTATTTCGGTCTAACTGCGTCGTGTCTCATATATTTTTTATTTAAAAGGCAAAGAAATTAATGCCCATTATGCCTAATACTTGTTTCATCGTGAACGCAATCAATTTTTTATCTGTTTTTATTTTCAGAGTATGTAGGTAGGTTTGTTTGGTTTGGGCAGCTGCGCAACTAAACACAATTTGAGGCCTTTCGTCATTGGTAACTGTATTTACCAAACTCACATTGGCTGTTACGGCTTGAGGCTACTGCACGAAAAACTTTCCGCACAGGTTGTCGAAATCGTCGTGCTATAGGATGGACTCATTGCCACCTCAGTTTATTATTCCTTTTTTGTTTTCGGAATGTATTTTTGGAAAAAAAATTTGTTAATATCGCTAATATTATTAACATTGCCAAACTATCCAATTGCAAATAATAATGTCGGAGGAACGATGTGTGTGTGAGAAATTCAGCTATTTTTATGATTTCTTCTACATCTTTAATTGTGTAGGCATTAGTTAATGGGCCATGACAACTTTAAGGATTTATTTTTGCAATATTTATTGCACTTACATATTGTGTTTTTAAATTAATATGTTATATATTGTTTTCTTTTATAAAAGTGTCAAACGAACCATAGTTTACCAGATAGTAAATGATTATTGCAGCACGTTAACATATTTAAGCTAGGATGACAGATGCACTCTGACGACTTGAACAAAATTCTTCAATATCTTATAATTTTATTGACTCTTTTATCCTTTGAGTTGGAACAGAACGGCGAATGCATTGCTACTTGGAAGTGGAAGTAGAGAATAGGTAGCTACCAGCCTATCAAAGTAGTGTAACTACTTAATACAAATTTATTAAAAAAACATCTTATTGAATTCAAATAGGGCTAAGAGGTAAAAGTTCTAAGCTCTGTAATCAAGATTTCAAAATGTTTTACAGACGATTTTCCAGCACCACCAACGAATCTACCGTGTCCTTGAGCACCACCTACGAATCTACCGTGTCCTTGAGCACCACCTACGAATCTACCGTGTCCTTGTGGCTCTTCAGATGACAAAAGATACATTTTCTCAACGCTCTTAAATCTATCTACCACTGTTGTCAATTATCTGCTGAACGGAAAAATTACTGTTTGATTGTAAGAAATGGATTTGAATAAATTAATTAACAAGTGATTTTACTACCATATTTTTGCGTACAATCACCTTGAAAGAATAATATAATATTTGCTGGCTTGCTGATTTTCATACTATTTAAAAAAAAAACTTTATCCCCGCAAAAGGACTTTCTTCAGTATCGCGGAGGCATTATGATTTGTCAGAAAACACTTGTTTCTTGCGGGATCCGTACTCGTGGCCCCGCAGCCTAAACAACTAAAAGCAAACATGAGTAACAACACAACTTTAATAAAGTTTAATCACAAAATAATAGACCATCTAACAATCAATGTTACTAACACTTTCTATAAAGCAATTTATAACATAGATTTAATAAATTTAACCTCTCATTATATTCACGAAAGTTTTATGTACATATATACATAAAACAAAAATAGATTTAATAAACTAGTAACTTACGTTGTGTAAATAACAGACGTTCCTAGTTTTTGCAGAAAGTACATGCTGCTTATACCTGTTACTCGACTCCAAACGCAATATAATTTACTTTTTTAGATCAAAGTCTTAGAAAATATGCAGGACCTATTCATGAAAAAGTTGAAAGTGTATATGAAGCCAAAATTGTTTGATAAGGGTTAATAACACTCAAAGTAGACGAATGATACAAATGTTACTACAGCATGCGAAAAGAAGACTTTTTAATGTTATGTCGAACGAGACCTGATGATGTCAACCTAACACATAACATAAGTCGAGTCAGAGTGGTTTTATTTATTACTAGCAATCTTAATTAGGAATATATTACTTATTTTCGCATGTTGAATAAAATACACATTTGCAACCTGTTAATAATTACTAATATATACCATGTAATAATTTTATTCTATGCCTCCGTATGTTTTGCGATGGAATTAATTATGGGAGGGTGAAAGAAGGATGCGCAAAATTCAAGGCAAGTACACTTAAGTTGACTGAGCTGTATCGCTCATCTATTTCGGCAATATTAATACACATGCACATTGAAAATGACATTGTAAGCGATCAATTTGATGCATGGTCAACTACACTTTTCTAATCTAAACAAATGCGGGTACGTTGCCAACTGTGGGACCTACCCTACCTACCATAACCCTAAGTAAGAATGCTTCATTGCTTAATCTTTTTCTAATAATTTATCAGCCTTTATTAAACCAACAGCTGCACAAATTCTTTTTCAAGATAGCATCTGCGCGCCCAGCGTGATGTCATTATCATTACAGCCCTTACTCCTACCTGTAATACCTCCACAGCTGTACGCAGGCCTCGCCCAAGAAATGTCAATCACACGGTTCTGAGCTACCTGCACCAATTGATTTTCTTTCGAAATTTATTTCCTTTTGAATTGACTTTCTACATAAATTGTCCTACCAGGCTGTCACTTTATCTAGTACAAATCACCCTGCGTTTCGCTTACAATTACAGGGCTGCCACTCGGGTTCATTTTCCACCGTTTATTGTCGTTTTTTTTAACTATAGAATGTTACTGATATAGCCCAACGGATCCGTAAGCTGAACTATAAGTAGCTATATATTAGTAAGTAGTGAATTTAAGTATTGTGTATAAAGTACTCCTGATTCATCTTGCAGAAGTCTAGCTGCATAAACTTTTATTCCGACAGTTTTTAGACCAATATTTCTTGATTACATAGCAAACTCGTTCCTTTTTTCTTAATCCAAAGTTTGCCGAATTAACTAAATTGAAATAAAGTGTTAAGTAAATAAAATACTGTTACAAATAAATAATCGAACGCTAGCAATCGCTATTTTTGTAGAAGTTTATTCCTTGCTATAATTTGAAAAGAAAAAGTTAAGAGGATATTAAAACGTAAATAAGTTGCTAAGAGCCGGTATATCGGATGGGCTAAACGCTCTTCACTAGTTTTACATCTGGTAAGGATCGAACTCCATTAATAATGTCAGTTACAAGGCGCAAGTTCGGCTGCATATGGAATACTGTTACCATCTCTGGGTTGGGGCTCCCCAGTGCCAGCTCCTTCCATTTGATCGCATCCAGCGTAGAGCAGATCGAATCGTCGGCGACCGAACTCTTTCCTATTGGCTTGACTCACTGGCACTACGAAAAGATGTTGCATCTCTTTGCGTATTTTATCGCATCTATCACGGGGAGTGCTACGTGGAATTGTTCGGACTAATTCCAGCAGCACAGTTTCACCATCGCACATCGCGACAAAACTCTCGCGTAACCATCCATACCATCTGGATGACTGATGGTCCACCACTGTGCGATTTAAAAGAATTTTTCTTCATCGCAAAACTTCATTGTGGAATCAACTACCGAAAGAGATTTTTCCTGACCGAAACTACTTAGGAACCTTCAAGAAAAGAGCATATTCCTTTTTAAAAGCTCGGCAACGCATCTGCGATTCTCCTGGTGTCGCAGGTGTTCATGGGCAGCGGTATTCACCTACCATCGGGTAAGCCCGTTTGACCTCTCTCTCATAAAAGAAGTTGCAATTTCAAGTGCTGATTTACCATGTGCTCGTCAGTGAAGTATGATATCGTGAGGAAACCTGCATATTTGACGAATAAAAATATTCAACAACCTTTTAAAGTCCTTTAACACGCACTGTACCCTAAATTAAAACATGACGTTTTAATTTATGAGTACGTATGCCCACTGATCGTTAAGCTTTATTGAGATTCTGAGAGTATTGTTAACCTCAGATGAACAGAATGTAGAGAGCAACGGAAATTAAATTCATCTTGTCTGATTAAATTTCTTATTTCTATTACCTTAAGCATTTGTATTTTGCGTTGAACATAGAGAGGTATTTTAGAAATATTAATGTAGTTAAGTTAGAAATACGGGTAGGATTCACAAGAGTGTCGCAGGCCTGGATGTTTACAAATTTAAGACATTAAAGCAGGCTCAGATTGGAAGTATCATTTTGATTTTACGTAACCTTGTGCTCAGATTTACCACGTGCTCGGCGGTGAAGGAAAACATCGTGAGGAAACCTGCATGTCTGAGAAATAAGAAATAAAAATCGAAGACATGTGAAGTTCGCCAACACGTATTGGGGCAGTGCGGTGGACACTTCCTTGCCCTAAAACCCTCTCAGAAATGAGGGGAGGCCTGTGCCCAGCCGTGTGACGTATATAGGCTGTAACTTTACTTTACTTTGTGCTCAGATCCATTAAATGTTACGTAAAATAATGATTAAGAGTATACTATCTACTCCTAATAATTATTATATGTCACTTTTATCTACAAATTTATCGAATAACTTTTTAGTTTTGTTTGGAGGGCGCTGTGCATATGAAAAATATCACCTTTACACACAAATTTTAACATGACTTTATGTCGGCCATTGCATTTTTATCATCCGTGTTAGCAGATGTTTTACACACATCCCCTTTATTTTTGTTTGTGGAATAATATCTGTACGACTCATTTTTTGTTATAGAATATTTTTTATTATAGCTAATTCTATAACACACATATTCGTATATTATGTTATGTAAGACTCGGATAAAAAGGTACGCTATGTGTTTATTTAGGTTCTAAATCTAAAGCATAGATTACAATGCGCTATTGCAGTTAGACTACTTGACAACTGTAATGCGGGTCCTAAGTTCGCATACAAAAAGGACATAAAAGAACAATTTCCAAAATCGCCCTGTGCAATAAAAACATCGTACATACACGACAATTAATTATCTATTTTATTATATTTGTTGCAAATACTTCTATAATATGGACTAGCTGTATGCCAAAATGAACATTAAAAATGTATTTTATTCGACTTATAACATTAATCGCCGCCATCTTCGCCAAACTGCATGTGGTGTACGAAAATTACTAGGGACGCCCAATCGATTATAATCGAATGTTCTTAAATATTTTTATAAATGCGCATGTGTAATTATATCTGAGCGTGCATTTGAATGCATCGACAAATTCACATTAATAGTATCTAAAATTATGAGCTTCGCAGGATTTTATTATCACATTACTATCACCATTATAGTCCACCATTATTAGCAATATTACAGACTAAGTTTAACGCAGAGAAACACCGAGCATAGCCCTCTTCAAAGCTCGTTGAGCGACTTTGAGTGCCCTCATACGGCCAGCAGTGAAGCACCACGTCTCAGATCCATAAGACTTTACTGGCAACACGTACTGGTTGCACAATCTCGTTTTAAAGTTTTGAGATATACCTGACGAGAAGATAAGTCGTGTGATTTCTCGAACGCTGCCCAGCCGGATTGAATCCGTCGATTGACCTCTCAGTCGAAATTGGACATACTCGTCAACAACTTCGAGCTTAGTGCTCCCAACTACTACCGCCATAGATGTGACATAGACGTTACATTTGATCAGAAACGTGAAACATTTTAGTTTTTTTTACGTTTAGCTTAATGGATGGCATTAATTTTGATATAACAGATATATACTTCAACTATGGGATTTACCAGGATAATACGGAACACATATTTACTTTCGCACACCCGCCGGAAATTAGTCGAATCCACTTAGTTTGTATACATAGTTCGTGTGAGATGGAAAATCTATTTATGCCCTATTGTCTGTCTCTAGTCTCTAGTCTTTGATATTAATATGAATATATTGAAATTCTTTTACAATTTTTAATAATATTTATTATCTGAAGTGAGCAGACCGTAAAGATATCCAGACTGTCAACAAAGCCGGGGCGACCTACTCATCCTACGGGAGAGCTTTTATTAAAATTCTCTCTCGCTTTTATCGAAGGAAATAACTTTGTTACAAGGTTTTTTCTCACGAATTCCAGTTTTTCATAAAGTTTTTTTACTTCAAGTCTAAAACTTAGTGACGAAGCGTTAGATAATAAACATCACAAAAACCTATGCACGTCTCCCATCATCATTGCAGCTATTTTATCCAACTCCTAAAAAAGAGGATAAAATTCGACCGTATTTTTTTGTTTTGTTTTTAATTTAAGTACCTACTGTAACTGTTTCGAATATATTGAAATTATCATATTCCTCAGTCCACTAAAATGGATGAAAAATAAACGTTCACAAAAACAATAGCCGACTTCATAGAACTTTATAGAATAAAGTAATTTCACGTGTTTAATTCAGAGCTAATTCTTCCATGCACTACTTCATTACACTTCTTGGCACCGACTTCAGAATCTGAAATTAATTTTTATTGTTGTTTTTTTTTTTAATTGGCTTTTCGTTTTTGTTAAAAGTTATTATATCCACATAATTTTAGCGCGATCGATTAGAAGTCATGATATTTTCAATCCATATTTCCGTTGACTCTTGTGGGACGAAATGGGACGGTATTTTCTAAATAAAGCGATACATGGCGTCCATTACAATCACATAAAATAAATAGGTGATTAGCAACGTTGGTGTACTAAATACTAATAAATAACGAAACATCTACTAAAAGTTTTGTATGACCAGTTTATAAATAAATTCAGTTATTCCTAGCTAGAGCAAGTGGATTTGTAAGCGAAAATGGGTGTAAAATCATCCGTTAATGTTCGCTACTCATCTCTGAATTTATGATAAATAGCGTCATATACCTAATCTTTTTTACACTAAACGAAAAATATTCAGACACGCAACAGGCAAAAACGCCACAGCTGCGGGGCGTCTGCTCTGCGATAATATAGTCTGTACTGCGATCGTCAATCTACCTGGTCCGCGTGACAATTAACGCACTTTTCATATGCACACGGCCACGGTACGGTCGCCGTGCCGTGTAAAGTAGTAATATATGACCAACAATGAGAACTTTCACATGGCACGGCGACCGTGCCGTGACCGCGTGTCAGCCGTCCTTATCCACTGTAATCACGGTTTTGACGCGGCAACCGTCTTTATAGTCTTGTATGGACTTATATAGACGCGTTCACATGAACATGGGCGCGGTACGACATTGCGAGCGCAAACGCCATTTGACAGGCAAATTGACGAGAATGTCTGGCGCAATCGATGTTGATGTGTTGATCTCGCTAGTTGAAGCGCGTCCTACTTTAAGGGATAAAATTTTTTTTTAAATCTATAAAACCATAGTGTCTTATAAAAACAGGAACGAGACAAAAGAAGCGTGGAAAGAAGTATGTATAGGATTAAATAGTAGTTTCGAAAAATTAGATGATAATGAAAAGAATACGAATATTTTTGACATTTGCCAAGGGACCGCCCCTATATTTGATACAAAATAGTCAGTCAATATGTTTCGTATATTGTTAGGTGTAAGTCCTCCGCGTGACTGGGTTTGTCTTGGGACATCTAGTCCTGTAATAAAATCTGTGTCCTCCACCTGGTAACCATCTCGATCACGAACAAAGTTGTGTAGTACAACGCAAGCTTTGACGATCGCGACTGCAAAATCTGGTTTGATGTTAATTGGTCTGTGGAATATTCTCCATTTATTAGACAAGATGCCAAAGGTGCATTCTACATATCTGTGAGCTCTGCTTAGGCGGTAGTTAAAAATTCTTTTTTTAATTGCAAGATTACATCCACCGTACGGACGAAGTAAATGTTGCTGAAGTGCAAATGCTTCGTCACCAACTAGGAAATATGGCACTTCAACGTCTTGTATTCCGCTAATACATTTTTAGTAGGTAGATCATTTCTTATGATTGATTTTCACAGCGATGATCTCTTAAATATTGAAGAGTCGCAATCTTTACCGTAACTTCCTATGTCCACATAGAAAAAGCGGTAGTTTGTGTCTGCTAACGCCATCAAAACTATTGAGGAGTATCCTTTGTAGTTGTAGTACATTGAGCCAAGTGGATTAATAATTCTAATATGTTTCCCATCCACTACACCAATGCAATGCGGAAAATTGGCTCTTTTTTCGAACTCTTCGGAAATTTTTTCCCACATCTCTTTACTAGGTGTAGGCTTGCAGTCCGGTAGCATAAAACGCCAAATTCTAAAACATACTTCATTTACTATCTTGCTTACTGTTGAAATGCCAAGTCTGTAGTTAAGATGTAGGTCTGTGAAAGTACACCCGCTAGCTAAGTACCTGAAACAAAAAATAAACAATAAATACTTACCATGGGATCAGAGCAACGTTATAGTGATGCTGTATAGCATTTGTATTTTTTTCTACTGTTTCCAGGTAACCGAGATTCTTATCACAAATAATTAAACAAAGAAAAGTTTGTAAAAAAAAGGGAGCCGGTGCTGCTACTATACTAAAATACGTTTATTTTGATCAATTACAGTTTTTAAACAATTTTTTTGTGAACGTCCTATAGAGAGTAGCCTACGTACTGATCGGGTCGAAAAACTTTCAAGAGTGAATAATGTTGAAGACAGTACGGAAAGCAATTGTAGCAGCCAGTTTAAATCACCACCACCGCCTCAACAACAGCTCGGTTCACGTAAACGAAAGATATATGAAATTGACAAAAATCGTTACATATTTTAGAGAAGCCAGAGGACCGGCATTTGAGTTTTTTTAAAGGAATAATACCTTCATTGTCATCATTCAATGAAGACGAAATAATTAATTTCCAAATGGGAATATTACAACTAATAACGACCATTAAACAAAGTCGTCTAAATGCACCGCAACTTCAATCTTTTACTACCCAAGTATCCCACCCGACACTATCTCAATCGCCGTTACCTGGTCCATCTAGAATTTACTATGAACCTCAAGGAATACAAAAACAAGCAGAAGGAAATATGATATCACCAAGTACACGTCAATATTATGAGCACTTCTATTCCGAAAATCCGGCTTCGAACGACTCTCAATCATCCTACGCATGCTCCGACTTATCTGAGATTGATTTTGCCAACTGATATATATCAAATTGTCAATTAACATGTTTTCTAGATTTTACTAAAATTAAAGGGTATTAATATTTTACTTAGTTTGTTTACTTACCTAATAGTAACTGCCAACATTTCAACAGGCTTGATGCAGTCCCTTACAATGCTTTGATGCTGCAGAGCGTCTTTTAGACGTCCATGTAACTCATGAAATGAGCTCTTTGACATCCGAAAATAGATGAAAAATTTATCCTCATGTTCTCGAAGATCTATAAACTTTGTGTAAAAATCTCCCTTTTCCTTTCTCAAAGTATTGTGCGGATATGTCCAATATATTCTTTGACGTATGTAATGAAGTGGACGCTGACGACGTCGATACAATAGGAGTAAGGCTATCTTTTTTTGTTCCATGATAAAAGAATTTGTCGTTCCCCAAAATTCTCGATAATACTGCGACTACCATAGCCGGCGACCGTGTGTATACCATATACATGAGAAAGAGCTAGCACGGTTGCACGGCACGGTGACCGCGCCGTAACCGGATACATGTGAAAAGGCCTTATTGACTACTTTCAACCATCAAGCCATCCTTTTCATGATTCACTGAAGGTTGGCCCTGAAATAGAGGATGTTGTGTCATGTTTAGATGATGAAACAGATGAAAATTTCTGTGAAAATGACATTGGCCTTTTTAATTTTAGTACCTGGTTGACCGAGCTTTGCTCGGTATTTTTCGCTCGGTATTTTAATTTTTTTTTTATTTTATAGAGTAGGGTGACAAACGAGCACACAGTCCACCTGATGGTAAGTGGTTGCTGCGGCCCACAGACATCTACATCTATCCTCCATTATAAATCAAAATGCAGATGCGTTGTCACTCTTGAGGACTAAGATGGAATGCCTCGTTTCCAGTAAAAATGGTCTCCGATTCTCTACTCTCACCATACGAAATACAGCAGCATTAAGCTACTATTTCACGCTGGTATTCTGTGAGAGCGTGGTCCTTCCCCGGTCGAGCCGACCCATTCTTGCTACAACTATACTGCTAATATAACTACAGCATGGCTCTATCACGTAAAAAAATTTTTTGATTCGTGTGTTTTGGAAATTATATTTAGATACAAATTACATACTGATGAAATACGAATAATATTTTTTGATCGTAGCGACCTAATAGAAAAAACTGAACTGGTATTTGATTAAAAAATCATGAGTGCAATTAATTTAATTTAAATTTTCGTGTTTTTAAAAAATACTAAAAAAAGGGATCGAAAAAATAGATTTTCTCAAAAAAGAAAGGAACTTGAAAAAAATTTTTAAAATGGTCGGTCGGCCGGTCTGGGCTCGAACCATGGTATTACGATTTTGTGACTACCCATTATACCAATTAAGCTATTTGTAATCATTAATAAACCGTCAAAATTTACCTTTTTATTCTAACGATATTATAGCAGTTTTTATTGCCTAAAAACACGGACAAAAAGACATTTTCTAAAAATAAATCCTAGCTAGATCGATTTATTGCCCCCGAAACTCCCTGCACACAAAATTTTATGAAAATCGTTGGAGCCGTTTCCGAGATTCCGATTAAATATTTATATATATACAAGAATTGCTCGTTTAAAGGTATAGGATACGTAACTAGAAACTAACATAATAATCATTGTCATGTTATTTTCAAGAATATTTTTTGCCTTTAATAACAGTCTAAATGTCACCATCATCGTCGTCATCATTATTATTACTGCCTTTCACAAGTCCACAGCTGAAAATAGGACTCGCTCACAATAGTTACAAAGCAAGGTCCTAAGCCTAAATGGACTCCCTGTTTGTATCATCAGCTCATCTCTAGTAATATATAAAATATAATGGCTCATTTTCGAGCATGCAAAAGAGAGGGACGTGCAAATTCAATAAATCAAAATAAAATAAAAAATACTCTCTCACATGCATGTAAGTTCTTCTTGGTTCGTGTAATAAAATAGCACACACAATCCCACTTCATGTTGTTTAAACGAAACAAATTGTGTTACCCGTAGAATCGATATCTGAAACCATGATAGATCGCTGAAACCATTTTTTGTTTTATAAATGTCTAAACACTCAGATTTTAAAATAGTTTTTGTTACCTGTACCAACTTATCACTGTATTTTACATACCTCATGTTAATATTAATATCTTATAATACTAGATTATTAAGTTCTTTGATACTGGCACAGTTGTAGCGGATTCTAATCCAGCAAAGAAAAATTGTTAATATATCTAACAAAATATGTTTGGATTTTTATCCATTTGTAATTTTTGCACACGAACTGCCACCACGATTTTTTTTGATATTTTCCAGGAATCATGGTGGCGGTTTATACGCACATATTTAATTTTATGCTTAAACTAGTTTTGAGCCCTTTCCTGAGTGCATTATGTACCTACATTCACAGGCTTAGTCGTAGGAAAGTTTTTTGTACTTTATTTATTGTGAAGAAGTTTTAAAAATGATTCAACCCGTGTTTGATCTAAGTTAATATTTTATTGATAAAACGTAAACTTAGATGAAAATATAAGTCATTTTCTCAAGTCAGTTGCCAAATTCACCCCTGTTGAATAAATACTACTGTCTCACGTGTGGTTTAGTAATTTAAACAGGAATTAACATACGAATGTACATACCGAATAAATTAAATTATAAATAAAATTAATTTCACGTTCATCGCCTATAAAGGCGATATTATAAAATACAACATGTTTTTTTAACCTTTTGTTTATATTTTTTGCATATATGTATATCTTTCACAAATTAATAGGTTTTTACACCCACTAAATTTTCGAGAATGTACCAGTAACTTATTGATCACTTGGTATTTCATCATCAGTTGATCAACAGTCTCGACTGTTAATTTTAGATTGCAACGTGCGTTGGAGAGGAAATATAAAGAAAAATTAAGATAATTTAGTTTTAACTAGATTAGAATAAGCCGGCATACCTCACTACCTGTGAAAAGGGTCTCAAGTTCACTGTATTCACCATACATAACACAGCAGCATTAAGCTGTTATTTTATACGGGTATTCTGTGAATGTGTGATCCTTCCTCGGGCAATATAGCTTCAGCAAGTCTCTAACATGTAAAAAAATTGACTCAGACCGAGTTTTGTTATATTCCTTGAGGGAGGCCCGTGCTTAAAAGTAGACACGTGAAGGGCAGTAGAATTGATGATGATAAAGACTACAAAATTTTAATGGTGGGGAAAATAGGCAATACATTTTTAATAACGTAAACATTTGGAATATATTATACACGTGGTAGAGCCATGCTGCAGTTATATTAGTAGTATAGTTGTAGCACGAATGGATCGGCTCGACCGGGGAAGGACCACGCTCTCACAGAATACCAGCGTAAAATAGTAGCTTAATGCTGCTGTGTTTCGTAGAGAGTAGAGAACCGGAGACCCTTTTTAGTGGAAACGAAGCATTCCATCTTAGTCATCACGGGTGACCACGCATCTGCATTTTTATTCGTAATAGCGCGATGGCTGCTAAGTATAGTGAGTCAACTACAAAATTCAAATTTTAGAGGAGCGCCAGTCAAAGATTAATTGTTTATAAATTTTTCCGTTTTTGTACTAGAATGTTGATTTTTTTATGTTTGTGTTATTTTAAGATTTGAGACACTTATACAATAAAATAGTAGACCTGTTTTAGTGAGTTTCCAGGATAATGTAGTTGGCTTAGTGTACATCATATAAATCATGGCCTATAATGAGCTAACTGTCACATACACTCGTTTACAATGTATTTGAATATTCACCATATCTTTAGGAAAAAGTATTAGGTTTATAAATACATAAATACAGTACTGTAATTTATTTTCTTGGACTAGTAATCCGACGTTGTATCTACAGTTTCAAGGATAATAAATTAGTTGACTCATTATACACCGATTTTTACGTCCGAAATCGGTTCGGTGAAGTAGCAGTAAATTGATATATCTGCAAATTAAGCAAGCTTTTAGCTTGTTAATTTTTGATACAAAGGAAAATAACCATGTTTTTTATTTTTAATTATTTATTGAAACATATTCAATTAACAATCAAGTAGTTAAACTTTTTTATATTTTCCATAAAACAAAGAAATTTAAATTTCTGTCTTGAATAAAGGTAGAAAACAAAATTATATTTATGTGCGTTAAAATTAAAGGTCTTATTTATCTTCCTAATCAGATAATTAATTAATTTTTGGAAGTACTTATTTTAACAAAATTCAGTAAAATAAAATATATTCAGGAAAAAACAATATCTAAGTAGATAAATCAGGGTTTTTTCAGTCAAATTTTTCTGGGGCAGTATAAACAAAGTTAAAACTTATCGAGAGGGTTCTAAGGAACATTGCTTTACAAACAGATATTCTTTTTATCTCTGCATTTTCATTTAATGTCAACCATGATAAATGATATTTAATAGTGTATAGCCGCTTGGAATTGTCAGAACAGTTAAGTTCTTAGAATGTACAAAACTTCTAATAGTTTATAATCGAAAAATAATGTGATTATTTACTGTCATTGTTATAATTTAAATAAGCTAATGTAACGAAAAACTTAATTTACTTACCATTTTTATGAAAAGATGTCATTAACTCATTATTTTCAAAAATTTCGTGTTCGTTATTTTTGTCTTCTGAGTATCTAGCATTTTGTTGTGTTATTTCCATGCTTATTTAAATTTAAACACAACAATTTTTAACTTAAATCTAATATAATGACCGTAATACACACACCTCAATTCCAGTCCAGTGTGCACATGTCGCTTAAAGTACCCCACCCGCGTCCAACGTTTACTGAATTCGAGTAGTTACCTTAGAATACGCCGTATGGGAATTTTAAATTCCACAACATAAAACAGTATGGTTTATGCTGTGGACGTTAGATTATTTTCAAGAATATTTACGCATTTTAGATTTTTTCAATATAGTCTGATAGATAATATATTTTTACAATCAATACCATCAAAACCTGAAAATACCTAAAAATGTTAGATGACTCACTATACTTAGGAGCCATCGAGCGGATAGATGTAGATGTCTGTGGGCCACAGAAACTACTTACCATCAGGTAGACTGTGTGCTCGTTTGTTACCCTATTCTATAAAAATACTATCCTCTTACTTTTTTCTACCGCCAACACAGAGTTTGCATTCATGCTTTGGTGTTTTTTGTGAGTTCCTCAGACGTGACAACGCATCTGTATTCTTCTCTGTTTCAAGTTTACTGCAGGTGTCTATAGACAGCAGTAGTAAGTGGATTTTCTGTCAAGAATTTCAGAATCGTATAGCTTTAATTCTTATTTAGACTTCAGATGTAAAGAACACAGCTAAGCGACGTGGAGCGGTACCGAAAGTACGAGACGAGTGAGGCTTATCCTTTTTCTAAGTGTAACGATTATGGAAAATGGTCTCTACAACTAAGGAAGACCAAGCCCATTAGTATCTTTACCGGTTTAATTAAGATGACTGGTTCTCTAGACCGAATTACGGTCACGGCAGCCAGTTTTAGGCCAGTTTCGGAGACGAGCCATCTACCGCAGTACAGTATTTTAGAGCCCAAATTCACAACTCACAGTCACAGGTTCCTTCCTTATTTACTCACTTTTTTGCGATGATACGGCAAGCCGACACAACCGGAGAGAGTAGACGAAGGACTAACTGCTTTACGTACTTTCCGAGGCGCTAAAGTGATACACCATTACTTATAGCTCCTACTGACAATTGTTTGACAAAAAAAAAACAATAATTAATTTTGCCCTGACCCGGGATTCAAACCTGGGGTCAGCAATCTCGTTTACGACTTCTAAACCAAAGAGCTAGTCAAGATAACTGGTATTACTGATGGATTAAAAAGTTTTTTTATACATGTAAGGGGGACAAATGAGCATATAGTCCACCGCATCCTTAGATGCTGTGGCCCATAGACTCCTCGATTAAGGATCAAAATGTAGAAGCGTTGAGGAATTTTGGTTATCTGCATTTACCGCGTGAAATACAACAGCAGTATGCTGCTATATTGCTCAGGTATTTGGTGTGTAAAGTTTCCAAGTAATTCCAAGATATGAAAGGGCGGTATCATGAGGAGTGAATCATTTTTAGTTACGAACTTTTAAAGCAAGTTAAATTATTTCCAACAGGGCAGTTTGTTAAATGGCGAAATGATAATTTTGTTAAAGCCGCTTACATTTTTCTTTGTATTTGTTGCGGAAAACGCAGATCTGAGCTACGTGCATTCTTAAAATTCTCGCATGTTTTTTTTGCCGAAGCGGGGTAAGTGTCACTGCCTATTAACAATTGTAGCACCAGCGGATTTGCAGGTGCGTTTTCGGCATTTAAAAAAATAAGATCATTTACTGAAGGTTTCTAGTCCTAGTCCTAGTTCCTAGTCGTATTTGATCCTAATTATAACATAGTAGTTGTCTGACAAGCTCTTTGAACGGTGCTGTTTTTCGCGATGTGCAGTGTTAGTTCTAATGCTGGAATCTATCAGAACAAAATATCCTATAAACACTTCCCGGATAAATACGATAAAAAAGCAAAGGGATGCAACTTCTTGTCATGTCTCACCGGGTATTACCGGTACGAGGCTGCAACTCGAGAACATTTCTTTGCCATCGGTTGTCCATTGCCACTTCACCTTATTTTTTTCTTTATAGTTAACTTTCAAAAGTGTAGGATTTATATGATACGTAGGACATGAATCTTTCCCGTTATAGGTAAGTTCACTTCATTGATTCTTTGTTTTTCTTAACGTGTAGAAGAATCTAAATTTTAAATATATTTAGTTTCTTCTACACGTTAAAATAAAAAATAAAGAACTACAAAGAAAAGATAACTTGAAGAATCGCTTCTTGAAGCGTTTAATAGATCACACTTTAAAGCCTTTCGCTAATGGCGTGACGCAGTTTGTCGACGACAGTTCACGCTCACGTAATGATCAGACCGAAGATATTTTCTCGTCCGCACTAAAAAGTGTGCGTTATGGTTCTTATTATTAATAGCGCAGTTTATTTAAGTCCCATTGTTGGAATTTTTTTAAAGATAAACCGCGGAACGAAGGACTTCTCACTTTCTTAAAAAGTATCATTACTTATTTTTGTGAATTAAATAAATATTTGTATTAGTTTCACAGTATGTATTTTAAACTATCATTATACCAATTATAAAACTAACCGGTTTACCTCACGGCATAATCAGATTAATATATAATATATGTTAATGCATCACTGAGAGATTTTTATTTGGAAAAAATAACAACAAGCGCAAGTATAAATTTTATCTAAAACTCATGTTCTTGAATAGTCGTAGTACTGAAACAAGCAGCAGAGTTCTATCCTTTAGAGCATCAATGAGATAGATAATAGCTTAGCAAGTGCTGATTTACTACGTGCTTGAAAGTGAAGAAAAATATCGTGAGGATATAAATACGAAAATGTGAGCAATACAGAGAACTACAAATAGAAGTCCGCCAGCATGGGGTAAATGGAATTTCCACATTCATTAATGCTAATGGGAAACTATAAAAATTTATGGGGCCCGATATAAAACCCCCGAAAAAAAAAAACGAACGCAGTACCCGACTATAGGACGTAAAAAGATTATTACACAAAACCAAATACCAGAGCAATATAGCAGCATACTGCTGTTGTATTTCACGCCATGAGTGCAGATAACCGAAATACCTCAACGCTTCTAAATTTTGATTCTTAATCGAGGATAGATGTAAATGTCTATGGGCCACAGCATCCACGGATGCGGTGGACTATGTGCTCATTTCTCTCCCTTACATGTATAAAAATTTTTTTAATCCATTAGTTATACCAGTCATTTTAATTACCTCGTTCGTTTAGAGGTCGTAAACGAGATTACTCGTCCCGGGTTCAAATCTCGAGTTGTGCCAAACTTAAAATTTGGGTTTTTCTGTTCAAAAACTTGTCACTAGCAGCTCAGAGTCAGAAGACGGTGTTTCACTCCCGTGCCTCGGAAAGTACGTAAAGCTATTAGTGCTGCGCCTAAAATCTCTCCGGTTGTGTCAGCTTGCCGTCCCATAGGAAAATCAGAGTGTGGGAATAGAAAGTGAATCTGTGATAGCACGTACATTTGGGCTCTATAATATTGTCCTGCGACAGATGGCTCGTCTCCGTTGTGACTGGCCGTCGTGACCGAAATTAGGTTTCGAGGACCAGTCATCTTAATTAAACCCGTAAAACATACTACTAGACTTCGTCTTCCACAGTTGTAGAGGCCATTCTCTATAATTGCCACCTTTGGCAATAGGATAAGCATACTATCATTCGTCTTGCACTTTCGACACTGCATCCCGTCGCTTAGCTGGGTTCTTTACATCTAAAGACGTAGAATTAAAGCTATACAATTCTGAAATTCTCGACAGAAAATGCACTTACTACTGCTATCTATAGACACCTACGGTAAACTTGAAACAGAGAAGGATACAGATGCGTTGTCACCTCTGAGAAACTCATATAAAACACCGAAGCAAGAATGCAAACTCTGCATTAGCGACAGAAAAAAGTAAGAGGATAGTATCTAACTTCACGAACTTCCAGACACGCTACTGAGCCACCTCAGGCATGTCTTAACAACTCGTCACTCCCCCTAGTGGGGAAGTGGCATACTACAACATTATTGTAAGTAATGCTCACCTATTTTTTTTTCAATGCAAAATAATTTTGAGCAATGATAAATCAACCCGGAAAAGTTTTCAAAACTTTTAGTTAAACTCTTAATTTCCAATTTTTCCTCACATTTTTTTCCATTGAAAGTGAAATTTTATATAATGTTTATTTTGATTCGAAATGAAATCGCAGTGGATATTACGTTCAAGTGTGTCCGGTACACTACGATATGGCGGACGGCAATTTTCATTTGTTTTTTCGCGCCTTTTTGCCGTTGGAGCTTTAAAATTAAGTAATTTTTAGTAAATGTGAAGAAGTTTATATGATCCTCGTTTTTTATGAATTTGTTAATTAGGGAGTTTTATTAAGTAAGAAATATTTTCAAAAATATAAAAATAAGTCCCAGAGCTTGGTTATGGGTGATGCATAGATTTTATGGGTGATTATTTCGATTAATGGAAATGAAAAGTAAAAAAAAAATACGTTAACGTACTTCATAAAAAACGGCCATTTCATAGGTAAAAACATAATATTGCTCTAAAGGGGATATTTATCATAGTCGTGCTTGGCAAGCGAGATGGCAACCGCAGTTTTAGTCGTTATTAGGGAGACGCTGATGCTCATCTCCTGATTTGTTAAGACACCCATGGAATGATAGAGTGTAGTGGATAATCTTACACTGCCTATATAACATGAACAATCCTTACTCAGTTTCGAATTCCGAATTCTAAATTTATCACGAATTAAAAAAAAAAAACGTATTCCCCATGATCACTCCTCACACATTTGCCAACCTCGTTCCGCGTTTGTCTGATCAGTGAGGTTAGCCTAATTTCTACCTATATAATCAATAACGATTATAGAACAGCGTAAAAATTATTGAAGCAAACGCAAAGTGAGGTGACGGTCTTATTAACTTTATAGAGCATCTGTGTATCTAATTTAATGTAATTATTGCGCAAAAACAAAATATATAGAATCGATGAAAAAAATATCAAAAAGACTAAATCACGAAATAAATAGTAGGCTGTGAGACAGTCCATCTTAGTCCTCAGAGGTGACATCGCATCTGTAGTCTTCATTGAATGAAGTTGGTTGCAGGTATCCATGGGCTGCAGCAACGACTCACGAACAAGTTACACTGCAAGTGCGTTTATTACTTCAGTTTTTAGAAACAGATTTCAAAATAAAACCGTGTGATGATCTTATCAAATTAAAGGGCTTATAATTTTAAGTCATATTAAGAACACGTTTTACAAAATAGGTTTATTTTCAACTTAAACATTAAACATAATGAAACAGTTCAAGCGCTCGCAGCCGCCCTTGCCAGTGCCCGAGTAGGCAACTTTATAGTTGGACGAACATTGTTTTGTCACAATATGTCCCAATTTAGTTCTGATTCACTCGATTATTAGGGAGGTCAGTTAACGATTTTGTTCGACTTACAAAAGAAGAAGAGTAAAAATACGGCTATTTATCTTTCTGGTATGTATGTTACACAATAACTACGTCACTTTGAACGAACTAATTTTATTAAGTAGCCTATATAATGATTCCTTATATTAACGCGAACACTACACACGCCAGTAAAAGCACCGTTCATCCGCACGATACATTGAGTACCTATTATTAGATTGTTCTATTGGGCAGAGCACGGCGATATTGTCTGCTTATATTACCATAAGCACAAAGATCGGAAAATGAATAGAAACTGTGACGTTTTCACATTTGTGCCTATTATCAAATAAAATACTACTTAAATATTAAAAAAACCAGTATACAACTCAAAGGTAGAAACTGCTTGTTTAGTCGTGCATAAAGTATACAACCAGGGATGGGAACATTTTGCCGGACTTTGTCTCTCCATCAGATTACAATGTGAGTGACTTCTGTTATGTTAAGCCAGTACTTTCGGCCACGTATTGTTATATCACCGATTACGGTCAGGTGGGATAGTAGTCAAACACTGGCTTCTAAAAGACCTACGGCTCAGTATACAGGCAGTAGGCTGCATATTGTATTAAGTCACAGGGACGTAGACTCAATAATATACTTGTAAAGAACTAGTCCAGAGAGCGAAAAATAAAAATGATTAAGGTTCAATAAGAAAAATCTTACTCCATAAATTATATTATTGTAATCCCCAGTTTTAATCAAAAGTTAATAGGAACGAAAATGGGATATTTATTTTGTCTGCTTCAGTTATCAATCAATAAAATTGTTATTTACGTTTTAAACTAAGCATTTGAAGATATTAAAATGACTTTATTATAAATTATACTGAAGTGTTTGTACCATAGAGCTACGATGGCTATCCGAGTACAGAACTAGAGATCAAAACCTATCCAACTGCAGAGAGGTGTAAGACAGGGTGACGTTATGTCCCCGAAACTCTTCACCGCTGCATTGGAAGACGTTTTCAAGCTACTGGACTGGAAAGGATACGGTATTAACATCAATGGCGAGTACATCACTCACCTTCGATTTGCCGACGATATAGTCATTATAGCAGAATCGCTGGAGGACTTAAGCACTATGCTTAATGACCTCAATAGTGGCTCCCAACGGATAGGTCTTAAGATGAACATGGACAAAACAAAGATCATGTTTAATGTCCATGTCACACCTATGCCGGTAGTTGTTGGGAGCACTATGCTCGAAGTTGTTCACGAGTACGTTTACCTGGGACAAATAGTCCGACTAAGTAAGTCCAACTTCGACCGAGAGGTCAATCGACGGATTCAACTCGGCTAGGCAGCGTTCGGGAAATTACGACATATCTTCTCGTCAGGTATACCTCAATCTCTAAAAACTAGATTGTACAACCAGTGCGTGTTGCCAGTGATGACTTACGGATCTGAGACGTGGTCCTTCACTGCTGGCCGTATGAGGACGCTCAAGGTCGCTCAGCGAGCTATGGAGAGGGCTATGCTTGGAGTTTCTCTGTGTGATAGACTCAGAAATGAGGATATCCGCAGTAAAACCAGAGTGACAGACATAGCCCAACGGATTAGTAAGCTGAAGTGGCAATGGGCCGGCCATATAGCTCGAAGAACCGATAACCGATGGGGAAGAAAGGTTCTTGAGTGGCAGCCTCGTACCGGTAGGAGTAGTGTAGGGTGACCCCCCACTAGATGGAGTGACGACCTGGTAAGATATGCAGGAAGTCGAGGATGCAGGTGGCTCAGGACCGTGCTTTGTGGCATTACTTGGGGGAGGCCTATGTTCAGCAGTGGGGTTGTGAAGGGCTGTAATGATGATGATGATGATGATAAATTATACACCCATCCCAAGCTTAACCTACAAAACCTTAAGTAACTTGTCAAAAATCAAAGTTCATGAGAGAATTCCTTCATCATCTTTAGACCTAAATTCCGTTATAAGCAAATCTAAAAAATATTACCTGCTGAATTTACTATTTAGTGTTCCTTTTCTAGCTTTACTTTAGTTCCACGTTTCCAATCTACCTTGTTATTTGATCCATTTTTAGGGTTCCGTAGTCAACTAGGAACCCTTATAGTTTCGCCATGTCTGTCTGTCCGTCCTCGCTTAATCTCTGTGACCGTTAGCACTAGAAAGCTGAAATTTGGTACCAATATGTGTATCAATCACGACGACAAAGTGGTAAAATAAAAATTGGAAAAAAATGTTTTATTAGGGTAGCCCCCCTATATGTAAAGTGTTATTTAGTATTAATTATAATAGCATTGCTAATTACCTATTTATTGAATGTGTTCGTAATGAAAGGAATGTGTTACGGCAAACACTAAATTCATATGGGTTGAGCGCTGGTTTGATACAGGCATTAAGGTCTCTTTATAGGGACTGTAGTGCTTGTGTCAGGATCAATGGGATCTACTCGGACTGGTTTGGCATCCAAAAAGGTGTCAGACAGGGCTGTGTAGCTTCCCCTTGGCTGTTAAACCTATTATTTATGGACAGGTGTTTGCAAACTTTGAAAGATGAAGAATGTGGGTTAAGAATGGGCGAGTTAACCGTCAAATGCCTTTTGTATGCCGATGATCAAGTCATATTTGCATCATCGGCGGCTGAGTTGCAAACGATGGTTACATTAATGAACTGGGAATTAAAAGAAAGGGGAATGAATGTAAATGCAAGTAAGACGAAAGTGATGGTTTTTGAAAGCGAAGAAAGCAAAACGGTATGTGAGATAAGAATAGAAGGAGAGTTAATTGAGCAAGTGGATGAGTTTGTGTATTTAGGATGTGTATTTAGCAGGGATGGTAGATATGATAGGGATATAGAACGACGAGTAAATGCAGGGAATAGAGTGAATGGGGCACTACACTCTATTATGAAGAACCAAAATGTGTCAAAAAAGGCACGTATGGTAATTCATAATGCTGTGTTAGTCCCTACTTTAATGTATGGTAGTGAAAGCTGGGTGTGGCAGAAGAAGCACGAAAGTAGAATAAATGCTGTAGAAATGCGGTCTTTAAGGAATATGCTAGGGTTAAATATTAATGACAGGGTGAGGAATTGCGTGATAAGAGATAAATGTGGTATGCAAGATAATGTTGTGACCAGGATTAAGAAAGGAATGCTTCGGTGGTTTGGTCATGTAGAAAGAATGAATGAGGAAAGAGTGACAAAGCAAAATTATATGGCAGATGTGAACGGCCGAGTCGAGACGGGACGCCCTAGAAAAAAGTTTATCGACTAAATTGGCGATATTTTTAAAATGGGCCACGTTAGAAGTACCCTTAACCGACGAGCATGTATGCGAAGATATATGGATGTAAAGGAGGCGAAAGGGGTATATCAGGATCGTGCCAAATGGAAGTCCGTAGTCTCTGCCTACCCCTCTGGGTGACAGGCGTGAGTGTTTATGTATGTATATATATTGGGTAGTGAATATTTTTACTTCACTATTATTACACGGTTAGTATAATATAATAAGTAAAGATGAATCAACAGAGTCCTCCAAGTTGCTCCAGTTTGGATGTCCAATGTGCATCACATCATGGTTTATTGTTTTGTGTCTGTGGCCCGCCACAGTGGTAGTCGAATTCAAGCTTCCAACCAAACAACCAAAGTGCTATTAAAATCGAAATTTGCGCTCAGGCCCATTAATATCTAGCCTGTATTATTTAATTATTGTCAGTTCCTTATACAATTGTGAATATTTCTAACAAGTTCTATCAATTGCTTGAACAATTCAAAATGTGTAATGTATGTACATGAATAAAAGGAGTCTCTATTATATTTCTTCTGGATATTTGAACATTATCCATGAATGGATTCTACAATCATTCCAGATATGTTTGTTACTTCATGAACAGCTCTTCCAGTCACCAGAACGATAACTCAATGTACAATAAAATGCTTCCAGGAGCGTATTCAATTCAAAACTCTTCTGTCTCTTCACTGCAAAAAGGAGCCAACTGCCCTTGGCTCCTTCTTTCCGAAATGTATCACTGGAATGTATTCCACCGGCGGTGATACATTCGGTGTACCGACTGCCTCCAATTGTTGGGGCTTTATATATCTTCAAATCAGAACTTCGAGCGTTTCTTTGAGTGCAAGGCCAAAGCAGATGCAAGGAAACTAGGAATCCTTACGAAGCTGCGGCGATACTTCACGCCGGGACAGATGCTTACTTTATATAAAGCGCAAGTCCGGTTTTGCATGGAGTATTGCTGCCATATATGGGTTGGTTCTGCAAAATGCCGCCTGGCTTTGGGCTCAATGGAAAGGCGTGCTAAGAGGCTTGTTAGTGACCCGAATTTGGTTAAAACCAATCTTAACAGCCTCGAACACAGGCGCAAAGTGGCCAGGCTTTCGATCTTCTACATGATGCACTTCGGAGAGTGTGCGCAGTGCATACTAATTGCATAATTTAATTCCTTCCTCTCCCTTTTGGTATATGATAACCAGATGTTCGGCCATCCTCCACCCTTTCATTGTTGACTTGCCACGCATTTGAACCAAACGGTTTGCAACGTAGTTCATCAAGCGTAGAGCAAAGGAGTGGAATAAGTCTTTCCATCCGATTACAGTTCGAGTGTCTTCAAAGCAAGAGTGAATAGTTTTTTGTTATGTCAGCGCGCTTTACCATTTTAGGCTACATCACCACCACCATCAGTGGGATTTTAGCTACGCGCTGGTTTAAAATAAACAAAAACTACAAGAACAATCACGACAATTGTAAGTTACGTTACTTTCAGTGTATCCAACGTAAGTGCGTCTTATCCACTGAAAACTTAAATAGAATGCCTCACAGCCTGTAAATATACTCCCTATACCTTCAGACCGGAAAGCAGTAGTGCACGTACTGTTGCTTTACAGCAAAAATAAGTGGGAGTGTCGTTCCTGCTCAAACGGACTGCTGGACAGTATGAGAGTTCTAAACACTAGTGAAATACTACAACAAGTAAGGTGGAATTTTAATTAAAATCATAAACTCATTATTGTTTTTACACCGTCGGTTTAAAAAAATTAACCAGCAGAGAACGTACACTTGTGCTTGAATACTGAATAAAATATGCAGGTACTTTTGACAGGCCTGTTGGTCTAGTGGTTAGTGAACCTGACTGCTATTCCGGAGGTCGTGGGTTCGATTCCCACCCAGGACAAATGTTTGTGGGATGAGCACGATCATTGGTTCTGTGTCTGGGTGTAATTTATCTATAATATTTAGGTATTTAGAAATATATAAGTATATTTATCAGTTGTCTAGTACCCATAACACAAGCTCTGCTTAGCTTGGGACTAGATGGCGTTGTGTGATAGTTGTGGAATATTATTATTATTATTATTATTATTACATTAGACAGAACGTGCTATTTGTGTAGCCATTAGCTAATGTGCCATGGAAAGCTTAAGGTTTTATTTTTGTAACATTTATTGCACTTATGGATTGCGTTTCTAATAATTATGTTATATATTGTTTTCTTACATAAAAGTGTCATACGAGCCATAGTCTACCAGATAATGATTATTGCAGCCCGTCGACGTATTTAAGCTAGGATCAACTTTGAAAAAAAAAACAAGACTTGAAAAAAATTCTTCAATCTTCTTGTTAAGAGAGTTAATAAAATTCTGAAGAATTTTATTAACTCTCTAAAATTCTGAAGAATTTTATTAACTCTCTTATCCTTCGAATTGGATCACAGTGGTGTATGCACTGCTACTTTGCGGTGGAAATAGAGAATAGGTAACTACCTATTCTGTTTCCTCCATTCTAATAGTTACCAGCCTATCAAAGGAGTCTATCTAAGTAATATAAATCGATTACAAAACATCGTTATAAAATTCAAATAGGGTTAAGAAGTATATAGGTAGGTAAGTTCTAAGCTCTGTAAACAAGCTTTAGTAATGTTTTACAGATAATTTTCAAGCACCATCAACGAATCTAATACCGATCGATCTATACTTTTGAATCTACAAATAAAAGAAAATCCAACATTATCTCAACGCTCTTTAGTCTACCTGCCACTGTTGTTAATTCTCTGCTGAACGGAGAAATTACCGTTTGATTGTAATAAATGAATTTGAATAAATTAATTTGATAGTGATTTTATTACCATATTTTTGCATACCATCACCTTACTTATATTAAGTATACAGTATGTGCTGGCTTGCTGATTTTCATACTTTTGTTTAGAAAAAACTTTATCCTCACAATAGGATTTTCCAGTCTTGCGGAGGCGTTATGATTTATTAAACAAACACTTGTTTCTTGCGGGACCCGTACCCGCAGCCCCACAGCCTAATTAGCTATTAGCAAATATTAGTAACAACAAAACATTAAAAAAGGTTTATTCACAAAAATAGACTGTCTTACAATCAATGTTACTAACACTCTCTATAAAGCTATTGATAACGTAGATTTGAAAAAGTTCCTTAAAAATTATGTAATAAATATATTAAGTTTAACCTCTCAGTATACTTACGAAACTTTAAGATATAAACTTAAATAGTTTTACTAAATTAGTGACGTTACGTTATGTAAATACTAGATGCTTTAAGTGTTTACAGAAAATACAAGCTAATTATACCTGTTACTCGACTCCAAAAAGTCTTCATGGGATAATAACATAATATACAGGGTAGAAACCTGCTTTATATGTTCGTAGTATAGTTATAGCACAAAAGCGTCGGATCGACCGGGGAAGGACCACGCTCTCAAAAAATATCAGCATAAAGGCTGCTGTGTTTCGTACGGTGAGTGTAGAGAACCGGAGACCCTTTTTTACTGGAAACGAGGCATTACATCTTAGTCCTCACGGGTGACAACGCATTATGCTGGACCAATTGTAAAAAATCTAAAATTTCAAAATTTATATTAATAAGCAAAAATTAACTAATAGAGGTTATTACTAGTCAAAGAAGACGACTGATACAAACCTTACTACAAAAATATTTATATTCTGTTACAGCTTGCTAACACACGTGAGGTAGCTTATTAAGTCTTAAGGTAACCCTTTGAAGATATGCGGTGAGAAAAACATACATAAACATAAACACTTACGCCTGTCACCTAGAGGGGTAGGCAGAGTCTACAGACTTCCATTTAGCACGATCCTGACATACCTCTCTCGCCTCTCCTACATCCATATACCTACGCATACATGCTTGTCGGTTAAGGGTACTCTTAATTTGGTCCATTTTTAGTATATCGCCAATTTGGTCGACAAACTTTCGCCTAGGACGTCCCTTTCCAACTCTTCCATTCACTTCTGCAACATATATTTGCTTTGTTAGTCTTTCCTCATAAATTTATATACAAATAACTATAAACATATAAAGTAAGTGGACTCAAATTTGTTGGTTACGGATATATTCATATAGTTTTCTTTTAAACACGTTTTTAGTAGGTATTATGCGCAGGTCAACAGGCAATTTGTTCCAGAGGGAGATGGAAGTTAATGTGAAAGAATTTGACGTAAACCCAGAATGGTGGAGAGGAGTAGACAGTAATAATTTTTTTTTTGTGTGAAGACCGTAGATTGAGAGAACGAGTGTCACTACGGAATTGGAATCTTTCTTTTAGGTAAAGGGGTGAGGAAGAATCATTAAGAAATGAAAACAGAGAGGACAGCATTGGAAAATCTCTGCGCTGGCGTAAAGTCAACCACTTTAATTGGTTTAATTAACCACTTTAATTCTTTCTACATGACCAAACCACCGAAGCATTCCTTTTTTAATCCTTGCAAACCACACTCTTTTTTTATCACACAGTTTCTCACCCCGTCACTCAGATTAGAACGGTGAGAAAAAGACTGTTTAATAATAAGGCTTACGAAAGCTGATGATGTTGAACCTAACAAATAACAAAGTTCGAGTCAGAGTGATTTCATTTATTACTAGCAATCTTAGTTAGGAATATATTACAATTTTTTCGCATATTGAACGAAAATCAACATCTGTAACCTGTATATTGCACTAATAGTAACAACACGTAAGATTTTACTGTGTGCCTCAATATGCCTTGCGATGGGGTTAATTATGGGGAGGTGAAGGTAGGAAGCACAAAATATAAGGCAAGTACACTTAAGTTAACTAAACTGTATGCTGATCAATTTCGGCGATATTAACACACATGTACATAGGAAATGACATTGTCAGCGATCTAATTGATGCATGGACACTTTTATGATAAACTTAACATATGTGGGTACATTTCCAACTGTGAGGAGACAGAGTAAGGAGTAAGGACCAAAGGGAAAGCTTCCTAACAACGTCGAAAATGTATACCTATTTTGATAGGGTTGTCACCTGATGTGTAGTAATAAAATAAATAACGCAGTTTTATAAACGTAAATGGTTTTTATTTGAACACCTTGTGCACACCATGACAATTTATATTGAAGAAGGAGACAGGGTTACCAACACCAAAACATTTAATTAAGGTGAAATTACGTTGCCATATTCTAACACCCCCACTCAATGTAATTGCACCGAATTAAACTGATTTACAAAACAAATATGTAAGTACTAAATTTTATCAATGTTACCTATACCACATTTTTTTAAGAAACGATTTATCAATTCTCTACTTAAAGATTTTGTAAGCATGTCAGCAGGTTGATCATTTGTTATAACATATTTTAAACATATAGTTTTATTATTAATTAATTCTTTTATAAAATGGTAACGGATATCAACATGTTTTAATAGTTTGATAGTATCAGTAGAGGCAGCAGATATGGCTGATTGATTATCACAATAAATGTGTATAGGACATATATTATTTATTTTGAAATCTTGTAACAAATTAACAAGCCAACAGGCTTCACTGGCTGCCATACCAATGGCAATATATTCAGACTCTGTAGAAGATAAGCTAACAGAGACCTGTTTCTTTGAGGTCCATGAAATTAGACAGTTAGAGAATTTGAATAAGTAGCCTGTAGTTGATTTTCTATCATTGAAATCTCCTCCCCAATCTGCATCACAATGTCCCTCCAAAACATTATCTGTACATATATAAACTAACTTATAGTCTAAAGTACGTTTGACATAACGCATTACTCTTTTTATGCACTTAATAACATATTATTTGCACATTTTTGATATCTACTTAACCTGGTCATGGGGGTGGAAAAGTGTTACAAGGACGTTGGGGTGGGTCTCATCGACCCGTTTATTAATGTCAAAATTATTCCAATACTCGAATTAACTCGATCCAAATTATATGATGTTGACCACTCCTCTGTGTACAACCCTACCCTGCTGTATATTGCTCGTGTAGCTCTAGGGGTGGGTCCCTTAGAGCTTGCTGGCATTTTTATTATTTTTTCCTAATTTTGGTGGATATAAATTCACAACAACATAAGGTGTATAGTGTCATCAGTGGAAGTTTATATAGGTTGAGATACCAGTAAAAATCTTATTTTTCCCCGCCAAGGTTAAAACTCGGATGATTCGGTCCGTCGATTCATGACTGCATTGTATACAAAAACAGAGGAGGCGTCAACTACACATAATTTTAAAGTTACTTTAATCAAATAATTAACTACGACTCAGTGGCGCAGTGTTAATAAATTTTATGACATACAAATAAGTGTTTTTGATGTAGACGACTGTTCATGCAACTTACTATTATGTTTATTATGTGCCTCCACAACATAGGAACAAAATCCTAGTGGTGATGAGAACTTATTAATAGAAGTTAAGAAATAATTCCTCTATACTGCGTAGTTCGTTAAAATATTCATACTTAGTGAAGTTTAAAACGGTAGTTTCACTATTTTGATTACAAACAATACATTTTCTTAATATTCACTCACTAACGAATAATTTATATTAGTGAACATTACAAATGCAGCTTGTTTTGAACTACGCATAATGTCGTCTTTATGGTCGTGGCTGGTATTTTGAACATGAGGCTGAGTCCTTAACATACATTATGTACAATAACAAAAAAACTGTGTTGGTTTAACGAAAGAAGTTCAGTCGCTTTTATCTCGCCTTCGTAGCAGTAGCTGCAAGTTGAGCCTTCATATTCCCGACAAATTTCCGATATACCTCACTAAATAACCCAATAATATGGCAACACGCCTCCTGATATTTCTGAAAAACTTCTTGGAGCATGAAAAAGCTCGGCACGCAGCTCCAATGCGTGTTAGCGCATATAAACATGACTGGGAAATCAAGGACTGAATTCAGTGAAGTGTAAAAACATTTAACAATAGTAGTTAAATGGAGTGCGTGTGGATGTTGTGTTTTTCACACACATTCATTTGTAAATCTTGTGAGCTCTACTCAAGTAGGCAAGGTTCGAATTATGTTTAGCAGCTGTAAGTCTGATTCAAATTGAAGACAGGGCAAACTAATAATTTTTATAATATTATGGCTTAAGCAGTTTACGAGAGAAAAGGCAATTAATTAAGTAGGCGGCTAGGGAGCGCAAACGAAAACTGTGTTTAATGGGTTTTTAAGATGGTGCTAGAGTTTAAGTTCAAATCCTGCACGGAAAAAGTGTGAACATATCGTCCAAAATGTTTAGGTTAGAATTTTTAACCATTTGTAATTTGTGCATATGAACCGACACCACGATTATTAGGATATTTTCCAGAAATAACGGTGGTGGTTTATATGCACACATTTAGTGTTATGCTTAAACAAGTTTTGGCCGCTTTCCAGAGTGCATTATGTATCTACATATGCAGGCTTAGCCGTAGGCAAAATTTTTGTACTTTATTAATGTGAAGAAGTTTTAAAAAAGGATAAAAGATTCAAGCAGAGTTGATCTAGGTCCTTTTATATTTTACTGAAAAAAATCCCTGTCTGTGGATAAAACCATTTTCTCGCGTCAGTTCAGTGTGGTTTAGTAATTTGAACTGGACTAAGTTCGTTTTAAATTAAATTATAAATAAAAATTATTTCACGTTTATCGCCTTTATAATACAACGTGTTCTTTCCCTCTTGTTTATATTTTTTGCACATAATATATTTTCACACCCACTGAACTTTTCGGGAATGTATCAGTGACTTATATAAATCACTTGGTATTCCACCATTAACTAGTACTTGATCGCCAGAATCTCGATTGGCAATTTTTAGAGTACAAGGTGCGCTGGAGAGGTTACCATTGTAAAAAAAGTTGATCCTCTTGCACAGTAATATATGCACAAATATTGAACTTCGGCTGGGCATTCATATTCAACATTGCCTGAAGCGTTAGTTATTGGTTTGCAGAACAATAACCACTCAAAATGATTTCCCTCTAACAAATTGCATTTAATGCAGAATATTAAACTAACACTATTCGTGTTTAAACCAAAATACGCTAATAACACAAACCATAAATGAGACAAAGTAGCGTTAAAATTAAATTAAGCTTAATCTATGCACCTTATTGTTTCGGAAAAACGAACAGTGTTTACATTTGACGTAACTTTCAAAATAGAGTTTAGCAACACATTATGGGGCTTGAACTGTTTCGGATTTTTATATAAAAGCAGACAACTTCAAATAAAGAAGGCTACACAATACTGCGTACAATTTGAAAGGTGTGTCAGGATCAAAAAAACAAAAAAAAAATACAGTCCTCGAACTGCGCCTTCGAACTTTGAGTTATACCCCTAAATAAACTACCCTGAATCAGGCTCCCTATGCCCCGATTCAGGGTGGTTTAATAAGAGGAAGGGAGTAAGGGTCCCTAATTAGGGCGACAAAGTGCACCCTGTCTGCAGTGCCCTTGCCACCGTGTAGTGTAATAACACTTAGGGTAGTTAGGGATGAAAACGATACATCAATTCTTTCAAACATCGATGTATCGTTCATAAATATGGTTATTCATGAGCGATGTTTTATGAACGATATTTTGGCTTGCCGTCAAAGGTTTCAAAATAACCAAATATTTGAAGGTTGCAAACGATGATTATCACGAATCTTATATCGCCGAAAAATATATGTACCAAAAAAATATCAAAGTTAGATAATGTCTAAATTTTTAAAGTTAGAAGGTTTATTTAGCATAAATATCACAATCCCGAAAATTTTAATTACGAATCAACAAACAGGCGAATGGTATTTCAGTCGAAAATAAATTGTACTCTCGACTCAAATATACTTGAACTTCAGAATGGCAATAATTATCTTCAATCGGTTATTTTATTTTTGATGTAAAATTTTTGGTTTATTTTTATTGTGGTAATGAATTAACATAAGTTTACAATTAATATTGAAAATGGATTGGAATGGCTTTATTCATTTATTTTATTAATAATTATACCTATTATTTGAGCTTTAACTTCTCATCAATAGCTTAAGTACAGTTTTTTAGAAATTATTTTATCGGCTTACGGTACTTCCTATTTTGTTACAATCACTTTTCTGAAACATTGATTTTTATGGATGGACGGTTATTCATTTGTTTATATTTCAGTATAGTTTCGTAGATGTATTTAGAAAATGCGATAATACTCAAGGTAACATATGTAAGTACCATAAAAAATTAACGCACCACATCATAAGAGTTTCATATATTACACGTGGAATATCATGTAAGGGTTATTTCACGGGCTTCATAGCATGGATAAGATCTATTTGCCTATCGTGGCAACTTCAGTATCTCGTAAGCGGTTATTTTCAGAGGCTGGATCTACAATCACGCTGGACTAGGCACCAGGTTATCAAAATTGTTATTTTAAAATTCGATTCAAAAGAAATAAACGTAAAAGTAAAAAATATTTGATTAATTCTTGTTTTTTTGATAATTATTCGATAAAATTAAATGTGTAAAAATGAATAGTGTAAAACTTCCTAAAATGGCATAAATATAATGTTTGGTTATTATATTACTTTGTTTCATTTCTGTTCAAAATGGTTACTTATTCCTTATGTATGTGTGTATGTATATATTTAAATGTTGACAAAAAACATCGAAAAAATCGATATATCGTACATAAAGTTCCAAATCATAAGAAATAAAATTAAACCAGAAGAAGAGTTTCATATATTACATGCGTTGAAGATGTGGGATGGCACGAAAGGGTTGTTTTCCGGGCTCCATAGCCTAGCTAAGATCTATTTGCCTATCGTGGCAACTGCGTTATCCAGTGAGCGTTTATTTTCAGAGGCTGGATCTACAATCACCCAGGAGAAAAATTTCAATTCGAAAGAAATAAACATAAAAGTAAAAAAAATTCTTGTTTTCTGATAATAATTCGATAAAAATAAATAGTGTATAACTTCCTAAAATAACACAAATATAATGTTTGATTATTATACTTCTTTTTTCATTTCTGTTCAAAATTATCATTTATTCTATATATATTTAAATGATAAAAAAATTAGTATATCGAACATAAGCTTCCATGTTTTTGAGTACGGTCGCCGACACCGCGCGCGTTACACTATGTTACGGTCTCCTCCCGTTTCTCGCGACCGCGACAAAGTAATAAGTGACAACAGTGTAGCTAAGTGTAAAGACTGTGAAGTGGTGATCAATGAATTACTAGCTTTTGTGGCGATCAAGGTTGACCTATTAGCCGAGTTTGGACTTATACAAATATGTTTGAGTGCCTACTCCTATGACGATATCGAGTTCGCAAGACAAACTGTATATAAATTACTTGCCCCACAAAAAGGATTACTAGGCTTAAGGAAGGGAGTGAGAAGAATAGTCTGCAGGAAATAATAAAGCTGAAAAAACTTTTTAGAAAGTTTAGAGAGCGTGGGTATCGCCCCATACAAAGAGAACCGAGGAATGAGAACAAAATTACTAATAAATAATATGGATAAGTCCGATATATCGTTTATTTCCTTCAACTGTAAATCAGTTAAAAGATCTCTTGTTCAAATAAGAGAGTTGCGTAAAAAATACCACTTGCTGGCGCTCGAGGACACCTGGTTGTTCCCACACGATCTAGGTTTTCTTAATACTATAGACTCAGAATTTGAATCCTGTGGAGTATCGGCCATTGACACGTCCGAAGGACTAATCCGCGGAAGACCCTATGGTGGTGTAGCACTTCTATGGAATAAGCGAATATTTCCGAGTGCGGAGGTCATACCTTGCTATAATAACAGGATGTGTGCTATGAAGCTAAGCCAAGGAAATAGACATGTGCTCGTTCTAAGTGTTTATATGCCTATGAACAGTGACGACAACCTAGTGGAGTTTACAACCTGTTTAGGAAATATTAGTGCAGTGATAGAAAGTGAGGATGTAGAACCAGTTTTTGTTCTAGGTGACTTCAATGCCCACCCGGATTCACTTTTCGCAAACGAACTATTAAATTACTGTCATGAGAAGTCATTAAGTTGTGTTGACATTGATGTTCTAGGTAAGGAAACCGACACGCGCACGTTTGTAAGCGATGCGCACGGGACATGTCGATGGCTCGACCACTGCATCGTGATCGCGGCCGCCGCTAGCGCAGTGAGTAGTGTGTGTGTATTATATGACGTTAATCGTCGGATCACTTTCCGTTACTTGTTCAGTGGACTATTAGTACAATTATACCTATAGAAGTGACTAATTTAACTAGTAACAAGCCAAAGATAGTATGGGGCAATAGAGACTCGGCGGAAATTCAGAAATTTAGTACCTTATGCGATTTTAATTTAAATTATCTTTTAAGACAAATTAATGTTTTTAATAATAATATTATGTGTAACTGTGATATAGTTTGTAAGAATAGTGACCATTGTACTTCAATAAATGAATTTTATAATAATTTTATTAAGATATTACAGACTAGTGCAGAGAATAGTTATAGGCAAATAAAAGATAAAAAGCCATTTGTGACTGGTTGGAACTATCACGTGAGGCGTCTACATGTTAAGGCTAGATTAAAGTTTAGTGTCTGGGTTGCTGTTGGCAAACCATCTTCTGGTTATTATTATAATGAAATGTCTTCTGCTGGTAAGGAATTTAAATCGGACAATTTTGGAAGGAGGTGAAGAAATTAAATCCTAAAGCGGGTCGTCCTATTAGCATCCAGGGTGAGGTGAATCACACAAAGATAGCCAACCTTTTTAAAAATAATTTCAATGTTGACGTGAAAAATGAGCAAGATACACCCCAATTAACTACTCAGAATCATACCTTGTTGAGTACAGAAACATCTTATGCTCAGCTAAATTTCAAGAACTGCCTAGTTACAGAGGAGGATGTGGTATCCGTCTTACGTAGTATGAAAAGGGGAAAGTCTCCGGGATGTGACTACCTGAGTATAGAGCATCTGTTGCATGCCGGTCAGTATATTTGTGTAGTCCTCTCTGCATTATTTAACTTATGCATGCGCCACTCATACCTGCCAAATAATCTATTACGTACCATTATGGTGCCGCTTCCGAAGTGTAAGACTGGAGATCTCGCAAGCTTGGCTAATTACCGAGCTATATCTCATGCCACTGTTGTGGCCAAGGTATTTGAACGTTTGATTCAAGCCAAAATTACACCCTACGTTTCCATTGACGATGGTCAGTTTGGTTTTCGACCAGAGCTATCTACAGATATGGCTATTTTTGCCTTAAAACAAGTAGTAAATTACTATGTTGATCGCGATACTAGTGTATATGCCTGCTTTCTCGATTTGAGTCGCGCTTTCGACACCTTGAATCATGATCGGCTATGGAAGAAGCTAAGATCTAATAACGTTCCTGCTGGTATTGTTGACCAACTCACTAATTGGTGTAAGAGACAGATCAATAATGTAAAATGGTGTGACTCTCTGTCCAATGAATACAAGCTGACTCGTGGAGTGAGACAGGGGGGGGCTTACCTCATCCGACTTTTTTAACATCTATGTGAATGACTTGATCGTGGAGCTGAGCAGAACCCCAGTCGAACTTAGGCTTGGCAACCGTTATGTTAACAACCTAAGTTACGCTGACGATATGGTTCAGCCCTACTATCAAAGGTATGCGGAAATTAATATCCATATGCGAAAAATTTTCTAAAGATCATAGTTTAATTTATAACGCAAAAAAGACGGAGATGGTGATTTTTAAGGCGGGCAAGGGCCCAACTAATGTACCTAAGGTGCACATGGCGGGTCAACCGGTTAAAATAGTTCAAACGTTCAAATACTGCGGTCACATAGTGACAACGAACAGAAAAGATGATTGCGATATAGAACGACAGAGAAGAGCTTTGTCTGTCTGTGGCAATATGATTGCAAGGAGGTTTGTTAAAGCCTCCAAGGAGGTTAAGATTATGCTCTTCCAAACGTACTGTCAGTCTTTCTAGACCTGCCAGCTCGGGACTGAATATACGGGGCGAACTTTGAATGGTATTCGTGTGCAATATAATAACGTCTTTAGAATGCTTATGGGTCTCAAACGCTATTGCAGTGCTTCAGGCATGTTTACCGAAGCACGAATTAATACGTTTAATGCCATTCAAAGATTCAGAATCGCATCATTCATGTCCAGGGTTGGTGAGTGTAGAAACAGGATAATTAGTGAGTTTGCGGAAAGACTGCCGGTCACAGCCTTTTATCAAAAATGGCTTAACATAGCTGCTTGACTTGATGGTTCCCTCCATTTAGACTTAGATATTATTATAATATAATTATTTTTAATTGTTAGTAATTCTGTACTGCATTGTCTTTTTTTTGTTGGTAATTTATATGGGTGATATGTGCCTGAAATAAAGAGAATTTATTTATTTATTTATTTAATGAGCGATGTTGCATCCTATAGATGTTTATTGCTTGATTGCAGATGCTTACTCGGAAAAATTATGACTGGGGGTCACTTAAGTTGAAATTCACGCAACTCGAACTAAACTCGAGTTAGCAGGACGAAACAGAGTAAATGGTTTGTTACAAATTACTTTTATGAATTTGTTTTTCTATCTAACTCTTTGGTGGGTTGGGTCAACTATCATTACTAAATTTAGTAGGTAGTAAAAAGGTATATTTAGTATGTAATATATACTTGTGTATTTTTGGTTTTAATCAATATAAGTAAGTACTTATGTTTAAAAACAAAATTAGCTTTATATCAGTCTTCACAAGACAACATCAGTCTAGTTTCAAGATGTAGGTAAATAAGCTATTTAATAGTTAAAATATTCTTAAATAACTTAGCTGTCATCAAACTATAAATAACAAATTATTATTTTAGTAGCTAATTCTCTTTGTAACACAAAGCGCGCACACAAATACACGTACTTAAATCACTAGAAATCTTAAAGTCACAAATAATCTTTGCCTACACTTACACTCTTTCTTTAAACCGTATTTTGTTTTTCGATATAAGGAGCTAAACTTAATAGCTCCTCGAACTCCTCTTCCCCTATTCTCTGGTATTCGAAATTCATTGGACTCCAGAACTCCGATAATCCGCATATTTGAGTGATTTTACCTAAGTTTTAAATAGTCCTTCAGCCATAGCTTTTTTCTAAACACGACAATAGTAAAGAAAAGTGTTCTTTACTATTAATAGTTATTTTCGTCTTCAAAACGTCCAGTAATAAAATTTTGGCCCTTATCCCACTACATCATGCAAAACATGACGATATATCGATATTTTTCACGCAATAATATTGATAGCGTTTAAAAATATCGATTCAATAAATATATATACTTTTTTCACATCCCTATGACCGAGAAAGGGCGTAAAATCAGGGTAGTGTAGTAACTCAGATCCCTAATTAGGGGACACGCCCACCCTTCATCTAGGGCCCTGATTCAGGGTAGTGTAATATTTAAATTTTATTTAAATTTATATTCAGGGCATTAGCAGTCTACACTGATTCTCTCGCAGGCTAAATCCTCTACTCTCGGTGAATACATTTGTCTCTTTTAGTGTCGCTTTTACGTTTCTTCTAGTTCCAAATCACAACGGTTCTAAAAAAGTATCCACTTCAAAAAAATAATTTAAGTCACTTTAGCCGTTTGTGTGAGTGTGTCGACAAACATACAAGTCGACTATAGAATGAGAACGATTGGACGTTAAGAAGCAATCTTCAACAATTTATTACTATAGTGTTGAAATTTTATTAAAACTTGGCAAATGGCAAAAATGGCACTTTAAAGCAAGATTTGTAATCAAAAGTAGCAAAAATTCAGAAAAATCAACACTTGGACTTCAGAGATCAGGAGATCCATTTTACCAGAAACGAGGCGTTCCATCTTAGTCCACGCACTCTATAAACGCATCTATGAACATAGCACTAATTATTTCGAAAAATAAGATCAACTGAAGTGGAAGCAAAACCCATTTTCGTTTTTATCGACTTTTAATTAAAAATTTATAATTATATTAACTTGGGGTTATATTAATAGACTCTGTGGAATAAGATTTTTTTTATTATTGAATCTTAATTATTTTTAGTTTTCGCTATTAGGACGAGTACTTTACAAGTATATTATTGAATATACGAGTACGTCCCTATGGCTTAATATAATAAGTAGCATGCTGCCTGCATACTGAGCCGTAGGTCTTTTAGAAGTCAGTGTTTGACTACTATCTCACATGAAGATAATTGGTGATATAACAGTACGTGGTTAAAAGCACTGGCTTGACATAACAGAAGCCCACTCTTGCCTTGAAGGTTCTCACATTGTAATCGGATGGAGAGACATAGTCAGACAAAATGTTTCTGACACTTTATATACTAAACAAATAGTTTCTGTCTTTTTACCTGATACATGTACTGGTATTTACTTTTTAGAGTAGTATTTTTATTTCATAATAGGCACAAACATGAAAACTTCAGTCTCTATTAATTTTCGGATCTTTTTGTGCTTAGGGTTATATAACCGCACAATATCGCTGTGCTATGCCCAGAACAATCTTTAATTAGGTATTTAATGTATCGTACGGATGAACGGCTATTTCACTGGCGTTGTTACTTGGCGTGCGATTTGCTTTCAGACGAGCGATGGCTTAAGTGTATCAGAAGTGATATATCGTTTCACTTTACAAGACACTGTGCAATTTCAGTTTGAGGACTTAGGTATAGTGTGACGGGTAAAGGACGTAAGACTTTTAGGATGCATCTTGCGTAAAGTGGCAACCACAAGTAAATTGTTCGTTAATCCATTACGATAAATTTAATTATTATGGACACTATTGTTATTATTGTAACATAAATAAAGGATTTTAGCGCTTACATTTTACTGGCAATCAATAAAACAAATCAAACACAAAAATTTAGAGCTAATATAAGGGTGTGTTGCAATGATCTCTGACGTCATAGTGTTACATAGGTCGTAAGCCAATACTGAAACATGAATACTTGGACAAGTCATGAAGAAAAGGGTAGAAATGAACTGGTGAATTCTCTTATAGTGTCATCATACAGTGAACGGAATGACGATGTCATATAGCTTATAATCTTTAAAATAAACCCTTGAAATATTTTTTTTAGGGCGAGACATTCTAAAGAACGTGCAGTATTAATTTTTATATGGGGGGCAGGTAGTCTTGTCACTGCAAAATATACAAGGAAAATATTAAATTGAAATCTTTCGAATATTAAACAGCACATAAAACTAAAATATATCAGTAACTATTAGGGGAACAGATAAACAGCAGCAAATAAATATCTAGTAGTCTAGGCATTAATCTCAGCAGTCGTCCGATACTCATTTGTGTTTTGTCCCCATATACGTTGGAAAAGTTGAATCTAACAATACTTCTTTTATCTTAGAAACTAATAAAACTAAAATAATTATAGTATATTATAATCTGTAATGTATAGTAACAAAAATAAATGAAAGCTTCCCACCAATGTAAAATAGTAATCACAGGATCATGGTTTTGAAGCACTGTACTAATGAATAGCTCTAGCACTTGTGTTGTTAATGTGGTGTATAATTTGTTTTCAAACAGAAGTTATAGTGGTACGTCGTTGCACTTTACAAGGCTCCGTGAGGTGTTAAATCGCGGACACGTAACTTATTAAGGTTTGTGGCAGCAAACTAAAGTGACGAGTAGTACAATTGTGTTTAATAATTAGTGTTTTTTGAAGTTGTAATTGGTGTTCGTTAATTAAAGTGTCAATTTTGGTAATTCAGTCGGCAGTTTTATTGTCAAGAACCCCAAGCTCGTGACATTACTATACTGCTAATTCTTCGATAATTTTATGTCAAACGTCAATAAAAAAGTTTAGAAAATCCAAAAGTGCACGACTCGTAAAGCTCATATTATGATTGTTAAAAAATACAGAAAAAAAAACTTAATGAACAATAGAATTTTTTTAATTTTACTTTTATTATTATTGACATTCAATTTTTTTGCAATTGTGAATTGGAAAAACTTTAAACATAATTATCTTAAAAGTATCATAAATCAACTTTAATATTACTTTCACTTTTAGGTATTTGTACTCAGTCGTTGTCTTGAAAACTAGTTATTTTTACCTAATTCGTTAATCATGTTTTCTTATCAATTTTATTTTATTTAAAAAATATCATCTAGTCATAGCCAGTATTTTAATGAACATTTTTAGTTTTAGTGTTTTAAATAATATTATAATAAAGATTGCAAAAATATTAAAGTGCTTATATTATAATTAAAGTACCTGGGTGATCGAGCTTTGCTCGGTATTTTTTTTTGAAATCGTGTTTTTTGGCAATTTAGATACAAATTACATACTGATGAAATATGAATAAAGTTTTTCGATCTTCTCGGTCATTATTTGTCGTGCTTAAAAAATATACTTAAAAAAAGGGCTCCAAATAATAAATTTTTTCACAAAAGATGGGACTTGAAAAAAAAAAGAGAAAAAAGTCTGACTGGAGACATCTGGACTCGAACCGGCGTCTTATGAGTTCAGGACTACTCGTCATCCCAGTTGAGCTGTTGTAAATTATTGAGCACCGGCAAAATTTACTTTCGTATTCTAAAGATACTGTAGCAGTGTTTTATTTCCTAAAAACATGGATAAAACAACATTTTCTAAAAATGGGTCTGAGCTAGATCGATTTATTGCCCTCGAAACCCCTGCATACTAAATTTCATGAAAATCGTTGGAGCCGTTTCCGAGATGCCGATTATATATATATATATATATATATATATATATATATATACATACATATATACAAGAATTGCTCCTTTAAAGATATAGGATGTTATTCAGAAATTTTAACTATCAATGATCTGCATGGTGAATATTAATGATAGGTGAAATAGATAAATGTGCTACATTCATTATAAACGTTAGAATATGATATATTCATATATAAATAACAGCTTATTTACCTTGACGATATTTAAACAAAATTCCATAAAATAATATTTTACAAGCATTTGTGTAATAAAAAGTTTGTAGAACACCTCTAGCCTCTACGTCGACATCAATATCACGGACGATGAATTTGTAATGGACGAAGTAAAGTTGCGTTCACGTTCAGAACAAAATGTGCTTGCTATTTATTATATGCATGGCGCCCTCGACACCGAGGTGCGTTGTAATACAAGGTAAACTTAAAATATTGATGTTCAAACTCTAGTATGCATACCGGGCTTAGGTGTGACACGGACTCTAAACATAACCTTTGATTTGTCTGTGTTCACCTCAATACCTCGCCGTGTAGTGGCCGTGTACTAATATCCACTGCCCCATTATAGCTGTGGGTGTCGTAAGAGGCGACAGAGGGAAACAAATCAAGAGACGGGCAGCAGCGTCTCTCTAACAACGACTAAAAATAAAACTAAAGCTGTGGTTGCCAACTCACTTGCCAAGCTTGGCAAGTATTTCAGAAACGCCTTTTGGGGCAATCTATGTGGGAGGCTATGTTCAGCAGGGACTACAGTAGGCGGTAAGGGTAACGGTAACGGAGACCTCGAAACTTTTCTGTTAGGAGACGATATAAAAGTTATTGGACAAAGTTGTAAGGTCCTAAACTTGAAAGTCTTTAATGTTAGGGGTAAGTTTTTTTGTGTTAGCTGTAGGTGTCTATGGTTGAATTTGTTGTTTAACAGTAGAGTCGGGATAGGCAATACTCGTAATGATGTTGATACTATTCGTAAATTCATTTTTACTGATAAATTGGACACAATGCTTAGATATCGTAGTAGGTACATAATATATTAACAAATATATGAAAAAAATGTGGTTTACAAAGCATTATAATAAAATAAAATATTTGATCCATCATCTATCGGATTTAGAATATTTTTACGTAAACTACCCTTAATTGGGACGAGAAGCAGCTCCGAAGGTGGGGGACGTCTGGTGCTGCGATCGCCAATCCCCCTGTAAAGTGTGGTGATTAAAGGAAATCTAAATAATCGTACGCCTCTTTACAAGAACAACGTGACATCTCATAAAAACGTATTTTTTTATTATTTGATATTCAAAAGCGCGATGTCGAATTTTATTATCTACAAAAACGCGGCATTTTAAAAGTGAACGTTCGACGAGCTATTAGTGAAAGAGACGACACGACCGTGGCAAATGGCGTTATCACGTTGTCTCTTTCGGTGTGGTGCACGACTTCGACAACGCGACGCGTTAGTTTGCCCCGCATGCGGAACGAGTGAAGTGCTCCTGCTTTTCACAAAAACGTGGCATCACGACATCATTTTCATCATTTTGTACGTGGTAGAGCCATGCTGCAGTTATATTAGTAGTATAGTTGTAGCACGAATGGGTCGGCTCGACCGGGGAAGGACCACGCTCTCACAGAATACCAGCGTGAAATAGTAGCTTAATGCTGCTGTATTTCGTATGGTGAGTGTAGAGAACCGGAGACCCTTTTTACTGGAAACGAGGCATTCCATCTCAGTCCTCACGGGTGACAACGCATCTGCATTTTGATCTTTAATGGAGAATGGATGTAGATGTCTATGGGCCGCAGCAACCATTTACCATCAGGTGGACTGTGTGCTCGTTTGTCACCCTATTCTATAAAAAAAAAAAAAAAAAAAAAACGAGTATACGACGTTTTTAATGCAAAGGTATGTTTCTTGTTGTTATTTACTTTAACTTGAATAACGTGATAGTACTAATTTAACTCGTTTTTGTTGTAAAACTCGTGAGTTTTTAGAATGAGATAATGAATATTGACACATTATTGATGAAAAAGTTACAACTTTTCTTTGTGATACCTTTGAATGTAACCATGTTGTTGATGAATCGTTTTCAAATACTATGGGTTATTTTATTTTACATCATTATTTTTGAAAACCTTTAAGTTTGAGCTTATATTATGCTAAAATGTTACATTATACATGCTAAAATAAAGTAACTTTTATGATTTTGTTTTTCAGATGGCATCACGATCTAGGATGTTAGTTCAATTAGCTACAGGTGTTAAAAATAATTTAAGTGTACAACTAAGTAATTCAAACTCTCAGATAGATATTTTAACACAAGACGAGAATGAAAATGCCTATATATATAATTCTAGTCCAACTAAAACTGGTAAAAAAAGAAGACTAAATGAAGCAAACTGGAAAGTTAATGTAGCTAAACGACTGAGAAATAGTGGTAAGCCTTATCAATCTACCAAATCAAAAAGAAACATGCCAAGTCGTGAATTGAAACCTTTTTGTAAAGATAAATGTCAATTTAAATGTGGGTTTAAATTTACGGAGGAGCAAAGACAGACAATTTTAAATGACTATTGGAGCTTAGGTGCAATAGAAAAACAATGGACGTTTATTGCCAATAACGTAGACATAGTCATCCCAAAACAACGTTACGTTAAGGTTGATTCGGAAGGAAATGTTGCAACTATTAGAAACAATAACAACGCTTTCTTTTTGACTATTTCGGGTGAAAAAACAAGAGTTTGTAAATTGTTTTTCAAAAATACTTTGGGGATTAATAATCGACCCATAGAGACTGCTTTGAAAAAGAAAAATAGCAACACTAATATTTCTTCCATGAAAGATAACCGAGGTACTCATTCAAACCATTATGCAGTGGACGAAAGCATTAAAAATGGCATCAAATTGTTTATTGAGTCTGTACCAAAGATTGAGTCACATTATATCCGGGCTAACTCAAAACGAAATTATATTGATGGTAGTAAAGCTGTCACAGATCTTCATAGAGATTATGTGGAAAAATGCAAATCCCAAAACGTCCCATATGGAACCTACATTACATTTTATCGTATTTTCACACAAGATTTTAACATTTCGTTTTTCACTCCTAAAAAGGATTTATGCGATATATGCGAAGCCTATAAAAACATCACAGATGAAGAGAAAGAATCTAAGAAACAAGATTATGAATTACACCTTAAGGTAAAGAATTTGTCTCGTATTGAAAAAGAAAAAGATAAGAACAACAAAAATATTTTAGTAGTGGTCTATGATCTTCAAGCAGTGTTTCAATGCCTCAAAGGAGACGTCTCAGTTTTTTAGTACAAGTCAAAACTAAATGTACTTAATTTAACAATTTATAACTTACAAAATAATTCAGTTGAGAGTTATGTATGGGATGAGTCTAACGCAAATAGAGGTGTCAACGAAATAGCTACCTGTGTTTACAAATACCTGGAGAAAATTTCCACAACAGCTGAAGACCTCGATGTAGTCTTTTATTCGGACAATCGTGCCGGACAGCAAAAAAATAAGTTTATGATCTCAATGTACACTTACGCAGTCAAAACTCTGCCAAATCTCAGATCAATTACACACAAATACCTCGTTAAAGGACATACGCAGAACGAGGGCGAGTCAGCTCACTCTCAAATAGAGAGAGTTAAAAGGCAACTGAGATCGGGACCAATGTATACACCTGACACTTTTATCGGGGCTATAAAGGCGGCACGGAAAAAAAGCGAGCCATTTCATGCCAATGAAATGTGTTTCGATGATTTTTTTGATTGGAAAAGTATATGCACTCAAATAAACTTTGCGATAATGAAAGATGAAGACAATAATACTGTGAAACTGGCTGGACTCAAGATGATTAAAGTTCAAAGCTCTGATTCCGATGCCACATTTTTCAAAGAATCATACGCTGACGAATTATTCAAGAAAGCTATAGTGGTGAAAAAAAATAGAAATCGTAATAGCTAAAGCATTTATTTAGATTTGCAAAAGGCCTATCTTCAAAAACCTGGACTAGCAGAGAGAAAAAAAGCTGATCTCATGGATTTGGTCAATAAAAACCTCATTCCTAGATACACAAGCCATTTTACGAATCGTTGTAATAAGACTGATTAAGTACAAAGATTTTTTGAATTTTATTTTTTAGAAATATTTAATTGCTACATTTAAAATGATAGTATTTTTATTAGTATTAAGAGAATTTGTGATTCTATGTTTATGAAGGGTGACAGCAATGTTCCTATTTTGAATTTCTAAGTACTATAAAACTGTGTGCCATAATTGTGTTAGAAGACGTTAATTACTATAACTTTAAGTACAGGTAACTTTTTTATTTTTTTATTTGTATGAAAGTAATTTTTTAGTTTCCTTACAATTTTAATTAAAGCGAGTACTAAGTACTATGTGATTGATTGATCTCTTATTGATTATTGTGCCTTAAACTAATTTCATGGTGTAAGTAAGCCATTGTTTTCGTAAATTTGTATTTTTTAAATACAAGATCTTTATTTTGATACTGTGTTTTATTTAACTTATCACACAGCCTTACACCTAAATTTAACATTTTCAATGTGATATATCAATATGTTACAAGCATTTTGTGACAAATTTTCATCAAAAACATTAGCTTAGCAGTAAGAAGGGCTTTCTCCTCGAAGTCCTCCATGAATATGTCGGCGACTATGGGAGATACAGGTGAGCCCATCGCCACACCATCTACTTGCTTGTAGAACTCCTCCTTCCACAATAGATAGCCAGATGTGAGGCAGTGTTTGAGTAATACTGCATATTCAGCAGGTATGTTATTATATTCTAGCTTTCTAGTTACAATTGATATGCAGTCTTCAATAGGTAGGCATGCGAATAGTGACTGAACATCAAAACTGACCATAGTTTCATTGTCAGCGAGATGTAGGTCTTTTATCTCACTAACAAAATGGTATGAATCCTTTGTGTGTGCTCTGGTATGTCCTCTCAGTGGTAACAGTACTTTTGCCAAGTGTTGTGCCAGCTTATAAGTTGGTGAATCGATCTGGCTCACTATATGACGTAGTGGAGCGTTTGGTTTGTGTATATTTGGTAACCCATACAACCTCGGTGGTTTGGTACATGATGGTATTAGCGAATTCACGTCGAGATTTAATTTTTCGGAGTATTTCTTTATTAAATCGCTAGTTGCTCTAAGCGTGTTAGTTGTGGGGTCTGTTTTGACCTTTTTGTATGTACTTTCGTCCGATAAAAGTTGTAGTATTTTAAAATTATACTCCGACGTGTCCATTATTACAATAAAGGTATTAGCGAAGGGAATGAATTTCGCATTAACACCGCGAAAAATCCCGTACGAAGAAATTATCTGTAGCGTTGAGGATTGTCTGTTTAAAAATAATATTGGTACGGAAGATTTGGAGGCTATACGTCAAGATATTTCGTCCTTGTTACGTCGTAGTTCAGTGCCAAAACCAAACCTTCCTAAAGACGAATTTACAGCGTTGATTAACTTACGGAACAGACCAGAACTAACGATTCTCCGCGCGGATAAAGGAAATGCTACGGTAATAAAGGACACGTCAGAGTATAATTTTAAAATACTACAACTTTTATCGGACGAAAGTACATACAAAAAGGTCAAAACAAACGCCACAACTAACACACTTAAAGCAACTAGCGATTTAATAAATAAATACTTCGAAAAACTAAATCTCGATGTGAATTCGCTAATACCATCATGTACCAAACCACCGAGGTTGTATGGGTTACCAAAGATACACAAACCAAACGCTCCACTACGTCCCATAGTGAGCCAGATCGATTCACCAACTTATAAGCTGGCACAATACTTGGCAAAAGTACTGTTACCACTGAGAGGACATACCAGAGCACACACAAAGGATTCATACCATTTTGTTAGTGAGATAAAAGACCTACATCTCGCTAACAATGAAACTATGGTCAGTTTTGATGTTCAGTCACTATTCGCATGCCTACCTATTGAAGACTGCATATCAATTGCAACTAGAAAGCTAGAATATAATAACATGCCTGCTGAATATGCAGTATTACTCAAACACTGCCTCACATCTGGCTATCTATTGTGGAAGGAGGAGTTTTACAAGCAAGTAGATGGTGTGGCGATGGGCTCACCTGTATCTCCCATAGTCGCCGACATATTCATGGAGGACTTCGAGGAGAAAGCCCTTCTTACTGCTCCTGTAAATCCAAGATTCTACAAGCGGTACGTAGACGACACTTTCACAATTTTACCATCTGACAAAAAAAATGCATTTTTAAACCACCTTAACTCTATACACTCTAAAATACAATTCACAATGGAGTTAGAGGCAAATAATTCTTTAGCTTTCTTAGATGTTTTGGTCATTCGAAATCCTAATAACACAATTAGTCACACTGTGTATAGAAAAAAGACCCATACCAACCGATATTTAAATGGTGAATCTCACCATCATCCTTCACAGTTAGCTACCGTGGGTAAATCTTTGTTTCAGAGAGCACGAGAGATCTGTGACAGAAAACATCTGGCCGCCGAACTTCAGCACGTCAAGCAAGTATTGCAAGACAACAAGCTTCGGGTCTCGCGCCTACGTCACAGTGACCGAGTGAAGCCGGCCACAGTCGAGCGTGTACCTGCTGTACTACCATATGTCAGAGGAGTCACAGACAAGGTCGGCTACATCTTGAAGCGAGCTTCCATTAATACATACTACAAGCCGCCGAAGAAGATTAGTCAATTTTTACCATCCGTCAAGTGTAATATCCCTCTACGAGATGCAGGAGTGTACAAGTTAGATTGTGAATGTGGTCTCTCTTACATAGGTCAAACAAAAAGATCCATAAAAACCCGCGTGAAAGAACATATAGCTGACGTGAAGCACCGACGCTCCGGGAAGTTTGCAGTCTGCGAACATGTTCAAGATCGTCCCCACCATTACATTTGATTTGATAAACCACAAATTCTCGCAAAAGAACACCGATTCCTACCAAGGATGATACGCGAGGCTATTGAAATTAAAAAACATCCAAATTTCAATAGAGAAGATGGATGGGTGCTGCCACCTGCTTGGGATCCTATAATTAACAAAATTAAACCCAAACCTAAGCATACCACTGCAAGACTTCATGATACTATAAGCTCGTTTTGCGTAAATCGGACCAAAAATTAATATTCAAAAACTGAAGGTAGCCGGACTAACTATGACTTTGGGACGTCAAACATCTCAGTCCCCCCCGTGACCATGGTTGCTGTAAAGCACCCGAAACGTCGGGAATTAAAAATAAGTAAAAGTAGTGAAATAAACGCGATAAAATCCGTAAATTTAGTTTTATTCAATGTGTAGTGTTCGCGTAAATTTAAGAAATCATTATAAGAGAAGTTACTTGATTTGCCTCAGTCTTTGTAAAATTCGACATTGCTGTAAGATCCATAATTTACATTATAGTATGCATATTTTTCACATTTGTTCTATTGTACAACGAATACTAATAATAAACTTCCATTTTAATAAAATGTAATGTGTAACTTTTAGCTTCATTTTTATTTGTTTTATTTTGTTATGCTACTTATGGTATTTGTTGTTTGATATTGTCTGTTGAAAGACGTTGGTAGTCCTTCACTCTTAGTCGTTCAAATTCTACATGGCTAATATGTTTATGCTGTAATTTTTTGCTGATTGGTAGTAGAGGAATTAATCTTTGCAATTAATAAACCCAAGCAGGTTAGAATTTTTATTAGAGCCGTCAGTTCACATTTCTCTTTGTACTATTGTTAAGTTGTCAATATATTTCAAGTACAATATAATCATTCATTGTATATATTGATTTCACAGGTGCTGTTGTTAAAACACGTTATACACAAGAAATTGCTTCAACATCAAGTTATGTGCAAGAGACAACTACTGCTCAAACATGCAGTAAGTTAAAATTGATTTTATTGTATAAATTAAATTGAGGATAATATATTGTAAATTAATTTTATTTAAAAAAAGTCCCACTGGGTTTTGTGCTGGTTCTGGTAAAGCTTTAATATCAAGTTGCTTTAATAGGGGGTTGTGGGGCGGGGGGAAGGGAGGTGGAAAGGGATAGATTCGCCCCCCACCTGTCCCCCCACCATGAGATGCATGGTATTTTTATATTAAATGTTAAAGATCAAAATTTTATACAATAATTTATAAGAAAAATCACCTTAATAGGTAGTCGGGGAGGGGGTGTGACCCCTCTTCACCGAAGCAATACCAAAGTTTAGTTGATGGAGCCCCCGTTATTTCTGGGTGGTTTATGAAAAAATAACCACAAATCTTTCTAACCAAACCTATCTGAGTTGGTGTGCCGCAAGTCCCGAGCTTGCTTTGCTCGCTCTTGTACCAAATAAAACACCAAAATGTTAACTTTAATAATTACTTTAATAAGTAAACATATTATATCACTTTTGCCATTATATTTCATCATGTTTCGCCTGCACAAGTACTCCACTATTGCATTACTAAAATTTACAATATCTTAAAAACGGTTAAGTTTCGTGTATAGTGTTTCATGGTCGAAAAAGTCGGTAATGATGCAAAATACAACCCCCTAAATGATCTAAGTCGACTTAACCTGTAACCCTAATATATTGTATATTTCAATATTTATCTACTATGTTCCAAATTATGATTCAAAATGCAATCAACTTGCTACAATTAAATTTATTTTTACTAAACTATAGTACAAATTTTCTTGGTCTATATAAATATAATGTTTTGTCATTTTAATTTCAGGCTTGAAGGTGACTAAGCCCAAAAGGACTCAAATTAGTACAAGAATTACAATGTTAAAAAAGAAACTTAAAAGCTTGAATAAAGCAAATGAGAAATAACAAAGTATGAAGTAAGAACAAAAAGACTGAAGAAGAAAATGAATCTATTAGAAAATACTACTTTTTTGAAAGCATTTAAAAGTTGAATAAAACTAAATTTACGGATTCTATCGCGTTTATTTAACTGATTTTACTTATTTTTAATTCCCGACGTTTCGGGTGCTTTACAGCACCCATGGTCACGGGGTGGACGGTAACGTCGTGAACTGAAACGTCGGGAATTAAAAATAAGTAAAATCAGTTAAATAAACGCGATAGAATCCGTGAATTTAGTTTTATTCAATGTGTAGTGTTCGCGTAAATTTAAGAAATCATTTAGCATTTAAAAGTTTTACCTCAATGGCAATAGTTTTTACGATGTTACAATTTCGAGAATGTGGTAAACACAAAAGGGACAGACAATTCACACCTGATGAAAAGGTGATGGCATTACATTTTTTTAACATGGGCCAAGAGCCTACAGGATGCTGCAAAAAATATTTGTTCTGCCATCACCTTTAACCTTAAGCAGGATGGTATCTAAGGCCAATATTAAGCCTGGTATAAATGAAAACATATTTTATCAGTTTAAGAAGCAAGCATCTATCTAAAATGAAAGCCAAGGATAAATTGTGTACACTGGTTTTTGATGAAATGGCCTTAACACCACATATAGGTTATGACAGGAAAAATGACAGGATTACTGGTTTACATAATGGTTTCTTATATTTACGCGAACACTACGCATTGAAATAATACTAGTCTTTACGGATTTTATCGCGTATATTTAACTATAAATACCTGACGTTCCGGTGTTGTAAAGCGCTCGAAACGTCGGGTATTTATAGTTAAATATACGCGATAAAATCCGTTAAAACTAGTATTATTTCAATTACTGGTTTAGTTGACAATGGTGATGTAGTGAGGACTGAACTTAGAATAGAGGTATTCTAAAAACTATAAACAGCCGATATCATATTTTTTTTTTTTTTTTTTTTTTTTTTTTTTTTTTTTTTTTTTTATATAGAATAGGGTGACAAACGAGCACACAGTCCACCTGATGGTAAGTGGTTGCTGTGGCCCATAGACATCTACATCTATCTTCCATTGCAAATCAAAATGCAGATGCGTTGTCACCCATGAGGACTGAGATGGAATGCCTCATTTCCAGTAAAAAGGGTCTCCGGTTCTCTACACTCACCATACGAAATACAGCAGCATTAAGCTACTATTTCACGCTGGTATTCTGTGAGAGCGTGGTCCTTCCCCGGTCGAGCCGACCCATTCGTGCTACAACTATACTACTAATATAACTGCAGCACGGCTCTACCACGTAAACGTATTCATTTTGTGCTTGCAGTACAAAAAAAGCTGAATTAGCCTTAATGATTAAAAGAAATATAAGAAAATTGAAGGGGTCTGGCTTTAAAATCCTTGCTACTGTATGTGACCAGGGAACATCAAATGTTAGTGCCAAGTGGAATATAGTAGATAAATATTGAAATATATATACAGGGTAACCCTGTATATATATTTCAATATAAATTATATTGGTTAAGTCGACTTAGATCCTTTAGGGGGTTGTAATTTGCATCATTACCGACTATTACGACTATGAAACACCATACATCAAACCTAACCGTTTTCAAGATATTGGACATTTAAGTTTTTTTTATAAAAATTGTCAACTTTTTGTCAATTGTACTATTTTTTTGTAATTGGTGCATCTTATTTTATTTTTCTTATAACTTTTGTGTAGTAGATAAGTTGCTTTATTATTTAAAATACCAAGATAAACTAAATAAACTAAATTTTATGTTATTTTATTTCGATTAATTTACTTTGTATACTGTCATTACTGCCTACTTATAATTACTGTTGGATTTATTAATTTAAAATTGTTACTTTGATGAAATATATTGATTGATCGACATTTATTTATTTATTTCTGAAATTGTGTAGATTGCTTAATTCTTAATTTTTTTACTGGTTATGGGTGTAAATTACCTGAATAAAGATGATTATTATTTTTAAATTGAGTTTTCTTTTATATGATTTACCTTTGATTACACAATTCTGCAACTAACTAGTTTTGTGCCTATATGCACAAAACTAGTTAGTTGCAGAATTATGTGATCTTGTAAAATTAATTAAAAATAATCAGTACACCAGGGATGGGGCTGTACTATATATAGAATATATTAATAGATAGATATATCGTCCGTTTAGTTCGACAACTCCACTATAGATGTCTCTGTACCACGGAATCGACTAGCAACTCTATTCCAGGTATATATAATGTACTCTGTGGTCTTAACAGTATCTGTACTGTTACCCCAAAGTAAAAGACCATAATCAAGTGCAGAATAAATGTATGCATAGGACGCCGTTAGTAAAGTTTCATGAGATGTAATCCTTCTCAGTCATGTATGCAGTCAATATATAATCTATAATATATAAAGTACGTGTCACGTTGTTTGTCCGCGATGGACTGCTAAACTTCTTAACCGATTTTGATCAGATATGCGTCTGCAGTTTGGTCCAACTTGAGAGATAGGATAGCTTACATTTCAATTCATATTCGCAATATTATTTTATTCCAAATTATATGTCTATATAATTTGACAGTCATAATACATACGCTCACAGACTACTAAGAGGATACTACGCATCATACATACGCATACGTTTCGGGTGCTTTACAGCACCCATGGTCACGGGGTGGACGGTAACGTCGTGAACTGAAACGTCGGGAATTAAAAATAAGTAAAATCAGTTAAATAAACGCGATAGAATCCGTGAATTTAGTTTTATTCAATGTGTAGTGTTCGCGTAAATTTAAGTAAGTAATTAAGTATTTCTCTAGTATATAGTCAGTAATCTATGCTACGCATCATACGCTTTCAAGCGCATTGACGCATGCGCAGTACGTACCCGTACTGCACATGCGTCAATGCTACGTTTGAAACGGTTCCTTTAAAAAACAAAAACGTCTCAATAAAGCAATTTATTACATTTTTTGCAATACGTTAGCGATGACATGTTTTGTCAAAATTACAGGAATAATATTTTGATTACTTATTTGTGACATCTGTCTTTTTTATTCTTTAAAATTATTTAAAAAATTAAAATAAAAACTTACTTACTTACTTACTTACTTACTTATCGTCACGCACAATCCCTAACGGGGTAGCCAGAGAGAACAGATCGCCAAGTGTCACGATCCTTACATACCTCTTTCGCTTCTTTCAGGTTCATTAACTTCTTCATACATGCACGTCTAGGTATCCGAGTACTCTTGACCCTCCCCTCTTCGAGCAATTTGCTCACATGGTCTTCGAAAGTTAGTCTCGGTCTACCTCGACACCTTTTAATATTTACTTTCGCTCTATATATTTTCTTCACCATTCGGTCTTCACTCATTCGTTCAACGTGTCCAAACCATTGGAGTACGCCCCTATCAATTTTTGTGATAAGGTCATCTTTCAATCCTGCCATATTGCGAATCTCTTCGTTTCGCTTTCGGTCGGCTATGGTAACGCCACACATTTTACGAAGAGATCGCATCTCCACTGCATTCAACTTGCTTTTATGCTTCTTCTGGCATACCCAGGTTTCGCTGCCATATAACAAAGTCGGTACCAACACTGCGTTATGTATTGCAAGGCGTGCACTCTTCACCACGCCTTGCCTTTTTATTAATGCATTCAGGGCACCATTGACTTTGTTTCCGGCAGCGACACGCCTATCCACATCTAAATCACATCTTCCATCCCGGCTGAAAGCACTCCCCAAGTATACAATTTCATTTACCTGTTCTAGACATTCCTGATTTACCCATATTTCACATTTCGTTCTCTCTTCGTCCTTTTCAAATACCAGAACCTTAGTTTTATTAGCATTCAAACGGAGACCTTTAATTTCACATTCCTCTTTCATACACGTGACTAATGCCTGCAGTTCTGCTTCTGATGGTGCAATAAGCACTGCATCATCAGCATACAGCAGACAATTAACTTTTATGTCACCCAATTTCACACCCAAACAGCTATCTTTCAGCTTCTGTAAACAGCTGTCGAGATACAGTATGAACAGCCAGGAAGACATGACACAACCCTGTTTTACGCCCGCTTGGACGCTAAACATGGGTGACAGGTCATGCCCTACCCGCACACAGGCTTTACAGTCATAGTAAAGTGACTGCACAGCCCTTAACAATCGACCATCCACACCATATCCCGGCAACAGTTCCCACATTTTCTTCCTTATAACCTTATCAAATGCTTTCTCCAGGTCCACAAAAGCACAGAAAATCCTCTGGTTAACACTCAGAAGCTTCTCCGTGATCATGCGGAGAGAAAACATTTGATCCGTGCATCCTCTTCCAGGTCTAAATCCGCATTGTGCCTCCCATAAGAATCTTTCCGATTTCTCTTGCATCCTGCGTGTCAAAACCTTCGAATAAACTTTACTTGCTAAACTGGTCAAGCTGATCGCCCGATAGCTCCCGCAGTCAAAATGTGAACCTTTACCTTTATATAAAGGCACAATGACCGCGGATCGCCAATCATCCGGGACATCTCCCGTCCGCCAGCACAAATTGCACAGCAGATGAAAGCTGTCCCAGACGCGAGGCCCACCGTACTTGACCATTTCAGCAGTAACTCTGTCTAGTCCCGCAGCCTTACCACATTTCAAACTTCGAATCGCACGTTCAATCTCTTTCATGCTGATGACCTCAGTGTCATCGAGGTCCGTGTCTGGCGTGCCAGTCACGGCGTCACCCCCGGATCCTTCACTAAGATCATGACACGCATACAATTCTCTATAAAATTCACTCCATCGCTGCATGACGTCCGATTTTTCTGAAAATAAAAACAAAACATATAAAACCCCACGGACATTCTCCTTCTCTCTAACCTCCATGGTTGCTACTTAAGTGAGATATGCGAAAATATGCCGTTTTGTGAATTATCTTAATATATATAAATTACGTGTCACGTTGTTTGTCCGCGATAGGCTCCTAAACTACTTAACCGATTTTAATGAAATTTGCACACCGTGTGCAGTTTGGTCTAACTTGAGAGATAGGATAGTTTTTTTGACCATGAGTAACCCACAATTTATTTTTTTCGAATTTAAGGATTCTTAATAGGACATGACAGGGTCGTAGAAAAGGGCAGAACAACGTCTGCCTGGCAGGCTGGTAATCTATATATTTTATATGGCCATGCTGCATCTATATTACTAGTGTAGTTGTAGCACGAATGGGTCGGCTCGACCGGGGTAGGACCACACTTAAAATATTAAACTTATATTATTTTAAAATATTTTTAGACGGGTTAATATAGACATCAATTATTTTGTTTTCTCTTTCTTTAATTGTCAAATATAAATAATAAAGGAGTAAATGTGTCATTTATTCATTTCTATGGATCCAATCATATATATCGATTGATTCGTCTGACTCCGTGATCTGTTAGACTTGCTCGATAATGACAATATTAACTATATCAATCAACGAAAAATCAATTAAAAATATGTTTTTATACGCCACTAATACCTCAGGTATTATGTTTTTATGCTTGGTTTAACACTGGTATTATGTATGTTTTACGGGGGAAACAGAACGGAATGAGAAGATGCAAGCGAGAGTGAAGATGCGGATGAATTTTTTGAACTAGTCTTACTCGGCTAGAAGGCCAGAACCTTCAGTTTGAATGGTCTCCTATGGGCTCCTTTCAAGGCCAGGAGGAGAATTTTGTACCTGAGCGAACTGGTTTGGTTCAGTTTTACAATTCAGCATATGATAATTTTCGTACCCTTTACACATTTTAGGTCAAATTGTAACTGAGATGAACTCTTATGCTACCAAAATTGCATCTGCCGGTTTCCAGTCCCAATGGTATACCACCTACCTTGACGAAATTTTGTGCCTCCTTTCGTTCTCGTTATTTTGAAGTATTTTTTATAGAAGAAAGGTGACAAGCAAGCACACAGTTTGCCTGATGGTAAGTGGTTGCTATGGCCCATAGACATGTACATCTATCCTCGATTACGAATCAAAATGCAAATGCATTGTCATGCTTGAGGACCAAGATGGAATGCCTCCTTTCCAGTGAAGAGGGTCTTCAGTTCTCTACACTCACTATACGAAACATCAGCGTTAAGCTGCTATTTTACTCTGGTATTCTGTGAGAGCGTAGTCCTTCACCGGTCGAGCCGACTTATTCGTGCTAAAACCAGTGATGGACAATCCATATTGAATTAAAAAAAAACTGTTTCTATCAATATTTAAAATAGTTCGCCAATTTTGATCATGAATCATATTGTTTTGATAAAAACATTAGATTTGATATCAAGCTGAAAATATATTTATCATTTAGTAAATTGTTATTTACAGAACGAAAACATATGATCTGGTTGCAGAGTAAATACATTTATTGTATATGGTAGTATTAGCGACGCCATTTTGTCAACAGCGCGGGCGATGTCGATCGTTTTAGCTGGGGATTGAGTGGTTAACAATCAAAAGGCAGACGCGTTGTCACCCCTGAGGACTAAGATGGAAAGCCTCGTTTCCAGTAAAAAGGGGTCTCCGGATCTCTACACTCACCATACAAAACACAGCAGTATTAAGGTGCTATTTTACGCTGGTATTCTGTGAGAGCGTGGCCCTTCCCCGGTCGAGCCAACCCATTCGTGCTGCAACCATAACATAGCTGCAGCTTGGCTGTACCACGTATAAAAACTTACTCATGATGTAATCCAACAATTTTTTTGAAGTGTAAACTTCTTTAGCGGCGTCGTACAGTTTTTTTTTTAAAGGGTAAACAATGCTAAACTCGCGTCAGGATACATTACCAGATTGAAAATTCGTAAGACGGACGGCGTAAAAGAGGAAGTATCCCCCTCTCTTTCTACGGCGCGGCGAAAATATATGCCTGCGCCTGCTGTTCCTTTTAGGCGGCGCAGGGCGCTAGCGCAAATGTAATATAAATTGTCATGTTTGTGTACGATAGCGCAATAAATAAATATTGTATTTTACCACATAAATGATAGTACTGTTATACTGATAATTAGAGCAATTCGTGCAAAATTATTCCCTAACCATTCAAAAATATCAAAAATGCACAACGTTTATATTCAAGTTTTCACTTCTGCAGGCACTCCCGGAGTGCGACCCGTCGTTTTTTGTCTACACTCCGCACAAACGTTGTCTACAGTTTAGATGCGAACTGTCCTTGACAATAGACAGATAATCTGTACAGCAAGCCCAGCGGACGTCTGATGCCGAGTCGTCATTCAAACTGACCCCCACAATTTTACCTTGCATTAAAGACAGAAGCCTAATAGCAGGGTGCTGCCCGCGAACTCTCGAGGTCGTGGGCCCGAATCCGCTATTTGACTACTGCCACGTATCACTCCTAACACAAGCATTTCCCTGAGATAATAGTGTGTAAAGGTAAGCTATTTGTGTTGAATTAAAATATTTTAGGAACACCAACACCAGTAGTTCATAGGTTCAACTACGTCGCGTCTACCAACAGTTTTTTTCGTTTTAAATAGATTTTTTAATTATATAAAATATTAAAAAAGCTATAATAAAGAAAACTAAAACTAGAAACTTAAATTATTATACAGTCCTACGCCCTGCTCCCCGATACATGAACATGAATACGTGCTTCGATACTTTTAAAATTTTTAACCTTGTCAACTCTTTTAGCGTACTCTTTGTACCTGTTTGCTAGGTATGTTTATGTGTGTCAACTATTAGTGTATGTTGAATAAACATTTATGACAAAAACAAAAATAGACGTCATTTATTTGAGATCAAGCCTAGCTTCAGTAGCCAGGATGTAGTAAGTGAGGCTTTTACTCAGTTTTTTAATTGGTTATACTACTTACTTAGGTAAATAAACAACAAAATAAACTCAATAAACCACGGTTACCTTTTCAAAAGTGACATTTGTCATACCCTAAGCAATTCCGCGACGCTGCAGTAATTTACACACGCGCCTGTCTATAAAAATGGAGTACTGAGTGTCTGGTATAAAAATACGAGTTAAACGCGGTATGTTTTACCGAGCAATCACTCTTAGCAGTTTTATATTTATATCTGGAATAACATCCTTCCTGTATAAACGCTTAAAGTACGTAACATTTATACGATTTTTGCATAATAAGGTAAGGTTACCTGTAAATTTTTATATTTATCTCTATTATAAATTACAAAGATTTGTGTATATTAAAATTTATATGATATTTACAGTGTACTGCTAGTACCTGTACAAATAATATTTTGCTTCTATTTCTTGGTGGTTCTCGGGTTCATTTTCTAACTAGGCTCTAGGTTAGGTAGTCAGAATTGATACTAGTATTTCCTGTCAAGTTAGTTAGGAAGAGTTTGTGTTATAGTTTGAAAAGTGAGAGCGCCAAAATAATTATATATAGCATTCCATCTTAGTCTAAAGGGGTGAAAAGTTACTGTTTGCCTTCTGTCTGAAGTTCATTAATGTTGTGCATAGACTGGAGCAGACATAAATACATACATTCAGGCAGATTGTTAGCTCGTTTTTCAAGTTATTGTTTTAATAAACCTTCCAAGTAGGCTTAAAAACATGCTATTGTATAAAGTTGTTAAAAAGGGCTATAAATCAGTCTATAAATTATAAATTTCTAGCGCGCTATTAAATACGCCATGTTATAGCGCGCTATTTATAAGAAAGCGTGTCAGCACGCTATATCTCGTAGCACGTTCTATTACATGTCATTCATTGGATATACCGCGTGCTATATAAGAACATTATTTCGTAATAAGTCGCATTTTAGACTACAATAAAATAAGGCGGTAAAGAAAAACCACTGAACGCTGTTTCATACTTTTCAGGCTTAAGACTTTCTATAATGCAAAAATATTTTTGAGGCACGTTCTTTTTAAAACGAAATAAAATAATTTATTTTTTTATTATAATTGATGTAAATAATATAAATTGTAAATCAAATATCTGTGTATTTAAAAGTTTATTGATTGTATTTATAAAAATCAACTATGTATTTACATAAGCTATTCTATACACTTCTGTATATATATATATATATATATATATATATATATATATATATATATTTATGTGTGTGTGTGTGTGTGTGTAAATAGCATTTAAAAACATTAGTTAGGCTTTATTTTATATCAGACAACAGTGTCCTTCGTTCACTTATAAATATACAGTATACACTAACTAAACAACGTCCAACACTAAATTAGGTCGCGCGCGATGAATAGCGCGCTACGAGATCAAATTTACATCACACGTTCTCTCCCAACAGGACTGCTGCTGGAACTAGTTGCCGCTAAATACCCATGGCGACTACTTACATAGCACGCGCTATGTGTTAAGAAGAGATAGCGCGCTATAATATGGTGCTATGCGCTATATTAACCACCATTACTGTGGAATAATGGAGTTCAACATACAGCGTTAAGTTATATTATCCGCAATCCAAGCCATAAAGTCATGCATGGTGGATTTGAAGTTTGAACAGAGTGCAATGCACACGTACCTAAATTTGTCGCTTGGGGATAAAGTAAGAATAAACCTATAAAGAAATTGAGAGCTTTCTCGTAGACAAGTTGTGACAACGGATTAGTTTTGTTTGGGTTTTAAAAGACATATTTAATATTTTTGGTAACCTTATAAAAAGAGTTTATTGAGTCTTTATATTAAAACATTTGAAAAAGCAAAATAAAATATTCTTTCCATGTTATGAATGTCAGTTTACAAGACTATACTAATAAAAATCTGATACGACACTGATTTTGCATATCTTTATTGCTTAAAATTATTTCATTCCATTTAGTCGGCAGAGCGCACCAAATTTGCACAAGGTAGGTAAAGTTGATAATTGCAGACGAAGTTTACATATTTCTTTTTAAGTATAGAAATAAACGAGTTAGATTACATAGCGATTGATTTTAGTAACGTTTAATCATTAAAACAAGACACTTTAAACTTTTCTTCCTGTTGCAGATCGCATTTGTTGAATTATTATCTAGTTAATTAGTATCAGCTTCCAGTAGCCAAATGTAATTAATTATGTAGGGCGTATTACTTATAGTTAGGAATTAATTCAACGACAGAATATCACAATATTATATTCAAAATGACCAAAACACTTTTAAAATTACCTATATACTTTTGTTTTTTGTACCTTCAGATGTTGTACCTTATCGTCACGGTTAGCTTTTTTATAGAATAATAGGTCATAAACGAGCACACAGACCACCTGTTGGAATGGATGCTGTAGTCAATAGATATATACATCGATCCTTCATTAAGAATGAAAATACAGATGCGTTTTCACCCGTGAGGATTAAGAGGGAATGCCTCGTCACCAAAGGGTCAAGCTATGTGCAGTTACGTAGAACAATTAACATGGTAAATAATAAAATAAAGCTTATGTGTGATATACACTATCTTTAACTTGCTAAACTTGCTTATGAAGTTAAATTAATTTGCTACAATATTTAGCGATTTAAAAAGGTATTTACTTCATTCTAACTAATCGCTAAATTGATTATTTTATATTTAAGGAACATTATATATTTTTGATACATTTTATATTATACTAACGGAAATTCTTCAAGAAATACCAAAGAAGACACCGATAACCTCAACGTCAAGATATGAAAATTTAATGTTCATACTTTGTAGAGAACGTAAACAGCCTCTTTGCAATTGTAAAGCGGGCTACATACGAGACGATATCGGTGGCGATCTAGGGTGGAAAGAAATCGGGGCTTACATCGGGGCAGACCCTACACACGGGCCTACCTAGCAGTACGCGTTTGGACTTGTAGCGGAAAGCATATGCGGTAGAGTTCTTCAAAATGCCTCCGACTCTCTTAAAATATCAACGTGTTGGTTTGGAATTAGCCATCTCGGTTAATTTATTCGAAAATAGAAAAAGAGGAGTTGCTGGGTGGAAAAATGGCTCCAAAAGAGACAAAAATTAAGCCACATAAGCGTACTAAATGGTCTGTAATCCAAAGACGTGATTAATTTTCTCCGGATAGATGAAGACAGTTTTTAAAAACTGATATTTTAAGAGAGTCGGAGGCATTTTGAAGAACTCTACCGCATATGCTTTCCGCTACAAGTCCAAACGCGTACTGCTAGGTAGGCCCGTGTGTAGGGTCTGCCCCCCGATGTAAGCCCCGATTTCTTTCCACCCTAGATCATCACCGATATCGTGTCGTATGTAGCCGCTCTAATGCGGCCGCTTGACTACCTACGTTTTGCATTCAAAGCGCCACTCTATTTAATAGGGTTTTTATGCCCTATTAAATCGAGTACTATGCAATAAAACAGAAACTGAAAAGAGATAGCCAGGTTCATGTGAATTTTAATATTTTTTGCCTCTTTGTATTTAAGAGAATTGCCGCGATAACTTTTAATTCCAAATTCTCAGTTCTGAATCCATTGACGTATATAAATCCTAAACCAAAAACAAGATCATGCAATAAGTAACAATACTAACCGACTGCTGTATCGTAAAACGGTTGTCTGCTCTTACGTATTGCGTTTGATATTTTTTGTCGGAATTTTGCTTTCATGTATGTGTTCTTTATTTCAATTAGTTGTAATAATTGTTAGGCTGCAGAAGTTTACATAAGTTACCCAGCAAATATTTTGCCAGTTAACATTATATAATTTCTGATAGCTAAGGACTCGTTTATCCATCCCAGTACAATGTGCGACGTAATGGCGGCGTAAGTAAGACATTCCACAACCTAGCGTCTTTTCTAAGAGTGTCGTAGAACTTAATATGTCTATAAAAGGTTTTGTCTGATATTTCTAGGATATCCTCACGATTTCTTCCTTCATAATCAGTTATGTCTTTCACGACATATCTTAGCAATTAACAATTTCGTGGGTACCGATAAGTTCAAGTTTTCTCTTTCGTTGTAGTTAACTGTGTATAAATTTACAAATAGTGCTTGGACCAGGGATACTGAGCTGATATGGCTAATTATGTAGGATATTATTAAGTGTGCACTATGCATATTATATTAATAAACAATATAATATGCAATATTTAAAGTAAAGTAAAGTAAAGTCCAAAATAATTTAAGCCTAATGTAGTAAAGATAAAGTATCTTTTGGGAAATTTGCTAAAGGTTAAAGCGCAGCGCTAAAATGAAATTAAAAAGGTACTGTCTTATTAATAAAAATTGCTTATTCCAAGCTTAATTCGAAGTTTCACTTGGACTAGCTAATCTCAGAGTAACTGACTATTTACTTCGTTATTACAATGTTATTAATAAACATGGAGTAACCTCGGACTAACTATACATTCCTTACGCCGGGATTAACGCTTGCGCTATGGCAACCCACTTATTTTAAAAGTAAAAAGAGTGAGTCAGTGAATGATTAGTGAATGAAATCAATGGGTGCGTTTGGCAGAAAAAAGCGCTAGCAAGCGCTTGCAAGCAAAATGGGCGATCGTAAGCGGTAAGCGCTGTCAAATCGTAAGTAGCTATTTTCCTCCAGGACACGATGTTAGTTTTAACCGGGTAATCTAACCTAATTTAAATATATGTTTGTATAGTATTCATATTAAAAACTTACCAATCATGATTTTTAATAGCATGTATATGTTTATTGATGTCATTATATTACTTAAAACTAATATTGCACAAAACAACTAATAAACTCTACTTCAAAACAAACAAATTAAATAAGCAAAATGGCGGATTGTGTCAGCGCTACTGAAGTAGCAATCTTGTCCTGGCCGAAAACTATTTTAGCGCTTATAAGCGCTTGCTAGCGCTTTTTTCTGCCAAACGCACCCATAGCTTGATGATGACACTAATGACAGTGACAGCCAATATTTTGAGTTTGACAAGAGATGTGTTACGTGTTGTTCCTCGTGTTGTTTTCGGACTCGGTTTAGTGGAGGAACTAAGTTCTAAATATAATAATTTTTAATATTATTTGTAACGAAATTTTAGAATTAAGAAAAGAGCGTGAAGGGCAAAATTAATTAAATAACCATTTTTGTTTTGTGTTTTGGGGAATAATAAAATCTTTTGTACATGTAATTATTGTATATTTATTTAAAAAATCGTTAATAGTGCTGCCCGAACAGAATTTCCTCTAACGGAGTTATTTACTAATTGTGTGACTGATATATTTTCATCATCTCCTTATACTACATCCTCAAGCAGATCCTGCTTTTGCATTGCAATGTATATAATTTTGTACGATCTTATTTAGCATTTAGTCTTCGCAGTAAACACCGAAACCTTTGCTTCCCTACAAATCATTGTTCTACAGTGTTACGGGCCCAGATGTGCGACCGGTTGTACATTCCTTCCCTTTGTTTATTAGGACGCATGATAGGAGTGAATAAATAAGGACAAGCATAACCAGAATCTCCGAGAAGTCTGCCTTTAAATTCTGACTGCTCAAACGTTTGTTTTAATGCGAATTTCATTAAATATTCTTGAGTCATATGTGCTGCCTTACCAACGTGCCACTGTATTCATGCACTAATAACTTCTTTAATATGAAGCATTGAGTTACAATACCTATAGAGTCACAATCTCTAACTGACAATACTCAAAAAATGTCCGAGCGCCGTTCCATATACCTATATATTTTGATATTATATAGTTCAAAATGACATTTGCTCGAATTTAGACGTTAACCTGCTTGTACAATGTTCAAAGTCGCTCGTATGCAATGTCATCATCATTCACTCAAGGGCTTGCGTACGACGTGTGAAAGAGAAACGTTATCGCGGCGCCGCGCGGTCGGCGGTGAGTGATTTAGTTTGCTAATAAAATGAAAATTATTGAAATTTAAATGAAAACATGCACTGTGGATACATAAATACGTAAATTTGGTATGATACTTACCTAAAATATGAAACACCATCCTTTTTTCGCACGTGTCTGCTGTTATTTGGGCAGGAAATCACCGAACACTTTGGCATCGCGGACGTTGTACGAGGATTGTGGTCGCCTTACAACTAAACAAAAACTCTGCGCACTTCGCAGCGTGCGCCGAGTTTTGGCGCGGACATTTTATTTGTCTGTTTGTGACTCTATAGGTATTGTAACTCAATGATGTAACAGTTTAATTTTAACAGTTACGAAGGTAAAATAAAGCCCTTTTCCATTAACAGGGTGTCTAAAATATGTAAAGAAAACGTGTTTGTTTGTTGCTTGAATATTTTTTGTTTTAATGAATCGTCAGAGTGTTTGCCGCGACCGCAAAGTGGAGTATTTTTATTATTTTCGGAAGTCTTTAGGAAGATGCTGCGGCTCATCTCTTACAACCTTTCATTGCGCCGCGTCTTTCGACGACGACGTGATGATGTGGTAATATTAGATATTCTTAAGCCGTCTTTCCGCAGCCAGTTCTATTACGAATCTAAAATTAATGTCGTACTTTATTCGGCTTATACAAAATCATTCAAATTTACATTAAATATAAACTATGTGTTACTAAACATTCAACAAGTAATTAAATCTGAAATACACAAACTCAATACACCCGCTATACAAAGTTCAAATAACACAAACAAAGCTAATTTTTCTAGAAGTTTCACTACGCATTTTCACGGAGTTGAAGGTGGGAACTGCTAGTATTGCTTGCAATATTTAATTAGGTACACTGGAACACGAGTGGCTAGAATTATTTAGCGGTTTTTACATATATATATATATATATATATATATATATATATATATATACATATATATATATCATCATCATTTTCATGAAAAAATATAAAAGAACTTTAAGTATTAAAAAATCAATAGAGTTTAAGGAATTTAATTAAAGACAAAACAGGTATTATAAGCTTAGTCGGTGCGTTTAACCAACTTCGACTACTTAACATCAAAATTGATTACTTTTTTTTCATGAAAGGCATCGCAATAAAATTATAAAGACTGTTTCTTGTAGGAAGTTGTTATAATATTTTAATCTCGAACGCTTAGAGAACGGACCTGCAAGAACGTAAAACCCAACTTTACTTTAGAGCATTCTTCTCTCCGTGTCGTCTCCTGTGTGTTGTGAAGGCGACTACGGTAAATTCGAGAAAAATCTTATGACTGCATTACTCGATTATGGTACTCCTTTTTAGCATAGAATTTCGTCTGCGTCGGTATTATCTTTTCATTTAGTAGTACTTGCATTGCTATTTTCCTGTTCGAAGGGCTGCAAGGCATTTCAAGTTAGTGAGTAGTGTAGACATTTTTATTTGAAGTTTATTGCAGGTGGCCATGAGATGCAGTAGCTAACTTCTTACCGTAAGGTGAATTGTTAGTTTGTTTATCACTTCGGTTTTAAAAACCATGTTTGTCTTTATTTGCAACTTTTAAAGTTTTAATCGAGTTTTTTTTTATAGAAACGGACAACGAGTTGAAGTTGAACCGCTTACATTAGAAACAGTTCGTACCATGTGAATATAATACTTGCAACTGAAAAATGCTTCATTTCAAATATGAAAGGTAATTTTTATAGTTAGCACATCCCAGTGAAAGAGACTTACACAAACACCTATCCTGTTTGTGTTAAATATTAAATCCAATAGAATACGACACATACACCACCCTTTAGATAAAACATAAAAGCTTATATCCTTCTGAACAAGGGATTTCAATCCATGTTTTTTCAATTAGGACTTACTATAGACGCGCAAAAGCCAGCGCGTCATGATATTACGCAAGAATCTCAATATGTTACAGAGGATTTGTGTGTGGTAAAATTGTGCAATTGTATAAAAATATTTTGATTTATTTAATGTTTGCTTGCAGATTTTGACGCCTAGTGCCCAAATATTTAACTGTGTAGAAAACGGAGGTATTCCACCTTACTCCGCATGAGTGAGAACGTATCTGCATTTTTATTCTTATCCTCATAAATGTCTATGCCTGTGGGTCACAGCATCCGTTCAACATTAGGTGGACTGTGTGCTTTGGACCCCAGTTCTTGCTAAAATTTATTTAGAAACGCATATTATTTATTTTCGATATTTACCTTACATTTATATGATTGATGTAAACGCCTTGTCAAAGCCACGGGTACAACAATCATATTACTTACCCGTGGCTTTTGAAACATTTGATAGAGATATCGCTTGCACGTTGTATACTTTTGTAAATAGCGAACCAGACTTCGCCTCTTTATGAGCGTTTTATCAAGTTGCATGAAAGTGAGCACACAGTTCACTTGATTGTAAATGGTTGCCGTGGTCCACATCACATCATGTGTCCACATCGCATTACGTCTTTCCTCGACTACGAATCAAAATTCAAATGTATTATCACCCGTGACGACTAAGATGTAATGCCTCGTTTCAGTAAAAAGAGTCTTCGGTTCTCTACACTCACCATATGAAAAACTGCAGAGTCAAGCTGCTACATTACGACAATTATTTCTTAAATATGCCTTTATTCTATCTGCTACATAACGCTGGTATTTGGCGAAAGCATGGTCCTTCCCTGGTCGAGCCGACCCAGTCGTGCTACAATTATACTATTAATATAGCTGCAGCATGGCTCTACCACTGCTACTGCTATTGAAAGGAACGAAAGAAAATTTATTTTTACGACAGTCGTAACATAAATTAAAAATTAATATTTTTATATGATTTGAAATTCACATGCAGGCCGCAACCAACTCCATGCAAATCTGGACATAGATGTTTGATTACCCCTGAGGACTAGGATAAAACGCCACGAAGCCAGTCAGCATGAATGAGAAAGTTCAATGATTAAATTTAAATAACAACTTATTTAACAAAAAGATATTCAAAAATAAATATCACACATAATATGCATTTGTGAAATAAGAAGGTTGGATTATACCTGTAGGTCTAACCCCATTATCACGAACGTTGAATTTGTAATGGCCGACGTAAAGTCATGTTTACATTCAGAAATATATGTAGTACTTGTCATATGCACAACGCTCTTGAAACCGAGGGATGTTGTAGAATGAAAAAAATTCAGGTCAAATTAATACTTTGATGTTTACTAGTATTGATTGCTCTTTTTCTTATCAAATAACATAGTTTTATAGGAGTTGGGTAAAAAAGAGGACATATTTCACCTTATGATGAGTGCATACTGTGGTCTAAAGACACGTACATCTATTTTTAATGATCACTCAAAAAACAGATTGCGTTCTCACCCAGTAAAAACGGCTTCCAGTTCTCTATACTCACCGTACAAAATACACAAACATTCAACTGCTATTGTGATTCTGCTTATTATAGCAGTACTAGCTGTACCCCGCGGTTTCACCCGCGTATATCACGCGTCTCTGCCGCGCGACATGATATGACACCTCGCTCTTTTAGTTCAATCATTTTAGCTAAAAATTAGCAAAATTAATGGAGTTCTTTCATCTATCGGCTTATACATGCTATACAGAAAATTTAAATTTTATCTACTCACCCTCCCCCTCCCCGTACAATTTAGCTTTCTATTGGTAAAAATTGATTAAAATCGGTCCAGTAGTTTTTTGACATAGACTCCCCTCCCACACCCCAGTGACACCCGCATCGCATGGTGCTGGCAGTGTACGCGATATAAGGATTTTTCAACGTTACTATTGAATATTTTAACTTGGAAAAGTAGTTATTATGAGATAACTATAATAGTTAGACATATGGTATTGCAGACTTTTATGTAGATATTGATTTCCTCCATAAAACTGTAGCACATCACTTTGCTCTATTGTCAATAGTTTCCGCAGCGTACGCGATATAAGGTTTTTTTTGGTATTTTTTTCACACCTTGGGTTACATTAACGAAGTTTTCATACGGATCCCTAAATTTTTTGAAAATGTTCTATCGCCTATGTTCATCAGGAATAATGTAGGATTCTAATGGTGAAAGAATTTTTCAAATCAGTTCAGTAGTTTCAGAGCCTAATTAATTCAAACAAACAAATCTTTCCTCTTTGTAATATTAGTTAGTAGCAGTAATACAGAGGCAGCTTAGCTTTACAAAATATTTTTTTAGGAAAAGAGTAACAAACGAGCACGCATTCCATCTGATGATTCTAATTCGAGGATAGTCGTAGATTTCTATGAGCCACTTACTATTGTTATAGAATCATAGTAGGCTGCTATTTTACGCTGGTATTCTGTGAGAGCGTGGTCCCTCCGCGGTCAAACCAACCCTTCGTGCTACAACCATAATATAGCAGCAGCGTGGTTTTACCACGCATAAATATTGTTACGCGCTCCAGTCGACGACACACTAGCGCCATCTAGTGTCAGGAACGAGAGCGAGGGGAGCGTTGCAGTTTATGACATCACAAATCTTTCGACCGACAGCGCCACCCGAAGAACTAAGTTTCTAGAAAATCTATACTTGAACTCTCGGTACCTTGCGCGTGTTTACTTGAACATTCCGGATATTTTGCTAATTTAAATAAATAGGTGGCGCAAGATGCGATCGAGGCAGAGTTGAACTCGGCGACACAAGCGAAGCTTCGGAGCGGAATTAAGTGAATTAGTGTGTTTAATTATTAGTGTTTTTAACTTTAATTTGTATAAAGTAAATTAAAGTGTTAATTTAGGTAATTTTATCGGCAATTTTTATTGTCACGAACCTCAAGCTCGTAACAATTGGTGTCAGAAGTGGGATAAAATAATGCCGATTTTACCTAAGGAAGAAACGGAGGGTGTCCGTACCCGAAGTCAACGCCAGCAGGAGACGGACCAACAAAGATTTGGTGGTGCAACGCCGCAGACGTCGGAGGGCCAGCCACCGGCTGCAGGCCCGTCGGTAGCTCCTACATCTGCTGCACCTGACTTAGGTGTTCTGATGGTGATGCTGCAGGAGCAGGCTCGCCGACAGGAGGAACAGGCTCGCCGACAGGAAGAACAGGTTCGTCGGTTGGAAGAGCAGCTGCGGGGCGGACAAGAGGAACAGGTCCGTCGTTTGGAAGAGCAGCTGCGGGGCGGACAAGAAGAACAGGTCCGTCGTTTGGAAGATCAACTGCGGGGCGGACAAGAGGAACAGGCCCGTCGGTTGGAAGAGCAAATGCTCCTCATGAAGGATCTTCACGCTACCTTCGGGAAGGAGATAAAGGAGGTGAAGGATAAGGTTGCTCAACATGACAACCGATTGTCGGAAGCTGAAACCCGAATCGACCAAGTAAACAATCGGGTTGACAACGTAATGGCTGATATGAAGAAATCACTGGACGAACTCAAACTTGGAGATGGAGCTACAGCTCCCGTAGTAGCTACAACACCTTCGCTACGTGGGTTCAAGGTGCCACCGTTCGACGGTACCTCTTCCTGGTCAGCCTACAAAATCCAGTTCGAAGCTGTTATGAAGGCGAACGGCTGGAATAAAAATCAGGCCATGACTGCTCTCACACTAGGCCTGCGCGATCAGGCCTTAACAGTTCTGGAAGCTCTCGGTGAGGAAGTGACTTATGAGCAACTCCTTGAGGCATTAGAGGCGAGATATGGCGACGCTCACCTGGAACACATCTTTCGTGCGCAGCTTAAAGATCGCGTGCAGCGCATCAACGAAAACCTGCAGCAGTGGGCTCTAGAGGTGGAGAAGCTGGTGCGAAAAGCATACCGGTCTGTACCTGCGCTCATTGAAGGGAACCTGGTGCAGACATTCATCGACGGAATCCGTGACCTGGAAGTCAGAGCTGCTGTGAGGCTCGGGCACCACGAGACGCTTAAGGACGCCTTGGCCCATGCACTGGAGGTAGAAGCCGTGCGGCAGGATCATCGTTCCCATCGCGTCAGGGAGGTTGCAGCAGTTACAGTTCACGACCGCAACAAAGGATTCAGCCCTAGGTGCTATGGTTGTGGGGAAAAGGGCCATCTACGATCCAGCTGCCCTAAGCGAACTGAAGAAAGGGAAGTTGATCGATCTCGAGAGGGTAGTGCGGCTAACGGCACTGCCTGGCGGCGACAGGATCATCGTTCACCTCACGCTAGGAAGGTTACAGCAGTTACGGTTCGCGACCACAATAAAAGATACAGCCCTAGGTGCTATGGCTGTGGGGAAAGGGGCCATCTTCGGTCCAGCTGCCCTAAGCACACCCTAGGAAGGGAAGGTGAACTGTCTCAGAAAGGAAGTGCGGCTAACAGCACCGCCCAGCAGCAGCAGGAATACGACTTTGAGATCGAACATCGCAGCGGAAAATCTCACGGCAACGCAGATGCATTGTCAAGAAGACCTTGTCCTGAAGATTGCAACCATTGTAGTAGGCAAGAGAGTAAGGAAGTGGTATCCGTGAGGATGCTCAGGACAGACCACCTCAGCAGCGGGTGGAAGGACAGCCTACGACATGCACAGCAGGAAGATCCGGACATCAAGCCGATTCTGGGATGGATGAAGGCCCGTGCTACCAAGCCTAAGTGGAGGGACGCCTCAGCGATGAGTTCAACCACGAAAAGCTATCGGGCCCAATGGGATAGCTTGCTGCTTCAGGATGGAGTCCTGTGCCGTAAATGGGACAATGGTCGAGGAGACAGCTGTCGTTTGCAAATGGTTGTCCCTAAAGCTAAAGTGCCGAATGTTTTACAGCTGTGCCGTAATGGTCGTTCAAGAGTCCATCTGGGAGTTAAACGAACTCTACTGAAGGTCCGAGAATAGTTTTACTGGGTCCATTATCGTGACGATGTGGAGGATTGGTGTCGTACATGTACAAGTTGTGCGGCTGTGAGGGGACCTCAGGCACGGAGTAGAGGAGCATCGAAATTGTACAATGTTGGTGCACCACGTGATAGGACATCCCTCGACATTGCGGAGCCGTTACAAAAAGGCGCAAGAGGGACTCCTAAGATCGTCCATGTGGATCGCTTGGCGCGTTATTATGGGACCGATAATGCTCGGGACGAGCATGTCTTAGGAGGAGGCAGTGTTACGCGCTCCAGTCGACGACACACTAGCGCCATCTAGTGTCAGGAACGAGAGCGAGGGGAGCGTTGCAGTTTATGACATCACAAATCTTTCGACCGACAGCGCCACCCGAAGAACTAAGTTTCTAGAAAATCTATATTCGAACTCTCGGTACCTTGGGCGTGTTTACTTGAACATTCCGGATATTTTGCTAATTTAAATAAATAGGTGGCGCAAGATGCGATCGAGGCAGAGTTGAACTCGGCGACACAAGCGAAGCTTCAGAGCGGAATTAAGTGAATTAGTGTGTTTAATTGTTAGTGTTTTTAACTTTAATTTGTATAAAGTAAATTAAAATGTTAATTTAGGTAATTTTATTGGCAATTTTTATTGTCACGAACCTCAAGCTCGTAACAATATTATCTTTGTATCTAAGTAAATTTCCACTTGAATTTAAAAATCTTTTTTTCTATTGCTCGACATAAAATCCTCTTAAATAACATAAAACTTTTACTCGCTATACAAGAAAGTGTTCACAAATTCAATAACGAAATCTCTTAGCGACGACTTATTTTACTTCAAGTAACTCGGCGAACTATTTTTCTACTTATAATAGAGCTGCATCTAAGTCTCTGAATTTAAATCAATAAATAAATTACCTACACTTGCGGGGACTCTTTGAACTGCTCATTGCTTAAGAAAATACAAAAGTTGTTCAGTAAGCAAAATAAATACATAATAACTACAATACAAGAAAAGCATATTAGCGTACGCTTTTCTTGCATGTACTTTTGTCCAGTTAGATAATTTTATTTATTATTTAGATTTCTGTGATAATACACTACCATAATGAAAAGAAAGAAAGAAAATAATGAATTATAAAAATTAAGAGCATATGTTTTCAAGGTTCAATAAATATAAAACCGAAAATATTACATACATTTAATTTTAAGTTACTTAACTAACTAGTAGTTTGTTTATAATATTGAAAGAGGCGCTTCAGTTGAATCTTTGTGATGTATTTAATGACATGGAGCACCGCAAGTCTCAGCAATCTTGCTATGTTAGCTTGTTGTGTATAATAACTTTCATTAAGTGAGTTGCTTAAAGTTCTTTCAAATGTGTTCGATACGACGTTTAGGTACGTTTTCTTCTGTCGATATATTAAGCCTACATTTGTATAATGAATAATTACAAGTCTCGGCTAATAAATAGTCTCAAATAATAAATTCGACATTAGTTATTTTGACTTACAATTGTTCCGACAGGTGCACTATACGTTTTAGAGCCATGCTGCAGCTATGTATGCAGTATATATGTAGCACAAAATGGATCGGCTCGATCGTGGAAGGACCACGCTCTCAAAGAAAACCAGTATAAAATAGCAGCTCAACGCTGCTGTGCTTCGTAATGTGGGTGTAAAGAACCGGAGACCCTTCTACTGGAAACGAGGCATTATATCTTAGTTCTCACGGGTGACAACGCATCTGCAAAATAATATAAATTTCTAATCGAGGACATAATATGTAGATATCTGTAGGCCACAATTACCACTTATCATCAGGTGGACTGTGTGCTAGTTTGCCACCATTATCCTTTAAAACAACACACAGACCGAAGACAAAAAATGGTGTCGTAAGAGGCGACTGAGAGTATCAAATCAGGAAATATAACGCCTATGAGCCAATCTACGGAGATTAAATAATTTAAGCAATGGACTTTTAATAGGCTGAAGAAGGATAAAATTATTTTAAAAATAACAAAACTAAGAATTATTAAAGCTTTTCTCGGCGTTATAGAAACAAATTACTTAGAGCTGATACACAATTTTTACTCAAACACAATATATTACTAAATCGTTAGTGTAGTTTCCGAGAAACCAATTACATAACGAAGTAGTTAACATATAATGCAAAGAATTGCTTACTACAATTATAGAATTTAATGAAACTGTTATCTTGTAATAATAATAAATTTTAATATACTAAGATTTTTATACAATATTAAAAAGCGCATAACTCTATACGTGGTAGAGCCATGCTGCAGTTATATTAGTAGTATAGTTGTAGCACGAATGGGTCGACTCGACCGGGGAAGGACCACGCTCTCACATAATACCAGCGTGAAATAGTAGCTTAATGCTGCTGTATTTCGTATGGTGAGTGTAGAGAACCGGAGACCCTTTTTACTGGAAACGAGGCATTCCATCTCAGTCCTCACGGGTGACAACGCATCTGCATTTTGATTTCTAATGGAGGATAGATGTACATGTCTATGGGCCGCAGCAACCACTTACCATCAGGTGGACTGTGTGCTCGTTTGTCACCCTATTCTATAAAAAAAAAACACCTGAGCTACCACGGCTCTCCTATCATTGCTCAAACTACCCTTGCCTATTGCAATTGCCTTTGTTATAAAAATTGCACACACAAACGGGCGCACTTAGTATTTTGTGATTTAATTTTAGAAACTTTAAATGATAATATTTTTAAAATAAAAACACTTAAAAAGTATTTCTTGAATATGAGTTTTTAAGAAAACATTATGTAACTTTACTTATTCTGTTGTTGCCATTTGATAGTCGATAAAGCGTTTCAGTTTACCTTTGATCGTTAAAACTCAAATGTCGGTGATGTATTGGAGAACCACTTTCCCTAATTAATAAAGAATATTATTGTACAAGTGAGAAATTGATAAAACTAAATCTTACAAAAATAAACTTGAATAAACAGGTGGTGAAGTTTGTTCTTGGATTAGTACTGATTTTTACTTTTCCGCTTTTATTTAGTTAGTAGTAGTAGTAGTTTAATTTAGTTTTTGGGGAGTTCATATTTCTGAAATATTTATCGACTTACTTTTTCATTGTAATTATGTATGTAAGGTTTTTAAATGGTAATTGTTTTAAAACATAAATTAAATAATATAATATATTAGAATATAATAATATTTAACTTCTATGATCAACATAATAACGAAGCCGATTAATTCGCCCACTTGAATAAGCTGTACCTACTAAATCTATACTTATAATTTATATGAATAAGGACACTTTACACTAAAAAATAGTGCATTATTTACTAATATACCAAATGTTAAGGTTAAACCATATCCTTTGCATATATATGGACGTGAAGGAGGCAAGGGAGTACAGTACAGAATAATGGCAAGTGGTTACAGGAATGTGAGGATAGTGGCAGATCACTAGATTAAGACACGGCATTATGTCGTCAAAATAACACCATGCTTCATTTGGGTTCATAATCATTACAATCCTGTCCACTGCTAAAAAGCCTACCTCATAGAAAATGAAAAGATATTTGGGTGTTGTTAGTCTCTTTTTACCTATTCAATTAATTTCTTTAAATTAGTGGGAAAAGTATATCACCTAATACGATTCTTTTACAGAATTTGTTTTCGCCACTTCAATACCCATGAACGGATTTTACGTTCGTCCCGGATATGTTTGTTACCTCATCGACAACTCTTCCAGTCAACAGAACGATAATCCATTATACAATCAAATGCCTCCAGCAGCATATTCAGAACCACTGAATATTATTGCTGAATTAAATTACAAGAACAATCACGACAATTTTAAGTTACGCAAATCTTTCAGTGTACCCGACGTAACTGCGCCTTTACCACTGAGGACTACAATAGAATACCTCACGACCTGTAAATATACTCGCTTTACCCTTCGCATTAGTGCACGTACTGTTGCTTTTCAGCAAAAATATGTGGGAGTGTGGTTCCTACTCAAACGGAATGCTGGGCAGTAAAAGAATCCGAAATACTGGTGAAATACTACAGCAAGTAAGATGGAATTGTAATTAAAATCATAAACTTATTATTCTTTCTACATCGTCGGGTTAAATGAATTAGCCAGCAGAGAACACACACTTGACTACTGAATAGAATATTCAAGTAGTTTAGAGTTAACGTGCTATTTGTGTAGGCATTAGTTATTGGGCCATGACAACCTTAAGGATTTATTTTTGCAACAATTATTGCACGTACATATTGCGTTTTTAATTAATATGTTATATAATGTTTTTTTTTTTATAAAAGTGTCAAACGAGCCATAGTTTACCAGATAGTAAATGATTATTGCAGCACGTTAACATATTTAAGCTAGGATGACTGATGCACTCTGACGTCTTGAACAAAATTCTTCAATATCTTATAATTTTATTGACTCTCTTATCCTTTGAGTTGGAACACAACGGTGAATGCATTGCTACTTGGAAATGGAAGTAGAGAATAGGTAGCTTCCAGCCTATCAAAGGAGTCTAACTATTTAATACAAATTTATTAAAAAACATCGTTATAGAATTCAAATAGGGCTAAGAGGTAAAAGTTCTGAGCTCTGTAAACAAGCTTTAAAAATGTTTTACAGACAATTTTCCAGCACCACCAATGAATCTACCGTGTCCTTGTGGCGCTTCAGATGACAGAAGATACTACATTTTCTCAACGCTCTTAAATCTGTCTATCACTGTTGTCAATTATCTGCTGAACGGAGAAATTACTGTTTGATTGTAAGAAATGGATTTGAATAAATTAATTAACTAGTGATTTTACTACCATATTTTTGCGTATAATCACCTTAAATGAATAATATTATAATATTTGCTGGCTTGCCGATTTTCATACTATTTTTGAAAAAAAAAACTTTATCCTCGCAAAAGGATAGTCCTTTCTTCAGTATTGCGGAGGCATTATAAATTGTCACACATGTGACAAACAACAACAAACACTTTGTTTCTTGCGGGATCCGTACTCGTGGCCCCGCAGCCTAAACAACTAAAAGCAAACATGAGTAACAACACAACTTTAATAAAGTTTAATCACAAAATAATAGACTGTCTAACAATCAATATTATCAATACTTTCTGTAAAGCAATTTATAACATAGATTTAATAAATTTAACTTCTCATTATATTTACGAAAATTTTATGTACATATATACATAAAACAAAGAATTTACTAAACTAATAACGTACGTTGTGTAAATAATAGATGTTCCTAATTTTTACAGAAAGTACATGCTGCTTATACCTGTTACTCGACTCCAAACGCAATATAATATACTTTTTTACATCAAAGTCTTAGAAAAAATGCAGGACCTATTCATGAAAAAGTTGAAAGTGTATATGAAGCCAAAATTGTTTGATAAGGGTTAATAACACTCAAAGTAGACGAATGATACAAACGTTACTACAACATGCGAAAGACTTTTTAATGTTATGTCGAAAGAGACCTGATGATGTCAACCTAACACATAACATAAGTCGAGTCAGAGTGGTTTTACTTATTACTAGCAATCTTAATTAGGAATATATTACATATTTCATTCAATGCCTCCGTATGTTTTGCAATGGAATTAATTATGGGAGGGTGAAAGAAGGATGCGCAAAATTCGAGGAAAGTACACTGAAGTTGACTGAGCTGTATTGCTCATCTATTTCGGCAATATTAATACACATGCACATTGAAAATGACATTGTAAGCGATCAATTTGATGCATGGACACCTACATTTTTCCAATCTAAACAAATGCGGGTACGTTGTCAACTGTGAAACCTACCCTAACCTACCACAACCCTAAGTAAGAATGCTTCATTGCTTAATCTTTTTCTTTTTCAAGATAGCATCTGCGCGCCCAACGTGACGTCATTATCATTACAGCCCTTACTCCAACCTGTAATACCACACGGTTCTGAGCTACCTGCACCAATTGATTTTCTTTCGAAATTTATTTTCTTTTGAATTGACTTTCTACATAAATTATCCTACCAGGCTGTCACTTTATCTAGTACAAATCACCCTGCGTTTTGCTTACAATTACAGGGCTGCCACTCGGGTTCGTTTTCCACCGTTTATTGTCGGTTTTTTGAACTAGAATGCCACTGTGCAACATCAGGGTTACTGACATAGCCCAACGGATCCGTAAGCTGAACTGTAAATAGCTATATATTAGTAAGTAGTGAATTTTAAGTATTGTGTATAAAGTACTCCTGATTCATCTTACAGAAGTATAGCTGCATAAACTTTTATTACAAAAGTTTTTAGACCAATATTTCTTGATTACATAGCAAACTCGTTCCTTTTTTCTTAATCCAAAGTTTGCCGAATTAACTAGATTGAAACAAAGTGTTAAGTAAATAAAATACTGTTACAAATAATTAATCGAACGCTAGCAATCGTTATTTTTGTAGAAGTTTATTCCCTGCTGAGGATATTAAAACGTAAATAAGTTGCTAAGAGCCGGTATATCGGATGGGCTAAACGCTCTTCACTAGTTTTACATCTGGTATGGATCGAACTTCATTAATAATGTCAGTTACAACGCGCAAGTTCGGCTGCATATGGAATAATGTTACCATCTCTGGGTTGGGGCTCTCCAGTGCCAACTCCTTCCATTTGATCGCATCCAGCGTAGAGCAGTTCGAATCGTTGGCGACCGAGCTCTTTCCGATCGGCTTGACTCACTGGCACTACGAAAAGATGTTGCATCTCTTTGTGTATTTTATCGCATCTACCACAGGGAGTGCTACGTGGAATTGTTCGGACTAATTCCAGCAGCACAATTTCACCATCGCACATCGCGACAAAACTCTCGCGTAACCATCTATACCATCTGGATGACTGATGATCCACCACTGTGCGATTTAAAAGAATTTTTCTTCATCGCAAAACTTCATTGTGGAATCAACTACCGAAAGATATTTTTCCTGACCGAAACTACTTAGGAACCTTCAAGAAAAGAGCATATTCCTTTTTAAAAGTTCGGCAACGCATCTGCGATTCTCCTGGTGTCGCAGGTGTTCATGGGTGGCGGTAATCACTTACCATCAGGTAAGCCCGTTTGACCCTTCTCTTATAAAAGAAGTTGCAATTTCAAGTGCTGATTTACCATGTGCTCGTCAGTGAAGTATGATATCGTGAGGAAACCTGCATATTTGACGAATAAAAATATTCAACAACATGTAAAGTCCTTTAACGCGCACTGTACTTTAAACTAAAACACGATGTTTATTATTAGGAGTACGTATGCCCACTGATTACTTTGTACGCTCTGATTATTTGACGCTAAGCTTTATTGAGATAGAGAGAGTATTGAAATCCTCAAAGGAACATAATGTAAAGAGCAACGGAAATTAAATTCATCTTATCTGATTTAATTTCTTATTCCTATTACCCTAAGCATTTGTATTTTGCGTTGAACATAGAGAGGTACTTTAGAAATATTAATGTAGTTAATTTACAAATACAACAAATAGAGATACTTAATATAGGGCCCTGTGATTGTGGCTTAAGAGAATCCATCACCACAATTAGTCCCGCGGGTTTCATAATTGGTGACTAATGAAAATGTCGGAAATATCACATAGATGGCTTTCTAGCCATCTCACCTTCACCAGGTCGCCGTATCGCTTTGCTTTTGTCTGAGCCTGCGGATGTCACTACGCCTGCCAAGCGTGACGTCATATCCCATCTGCAATGTAAAAGCCCTATGTTCAGCAATGGTGTTATGATGATAATACAAACGGGCTGAGATTTTAATTACGACAAAATTTAATCTCGGGAGATTAAGGAGTGACCGTACCTCGGTTATCGTTAGTGACCACTGCCGCCCGTGAATATCGGTGACATCACAGGATTCACATGAGCGTCGCAGGCCTTGATGTTTACAAATTTAAGTCAATAAAGCAGACTCAGATTGACGTTTCATTATAATTTTAAGTAACCTTGTGCTTTTATCCATTTTTAACATAAGGTAATGATTAAAATTATACTATCTACGCCTTGATAACAATTGTAAAATGTTAGAGTCAACTCTTTTTTACCCTTGTGAGTCTACTAGTGACATATGTGGAGGCGGACGAACTATGTCGTTTTTTCAAAGCGACGCAGCACTGCTATGCCAAGATAGTCAATACAAGGGAATTAATGGGTCGTTGGTATTTTTACTGGAACTACGAGTTACGCCTACGATATGTTGAGTGCTACGGACAAAAGGGTTTCTTTTATTGTTGACATGTTTAGATACAGGCTCCAGCTACAGTGTTGAAAATATTGCCTTTATATATATGGTAAGCCCAGCAAGGTATAAGATTAAGACTATAAATGAGTTAGTGTTGGTAATCAATGTTCTTTTGGCGAGTCATTTAATAAGGTATCGTAATGAAAATCTAAGTCAATTTGCAATTGATCACGAAGACTGCCCAGGATGCATCGAACGTAGACAAAGTTTCGGCAAGTTTGTCGCGCTGTGGGAAGACTACCTAAAAAGATTGCAGCACGATGTTTTATTTCGCCAATCAACTCTACATATTGCGTTTCATAATTTTGGTGGTGCTTTTTCGGATTGATCTTGTGTTTCTTGCGGACTATTAATTTAACGATTTAAGGCGAGGTGACTAATGAGCGATATAATTATTCAGACTTAACAGTTTGAGTATATGTTTTCGCAGACTCTGCACATCTCTTAAGACTAAATTCTCAAAAAGTATCCCGACTTTTACTCGTATTCTAATGCCATTCTCGCAGTATTTCATTTTTATATAGACACGCCCGTGTGTAATATGCCACATCGTCGCAAAATTGCCTGGTGTATGACTAATGTTACTTTTGAAAAGGCGATTAACGTTCATCATAAATATAATAAACCACTTAATCCGTTTATGTGGAACATTACAATTTTATCGTCTGTTATCGTGTTAGGTCTGTTTAGCGGAGTAATATTTTTGTTTTATTTTTATAGAATCTAATATTTGCTATGACACTCATGTAATAAAGAGAGTGATTGAGTGTTCTGTGTCTATTTCATACTAATAATAATAACGCAATATGAAATCAATTTGTAACGTAGCGGTCATATCTGTTGGATATTTCCAGTTTAAATTTGCGAACTGACTCGTGAATGTGAACATGCAATCATCAGGCACGGTTGGCTGCTATATTTCATTGCCATTTTATTTGTGCTTTTTCACTCTGATTTAATTGAATATACAATAATAAAATTTACGTGTGGGAAATTATGATACATCTTCTCGTCGGGTATACCTTAAAATTTTAAAACGAGATTATACAACTCACTTTGACTGTACAATACACTCAGCGAGCTATGGAGAGGGCTCAGCTCGGGGTTTATCAAATTTTATGGGCCATAGTATCCACTTACAATCAGGTGGATAGTGTTTTCGTTTATTACCCTCATTCTATAAAAATATACTCGAATAAGAAATAAAAGGCAGATGCATAGTGACTCCTGAGGACGAAAACAGAAAGCCTCGATTCAAGTAAAAAGTGTTTCTGGTTCTCTACACTCACCGTACGCACCGTACCGAACTCCAAGACCATTATGCTGCTACGAGTATTTTACGCTTTTATTCTGTACGAGAGTGGTCTTTTCCGTGGCTATGCCACGACACAAAAATATATTTTAAACATTTCATTCAATAAAAAACATCATCAATTCCCATGAAACAGTACAAATCAAGAAATCTGACAACAATAATTCGTTCGTAAAATAATCAAATTGACGGATAAGTAAATAGATAAGTAAATATAGTTTAATGGGTTCCTAAATAAAATCGGTAGTTTTATTATTATCTTCCCTTTCTTGAAAAAAAAATTCATGAATATTAAAGGAAACCGGGTTCAAATCCAAGAGCCACGCCTGTTATTCATTTTCGTTTCCTTGCGACGCATAAACTATATAGAAAAGAAATTCATGAAGTTTTCTTTGTCCTTAGCTTGGAGTGGCACCAAGAAGTTTTCATAAGGGAATTATAACATGTTTGTAATTTTCACTAAGTTTTAAAACAATAATCAAACACATTAAGTTATTAATTATAAATTTTATAATAACGATATAAATAGTCGAAGAGTTTTATTTGTGAGAAAGTATTCATTTTACGTAGAAATGTTTTTTTGTATTTTTCCATTTTTTCAAGTTTCGTTTTCAATAAAGAATCAGTAATCTTTTCACTTCTTTAACTATTTTGTTAATTTATTTGGCCATATAATTCATTTAGATTATCAGTATGCCTTGTAAATGGCATTTTATTATTATCTTCAAGTTAAAACAACGACGTTAGTGATACAAATGTCTACATATGGACCTTCTCCCGTTGTTGCGACAATTTGCTTAATCACTTCTTTTGCCAAAAGGGCTTGCGTCGGCTGCACAGCATATTACGCCCTTTTGGCGCTGGTCCCCGTCACTGGTCAGGGTGCTTTTCTTCGGGTGTAGACGACATAGACTACTGTGTACTTGTTTGAAGTTGGCTGTAGAGGTCCATAAACTGCAGTAGCCATTTACTGTCTAGTTGACTATAAGTGAATTTGTTATTTCAGTTCTAAGAAAAAAAACGGTATTGAATTTGAAATAATTTTACGATGTGACCTTGCCTCATATGAATCCGTTTTTATATTTTAACAGGATTAATTAAGAAATTCTATGCCTACTAAATTTATAACACCACACGCTTAATAAATCTATATTTTGATAAATTAACAATAAAATTTATAAAATAATTCCATTCTCATTAACTTTCATTACTTTACTTTTTAATTTACTTTCATTAACTTACATTTACATTACTCTTACTTACATAAATTGAGGATTACAATATTTTTCTTAATAATTTTCCTTTCTTTTAGTTTTGTTATTGTTAAATCCGCATTCACACTGTTCTTGTCGTATTAGTGTGCGTGTGTACTGAACACTAGTTATTTTTGGCCAACAATAAGCCAACATGGAGTACTATAACACATGACGTTATCAGATGATGTGACCAAAGGCTGCACTCAAATGGCTGAGCTTAGTGAATATTTATCAAACAGGAAAATGCTGCTGCTCATCTCTTGTTTCACTTTCCTCCGTTGCTCCGTGTGACAGTAATGGGAAATGGGGGGGGGGATAGTGGTTCTCTTACACCGCCGCTATACGGCGAGAACTACTTCACATATATTCTCATTGATTGCCTTATAAGTAATTTATGGATGGGTCTATATTCAGCATTGGAAAGTTTTTTTTAAATAGCATAATGGTGACAAACGAGCACTCAGTCCACCCGATGGTAAGTGAATGCTGTGGCCCATAGACATCAACATTTATTCTCGATTAAGGATCAAAATGCAGAAGCGTTGTAACCCCTTACGACTACGATGGAACGCCTCGTTTCCAGTAAAAAACGGTCTCTGGATCTATACACTCACTATACGAAACAGAGCAGTATTTAGCTGCTACTTTACAATGGTGTTCCGTGAGAGCCTGGTCCTTCCCCGGTCGAGCCGACCCATTCGAGCTATAACCATAATACAGCTGCAGCGTGGCGCTGCTGCGTATAATAATTTACTTATTTAATACTTTTGACGAATGAATGAATACCATTATTGTCACAGTCTACAAAAATTCACTTCTGAACATAAGCCTCCCCTTAGCTTTTCTCATATGGGAGACATTTGCTATATTGACGGGTTGGCCGTTTAGTGGCGGTGCAAAAATGTCATCTCCGTAGGTGTCCTTAAAGGCGAACAGGGAAATAAATCAGGAGATGGTCAGCAGCGTCTTCTGAATCAGCGTCGTTTGAATGAATATTGAATTCAATTAGCTGTAACATCTGTCTGAATTAGTGTAACAAATACGGCCAGGTGTGCATATTCGCTGTCTATTTTTTAATCAAAAACCCTCCCAAGTAAAAATTATTTATTCTTACAATAACGCAGCAGATATTGATATAATCACCGGTTACGTCATGATTTTATTCCGCTAATCTCTTGAATTCCTATTAATTATCCTTTTTGGCTTAAACGGTCCCAATTATTGATGATTTAAAGTTTGGATGGGTCAAAGCCAGAAGTTTCACTTGCTTCATTATTTCATCACAATATAAGATTTAGGTTCTAAGAATCAAATTATATCACAAAAATAATAGCTTTTATTTCTCCTCCCATAGGAGAGGACTTCTTCTAGAACCGCGCCTGAGGGCATAAATCTTAGGAAAAGCGAATCAAGATAATAAGAAAAGCGAAGAAAGCAAAGCAAGTCAATTCTCCGTGACGCTGCTGCTGCCGTCTATTTTAAATTATCATCAAAAAAACCCAAAGCCGCTGTCTGAGACCATATAATACAAGAGTAATATATGACCTTTGGTGAGACTTTTGATATAGTCTTGAAAATGACATGGTATTTTAGGGATAAAATTATTATATTTTGTTATAACTTAATATCGCCATTACAAATAGATTGCTTTAATACTTCAAAACAAATGTTAATGCTTTATTTATTTCGCATTATTTTACTGTTTTGACATTTTTGGTTCATAACTTACGCGTGTCTTACTTCGCAGATCTCTCCTTAATATTCCAAAAAGTGAAATGCTTCTGATCACATGTCTTTACCTTCAGTACAATTAGTACTGGTGTCATCTACGTATGCAAGCTGTAACGCAAAAGCGAGCTCGTGCAATTTATTAATGCGGCAGTGCATAGCGTTTTATTTGAACATAACGTGTCCCGTAGGCATTATGTTTTCTATGACATTTCCCTCACTACCTCGTTGATCTTGTAGTTGTAGTAGTGCGACTGCTGATCGTGAGGTCCTGGGGTCAAATCCCGGGTCAAAATATCAACGATTGAGTTTTTCTGTCAACAAATTCTCATTAGCTGCCCAGAGTCAGGAAGTTTGTGTTGTCTCACCCCCGTGCCTCGGAAAGCACGTAATTACGATAAAGCTACTGGTCCTGCGCCTGAACTTTTCTGGTTGTGTCGGTTTACCGTCCCATCGGATTATGAGAGTGAGGGAATAGATAGTGCACCTAGTGCTTACGCATACACTTAGGCACTATAATCCTGCCCTGCGCCGATGGCTAGTCTCACTTGAGGCTAGCTTCGCTTCGTTCTGGAGGACATTATTATGTTTTCTCATCAATTTTGAGTGCTCAAGCTGCTAACGTTTACACGAGCTTGGCAATAAATTATTTATATATTTGATATGGTATGTTTATGTGAGCTAAGGGTAATGAGAGTTAAAGTTGATTGCAAATTACTTTATATGCATAATATGTAAGTGCGTGTTCTAACAATAACGATGAGCATGTGCATGAACACATTTTGGCTTGATGTCATTTGAAATGTACGTAGCGCTCTGTCTTTTCTTTCTTGTTAGGTCCTAGTGCAAGACACAGTTTCTTGAGTTTTTTTTTCATTCTCTTTAATCCACTCAAAAAGAATTCTTATTTTTTACTATCACAGCTTGTTTTATATACAAATATCTCTAACAAATTTTGTTAAGTAATCGAACAAACAAAAAATAATCTGTTAATCATTTAAACGTTTAAATTTTTTTAGGTTGTAAATTATTAATAGAAGTTAAGAAATAACTAATATGTAGTTCCTTGAAATATTTGAAGTGCAATTTAAAACTAATTTAAATAATTTGGTTAAATATGGCTTTTTATAAGTGCTCCTTAAAACAAAAAAATTCTTAGTACTCAGACTCTGACGTATAATTTATGTTGGTGAACATTAGTGATTCAACTAGGGTTAGCTGTGTGTGCAGCTTGTTTTTAACTGAGCATAACGACGTGTTTATATAGTTGCTGGTTTCTTGAACATGCTATGTTTTCATATCTATATATCTACAAAACAGGCTCGTCGTCGGTATCTTATGATATAGAAAATTTAAAAATTTTGGTTTACTTAAATTTCCTTAAAGTTCACAGAACCGCTTTTAGTAAGAAAAGTAAGTTTCAATTAAATGCGTGTAAAATGTCAAACGATGCGCATACATTTAGCATCGAAGTGAAGAGTCAATATCGAACTGGTGCAGGGTTCACCGTGAAAGTTCTTGCTACTTGGTTTTTTAAAGGTTTGGCACGAATAGTTATTGTATCCAGGTGTCTATATTAAATACATATGTGTCAAAGAGTTGCAACACTTACTCACATGCAATTATACAAGGGAAGTATACAAGTTCGTCTTAAATTAATTAGAGCACACTTTTATATCTGCAATTAAGACATTAATACTAAGGTACTAAATTTCAAACAATTGTGACATTATGGATTGAGCTCAAACAATTAACATATAAAGTATAGAAAGAACATATAAAGAGAAAAACATGTTGAGTTTCGTGCCTATATTTGTCACTTTAAACAATATTGGAGCTGTCCTCGGTCTACGGATACTCTTGTCATAGAACAAACCTGTGGACACCTATATCATGTATATCCAGTGGTTGTGTATATAGTAAAAATATACAAACAAGAGCTTATTTAGAGACAAAGTCAAATTGTATTGTAACATCTTCGCAAGATATTTGCAAGATACGGTAAGCATACTCGAGCAAGTATTAATTTAACGACGGTGTAGTGGCGGTATAAGAGCTTACTCCACTAGTTCACATCATCCCGTGGTGTTGCAAAAGGCGATAAACAGAAATGATACAGGAGATGGTAGCAGCATCATAGTGATAACAACTTAAAATAGTAAAAACTGCAGCAACAAACCCGGATGTCAAACGTGACAATTGTTCCAGATATCCACCTTATGAGTCGGAACTCTGTGCCGGAGGCAGAGTTCAGTAGCGGACTCTTACAGTATAGGCTGTAAATAATGATGTAAATAATGAAAATATAATAATGTTTGCTCTTCATATTTCAACGCTAATCATATTTTCGCTCTATATATTTTCTTCACCATTCGGTCTTCACTCATTCGTTCAACGTGCCCAAACCATTGGAGTACGCCCCTATCAATTTTTGTGATAAGGTCATCTTTCAATCCTGCCATATTGCGAATCTCTTCGTTTCGCTTTCGGTCGGCTATGCTAACGCCACACATTTTACGAAGAGATCGCATCTCCACTGCATTCAACTTGCTTTTATGCTTCTTCTGGCATACCCAGGTTTCGCTGCCATATAACAAAGTCGGTACCAACACTGCTTTATGTATTGCAAGGCGTGCACTATTCCTTAGTTCAAAACTCAATTGGAGCTTACATTTTAGCAGAAGTGTTATTTCATTTAGTTTCCATATCTCTACGGATGCACCCTGTTCCCTATCGTTCATTCATATGATCTTAAGCTTAGCAATATACTTAAAAAGTTTGATTACATAATGGAATGCGTAATGAAAGAGATACATCGCCTCATTATAGCCAGACGAAACGAAAACGTGAAATAAATAAAATGCAATTAAAAGTTGTGATTGGTTACTACGCCCTTAATTTACACATTATCTTAATAGCGACAAACGATCTGGCTGCTCACAAACGAGGCAGCACACTTTTATATCTGCAATTAAGACATTAATACTAAGGTACTAAATTTCAAACAATTGTGACATTATGGATTGAGCTCAAACAATTAACATATAAAGTATAGAAAGAACATATAAAGAGAAAAACATATAAAGTTGAGTTTCGTGCCTATATTTGTCACTTTAAACAATATTGGAGCTGTCCTCGGTCTACGGATACTCTTGTCATAGAACAAACCTGTGGACACCTATATCATGTATATCCAGTGGTTGTGTATATAGTAAAAATATACAAACAAGAGCTTATTTAGAGACAAAGTCAAATTGTATTGTAACATCTTCGCAAGATATTTGCAAGATACGGTAAGCATACTCGAGCAAGTATTAATTTAACGACGGTGTAGTGGCGGTATAAGAGCTTACTCCACTAGTCCACATCATCCCGTGGTGTTGCAAAAGGCGATAAACAGAAATGATACAGGAGATGGTAGCAGCATCATAGTGATAACAACTTAAAATAGTAAAAACTGCAGCAACAAACCCGGATGTCAAACGTGACAATTGTTCCAGATATCCACCTTATGAGTCGGAACTCTGTGCCGGAGGCAGAGTTCAGTAGCGGACTCTTACAGTATAGGCTGTAAATAATGATGTAAATAATGAAAATATAATAATGTTTGCTCTTCATATTTCAACGCTAATCATATTTGCTCATGAAAGAGAACGTGATTTTACGTCCGCCATTACAAATTTAATGAAAGATGATGCCTTACTCATACGTTATGTTATTATCCTTGTTAATAAATCCTCAAAATTTAGCCCCCAATCTGCATTATAATTGAAAAACATACAAAATGAGGATCTTGCATCTAATTCCATAAAATTTACAGAAAATTCATAATTTTGTGGATGTGTTCATGCGGTTATTTCGCCCGATGGTTTCTAGCTCATTATTTTAACGTAATTTTGATGAATATCCTTAGTATTTATCCACGCGTTTGTATTTGAGTTTGTTTTAAAACGCTAAACTTTTCTTTTTTGTATTAATAAAAAGTTCACTTTGAACTAAAACAGAACAATGACATAACGCTTATGTAAGTTGTTAGGGAACTGGTGATAATAGCGTGATGGTAATTAGTTTATTCAGTTAGATATTCCTTAGTTACTTACTTACTTACTTACTTATCTTCACGCACAATCCCTAACGGGGTAGCCAGAGAGAACAGATCGCCAAGTGTCACGATCCTTACATACCTCTTTCGCTTCTTTCAGGTTCATCAACTTCTTCATACATGCACGTCTAGGTATCCGAGTACTCATGACCCTCCCCTCCTCGAGCAATTTGCTCACATGGTCTTCGAAAGTTAGTCTCGGTCTACCTCGACACCTTTTAATATTTACTTTCGCTCTATATATTTTCTTCACCATTCGGTCTTCACTCATTCGTTCAACGTGCCCAAACCATTGGAGTACGCCCCTATCAATTTTTGTGATAAGGTCATCTTTCAATCCTGCCATATTGCGAATCTCTTCGTTTCGCTTTCGGTCGGCTATGCTAACGCCATACATTTTACGAAGAGATCGCATCTCCACTGCATTCAACTTGCTTTTATGCTTCTTCTGGCATACCCAGGTTTCGCTGCCATATAACAAAGTCGGTACCAACACTGCTTTATGTATTGCAAGGCGTGCACTATTCCTTAGTTCAAAACTCAATTGGAGCTTACATTTTAGCAGAAGTGTTATTTCATTTAGTTTCCATATCTCTACGGATGCACCCTGTTCCCTATCGTTCATTCATATGATCTTAAGCTTAGCAATATACTTAAAAAGTTTGATTACATAATGGAATGCGTAATGAAAGAGATACATCGCCTCATTATAGCCAGACGAAACGAAAACGTGAAATAAATAAAATGCAATTAAAAGTTGTGATTGGTTACTACGCCCTTAATTTACACATTATCTTAATAGCGACAAACGATCTGGCTGCTCACAAACGAGGCAGCTGCTAATGACCGTTCGAGTTCACTTATATTTGGAACTGTTTGTTGTAGGTGTTAGACCGGCTGCCGGAAGTCCTTGCAGATAGTACGAAATTACATTTGGTGACCACCGTCCACAGAGTAGTGGCAGTGTAATAATATCTACTTCCCCATATCATTTCGTGGATGTCGTTAGAGGCGACAGAGGGAAACAAATTATGAGAAAGGCAGCAGCGTCTTCCTAATAACAAATAGAAATAAAATGGTGCGATCGTCAACCCGCTTGACTAGCGTGACACTGTGAAAAGTATCCCCCATTTGATGCAATCGATGGTGGAGGCCTATGTTCAGCAGTGGACTTTAATACCCCGTAACTCGTAACTAGAAAATTGCTTTAAGGTCCAAAAGTCAGATTTAATCTATCATTGGTAAGTACGACTATTATCGAGTTAGATTAAGATTCACATCATGTCATCTGGTCCAGCTTATGGCAACGTGTAAACACAGATAAAGTTATAAATGAAACATTTTCACTATATGTGACGTTTCGTAAATTAACAAACTAAAATATTTTTTTTCTTATGTATGATACCTGACACTTCTTTCCATGCATTCATTTTCCTAATAAAGGAGAAACAGACTGGTCCCACGTACACAACATATGCGATACAATGATCCTACGTTGGTGTACACACTTGTCCCACTTATTATAAGTACGTTTGGCGTCCGCCACACTTATCACTTCATAACAGACGCACGTTTAAAACTTTTTTTTAATAGGATAAGGGTGACAAAGTAAAAGTTGTATAGTTGTAGAACGAATGGGTCGAGCCAACCCATTCGTTCTACAACTATACAACTAAAATTGCCGAAGCATGGCTATACTTTTATTATGTACAATATAAAATATATTTAATTTGAGAGTAAGTTTGATAATATATGATTATCAAACTTTGTCTGACAAAGGAAGATTTTTATTTTACGAACTCAATATCTTCGCATCTTAGCGTTTTAGTTAAGAAGCGAAATTTAGGGTTTGGAGACTAACACTTGGGAATGGAGACTAACAACGAACAACGAGAAAAATATTAGGAAAATGCTGAAGATTGATTTTTATGCACTTATTCAACATATCTAATATTGTAAAAAAAACATCCGTATCGCCTTTATAAATCGATAAGCTATTCATTTACCATTTAGAAACCAAACGCACCGTGCACGCGTTTATTTTATTGCAAAAGTCTATTTGTTTATAAAGTGCTATACGTAAGTTCTAGAAACATGCCGGTCATACGCGTGGGATTATGTACGAACATTCCCTCCACCTTGCAAGGACGATCTATAAATCGCAGATCGACGTTGCGTTGGACGCTTAAGCTCTTAATAAATTATTAAATTTTTAGAAAATCTAATTAGGAACCTAAGTTGGAAGCTAGTGATCACATACACTTGATTGAATTCAAAATCGTGACGAAGCGTATTCGTAAAAGAAGTATCGACGGGATTGCTTTGACGTTTGATCGATGGCACCGTATCTATCAAAACAGCAGAAAATAGGACTTAACTTAGCCGTGCTGGGAACAATGGATATTAAACAAAGAAAAAAGAGAAAATGCTAGGTAACCTACCTAAAATACCTGTCATTGAGAAAATATCAATTATAATGCATATTTTGGGACTTTATAAATGTTTTAAAAGTTGATTCGATCGAGTTGATAGTCGAGTTTATGTCACAGTTTTTTTAAATATTTAACAACACCTTGAAGCCCTCTTCACGCATTGCTTTTTGTAAATAGTTTTTATCATTTTTATTAGACAAATAGGACATTTCCCTACAGGTCTATAATTTGTAATAACACCTCTTTTTCTGTGGACATGTTACCATACGAATCACGGCTAAATTCTGTCGCTTCCCTCGCCATTGCAAACAAATGTCGCATGCGCACTCAATGCGTCAAGGCTAACGTCGGACCCGGTAAACTGATCCACGTATGCAAATCCATTATTGTCATCCGTAATGCTGTCACACGTGCCTACAATCTTTTCGATGTCAGTATATTATGTAATTCGTGGGTCTTTTCCTTTGAGTATTCAACTAACTGGACAGGCCATGCGCGTTAATTCCTAAACAAAAATTCTGTCAACATCAGGGAGCGCAAGATAAACACACAACTTTATACTTAACTACAAATGCAAAATTAAATCGTGTCACTATAAACGCACACTACAACATTTATGTTTGTGTTCATCGCGTTTACGCATACCATCAAATCGTACACGTGTCGATACACTGATAGCGCTGGCTGAATGCGTAAGCAACGTAAGGCGTGCACTATGTCGATATTTTTATCGATAAACAAATCACCATAATCCGCACAAGTTTTTATTTGATTATAAGTAATACATAGATAAATAATACCAAGGTGTTATTTGAAATTCTTTTTTTAAAGTATTTAAAAATGATCTTCGGAAATAAAACTTATAAATTATTGAAAGAAACTTTATTGTTTTGCTACAGGTTTATTTTCCATTATACAGTATAAAATTTAAAATATTTAACAAATCAAAATAGGATGTTTAATTAACTTATTTTAGAAATCAGATTTATAAAAAGAAAAATCCTATCAGTTTATCATCTTAGACGGTGTTAACCAAGTTTTTGTTTTTATTATAGGGCTTCAATCACAAAACCGCTATTTATAAAAAGTTGTTGATTTTGTAGAGTTATTAAATGAACTATCTGGAAAATATTCAATAAATTAGGAAAATATAAAAGTTTTACACTGTATAACACTTGAATAAAGTGAACTTTAAACAGACAGCTGCTTAAAAATAAAATGTGACATCTACCTAGGGTATTCCCCAGAAAGATGTTTTGCTAAACTAATGTACAATTGATGGCCGACGACTTGGCTACACAAAAAAAGCGTTAACTGTTTTAAAACTTAGACTAGAGAGTAACCCTGACAAGAAATTGTATTGTATATTAGTGATAAATGAAATGAAAATAAAACAATTGACGGAGTACTATGCCAGTTCTAAAAGACATTTTGGTTATATACATAATGCCTTTGGCTGCTAGCATGGTATTCCGTCAATTGCCTAATTTACATTTCATCCACGACCAAGGTGCAATAAATTTTTTTATCAGGGTTACTCTCCGCTCTCAATTTTAATGACGCCAACGATTCTTGAGTAAAACCTGGTCGGCGATCGATGGTAGTATATCACTTAGTCAATATCCGTCGTGCAGGCAAACACGTTCCAAAAGTTTTACGTACATAGCGATAGGCTTTTGGTGAGTAATAGTTAAGTGCTAGGGCAAAGTATTTCTTGCAAACTTGTGAAGCCTGTTTATGCTATTGTTTTTTATGTCAAGGCATTTTTCGGTTAAATTTTCCTTGGCCTAAGTGTTGGCTCGGGCTACATAAAGATTTTTTTTTCGAATTGTGACTTTCGAGACAACTAATGGAATTTTTCCGGAACATCCAGCTTTCTTTTTTTGGATGATGCTGATGTTGTGCAATCACTACGATCACCCTAAAATAAATAATTTACTAATTTACTTACGTAAGTCAGAAGATTCTATATATACACATATATATATATATATATATATAGAGAGAGAGAGAGAGCTTGTATATATAAGTATATGAATTAAATTAAAAAAATTAGCGATTAATGCTTTTGTATACGTAATAAAATATTTTCAAGTAGAACAATGTTGGGGTCACAAAGGTAATAATAAAAATATTTAATCTAAATCTTGTTCATGGTTGGTACTGCAGTGTCAGCTAAGCTTCTTTTATTGTAAGCTTGTGGTATGAAATAAGATTTTTCAAAATATTCGGAGCAAATGGTGCTAGTCCCTTTGGGTATCCAAGATTCATGGTTTTTACAAGCTACAATCCAAATTTGTCGCCTAAAAGGATCCTTTAGAAATCTGTAAAGCAAACCAGTAATAGAAAAATTTACTACTTTTTGTAATACTTTACTGTAAAAGCTAAATAAAAACTACAAACCGGTTCGCCAGACAAACCCGCATGGTTTTGTCTGCTGAACTAACTTATCGATAGCTAAAGTTGTGGCGTCCATCACTATAGTGCAATACTTTCGGTTGCAGTGATACCAGTTTATTTTTAAAAAAATTGCACAATTTTGCTGCGATGTAGCAAGTTTTGATTTGACTTATTTTGCCTTTATTTTGTATAATATTTTGATAAATACTAGTTATCGATTATATTAAATTATATAATATTTAGTATCGTGTTGAAATTGTGCTGAATATATAAATCATTTAACAAAATCCACTACACATCTATATGTAGTGATTATTATTCATCACAAACTGATTTAGTTATTAGGAAATATATTTTCGTTAATATATATAACTTGTGTAATAAATTATATTTATTTAAAAATAGATTATTTTTCACTTTATGAACTATGATGGCCACACTTGGTATTGGACGAAAATATTCACAAAGTATGAGTATTAATGGTAAAATTACTTTAATATTATATTAAAAATACTCACAGATGAAAAATCACAATGTCATTTTGTATACTTGACGTTTTTGATTGTTTTTTTTCATGTAAATACACTGCAATTCGGCATTTTGTCGGAGCTCGATTTACTGGCACGATCATTTCGGAATGACGCACGACGCGGAGCAACTAGTTTTATATAACGAGTATGAGTCGGACTCTCGTACCTTTTACAGAGGAGTATGCCTTGCGGTGCCGTCTCCTTTGGTTACTAAACTACTCTACTGGTGATACTCAAAGGTCTTTTTGCACCAACTCGTCCATATATTTTCTCCCGCTACTGCTGTTTGCGGGGCCCCGGTTCTTTGGACATCTTTAAGGTTAATTTTACCCCTTTTGAATATATTAAACCACCTTAAAAATTATTGTGCGTGATGGTGCTAAGTCCCCTAATGCTGATTGTTTCCGTTGTAAATTGTTCGGATTTTCGTAAATTGTATATCAAATTTAAAATCATAATAGATCATAGCGAGCAAGAGCAGGTTAAGATCCATCGTTTTAAATAAAAAGCGCGGGAAGCGTTGCAGGAAAATTAATAAAACTTTTTTTTAATATTGAGCAATTGGCTTATGGAGTTCTATTTTTAAATAAATTTGCTTTTTAGAAACATATAACACGGGTGCGTTCTGTCGACGCCGTTACGACAGCACCGACGGTGTTTGCGGGGAGTAGGTGAAGTGCGGGGGGTTCCTCACCACCGCGCCTAAGACCGGCACTCGCCGATAGCTCGCGACCCGATCGCCACCAAATTATTTTGTATTTTATTATTTAAATACATAATTTTGCCTATCGTGTGAGTCACCTATTTTATTTATGTTCCCTAAATGAACATAGTGGCGACCGTGACAGGACTCTTTAGGCAAAGGAAATCCTATTCTACATGAGTCTAAATTAGGATGGCTTATCGCAGGTCCCATGCACTATACTCAAAATGACAATCTCAATTTGAATTCCCCAGTGAAATGTAATTTTGTAAGTATTGAAAACAACAATACTTTAGTTGAGCTTCACAATGATTTGAAGAGGTTTTGGGAGCTTGAAAGCTTGCCACAAAAGCCCCTTCTTACAGACCAAGAGAAAGCTTGCGAACAACATTTTTTACAGCACACAAAACCCACTGAAGAAGGTCGTTTTTGTGTCAAGCTGCCATTGATTGACGAACCAGACTGCCTAGGCACTTCATATTTCATGGCCAGGCGGCGATTTATAAACCTGGAACGTCGCTTTCGCAAGCAACCGGAACTTAAGTCCGCCTATGTTGATTTCATTGAGGAGTATCGCAAACTAGGACATCTAGCAATATCTGAGGTAGACCGACCTGAGCTTGCCTATTTTGTTCCGCATCATCCTGTCATTCGTGAAGACAGTGAGTCAACACGTCTACGCGTCGTTTTTGACGCATCAGCTCGCACTTCATCTGGTTTGTCTATAAACGACATTCAAATGATAGGCCCTACAGTTCAAGACTCTCTTTTCAATATCCTCATCCGGTTCCGGCAATATCGTTATGTGTTGTCAGCGGATATTGAAAAAATGTACCGGCAGGTTTTAATAGATGAGTCTGACCGAAACCTACAGCTGATTTTATGGCGTGATGCGGAGGACAAACCATTACAAACACTCAGGCTTAACACGGTCACCTACGGATTTGCTAGCGCTAGTTTCCTTGCCACCAGGTGTCTCTGGCAAGTGGGCGAGGAGTGTGACGATGACGTTATTAAGGCAGTCATACAGGAGGACATATATGTTGATGACTTACTAACTTCTAGCGATGATGAAGATCAATTACGGTCTATACAGAAATCAACACATATGGCTCTTTCTATGGCTGGTTTTAATTTACGTAAGTACCGATCCAACTTACCTTCTTTACTGCCTTCAGACGTTGTCCAGTCATCCGGCAACCTGACATTGAGTCAGTCTACAAATACGCTGGGCCTAGATTGGAATCCTTCGACCGACAGCATTAAATTTCCCATTGCAGTGGATCAGTCTGAGGTCGTCACTAAGCGCACTATACTTTCTTCAACTTTCAAGATCTTCGATCCCTTGGGGCTCCTATCCTTGTCCACTATCGTTCCCAAAATTTTAATTCAGACCTTATGGTCTCTCAAATTGGACTGGGATGAGCCCGCTCCAAAGGAAATTGTCGATGTCTGGAGACCTTTTGTTGATGGACTTAAATGCATTTCTTCACTAAAAATACCTAGATGGGTATCAATAGAATATCCAGTCTCTGCTGAAATCCACTGTTTTTGCGATGCATCGCAACGCGCCTATGGTGCATGTTTGTACCTTCGCTCTACAAATAAAGAAGGACAAATACATGTCCAACTTTTATGTGCGAAATCTCGCGTTGCCCCAGCATCCAGCCCTATTACAATTCCTCGTTTGGAGCTTTCAGGTGCTCTTCTAGCAGCTGAAATGAGCTCATCTGTGACCAAGGCCTTGCGACGTAAAATATCGCGTCATGTCTATTGGACTGACTCGAGCGTAGTCCTTAGTTGGTTGCGCTGCAGTTCTTCTAACTTGAAAGCATTCGTTGCCAACAGAGTCGCCGCCATTAGAGAGTTGACTGACGCAAATTCATGGCACCACGTTCCTACAGAACACAACCCAGCTGACCTGCTATCCCGTGGCGTGAACCCACAACAGATCGCTGCATGTGATATGTGGTGGTATGGACCTAAGTTTTTATTGTTGCCAGAGTCCGAGTGGCCTTCTATGCAGTCGCAGACTATTATTGAGATGAAGAATTTGTCGGAAGTTAAAGCACATCCAGTTGCTATTTGTGATAATTATCAATCAATTATTAACTTTAACAAATATTCTAAATTAAAACAATTACAGCACATTTTAGCCTATGTACATAGATTTATTAATAACTGTAAAAATTCTAAAACTAAAATTACAGGTTCCTTAACTACCGCCGAGCTCAATAAAGCTCTTAATTCATTAGTTTATATTTCCCAATTAGAGGCATTCCCTAAAGAATACGATTTATTATTAAAAGGAAATTCCCTAAGTCCTAAGTCGCACATTTCGGCACTTAATCCATTTTTACATGAAGGAGTGATAAGAGTAGGTGGTCGAATTCAGGCTTCTGAATATAGTTTCGATATGAAGCATCCCATGTTGTTAAGCTCTAAACACCATTTTACTCAACTTTTATTCCAACAAGAACACGTACGGCTTCTACATCTAGGGCCCCAAGCCTTACTAGCTTCTATTAGAACGCGTTTTTGGCCCATTAGTGGAAGAAGTCTGGCTAGACGTACTGTGCGTAATTGCACCGTATGTAGGCGTTTTAAGGGTCAGTCTATGAAAACCATAATGGGCAACCTACCTGCTCAAAGACTAATGCCCGACTTTCCTTTTATTACAGTAGGGACTGATTTCGCTGGGCCATTTCTGGTCACGGATCGCAAAGGTCGTGGTTGTAAAATTACAAAATGTTATTTGTGTATTTTCATATGTTTTAGGTATAAGTGCATCCATTTGGAGGCTGTTAGTGAGCTGTCCAAGGATGCTTTTATATTAACTTTAAGACGCTTTGTTTCGCGGAGAGGGCTACCAAAGCAGATATTCTGCGACAATGGTGGAAACTTTGTAGCTGCTTCAAAGGAACTTAAAGAGTTTTTTGAAGTTAATGCCAAAATTATCGCTGATTTTGCCGCTAACGAAGGCGTTGAATTTTGTTTTTCGCCTGCATACGCTCCTCACTTCAATGGTTTGATGGAGGCCGGTGTAAAGTCAGCCAAATTCCACCTGGCTAGGATATTAGGAACTACGCACCTAACCTATGAGGAATTGTCATCTTTGTTCACACAAATAGAATGCATCCTAAATAGCCGCCCCCTATGTCCATTAAGTTCCTCTCCCACTGACTATTATCCCTTAACTCCGGGCCACTTTTTAATTGGTAGACCACTAAGCTCGCTGCCATCTCCGTGTCTACAATCCGCTAATGCCAATCGTCTCGACAGATTCCAGCGCATCGAGCAGTTTAAGCAACACTTTTGGCGACGCTGGAGTCACGAGTACATTGCGGAGCTGCAGTTGAGGACGAAGTGGCGCACGAAGTCCAAAGAGAGCCTACAAATTGACGACCTAGTCCTCTTGAAAGAGGAAAACGCTCCACCGCTCTATTGGCGTCTCGGACGTGTAAGAAGACTCTTCACGGGATCTGACGGATTGACACGCGTCGCAGATATAGACACTGCAAGAGGAATTGTGCGGCGCGCCCTAAATAGAATCGTCCTACTACCGAAGCCCGATGAGTTGGAAGATCTTGAAAGCTGTTAAGCTTTCCAGCGCCGGGAGTATGTCGACGCCGTTACGACAGCACCGACGGTGTTTGCGGGGAGTAGGTGAAGTGCGGGGGGTTCCTCACCACCGCGCCTAAGACCGGCACTCGCCGATAGCTCGCGACCCGATCGCCACCAAATTATTTTGTATTTTATTATTTAAATACATAATTTTGCCTATCGTGTGAGTCACCTATTTTATTTATGTTCCCTAAATGAACACGTTCCACTTTCAAATTTCGAACATCTGAAAACTTATTTTTTTATATATAGAATAGGGTGACAAACGAGCACACAGTCCACCTGATGGTAAGTGGTTGCTGCGGCCCATAGACATCTACATCTATCTTCCATTACAAATCAAAATGCAGATGCGTTGTCACCCATGAGGACTGAGATGGAATGCCTCATTTCCAGTAAAAAGGGTCTCCGGTTCTCTACACTCACCATACGAAATACAGCAGCATTAAGCTACTATTTCACGCTGGTATTCTGTGAGAGCGTGGTCCTTTCCCGGTCGAGCCGACCCATTCGTGCTACAACTATACTACAATATAACTGCAGCATGGCTCTACCACGTTTAAATTAAACTTATTGATTAACCTACGTACTATTATAAAAAGAAATTTGTTACTAATACTACAAGTGAGTGAATGTGACATTATATCTGAGTGGTTAGCAATTTCCGACTTCCGGCTGACAATCTGGAAAAGGAGAATGGGATTTTTGGGCCCAAAGTTAACAATTTGGTTCATACTTTAAAAAAATTTGCTAAATCTTTCTAAGAAAAATAGAAAAAACTAGTTCATATTACAATCCAGAATTCGAAAAATCATTAATTTAAGAAATAATTTAGAAATAAGATTGTATTAACACTATAGATTTTATATTTATTCATCATCCAGCGAAGTAATAATTCATTCTTGTTGACTGCAATGTTGACGATGTATGAGGCATTATTTAAGGGCGATTTTTATTGCCGTTATCAGAAAGATGATAACAAAAACAATGCATGTTTTAGTGTCAATTACATGAGCTCTAGTTAGTTGAGTCTTCTTGATATTATCCCTTATACTTCAAAAAAGAAGAGTTCCTAACTTAAAGTCAGTCATCCTTAAGGGTGATAAGAAATACGCTGCCACCACATGATTATCAGCGCCGTTTTCTTAAGAATAAAAATAAAAACTAAAGTCAAAGTGTGGGACCGCAACTTCGAACCGTGTGAAATCATTTATATTTCTGAAATATAAATTAGAACTAAAATCAGACATTTACAAATGAAAGGACTGAAAACTTATGTGTCTTTTAACACATACAATAAAATTCTTGCAGCATCATTTAACACGGACAATAAAATCATAATACTCCAAATAAAGCAATATTCGCAAATAAAGTTGACATTGACTATGATATGAACATGATATGTTGAACTTCTTGGTAAAATGTTCTTCTTCTTTTTCATTTCCGACTCGTCGAAATCAACTGATGGAAATAAATTTGTCCTGTTGTAGGGAGGATTTAACTTAGTTTGCAGATTGCAGTACCGGAAGCGAGCACCTTTATCTCTGCTGTCTGTCGAAATTGTGGGTATTTTATGACTCGGGATAACGAGATAGTTTACCGAATGACTTATGGAAAGTCATAAAATTCCTTTGCCATTTCCCAAAGTCACCTCATTCGATTCCCTCGTGACGTAATAGGGCAATGGATTCGCTCACGGTGCCACCACACTGCAAAAGGTTGTTAGATGACAGTAGATATTTAATGATCTTTTTAATCTGAAACAAAATCATTTGTTCACACACCTTCATCACTGGCGTGGTTTAACTGCCCCCATCCATTTAGTATCAAAATTTATTGTGAAACTTAATTTTTTTCACGCATTATATTAAGACTGCGCATATTTTGAAAACATATGATAGCTTCACGTTATAGTCTGGTAACGTCACACTACAGGTGGATACTGGCAGTGATTAGTTAGAGTTTTGGGATGCTTGATGATCTTTTTCATTTTAAAATGCAAATGAAGACAATTTTACTGTAACAATTTTTCAGTAATATATTTGTATTATTTAAAAGTATGTTTAATTTTCTAATTTATATTATAAAAGCTAATTATTAATCAAAAATTAAATAAAATAAAATATGATAATAATGATATGCTTGTTGGCTATATCGGTTTCACTAGTTTTACTGCAGGGGTCTTCGTAATAATTTATATCACACAAATAAACTCCGAGCTTTCTCAGTTCGTTGGGTGACTTTTACTTTACTCATATAGCTTAATAATAATTTAGAAATATATTTTTTTAAGCTTACCGATTTTATAACGAGTTATTAGAATATTATCAGGTGTTATGCTACCTTGTCTTAATTGATGATAAATGAATCATGATATTGACTCTTATTATTTCAAAATATAAATTTTGAATTTAATAGATTATTGTTGCTGCGATAAAGTAATAATTTTATTGTTTACATTTTAATTAAAAAAAATGCACCAGTTTCTTACAACTTGACAAAATATTCTCAAATAGCCAAACTCTTGTTCATAACTGAGCACGGTGCACTAAGTGCATTTTTTGTCAATTGGACAAATAGTTGTTACATTCTCGTTGTTTTGGATTATGCCTTGCCCTATGATTACATATTATTTCTCCAACCAGCCATTATTAGTAATTTAACTAAGTTTTCAAGATACCAGCGATTAAAAAATGGCCGCTCAGGCTCTAATTCAGCCAGTCTAATTCATTGAGTGCTCTTTGATTTTCGTTTATTTGGTACACAATTGCAACGGAGTAATTATGTCACATTATTCATACATTACAGTCTTAGTTAATCTTAGTTCATTAATAATTATAATTACAAGATAGTGGTTTTATTAAATCCTATATTACACTGCTGCACATAGATAGCTTCAAAGAGAGGATACTTGCCACAGTTGCCACGCTTGGCAGGCTGGTTAGTACCCACTTCTGTTTGATATCCCCACGTCATCTCGTACGACACGGGATGATATGGACACCCCATCTAATACGATAATGTAAACTAATAGAAAATTTAAAATAAATGCAAATGATGTAGAAAATATTTGGAATATTTAACTTCACCATCCTCGGCTTACTTGTAAGTAAACTATAGTATTAATTAGTCACACGGCTCTGTGCTGCACGCTCTCGTTTGTTATCTGTTCCTTACCTAATGGAGGAGAGCTCTTCCTAGGTATTTAGTGGAGCGTTCAGGACACCGAGTATAAATACTTTACTTACATTAATAAAGAGAAGTGATGTTTAGAGCTATTTACAACGTGTCATTATTTTTGTATAAAAATTTTAGTTCATTAAAAATTATAATTACACGATAGTGGTTTTAATAAATACTATATTATAAGTGAGCAATTCTTTTTAAATCAATTGTACAACGAGTGCTTGGTTATATAAACTGCAGTAACGACTTGGATAAATATTGTATTTGGGTATATATTATGTGTTAAAGTATAGTAGTTCACCTTTTTAATACTTGATGGCGCTGTACAAAAATTATATCGCGATGTCGACGTGCAGTGCAACAAGACCATAAGGCCACAAGAATATCATTTATTTTCGTGTATTAAACTTCATGTTAATATACCATAGTACATACGTTGTGGAGTGTTTTATTAAATCATCCCATCGTAAGCCACTTTGGCATTCATTTCAGTGCTAGTCCAAACATTTGGTCCAGTCGAGCCGAATTGTTAATTGGCTATTTTTGAATTCGGGCTTGATTAATTAGGGGATTACTATTGAAAATCTGCTGGCACATAGTGCAAGCAAGATTTGGTAGTATATCCATCAAGAGTGATATACAGTGTGTACATATCGCGCGAGTGCTCGCGTACACAAGTTCAGTTCAGTGTGGAGCAGCAGCGCCACACTACACGTAGTGGCGAAAGGAGGACAATACAGCAGCAGTGCCACCACCACGCAGTGGCGAGACGAGGACAACTTAGAGGTCGGCGTTAATCAGCAGCGCCACACACCACGGGGTGGCGAGAAGAGGACAACCAAGCAGTTCCCGTGAATGACTTGATGTCATTCAGTACAGTGCGACAATAGTTCGGTAATGTTAAGTGGATGAAGAACAAACTGTGAGTACTTTTAAAGTGTATATTTAATGCAAGCAAATTTGAACTTTATTTCTATTAATTGTTTAACTTTGAAACCATTATAAAAATTTCCTTTACTTTAACCATAACATAATTGTAAAAATTTGTGTGTAGATTTAAGGACTTAGAATAATTGTGTTAAAAACGAGGGAACGGGGAACCTATGCCCAATTTTAACCAAAGTTTAAAGTGCAAAAGACTTAGAATAATTTTGTAATTTTATCGACTTAGTTTATTTTGGTTGTGTTATTTGTATTAATACTAAAAACATTTAATATGGAGAATCTTATTGCATTACAAGATGAATTATACAGCCGAATGAATAAGTCTCAAATTAATTTTAGAAAATGTTCAAAGGACAGAAAAACTAGTACATACGTTAAAAATAGAGTAGAAAATTTAGATAAAATATGGTTTGAATTTGTCGAAAACCATAAACAATTGTTCAAAACGATAGATAGCGCAAAGTTAGCGGAAACGGTGTATATTAAACGAGACTTGTACGACATCGTAGAAGAATTTTATTGCAATTATAAAGCAGAGTTGAGCACATTCTTAAATGATAATGATGCCGATAGTCATGTCAATCGGAATTCGAATAATTCCGTTAAGGAGTTTCAAGTTAAATTACCTAAAATTTCTATTCCCACGTTTTCTGGGAAGTATTCAGAGTGGACAACATTTAGAGACTTGTTTATGTCGCTAGTTCACAAAAACAGTTCGTTAGATAATGTACAAAAGATGCACTATTTAAAAGGACATCTCACGAGTGAAGCCGAGCAACTTGTCCGGCAAGTACCAGTGTCAGACACGAACTACAACCAGTGTTGGGAACAGTTAGAACGTAGGTACAACAATAAGAAGTATCTCGCAAATTGTATTCTTAAACGCCTTTTCGCTCAAAAACGTCTGAACGTAGAATCTTCTACCGGTTTGAAAGATTTGTTAGATACGACTAATGATTGTCTTAATGCTTTAAGGAATTTAGATATTAATGTTAGTACTTGGGATTTAATTATTATTCATGTTATGTCGTTTAAATTGGACCAAGAAACACGTAAACAGTGGGAATTACAAACCAGTAGTGATAGTCTAAACGATTTGCCCACATTTGAGCAATTTAAAACTTTTCTGGAAAGTCGATTTAGAGCATTAGAGTGTATAGAGCCTAAAAAGGGGTTAATTCACAACAATGTACATACTTCACATACTACAAAAGCATTGGTTGCATTTAAACAGCGTAATTTCGTGGGTGGTAAAGCTTGTTGTGAATACTGTTCAGAAGTACACAAACTATGTTTTTGTAAAAAGTTCCTACAGCTTCCTTACGAGCAAAGATACAATTTTGTTTTAAGTAACAATATTTGCTTTAATTGTTTAGGCGGAAACCATTCAATTAAACAGTGCCAAAATCCAACTAATTGTAGAGTTTGTAAGAAACGACATCATTCATTATTGCATCCCACTAGCGGTAAGGCTACTAATCGTGGTGACCAGGACAATAGAGCAAGTACATCCTTTGAAAGTTCGGATGTCGATTGTGATAAAAACCCCATAGTTAGTTGTCTTTCGTCTGGAAACGGCATGGAGTCCAGACAAGTTTAGCCACCGCGCTAATTAGAGCCAAGTCCATCTCAGGAAACTATCAAGTGGTGCGGGCCTTGATTGATCAAGGTTCCCAAGCTTCATTTATAACCGAAGCTACAGTTCAGTACTTACGATTGAAACGTACTCCAGTAAAAAGCACGGTAACCGGATTAGGTGCCGACAGAGACATAGTCTCGAAGTACATAGTAACACTCGATCTGAAATCGTGTATAGATCCTAACCTCAAACTACCGGTTACAGCTTATGTTCTAAAGACTATAACGTCTTATCTACCAGATACAAAGATAGAGTTATCGAATTGGATGGATTTGAAAGGCTTAAAACTGGCTGATCCAGACTTTAGCACTCCCAATAAAATTAACTTATTATTAGGAGCTGATGTCTATGGTCAAATATTAAAGAGCGGTGTAAAAAAGGATCCAACGGGATATCTTATCGCACAGTGCACAACTCTTGGTTGGATTCTTTCTGGTATTGTAGATAGAACAAGATTAAATAATAGTACACAAAAAATATCAGTAATGCACGCACAAGTAAATCAGAACGATATACTCAAGAAATTTTGGGAGTTAGAAGAACAATTTACACCAAGTAAGAAAATATTTTCAGACGAAGAACAACAGTGCGAAGATCTTTTCGCAGCCACAACCACTCGAACATCTGATGGAAGATATGTGGTTAAACTGCCATTCAAAGATAAAGAGCCGGCATGCAAAGGTGGCAACTCGCGTAATATCGCTGTAAAACGATTAAAGATTAGGGAAAGAAAATTAGAGAAGGATAAGGAACTAAAAGAAAAATACACAGAAGTTTTAAATGAATATTTATATCTAAATCACATGAGACCGGTAAGCGAAGAGCAAAGGAAAGAAAATGAAACTGTGTACTTACCCCATCACGCTGTAGTAAGAGAGGACAAACTCACAACCAAAGTTCGGATAGTGTTCGATGCGTCCTGCAAAAACGAGAACGGTGTTTCTTTGAACGATACGCTTATGGTAGGACCACCTTTACAATCCGACTTGCGCCATATTATACTACGTTGGAGAGTATATCCCATTGGCCTCGTAGCTGACATAATAAAAATGTATCGTCAGGTAAGGGTGACTGAAAATGATGCAAAGTTCCAAAGGATAGTCTGGAGAGAAGGCTCCGACAAGCTGATACAGGATTATGAATTAACCACCGTTACGTTCGGGACTGCATCAGCACCCTACTTGGCTGTAAAGACGCTGAATCAAGTCGCTATCGATGAAGCAGAAACTTATCCCCTAGCAGCGAATAGAGTTCGGGAATCTTTCTATATGGATGACCTAATGACTGGGTGCTCTACAGCCGAAGAAGGTAAAGAATTATATAGACAGATGAAGAATCTATTAAAGAAGGGAGGTTTTGAACTACAGAAATGGAATAGTAATAGTCAAGAATTACTAAGAGCAATAAATAAGCAGGAAGCGGAAGAAACTAAGAGCGAAAGAGCAAGGAATAAGAACGTACCTGAAAAGTTTGTAGAAAACAGTCTGGAAAATAAAATCTATGAAGAAAGGAACATTCAACTAGATATAACTAAAATTCTAGGACTTACTTGGAACCGTAGTGATGACGTCTTTAAATATTCAGTACAGCACGCTCCAACACCTGGACCTGAAACTAAACGAAACATAATATCAGAAATTGCTCGCCTATTTGACCCTCTGGGTTGGCTAGCACCTACCGTTATACTAGCAAAAGTATTTATACAAAGGCTATGGCTTTTAGGTGTAGGATGGGATGAAAAGGTTCCCGAAGATGTATTAAATGAATGGAGGACTTACCGTAGTGAGTTGTCCAAACTTACCGAAGTTCGTATTCCAAGATGGCTTCAAATCAAGCAAACTGATCGAAGTGTTGAACTTCATGGATTCAGTGATGCTTCAGCAACCGCATACGCAGCTGTGGTGTATATAAGATCAGTCGATGCAAAAGGCGATATTCACGTTGCTCTTTTGATGGCGAAGACCAAAGTAGCTCCAATAAAACAGGTAAGCATTCCTCGGTTAGAGTTATGTGGAGCTATGTTGTTGACTCGTTTATTGGCAGAAGTAGCAGAAGCCATGCATATTTCCAGAGAGAACATTAGAGCGTGGACAGATTCAACCGTAGTGCTTGCTTGGTTAAACAGTCATCCAAGTAGGTGGAAAACTTTTGTGGGCAATCGAGTGTCGGAAATTCTTATCTGGATGCGTCACAATGGGCTCACGTTTCAACTAAACACAATCCAGCTGATTGTGCATCGAGAGGTATTGGGCCAAGTGCGCTGGCTGAAAGCCAATTATGGTTTTCAGGACCAAGTTTTCTTAGATTAGATATCACAGACCAAGGGACATGGACACTAATATAGACAAGCGCATAAAGGTACATATTAGTGCTGTGCCACAAGAATTTCCGTGGCAGAAATTTTCTTCGTTGAATAAATTGATAAGAGTTATTGCATATTGCCGAAGATTTTTATTAATAAAGGAAAAGAAGCAAAAATATTTACAAAAGAAGGAATTAGATGAAGCGTTAATATGTTGCATAAAGCATTTTCAACTGGAAGACTTTTCAGAAGATTATTTACAGTTGACAGAAAAGGGTTGCATAAAGAAAAAAAGTAGTAAAATTAGAACACTATGTCCGTATATCGATAATATGGGTATAATAAGAGCAGGTGGCAGATTAAACGAATCGTCACTAACGGAACAAATCAAACACCCTATACTGTTGTCTCCGTCTTGTTACCTAAGTAAATTACTTGTTTCTAATGCTCATGAAATAACCTTGCATGGCGGCCCACAGTTAATGATAAATTACCTAAGATCAAACTATTGGATTATAGGCGTGAAAAACCTAGCTAAGCAACATGTGCAAAAATGCGTGATATGCGTCAAACATGCTGCCAAAGTAAGACACCAATTCATGGGATCTCTTCCAGCTGTCAGATGTACTCCTGAACGACCTTTTTTACACAGCTGCGTGGATTATGCTGGTCCAATAAATATAAGAACATCAAAGGGTCGTGGTTACCACGCTTATAAAGGTTATATTTGTGTATTTGTCTGTATGGTGACGCGCGCTATACATTTAGAAGCTGTCAGTGATTTGAGCACACAAGGCTTTTTAGCAGCTTTCAGACGATTCGTTTCGAGACGTGGCCATTGTTCTCAAATTTGGAGCGACAATGGCACCAATTTTGTAGGAGCTGCTCGAGAGTTGAATAAACTTAAGTCAATTCAGCAATCTGTTGCTGAACGGGTTGAAGCCGAGGGTACCCAATGGCAATTTATACCACCGCATGCACCACATTTCGGAGGTTTGTGGGAAGCTGCGGTCAAATCTACTAAACACCACTTGAAAAGGGTGATTGGAGATTCAACCTTAACCTTTGAGGAGCTTAGCACGCTGCTCTATCAGATAGAGGCTTGTCTGAACTCCAGACCAATGACTGTGATCAATGATAATGATTTATCGGATCCTATGCCTCTAACACCTGGTCACTTCTTAATAGGCGAACCACTAATAAGTATTCCAGACGATAATTACGAACATACAAATATAAGTTCACTAACTCGATGGCAACTTGTACAAAAAATGACGCAGAATTTCTGGCGTCGGTGGTCACAGGAATATTTGTCAAACTTGTTGCATAGATATAAATGGACTTACCAAGTACCAGAACCTAGTATCGGGGATGTAGTGTTAGTTAAGGAAAACGATTTACCACCATGTCATTGGTTACTTGGTCGGATTATCGAAAAACATCCTGGTCCTGATCAAATAACCCGAGTAGTTACGTTACGAACCAAATCGTCAATAGTTAAAAGACCTACCTCTAAGATTTGTATATTACCTGTTAGTACTTAGTGTAAGTTAAGCCAAATTGTTATTGTTTTATTTTATTTTATATTTTTTTTTGTATTCCTAAGATTTAATTTTTTTTCTTGTATTTATTATTTCAGTACAAAATTGTAAATAACACTCATTAAGGACAATAAAGGAGCGAGTTCACGGTGGGCGGTTTCTCGTAATTAAGGACAATTATATTTCAATATTGTCCTTGGTGGGCGGTATGTTAAAGTATAGTAGTTCACCTTTTTAATACTTGATGGCGCTGTACAAAAATTATATCGCGATGTCGACGTGCAGTGCAACAAGACCATAAGGCCACAAGAATATCATTTATTTTCGTGTATTAAACTTCATGTTAATATACCATAGTACATACGTTGTGGAGTGTTTTATTAAATCATCCCATCGTAAGCCACTTTGGCATTCATTTCAGTGCTAGTCCAAACATTATGTATAATCTTTAAGGAAATATTTTTTTTTCTAACGCTGAGAAAAACAATGATTGATTGCAGCATTTTGTCATTATTATAAGTAATTATATCCTATTTCAGCCTACCAAAACTCCGCTGTTTGAATTAGGTATCCCCCGTAAATTGCCTCATAGGCGGTATATCAGCCATAGTTGCCACACTTGGCAACCGCAAACCTCAATTTTCAAGTTGCTATCAGGAAGACGCTGCTGCCCATAACGGCTTTATAAGCCGACCAGGAAGAAGTCCCGTCGAACGGCGGCACTTTGAACCCACGTAGTGAAGGTGTAGTAGCTACTACGGGAACTGTAGTTCCATCCCCAAGTTTGAGGTCGTCCAGCGTTTTCTTCATGTCGACCATCACGTTATTCACTTGGTAGATTCGGTTTTCAGCTTTCGACAGGTGGTTGTCATATTGAGCAACCCTATCCATCACCTCTCTTATCTCATTCGCGAACGTAGCGTGAAGATCCTTCATGAGGAGCATCTGTTTTCCTTGTCGAGTTTGAGCTGCTCTTCCAAACGATGGGCCTGTTCCTTCTGTAGACGGGCCTGTTTCTCCAGTCGACGGGCCTGTTCCTCCTGTCGGCGGGCCTGTTCCTCCTGTCGACGGGCCTGTTCCTCCTGTCGACGGGCCTGTTACTCCTATCGGTGGGCCTGTTTCTCCTGTCGACAGGCTTGTTACTCCTATCGGTGGGCCTGTTTCTCTTGTCGGCGGGCCTGCTCCGCCTGTCGACGGGCCTTTTCCTCCTGCTTCTCTTTCAACTGACGGGCCTGTTCCTCCTGTCCACGCTACTGCTGTTCTTCCAACCGGTGGGCCTGCTCATCCTGTCGACAGGCCTGTTCCTGCAGCATCATCATCAGACCACCTAAATCAGGTGCTGCAGATGTAGGAGCTGCTGACGGGCCAGCTTCTGGGGCCGGCAGCTGGTCCTCTGACATCTGCGGCGTTGCACCACCAAATCGTCTCTGGTCCGTCTCCTGCTGGCGTTGACTTCGGGTACGGACATACTCCGTGTCGTCCTTCGGTAAAATTGGCATGATTTGATCCCACTTCTGATACCAATTTTTACGAGCTTAGGGTTCGTGACATTAAAAATTGCCGATGGAGTTACCAAAATTGACACTTTAATTACCGACACCAATTGAAACTTAAAACACACTAATAATTAATCACACTTAACACTTTAATTCACATTATTTCGCATTTACTTAAATATTAAATTAAATATTTATCTGAGACGGTTCATATTTATTATTATAGGTAGCAGCACGATGCGGGATTATTTATACTTTTCCTTTATTCGTTTCAAGTTTTTTTATTATTCAAATATAATATTTTTGTTATTCTTTCACACATACGTTATTCAACAAAAGTAACAAAAACTGAAGGCACGAATTGATAGGTCGCAGTCTTTGAAAAATATTTTTTTTGATAAGCTTATACTTAATCGACACTGTTATAATCTTCAGTGATTTTACAAAACACTGACGTCTATTGTCATTTTACAATGATGTCAAAATAAAAATACATATTTATTTTGGTAGATTTATAAAATGACATGGGTAAAAATTGGTAACAAAGAAATTTGTTTCGTTAGGGAACCTTTTACTGGACAATATTATTTAATTTAAATTTCATAAAACGATGTTGAATTGGACCAATCGCAAGAAGTAAAATGAATTTCAATCAGTTATCATATCGTTTGAAATCTATAACGTTCTTCATGTTCAAAAAATGATTGGAAAATTTGCACTTGAAGTGTCTAGAACAACAACGGGTCAGCCGCTTTTCGTTTTGACGTATTTTGAATATTTATACGATAAATTCATGAAGTATCATATAATTACAAATTTTTACCCATGTTATTTAATTTAAATTTTATAAAACGATTTTGAATTGGACCAATCGCGCTTAGCAAAATTAATTTCAATCAGTTTTCATATCGTTTGAAATCTATAACGTTCTTCATGTTCAAAAATGATTGGAAAATTTGCACTCGAAGTGTCTGGAACAACAATGGGTTAGCCGCTTTTCCATACATTCGAATTTTTTTTGTATTTTGAATATTTATACGATAAATTCATGAAGTATCATATAATGATGTATTATTTAGCACATTTAAACACGGAATGATGTTAACTTAAAAACATCGGACAAGTAAAAAAGCTCCGCGCAAAAGTTTTAGGAAATACTCATCTGTTTCTTTCATTCCATCTCTCACACTCTTTACGTACCTCCCTTTCAAACGTCTTTGGACTTTTTCCTCTCTCGTGACAGCTTGTGTTCCTGCTCGCGTACGCTTGCTGCTTGCACTTCGACTTAAATGAGAAATTCTACGATAATCATGTGCAACACTGCGGCGTTGATCGCGCTCTGAACTGCGTTCTCGAGATCGCTGCAATTGCAGCCGACGCTCATCACAATCTCTGTGGCTGCGGCTTCGACTACGCCTCTCGATTCCTCGCAGATATCGACCACGGCCTTGGGACCGCTGTCGATCACTAGTACGACATGAACTACGAGCGCATCGAGAATTTGCCTCGGCTGCTCTGTCACTCATTTTCCTGGAACTCGGAAACAATTTTCATGTATATAATTATAAAAACGAACAAATCTTAATTTTCATTTATTTAATGATGGAAGCTATTTTAAAATTAATTTTATTATTGCTAATAATCACAATTTTTATGTAATGTATTTTTGACGTATAATGTAATAGCGTCATCGCTTATGTATATAATAATAAAAAAGAACAAATCTCAATTTTCATTCATTCATTAACAGAAGGTATACCAGGCGGTCCCATAATGAACTGGCCTGATATAGTTCAACGTGATATGTCGCTACATGTTGTGTTGCATTAAACAGTACGCTTATCGTGCACTTAATATAAGAAACATGCATCGACATGAAATGCTTAGTCTTAGTTTAACAGGCATTTGAATAACGAGAGTCGCGTATTTTTTCAAAATGTCGAAAACTGAGTATCGAAGTGTCATAAAATTTCTGTTTAAAGAAGGTTTATCCCCCGCCCAAATAAAAGAACGATTGGATGGCGTGTATAAGGAGTCTGCCCCCTCCTATAGCACAGTGAAAAATTGGGTGAAAGAGTTTCGCCTCGGGAGAGAAACCGTCGAAGACTTTGGCCACGACGGTCGACCTGAGGAAGTGCTCACTCCCGAAACGATTGCTCTTATCGAAAAGGAGGTTCTGAGTAACCGCCGTTTGAAGATTAGAGAAATTGCAACAAGGCTTGGGCTCTCTAAGAGTACCGTTCATCGCGCGATCCATGAACATCTTCACATGAAAAAAGTGAGTGCAAGATGGGTACCGAAACTTCTTTCAGCGGTACAGAGACAGGAAAGAGTGCGCTGCGCTTCGGAGTTTTTGGATCTTTGTGGCGAAAATCCAAAGACTGTGATCGAGCGGCTAGTGACTGGTGATGAAACTATGATCTTGTATTATGATCCACAAAGCAAGCGCGAGTCAATGGAATGGCGTTATAAGGGTGAAAAGCCCCCTAGAAAGGCAAAGGTGCAACAATCGACTAAAAAACTGACGTGCACAATATTTTGGGATTTACAAGGCATTTTGATGGTGGATTTTAAAGAACGTAATACCGTCGTGAACGGCGAATATTATGCTTCTTTAATATATAAATTACGAGACAAGATAAAGGAAAAACGAAGAGGCAAGCTGTCTAAAGGTGTCCCTAGCCAATACACAAGCAAAAATGGCGAAATATCATTTTCAGATTTTTTTCTATATAGTTATTTGTTACAGAGTACACAGATAAAATTCACTCTCACAGATGACAAATTTCAAACACCACAATCTCTAATTTTTTACTCTGCTATCTTCAGCGCTGTACACGAACGGAACGATGTCGTTGAGAGCCGTGGTAGCTCACATGGTTAGCGCTCGTTATAGGTATCACAGTATGAGAATGTATTATTGCAAATCCAATGAAATTATTGCATGCTGATTTAGCTATCAGTTGGAAAGTCTGTTTTTCTGGGCCGTTTTGTTTTGTTACACTGACATTTCGCAAGTCACCTAGGGACCTAGGAGGTTGTCGGTTGCTTATTTTTTATTTTTCTTTAAAATTTTCGTCGGTAAAATAACATATTTATAAAAGTAAAAAAAGTAAAGTTACAGCCTATATACGTCCCACTGCTGGGCACAGGCCTCCTCTAATTTCTGAGAGGGTTTTAAGGCAAGGAAATGTCCGCCACGCTGCCTCAATGCGTGTTGACGAACTTCACATTTCTTCGAAATATATATTTTTTAATTTCTCAGACATGCGCTACCAGTATGCGACGACACGGCCCGCGCCTTGCCGCCACTTGCGTTTGCCGCGCTTTTTCTCGTCACAGAGGGCGAAATCACAGTAATATAGGTATTTTATAAACAGCACCTGTCTAATATTATGAAATATGTAGATAAAACTTAAAACTTACCTTGATAAATATATACCCTTTTGTTTGTAATATTTTTTTAGACCTCTCTTCAATCGTTTCTGCTTATTCCCCATGTTCTACAAACTAAACTTAAACATTAATAAAACTGTACAATTACTATAACTATAAAACACTACTATTAAACAAGAATCAGAAAAAACCTGTGATAAAAGAAAAAATAAATGACCTGCTGCAACTAGCATTAAACCATTATACTTGTCCTTTATGCATAGCCAGCCTTATATGATACCGTGTTTGTAACAACGTGAATGCCAATTTTATTGTAATTTACAAAATATATAGTTTGCAGTACGACAATTATTCGAATAATTTTCCTTTACTTTACATGAGAGTTGTAGTGGTATGGCGGTTGGTCGATTCAATAACATTCTTAGTAGTGTTGAAGTCTGAGTTCATATCCAGTCGTCTTCAATAAAGTTGAAGTGTAGGACCGTTCCCTGCAGTACGGCATTTGCGTAAATTTTATTACTTATAACCACCACTGGTGAATGAATGAATGAATGAATGAATGAATGAATATACTTTTATTGTACACCACAAACAAATATACAGTTAACAAAACACAAAAAAGATTATAATATTATGTAAGTACAATTTGGCGGCCTTATCGCTACATAGCGATCTCTTCCAGGCAACCAAAGGTGTAAGGATTAGAACAGTGAGAACTAGGTAGGTGGTGCAATATAAATATACATAATATAATAGCGATTTATAGACAATACATGCAATAAAATAACATACAAATAACTAATACATGAAATTATATAAATTGCTAAAATATAATAAAAATAAAGTAAAACATATGTAAATATAATATACATACATACATATATATAAATATATAAACAAACTTACACATTTACCCAAATATATATATATATATATATATATATATATATATATATATATATATATATATATATATATATATATATATATATATATATATACATTAAAAAAAATCCTCAAACAATAATATAAAGCAGATAAATACAATAGATACATAATCACTTAATTTATTCTAACGGTGTTCAAACGACTGAGACAAGTAATGCTCTTTAAGTAGTCGCTTAAATATAACAATCGTTTGTGCTTCACGGATACGCGACGGTAGGGCATTCCAGAGCTTGATAGACTGGACAGTAAAAGATTTATTAAAAAAGGAAGTATTGTGAGTTGGAACCCTTAAAATGAATTTTCTTGAAGAGCGTAAACACCTAGTGTTTGGTTTGGAAGGTGTGTAACCAAACTCAATTTGAGGCCGTTCGTCATTGGTGACTGTAGTTACCGAACTCGCATTAGCGGTTACAGTTTGAGGCTGCTACACGAAAAACTTTCGGCACAGGTTGTCGAAATTGTCGAGCTATAGGATGGGCTCATTGTCACCTCAGTTTATTGATCCCTTTTTTGTTATTGAATGTATTTTTGGAAAATATTTGTTATTATCGCTAATATTATTAACATTGACAAGCTATCAAATTGCAAATAATAATGTCGGAGGAAGGATGTGAGGGGAAGTACAGCATTTTTTTTAATTCTTCTACAACCATAAAAGCACTTTCACGTTCTCTACAAGGTAATATAGGTTTTGCAAAACCTGAACGCGTAATTTATTTTAAAGTAAATTTTAATTTATTGCAAGAACTGCAACGTGACAGGTGCGAATACTTACAATCATACTATCGAGGAACCGAATGATGCCATGAAGTGGTAGAGTAAGTGAATCCATTTCCGCAAGATGGGAGTCGATTTCTCAATGTGACGATATTTTCATTAAGGAAAGCCTTGTACGTTTAAGATAAAAAAGGAGCTGAATGCAGAATTTTCCTCATGAAAATAATTTTACTTGCGTTTATGATACACCTGGGATTCGAAGAAAATTCATTATTCCGTTGTACAAAAATAAATGACATAACACAATACCTGTCAAAACTCAAAGGTACATAATAATTACACGGTTTTTACAGTGTAGTGCTAGGTTTCCTGAGTATTTAGTCGCATTGTATTTACGACAATTGCTGCGATAAAATTTAACAACGCCAGCTGTCATTTTATACATTGTAATGTTAGTTTAATGCGTCACTGGTAAAACTAATGCATCATAAATATACCCGTATGTTCCACTCACTTTGCTAATAACCGTGAAGACCAATTTTTGTTGGTTTTATTTTTATCTGATTGTTATCATGATGGTTTGAGATTGATTAACACAAGAACACAGGAACAGGGCACAGTTTTTCTAGAGCCTATTCAAACTTAATCAAAATCACAATCTTTTCTATTATATTATATATTATATATAAATAATATTTATATGTGTTTACCCTCGAAAGAAAGTGTATTGCAGTGTGCATAAAAATCTTATAATATAAGTTAATGTCGCACTGTACTTATGAATTGTGTATATTTGCATTGTTTTTATTTTAAAATAAAATAAATAAATAAAGTACTACAAAAGCCTGTCATTAAACTCTTGCCCGGTTTTATTTCTTTTTGCATGAATGGAACAGGTTTCGACAAAAAAAATTTTGAAAAACTCTCATTCAGAGTCCTTTAGTGTAATTTTTTGCTACAGGAGAAAATAACATTCGGCGTATATGAGGTTGATTGGTACTTACAACAATTTTCACAACTTTGTATAATGTGCACATGTTTTTTTTTTTAATAAGTTACCTTCATAGTAGTATTTCTTCTAAATTTTGAAAAATGTGAGATTCAAACCCGCGGCCTTAAGCACGGCAATTCATTGCTAAACTACTGCACCACGGATATGTCACCTAATAAATGAACAGCGTCAGCAAATTATGACTATAAAATCATCACCACTCGCCATCCTGATGGATGCTAATGGACCGTCTTTCTACAGATACCATTTTGCAAGGAAGTTTCAGAATAACTTCGAAATATTGCTTCACGCAAAAATAGGATTTATAAAATACGATATTTTATAAATCCTATTTTTGATTAAGAAACGATTGCTCTTATCGAAAAGGAGGTTCTGAGTAACCGCCGTTTGAAGATTAGAGAAATTGCAACAAGGCTTGGGCTCTCTAAGAGTACCGTTCATCGCGCGATCCATGAACATCTTCACATGAAAAAAGTGAGTGCAAGATGGGTACCGAAACTTCTTTCAGCGGTACAGAGACAGGAAAGAGTGCGCTGCGCTTCGGAGTTTTTGGATCTTTGTGGCGAAAATCCAAAGACTGTGATCGAGCGGCTAGTGACTGGTGATGAAACTATGATCTTGTATTATGATCCACAAAGCAAGCGCGAGTCAATGGAATGGCGTTATAAGGGTGAAAAGCCCCCTAGAAAGGCAAAGGTGCAACAATCGACTAAAAAACTGACGTGCACAATATTTTGGGATTTACAAGGCATTTTGATGGTGGATTTTAAAGAACGTAATACCGTCGTGAACGGCGAATATTATGCTTCTTTAATATATAAATTACGAGACAAGATAAAGGAAAAACGAAGAGGCAAGCTGTCTAAAGGTGTCCCTAGCCAATACACAAGCAAAAATGGCGAAATATCATTTTCAGATTTTTTTCTATATAGTTATTTGTTACAGAGTACACAGATAAAATTCACTCTCACAGATGACAAATTTCAAACACCACAATCTCTAATTTTTTACTCTGCTATCTTCAGCGCTGTACACGAACGGAACGATGTCGTTGAGAGCCGTGGTAGCTCACATGGTTAGCGCTCGTTATAGGTATCACAGTATGAGAATGTATTATTGCAAATCCAATGAAATTATTGCATGCTGATTTAGCTATCAGTTGGAAAGTCTGTTTTTCTGGGCCGTTTTGTTTTGTTACACTGACATTTCGCAAGTCACCTAGGGACCTAGGAGGTTGTCGGTTGCTTATTTTTTATTTTTCTTTAAAATTTTCGTCGGTAAAATAACATATTTATAAAAGTAAAAAAAGTAAAGTTACAGCCTATATACGTCCCACTGCTGGGCACAGGCCTCCTCTAATTTCTGAGAGGGTTTTAAGGCAAGGAAATGTCCGCCACGCTGCCTCAATGCGTGTTGACGAACTTCACATTTCTTCGAAATATATATTTTTTAATTTCTCAGACATGCGCTACCAGTATGCGACGACACGGCCCGCGCCTTGCCGCCACTTGCGTTTGCCGCGCTTTTTCTCGTCACAGAGGGCGAAATCACAGTAATATAGGTATTTTATAAACAGCACCTGTCTAATATTATGAAATATGTAGATAAAACTTAAAACTTACCTTGATAAATATATACCCTTTTGTTTGTAATATTTTTTTAGACCTCTCTTCAATCGTTTCTGCTTATTCCCCATGTTCTACAAACTAAACTTAAACATTAATAAAACTGTACAATTACTATAACTATAAAACACTACTATTAAACAAGAATCAGAAAAAACCTGTGATAAAAGAAAAAATAAATGACCTGCTGCAACTAGCATTAAACCATTATACTTGTCCTTTATGCATAGCCAGCCTTATATGATACCGTGTTTGTAACAACGTGAATGCCAATTTTATTGTAATTTACAAAATATATAGTTTGCAGTACGACAATTATTCGAATAATTTTCCTTTACTTTACATGAGAGTTGTAGTGGTATGGCGGTTGGTCGATTCAATAACATTCTTAGTAGTGTTGAAGTCTGAGTTCATATCCAGTCGTCTTCAATAAAGTTGAAGTGTAGGACCGTTCCCTGCAGTACGGCATTTGCGTAAATTTTATTACTTATAACCACCACTGGTGAATGAATGAATGAATGAATGAATGAATGAATATACTTTTATTGTACACCACAAACAAATATACAGTTAACAAAACACAAAAAAGATTATAATATTATGTAAGTACAATTTGGCGGCCTTATCGCTACATAGCGATCTCTTCCAGGCAACCAAAGGTGTAAGGATTAGAACAGTGAGAACTAGGTAGGTGGTGCAATATAAATATACATAATATAATAGCGATTTATAGACAATACATGCAATAAAATAACATACAAATAACTAATACATGAAATTATATAAATTGCTAAAATATAATAAAAATAAAGTAAAACATATGTAAATATAATATACATACATACATATATATAAATATATAAACAAACTTACACATTTACCCAAATATATATATATATATATATATATATATATATATATATATATATATATATATATATATATATATATATATATATATATATATACATTAAAAAAAATCCTCAAACAATAATATAAAGCAGATAAATACAATAGATACATAATCACTTAATTTATTCTAACGGTGTTCAAACGACTGAGACAAGTAATGCTCTTTAAGTAGTCGCTTAAATATAACAATCGTTTGTGCTTCACGGATACGCGACGGTAGGGCATTCCAGAGCTTGATAGACTGGACAGTAAAAGATTTATTAAAAAAGGAAGTATTGTGAGTTGGAACCCTTAAAATGAATTTTCTTGAAGAGCGTAAACACCTAGTGTTTGGTTTGGAAGGTGTGTAACCAAACTCAATTTGAGGCCGTTCGTCATTGGTGACTGTAGTTACCGAACTCGCATTAGCGGTTACAGTTTGAGGCTGCTACACGAAAAACTTTCGGCACAGGTTGTCGAAATTGTCGAGCTATAGGATGGGCTCATTGTCACCTCAGTTTATTGATCCCTTTTTTGTTATTGAATGTATTTTTGGAAAATATTTGTTATTATCGCTAATATTATTAACATTGACAAGCTATCAAATTGCAAATAATAATGTCGGAGGAAGGATGTGAGGGGAAGTACAGCATTTTTTTTAATTCTTCTACAACCATAAAAGCACTTTCACGTTCTCTACAAGGTAATATAGGTTTTGCAAAACCTGAACGCGTAATTTATTTTAAAGTAAATTTTAATTTATTGCAAGAACTGCAACGTGACAGGTGCGAATACTTACAATCATACTATCGAGGAACCGAATGATGCCATGAAGTGGTAGAGTAAGTGAATCCATTTCCGCAAGATGGGAGTCGATTTCTCAATGTGACGATATTTTCATTAAGGAAAGCCTTGTACGTTTAAGATAAAAAAGGAGCTGAATGCAGAATTTTCCTCATGAAAATAATTTTACTTGCGTTTATGATACACCTGGGATTCGAAGAAAATTCATTATTCCGTTGTACAAAAATAAATGACATAACACAATACCTGTCAAAACTCAAAGGTACATAATAATTACACGGTTTTTACAGTGTAGTGCTAGGTTTCCTGAGTATTTAGTCGCATTGTATTTACGACAATTGCTGCGATAAAATTTAACAACGCCAGCTGTCATTTTATACATTGTAATGTTAGTTTAATGCGTCACTGGTAAAACTAATGCATCATAAATATACCCGTATGTTCCACTCACTTTGCTAATAACCGTGAAGACCAATTTTTGTTGGTTTTATTTTTATCTGATTGTTATCATGATGGTTTGAGATTGATTAACACAAGAACACAGGAACAGGGCACAGTTTTTCTAGAGCCTATTCAAACTTAATCAAAATCACAATCTTTTCTATTATATTATATATTATATATAAATAATATTTATATGTGTTTACCCTCGAAAGAAAGTGTATTGCAGTGTGCATAAAAATCTTATAATATAAGTTAATGTCGCACTGTACTTATGAATTGTGTATATTTGCATTGTTTTTATTTTAAAATAAAATAAATAAATAAAGTACTACAAAAGCCTGTCATTAAACTCTTGCCCGGTTTTATTTCTTTTTGCATGAATGGAACAGGTTTCGACAAAAAAAATTTTGAAAAACTCTCATTCAGAGTCCTTTAGTGTAATTTTTTGCTACAGGAGAAAATAACATTCGGCGTATATGAGGTTGATTGGTACTTACAACAATTTTCACAACTTTGTATAATGTGCACATGTTTTTTTTTTTAATAAGTTACCTTCATAGTAGTATTTCTTCTAAATTTTGAAAAATGTGAGATTCAAACCCGCGGCCTTAAGCACGGCAATTCATTGCTAAACTACTGCACCACGGATATGTCACCTAATAAATGAACAGCGTCAGCAAATTATGACTATAAAATCATCACCACTCGCCATCCTGATGGATGCTAATGGACCGTCTTTCTACAGATACCATTTTGCAAGGAAGTTTCAGAATAACTTCGAAATATTGCTTCACGCAAAAATAGGATTTATAAAATACGATATTTAATTTTGTACATTTTTACAAGAAATATTTTATTGTTTATAGGATAAGGGTGACCAACGAGCACACAGTTCACCTGATGGTAAGTGGATGCTGTGGCCCATATACGTCTACATTTAACCTCGATTGATAAAATACAGATACGTTGTCACCCTTGAGGACTAAGATGGTATGCCTCGATTGCAGTAAAACGGGTCTCCGGTTCTCTAAATTCATCATAAGAAACACAGCAACACAGCTGCTATTTTACGCTGGTATTCTGTGAGAGCGTGGTCCTTCTCCGTTCGATCCGACTCATTCATGCTACAAACATAATAGCTGCAGCGTTGCTCTATCACGTATAAATTCATAACAGGTTTTATTTTATAAAACAGTACTAAGGTGTTGGACGTTCTGATACATTCATTCGATGACTAGAAGATCGCAATTTATGAGACACAGTTAACTTTTAATATACTTATTATTTTCAACGTATGATCAGATTAAGAGTAGATAGTGAACTGCTCCATAATCCTCTCCAAAATGGAACGGGCGTGTACCCAGCTGTGGGACTTTTTATAGACGTAAGAATGACCAACGAGCACACATGTCACTTGATGTTAAGTGGTTATATAGGTCCACAGATATCTACATGCATCCTCGGTGAATGTTATATTTTACTTATATATACACACACAACATATTATAAAAATAAAAATTAGTGAAATATAAAACAATAGTGTTATTAGATATTCCTACTAGATCACGTAACAACCTGGCAACGAATCAATGAAGGCATGATCGAATGCAGGTGGCTCTAAACCGTTATTAGTGACGTAATTTGTGGGAGTAATACACTTAGCAGTGGATTTGTGAAGGGATGATTAAATGATTCCTACGTTGGATTCATTGTTTCCTTTAATTATGAGACTAATTTTGTCTTTGATAAAGGGATAGCAATAAACAATTATTACAGCCATTATATTATAACACTATTGGCGTCTGAAGTTAAGGCCAACTACTTTTTTCTCGAAAGGCCTCAGACTACAGAGCTTTCAAGTTTATTTTTGTAACCATGTTGTATCTTCGTTTTGGTCTGAAAGTATTTAGAAACATTAAAAAGTACTTTTTAATTATAGGTATATAATATAAGGAGTATGAATTTTATAGTTTGGAAATACTTTAAATTAATACCACCATGCTTACTTTTTAGATATTTTTAAGCAATAGGCATAATGATAAATCTATATGTTATAAAAATATCTTAGGTATCGATTTTAAAGGAATGCAGGCGAATCGATTTATTTGATGACGTTAGCCCCAAAGATGGCTTTACGTTTTTAGATCCATGGATCTTGCTCATTTTTCTAAGTATACGAGTTGTTTTTTATCTCAGCCCACAGGGATGACAAGACATCTCTTTCCTTCTATTTGAAGTTGGTTCAATGTGTCCATGGACAACAGTAGTCATACGTACGAACCTACCGCGGTACATTTTATAACCCGACCCTAAACCATAAGGCTAATATAAACAGAGTGCATTGTAAACTTGACACTTGTTTAAATGCCGTTTTTTGTTACGATTCCTGTTTACATTCTTGACCTATTATCCTATAATTAAAAAAAACTAAAACTATTATGTTTAAAAAAGCAGGAACTTTAATTTTACTAGCGTCAGGCAAAGTTTTCAAGAATTCACACGTAATTGGAGTAAGCACAAGGTTCGACTGGTGCGACACGATAACAAAGAAAGGACTCGGATTCTTTTATAATTGATATAGAAATTTAAATATTATTTAATTAATTTATACACCACAGCCTAACAAAATTCTATGCTAATTTGCTAGCGCTGAACATAGGTCTCTAGCATAGATTGCTGTATAGAGTTGACATTTGCCATAATTTACACGTTTCACAGACAACCGTAGTTTTTACTTCGAGTTGTAATCAGAGAGACGCTGCTGTCGGGCTCCTGTTTAATGTCCCTATGCTGCCTCTTTAGACATCCTCGAAGTCGATAAGAATCTAATGTATGCTACTTTATATAATAAAATACTCATTAATATTTAGTCACTCTATAGGATTTTCCACAGTACAATATTTTTCATTTATTATTTTCATATCCATCAGGCACCGCATTGTCACTGAACCCTACTGAATATGATACGTAGGAGTCCTAGCTATTTTTTATACTTTCGTCCTGCTCCAAACAGATGTGCTAACATGCACATAAAAAAACACGTTTAATTTTAATACTTAATCGTATTTTACATGAACTTGTGAAGTGAGAATTTTTGTATAAGATTATACTTAAGCTTTCTTATACAGACCTTTAAGACATGGGATTCGATTTGTTTGAAGTTTGAAATAGAAAACGAATTATTCTGTAAACCTATAAATATGATGAATACAAATATTTCTTTCAATTTTTCGTTGTGGGATCCTGTGTGGGAAGTGTAGACTAAACTAGTGCACACATTCATTACTTATTGAAAGTGTTCAAAGACATTTTATCTGACATCAAACATTTTTGTAAAACGTAAAATTGTTAGAATACTTAAACCTCGTGGTAAAAAAAATCGCTGTTAAACTGTGGATATTTAAAAAAATTATATAATAAGTAAAAAAATAAATACTTTTAAAGCTTAACATTTTATAACTCAATAATCATATTGTTTGAACCAAAAATCATTCTTACATCACATCTTAACTTTCCTTGAAATCCACAAGGAAAGAGAAACGGAATTTTGTGAACGTTTCTAAAGTTACCGAAAATATACAATGGTGGAATGCATACACATGCACCTAAACCATGTTTCTGGTTGCAAATGATTGCAGATGCATATTGTATGTAAAATAAGTTAAGCATGGTTTTATGATAATGTTACGAGCTTGAGGTTCGTGACAATAAAAATTGCCGATAAAATTACCTAAATTAACCTTTAATTTACTTTATACAAATTAAAGTTAAAAAACACTAATAATTAAACACACTAATTCACTTAATTTCACTCCGAAGCTTCGCTTGTGTCGCCGAGTTAAACTCTGCCTCGATCGCATCTCGCGCCATCTATTTATTCAAATCAGCAAAACATCCGGAATGTTCAAGTAAACACGCGTAAGGTACCGAGAGCTCGAGTATAGATTTTCTAGAAACTTAGTTCCTCGGGTGGCGCTGTTGGCCGAGAGATCGGCGATGTCATTCTCTGCAAAGCCCCCCCCGCTCTCGCTCCTGACACTAGATGGCGCTAGTTGACTTATTCACATAACACTGCCCCCTCCTAAGACATGCTCGTCCCGAGCATTATCGGTCCCATAATAACGCGCCAAGCGATCCACATGGACGATCTTAGGAGTCCCTCTTGCGCCTTTCTGTATCCGGTAGGTCACGTCGTTGATCCTGGTTACAATCCGGTACGGGCCGTCCCATTTAGCTTGAAGCTTAGGAGATTTCCCTTTGCTGCGGACTGGATTGTGCAACCACACTAATGAACCTTCGTTGAACCCTTTATTGTTCATTTTGCGGTCATACCGGGTTTTCATTTTCTCAGACATTTGCTGGCCCGATTGTCTGACGTGCTCATAAATGTCATTCATTTTGTTCCGCAAGTCATATGCATAATCGGTTATACTGCGTGGGGCATCAGGTGGTATCCCAGTGATCAGGTCTGCAGGCAGCCGTAATTCTCTTCCAAAGTTTGCGAAAGCTGGTGTCACTGCCGTACTTTCGTGAACAGAACTTCGATATGACAACAAAAACGGTTGTATGTGCTTGTCCCAATCTCGTTGCCGATTGTCCACAACTTTTGCTAGGTACCTCTCCAATGTCTGATTAAATCGTTCCACCATTCCATTAGATTGCGGGTGATAAGAAGTCGTTCTTGTTTTATGAGTACCCATAACTCGGCAAGTTTCCTGGAATATTTGAGACTCAAAATTCCTTCCTTGATCGCTGTGAATCTCTAAAGGTACTCCAAAACGACAGAAGACTTCATGAACTAGTTTATCTGCAACTGTTGAAGCTTCTTGATTTGGAATGGCGAAAACTTCTGGCCACTTAGTGAAGTAATCCATTACAACCATGAAATACTTGTTACCGCTTTCACTCTCCGGAAACGGCCCCGCCACGTCAATGGCTATTCTCTCCCATGGTGCACCAACATTGTACAACTTCAATGCACCTCTACTACGAGTCTGAGGTCCCTTTACAGCCGCACAACTTGTACATTTGCGACACCAGTCCTCGACATCGTTTCGACAGTGGACCCAGTAAAACCGTTCTCGGATCTTCAGTAGAGTTCGTTTAACTCCCAGATGGCCTCCTGAATAATCATTATGGTACAGCTGTAGGACATCCGGTACTTTAGCTTTAGGGACAACCATTTGTAAATGACAGCTGTCTCCCCGAACATTTTCCCATTTACGGCACAGAACTCCATCCTGAAGCTGCAAGCTATCCCACTGGGCCCAATAGCTTTTAGTGATCGAACTCATCGCTGAGACGTCGCTCCACTTGGGCTTGGGAGCACTGGCCTTCATCCATTCCAGGATCGGCTTGATGTCCGGATCTTCCTGCTGTGTACGTTGTAAGCTGTCCTTCCACTCGTTGCTGAGGTGGTCTGCCCTGAGCATCCTCACGGATACTACTCCCTTACTCTCTTGCCTAGTACAATGTTTGCAATCTTCAGGAAAAGGTCTTCGTGATAATGCATCTGCGTTGCCATGAGATTTCCCGCTGCGATGTTCGATCTCAAAGTCGTATTCCTGCAGTAGTTCAATCCACCTCGCAATTTGTCCTTCTGGATTTTTAAACTGCAATAGCCATTTCAGTGCAGCATGGTCAGTTCGTAAGTGAAATTTTCGCCCCAGAAGATATTTGCTAAAATGCTGCAACGACTTTACCACAGCTAGCAATTCGCGTCTTGTGACACAATAGTTCCTTTCCGGTTTTGACAACGACTTGCTGAAGTACGCTATCACGACCTCTTGGTCACCATTCCGTTGAGACAACACACCGCCAAGTCCTATATCACTTGCGTCTGTGTCAACTACAAATTCTTCGCTTGCATCAGGGTATCCCAAAATAGGTGTTTTGCACAGACGGTCCTTGAGCTCCTGGAATGCGATATTACAACTTTCATCCCAGCAGAAATGTCGCTTCTCCTCGGTTAGCTTATGGAGAGGTTTGGCTATATCTGCAAAGTTCTTCACAAATCGCCGGTAATAGGAGCACAAACCCAAAAATGCTCTAACCTGCGTCTTGTCTTTTGGAACCGGCCAATCCTTTACAGCTGCAATTTTCTCCGGATCCGTGCGGATACCTTCTTCCGACACTACATACCCCAAAAACTTGACTTGCCGTTTGAACAGTGAACATTTCTTCGGACTCAGCTTGAGATTGGCACTCTGAATCTTCATGAGCACGCGTCCCAGGTTTTCAAGGTGTTCCTCAAACGTACGGCCCAAGATGATGATGTCATCCAAGTAGACCAGACAGGCATCGCCAATTAGCCCGGTAAGTACAAGTTCCATCAGCCTTTCAAACGTTGCTGGAGCATTGCACAACCCAAACGGCATTACTTTGAATTGCCACAGACCCTTTCCCGTCGAGAACGCAGTTTTCTCCTTGTCCTTGGGGTCAATTTCAACTTGCCAGTAGCCACTTTTTAGATCCAGCGTGCTAAACCATTTTACTCCTGTAAGCATGTCCAGCGTGTCATCAATTCTTGGCAAGGGATAGCTGTCCTTCTTTGTAACGTCGTTCAGACGGCGGTAATCAACACAAAACCGCATGCTGCCATCCTTCTTTTTCACCAGCACCACTGGCGAACACCATGGACTAGAGGAAGGTTCAATAACACCATCCTTCACCATTCCTTCAATCATGGTTTCCACTTCCTTTTCACGTGCTACCGGCAATCGTCTTGGCCGCTGACGGATAGGCAACTCTTCACCTGTGTTTATTTTGTGTTGAACTAAACCAGTCTTTCCTATGTCAGCATCGTTTGATGAGAATACATCGGCGTACTTGAGTAACAACTTCTTCGCCTTGACCAATTCGTTCGGGGAGAGAACACTGCGACAGTCTTCCAAAAGTGTGGTCACTCTCGTTTCTGCATCCTTGCTGGGGGTCCCAGTCGATAGATATTGGCACCGACGTAACCAATCCACTTCCTCACAAGTACCAATCAGTGTGCCTTTTTCTATAATCTGTTCCTGGTCGCAAAGGTTCAGCACACGTACTCCTGAGATGTCAGTGGTCCTGACCAAGGTTCGAGCTACTTTCCATGGAAGGTCATTGTTTACCCTTTCCACAAGTACACAACGGTGAGCTTGCCCAGTGTTCCGAGGAAGACTAACCGGAATAATCGTTTCCGATCTAGGCGGAAGAACAATCTTCTTGATGCTGTACACGTTCCCTGGTAACGCACCTTCCATAAAAAGTTCCTCATGTCCACATTTCAAAACACCTTGCTTAACGTCGATCTCGCAACAATTATTCCTCATAAAGTCTAAGCCTAGGATGCAGTCGTCCATTATATCAGCCACGATGACATTATGCAGGTAGATCACGTTGCCTAGCTTCAACTCCATCTCCTTCTCTCCACGGACGGGTATACGCTGACCGGTGGCTGTTACCAAATTAATGCGTTCTCGGTTGTATGCGGAGTCCCCAAGGAACTGACTTATAAGTTGGGAACTAACAACCGTACGAGAGGCTCCAGTGTCTATGGTCAGTTTACACGGCATTCCGTTGACCTCACCCTTGATGATTAGACTGTTCCCATCATGGGTTTGTGAGATCGAGATCCTTGGGGCTCTTTTAACATCAGCCAGCACCCGCCCCGCAGTTCTGGCTTTTACTCGTTTCCCTGCTGCTGCTGGGCGGTGCGGTTGGCCGCACTACCCTCCTGAGATCGTTCACCTTCCCTTTCTAGGGTTCGCTTAGGGCAGCTGGATCGAAGGTGGCCCTTTTCCCCACAGCCATAGCACCTTGGGCTGTATCCTTTGTTGCGGTCGCGAACTGTAGCTGCTGCAACCTCCCTGACGCGATGGGAACGATGATCCTGCCGCACGGCTTCCACTTCCAGTGCATGGGCCAAGGCGTCCTTAGGTGTCTCGTGGTGCCCGAGCCTCACAGCAGCTCTGACTTCCAGGTCGCGGATGCCGTCGATGAATGTCTGCACCAGGTTCCCTTCAATGAGCGCAGGTACAGACCGGTATGCTTTTCGCACCAGCTTCTCCACTTCTAGAGCCCACTGCTGCAGGTTTTCGTTGCTGCGCTGCACACGATCTTTAAGCTGCGCACGAAAGACGTGTTCCAGGTGAGCGTCGCCATATCTCACCTCCAATGCCTCAAGGAGTTGCTCATATGTCACTTCCTCACCGAGAGCTTCCAGAACTGTTAAGGCCTGGTCGCGCAGGCCTAGTGTGAGAGCAGTCATGGCCTGACTTTTATTCCAGCCGTTCGCTTTCATAACAGCCTCGAACTGGATTTTGTAGGCTGACCAGGAAGAGGTCCCGTCGAACGGTGGCACCTTGAACCCACGTAGCGAAGGTGCTGAAGCTACTACGGGAGCTGTAGTACCATCCCCAAGTTTGAGTTCGTTCAGCGTTTTCTTCACGTCAGCCATCACGTTGTCAACCCGATTGTTCACATGGTTGATTCGGGTTTCATGTTCTTCGATTCGGGTTTCAGCTTCCGACAGACGGTTGTCGTGTTGAGCAACCCTATCCTTCACCTGCCTTATCTCTTTCCCAAAGGTAGCGTGAAGGTCCTTCATGAGGAGCATCTGTTCTTCCGACCGACGAGCCTGTTCCGCCTGCTGACGGGCCTGTTCCTCCTGTCCGCTTTGAAGCTGTTGCAGCATCACCATCAGAGCACCTAAGTCAGGTGCCACAGACGTAGAAGCTGCTGACGGACCGGCTTCCGTGGCCGGCGGCTGGCCCTCAGACATCTGCGGCGTTGCACCACCAAATCTCCTCTGGTCCGTCTCCTGCTGGCGTTGACTTCGGGTACGGACACCCTCCGTTTCCTCCTTAGGTAAAATCGGCATTATTTTATCCCACTTCTGACACCAATTGTTACGAGCTTGAGGTTCGTGACAATAAAAATTGCCGATAAAATTACCTAAATTAACCTTTAATTTACTTTATACAAATTAAAGTTAAAAAACACTAATAATTAAACACACTAATTCACTTAATTTCACTCCGAAGCTTCGCTTGTGTCGCCGAGTTAAACTCTGCCTCGATCGCATCTCGCGCCATCTATTTATTCAAATCAGCAAAACATCCGGAATGTTCAAGTAAACACGCGTAAGGTACCGAGAGCTCGAGTATAGATTTTCTAGAAACTTAGTTCCTCGGGTGGCGCTGTTGGCCGAGAGATCGGCGATGTCATTCTCTGCAAAGCCCCCCCCCCCCCCGCTCTCGCTCCTGACACTAGATGGCGCTAGTTGACTTATTCACATAACAATAATAACCCCTGGGAAGGGTGATCGCTACCAAGCTATTTCTAATTTGTCTTGTTAATTGTAAACATGATTGTAAGCTATTATTGAAAAAAAATAGTCCCGCTGGGTTTGTTACTGGTTCTTCCCAGGACAGAGGTTTTTTTGCGAACTAGTGGTAAATGAAAAAAAAGTTTCAATAAGTATTATTGTAATCTACATTGAATAAAAAAGTTTCTGTTTCTGTCTCGGTTTTGTGTCACCTGAAATATATGCAGCGCTTTGTATTACTTACTTTGTTGGTCCGAGGTTAGGACGTGTACACATTGTAGTAACAAGTTAATTAAAACAAGATCCACACTCACATAGCGCTGTAGATGCGAGCTCGAGGTAAACAAATTCATTTTCATTATGTCTCAATTTGGTGATATCATTTATATCTTTTATACAAGTAACAATAACATTTTAAACAATATAAAGAGGACGGAGATTCTTATCTCTAGATATTGGACTCGTATATTGTTTATGTGTGTTTGCCGATTTCTGAGAAATAAATAAACCGATTAAACAGATTTTTATCATATATACTCCGCGGAATTTTTTTCTTGCAGCGAACTGATGACAAACCTGAGTCTGGTAGTCACTCGTACGTAATACTAAGAATATCAGCGTCGAATAGCAGCACAATGATTTGGTAGTCATGGTAGATTTCAATATTTTAAATACGACTGCTTTGACTTGCAATGGTAGATCCACCTTGTATTCTCTTTTAATGACAGATTTCCATTAACGTGTCTTTTAATATTTTCCCGAAACGTGTAGGAATATTGGACACAGTAACGTTAACACAATACTGTGTGATTAAAAAAATGCTAGACACAATATCTGTCAAAATTTTTTACCTATACCTCAAATATTTGCAAGTTTTCACGTTCTTAAGGTTTGGTTGAACGTGTTCAAACATCAAATATCAGTATCAAGGTAACGAACTGTTAGTAGACATGATGAAGTTGACCTCCAAATCAACACATCATTATTGTTATAGATAGTTATTTCTTGTAAAATGCAATGTATATTTGAAACTTCCTTGGTGGTACAAAATGATCGTTTAATTTTATACGTGATGCCATTAGACTACGAAAAAAAAATTTAAATTGTTTTGTTAAAATAAACTATTCAGTCCAGCTTTTTTACTATAAGTCAAATCAGTGAAGCACAGAAAACTTGCATCAAAGAAAGATTCAATTATTCTAATTAAAACGCAAGTTTCAAGCACATTGTTAGTATTTTGAATAAAAAATCTATTATTGTGATTGGACTTCATTAACGAATACAACAGCCGTAGTTGCTAAAGATTTAATTGGCTATATAATTACTGTGGCTAAGCGGACGAACCTTTGAAAGGAAGTTGTGAATAAATGAATTGTCTAAAGAAAAATAAACCGACATAAGATATCGTTTATATGCTTAAAAATAGAAGAAAAAGGAAAGTTCTCTCTTAATTTTGTATTGAAATAAGGTTGACAAACGAGCATACAGCCCATCTGATGGTAAGTGTATGCTGCGGCCCATAGACATCTACACTTATCTTCATTTAAAATTTCTAATTCCTTTAAACCAGGTCTCCAGTTCTCTACACTCACCATATAAAACATAGCAGCATTATGCTTCTATAATACGCTGGTAATCTGTGACAACGCGGTTCTACTCCAGTATATGCGACCCATTCGTGCTACAACCCTAATATAGCCGCAGTGTGGCTCTACCAATTACTAAAATACTCACCACCTATGATTAATCTATGTAACGCTCTTATACTTTATGTTTGGGTGTTCACTACATTAATCGAGTCCTGAGCAGAAAATTTCCCTTCCACCATTTAAGTTACTGAAAACGAATGTAACATATGTCTGAATTATTTTTCAGTTTTTATTTATCATCGAATATACTCGTACAGTACCTTCAGATGTACTTTGGGAGCACGCGGTCTATTGGATGGTTTGTGATTTTATTTTCCTTACGAGTAATATCATCATCATCATCACTATAATCGAGTTATGGCTGTCTACTACTGGACCTAGGTTTCAACATAGAATTTCATGCATTCTGCTGCTGCTAGCCAATTGGCGCAGATCTTTATACAATCTAGCCAGGAGGTGTCGTACTCTGCGCTTACCTTAGCATGAATACAGCACTATGACACGTCTATTTGAGAAAAAAATCTTCAAGCCTTCCGCCTAACGGTGATACCACGTCTTTGAAACTATTTTATTTTTAATAATAGTCGTAATTTTTACGATTTTAAAATAAGAAAGACCGTCTTAATGTTATTTATTTTTACAATAATCCTGTACATCTGCAGCCAACGTTTGTACGTACAGTATTCAAATGAACGTTTGTCACTGAGAATCCGGAGTTTGCATTTGATATAAAATCTGTGGATATGAAAGTTTAAAACTTCAGTTGATTTGTCATATCATCATAGTACTCAAAACGAAACTATTCTGTAGCCTGTTTTGCATGCAGTTGGTTATATGTGTCCATGGACTGCTTTTGTCATTAACCGTCAGCTGAACTGCTATAAAATTATGAAAAAAAAGTTATATTTACGTAATTACACAATCTCTGGCTACCCCGTTAGGGATTGTGCGTGACGATAAGTAAGTAAGTAAGTAATTACACAATGCATAAAACTATCAGTTTTATTAAACAGTAGTATGTATTCTGTGATTATTACAACTATAAAAACTTATTAGTTTTAATTTAAGTTCCATATTTCTTTGTAAAAAAACAACTTGCTCCTATTTTACACACTAAATACATAAATACACTTAAGGTCGTTTCACACCAAGACGTGACTCACCTAAATGTAAGTGTCTACCGCTGCACATGAACAGCTGCAACACTAGAGGAATTGCAGGTACTTTGTCGGCCGCTTATAAAGGAGTAAGTTCTTTTCTTGGAAAGTGTCTAAGCCGTATCGGTCCGGAAAAATCGCCGGTGGTAAACGATTCCACAAACGCCTTCAAAAAAAGGAGTTTCTCAATTCATCTGTATGTTTTTTTTGTTTTATGTATTTTAGGATCGGTGTTACTATATCTTCGTTTGTTGTGACCCAATTATATCGTTATTTGTTTAAAATTTTAGGGCTATATAAATTTGGACAGAAATTCCACCTCTAAGCTTATGCAAACAACATATTCAGTGGTTGCATTATCTAAGCACTTATTTTTAAGCAGCCCGTAAATGCCACCAACCATATTATCATCTTCATCATTACAGCCCTTCACAAGTCCACTGCTGAACATAGCCCCCCCCCCCCAAAGGTATGCCACAAAGCACGATCCTGAGCCATCTGCATCCATCGACTTCCTGCATGTCTTACTAGGTCGTCACTCCATCTAGTAGGGGTCGCCCTACACTTCGCCTACCGGTACGAGCCTGCCACTCGAGAAAATATGAGGACGCTCAAAGTCGCTCAGCAAGCTATGGAGAGGGCTATGCTCGGAGTTTCTCTGCATGATAAAATTAGAAATGAGGATATCCGCAGTAGAACCAGAGTGACCGACATATCCCAACGGATTGGTAAGCTGATGTGGCAATGGACCGGCCATATAGCTCGAAGAACCGACAAACGTTGGAGGAAAAAGGTTCTCGAGTGGCAACCATATTATATGGAATACGAGGGCGGCACTGAAAATTTCGGGAATCAAGGAAGTGACACAACATTACTATTTAAAAATGTATTTATTGCTTTTCGAAGGTTTCTCCGCGAAATTTGACACATTTTTCCATACGATGGAACCAATCATTGAAACAACCATTCCATTCGGAAGTTGAAGTCTCCAAAATGGCCGTTTTGTAGGCGTCCACAGCTTCTTCAGATGATGAAAATCTCTGTCCACGCAATTTATTATTTATTTTAGGGAAAGTATAGAAATCATTAGGGCTTAGGTCGGGGGTGTACGGCGCATGGTCTAATAATTCTATGTTTTCTTGCTCTAAAAACTATTTTGTTCTGTGTGCGGTGTGAGAACTCGCATTGTCGTGATGGAGGATGATGCAGCGGTTGCAGTTCTCTTTACGGAGTTTCGAAACGACCTGTGGCAAACAAATGCTAGCATACCATTCTGCATTAACCGTTCTTTGTCCCTCAAGAAGAATAGTCGTAATATGGCCGGTTTTGGAGACAAATGTGGCCACCATTTTTTTTGCTCTTATATCCAGGATTCGTCACCTGATACGATGTTGTATACAGCAATTGAGGATCCTGCGTGGAATCTTTCGAGAGTTCTGTCGCACCAAGTAACGCGAGGCGCTTTTTGCTCTTCACAGAGCGAATGCTGTATCCATTGGGAAAAAAACTTTTTACACCTAATTAATCATGCAAGATTATTTGTATTTGACTCATGTCAATGTCTAAAGTGGCCTGAATTTCGCGATATATCACATGTCGATTTTCCTCAATCAGCTTACGCACAGCTTCAACGTTTTCTTGGGTGACTGCAGTTTTTGGACGACCTTGACGGGGATCATCACTGAGCTTGAAACGTCCACGTTGAAATTCAGCAAACCAGCGATAAATTGTGGTTTTGGATGGGGCTTCATCACCAAATGCAGAAATCATACGGTCAACACACTGTTTTGTGTTAAACCACTTCGAAAGTCATAATAAATCATCGCTCTTGAATTTTCTCGAGTCAATTCCATTTTCTCAACGACTAAACAAGTTTGACAAAACCTTGTGACAAAACCAAGAATCTTTTTTTAGATAAATAAATGGTATTCGATTTTTAAAACCAACGAGTTTTCAATTAAAAAGATATTAATATGACAGGTGCAGTGGAAATATTCCATTCCCGATACTTTTGGTGCAGCCCTGTAATAATACTAAGAACTCGGTGCGTTATAAAAGATTACTACACTGTGACTGTGAAATTACGATTATTGCACTTAAGGCCAAGACGTAAACAATATATCTAATGATGGTATTGCCACTTAATACAATGTATCTTTAATTGGCTGTATTACACAAAAAATCAGGGCTATAATTCTTCAATACACTATGTCTTAGCACTGAACTTCAGAAACTATTAAAATAAGTGAAAACTATTTCAATATTTTCGTTCTTTAAAGCCAATTTTACTACTTTTGAATTATTTGAAACTTTTGTGTGGATAAGGTAATGTCTATATTTAAATACTGGGTGAATATTTTTACCATCAGAAAATAATATGATGTTTCTTGAAGTGCTATAAACTATCCTCGAAAGTATTTGTAACATATAACAAAATTTATAACTCTATAGGCAAAATTTCCTTATATCGAAAAAAAAAAAATACATAAAGCAATTCATCCTACACGTTCACGTATATTGTCGGTGACCTTAAAGTTTATTGTAAGTAGACCTCTCAGTACTAGTTACTGTATACCAATGCAAGATCAGCATATACTGGTTAATAGTAAAATACTTGATTGATGAAAGAAAGAGATTTAAAATTGCAGCACTTTTCATTTCCACTCTTTCATTTATAATGTCGTCACGTGTCGCATGTTTTTAAATAGCAAAAAAAAATGTGGAATTAAAAATGGAATATAGGTAAAGTACCTTTTGTTTTTATTAGTTTTGTGGTTTCGATCTTTTCTTCATAGTTTTACGGACTTAGGAATGCATTATATGCTGTAGTTGAATAGAATTACATGATAAATTTTATTTTGCATTATAATGGATTGATAAACAGTTATGTTTTAATAATATTTTTATGCCTACTCGATACTGCAGCTTCTTGGCATATTTAAAACATCAAAATTAACTTATTTACAAACTACACTGATTGTTCTTTACGAAATTATATTATATAATTTAATTATATAATTTGCAAATAAAAAAATAACTTTTGAGCAATATCACAGTAATTGTTCAAAACGTTTTCTTCTAAACACAAATTAGCATGTCCTTTTAAATTGTTTATAACACTCCGAAGCGTGTCTATTACTTTTTATCACATTATAAGCGTCTATTATAACTAACACTTTGTGCTTCGTTTATGTACACTGATCTTTTTATTCTAGTCCACAAATAAAAGCCTAGAGGAGCTAGGTCTGGTGATCTTACCCGCCAGTTCACAGGTCCACCGCGACCTATCCATCTATCACCGAATTGGCTGTCCAGATATATGCGCGCAGATCATTCGTGACGAGCTGGACATTCATCATGCTGGAACTACATTCATATTTATTAATATTATAATACTCGATAATAAAGCATTGAGCAATCAGAAAGATTAACAACTTATACAGTTGTTAAGAGCTGGTATATCTTAGGGTCTATGCGGTCGCCGCTAACTTCACATCTGGTGATGCTCGAACCCGATCTGGATTCGATACTCTACGGCACTATTAAAAATAATGTCAATTTCAATTTTTTGTTCTAATTCACCGCGTGCTCGTAGGTGAAGTAATATATCATGAGGAAACCTGCATATCTGATGAATAAAAATATTTAAGGAAAATTAAAGTCCTTTAACACGCACTGTACCTTAAATTAAAACACGTCATTGAATATTATGAGTACGTATTCCCACTGATCGCTAAGCTTTATTGAGATTGTGAGAGTATTGATATCCTCACAGGAACAGAATTTGGGAGCAACGGAAATTAAATTCATCTTGTCTGATTTAATATCTTATTCCTGTTACCTTAAGCATTTATATTTTACGTTGAACATAGAGAGGTACTTTAGAAATACCTATTAATGTGTTTAAGTCACAAATACAGGTATCTAATATACCCAGTAGACCATGTGGTTGGGGTGTAAGTGAATCCACCACCACATTTCGTCCCGGGGGGTTTCGTAATAGGTGACTAAAAATGCCAGAAATATCGCATAGATGGTTTTCTAACCAGTACTAAAATACGCAGACTGGAAAGGGCGGCAGTGTCAAAGGTGCTTTCGTCCGACCCTGCGGACGTCCATCCGCCTGCTAAGCGTGACGTCATATCCTACCCGCAATTGAAATAATAATAGATTTTCGATCGACAAATTCAAATTAGTAGTATCTAAAATTATGAGCTTCGCAGGATTTTATTATCACCATTACTATCACCATTATAGTCCACCATTATTAGCAATATTACAGACTAAGTTAATAACGCAGAGAAACATCGAGCATAGCCCTCTTCATAGCTCGTTGGGCGACTTTGAGTGCCCTCATACGACCAGCAGTGAAGCACCACGTCCCAGATCCATAAGATTTTACTGGCAACACGTACTGGTTGCACAATCTCGTTTTAAAGTTTTGAGATATACCTGACGAGAAGATATGTCATGTGATTTCCCGAACGCTGCCCAGTCGGGTTGAATCCGTTGATTGATCTCTCAGTCGAAATTGGACATACTCGTCAACAACTTCGAGCTTAGTGCTCCCAACTACTACCACCATAGGTGTGACGTAGACGTTTCATTTGATCAGAAACGTGAAAAATTTTAAAAAATTTTCACGTTTGCCTTTATAGACGGCATTAGTTTTGATATAACAGACATATACTTCAACTATTGGATTCACCAGGACAATACGGAACATATATTTAATTTCGCACACCCACGACGACTCCACGTAGTTTTTATGCATAGTTCGTGTGAGATGGCATGGCAAATCAATTTATGCCCTATTCTCTGTTTCTAGTCTTACGAGTCTTCGATATTATTATGAATATATTGAAATGTTTTTACAATTTTTAATAATATTTATTATCTGACGTGAGCAGAGCATAAAGATATCCAGACCAGCAACAAAACGGGGGCGACCTACTCCGGGAGAGCTTTTATTAAAATTCTCTCTTGCATTTATTGTCGGAAATTACTTTGCTACAAGATTTTTTTCTCATGAATTCCAGTTGTTTTTACTCCAAGTTTGGAACTTAGTGATGAAGCGTTAAATAAGAAACATCACAAAAGCTTGTGCACGTTTCCCATCAGCATTGCAGCTATTTTTATCCAACTCCTAAAAAGAGGATACAATTCGACTGTAATTTTTTGCTTTTCTTTTTTTTTAAATTTAAGTACCTACTGTAACTGTTACTACGATATTCAGATTATGATATTCCTCAGTCCACTAAAATGTATGAAAAAATAAACTTTCATGAAAACGATAGTTACTTCTTTATAGTTATTTGCAGTCGTTTGCCGACTATAACTATAAAGAATAAAGTAATTTCACACTATTAATTCAGAACTGATGCTTTTACTTTTTGTTAAAATTTAATATATCCACATAATTTCGGCACGATCGATCAGAAGTCATGAACTTTTAATCCATATTCCGTTGACTCTTGTGGGACGAAATATGATCGTATTTTCTAAATACACCGACACACGGTGTCCATTACAATCACACGAAATAAATAGGAAATTAGCAATGTTGGTGTACTCACTACTGAATAACGAAACATCTGCTAGTTATTTGGTTATGTTCAGCTTAAAAATCAGTTAAGTTATTCCTAGCTAGAGCGAGTGGATTTGTAAGCGAAAATGGATGCAAAATTATCCGTTAATATTCACTCCTCATCGCTGCACCTATAAATTTATAATAAAATAATCATCACCTTAAACCCAGCCGAGCATGACGGCAAAGCCTCACAAAAACGGTAGCAACACGTATCTAGCCGTGGACTTGACTTGTACGGGCTGAAGAAGAACAAGATTTATGAATGTAGATATAAAAGTTACAGAATAGTACGTCCCCCTCCCGGGGCACTGACCCCCTCCCATTTTTCAGAAGGTTTTAGGGATACGAAAAGTCCGCCGCGCTGCCCTAATGCGTGTTTGCGGAATTTACATGTGTTAGATTTTTTTTTTAATTTATTATACATGCAGGTTTCCTCAAAATGTTTTCCTGATGTCAAGATATCAAATGAATAAATGAAATATCGTCTAAATAGTTACGTTACATATCAGTGCTAATACCTCATCACCTATTTTCTCACCGTTGGGGTGGAAGAAAATAGTTAAATTAGGAATAAAAATATCCCCCAATGGTGGTATTTTTTCTTCAAATGTGGTCCATATGTGAAGTATAACCTATTTGTTGGCGACGCGCCTATAAGAATATTTCAATTTATTAAGTAAACCGACTACGAATAGCTTCTAAAAAGCAAATTATCAAGCAACAATATTCTGATAAGAAAATGCTTAGTTGAATCTTAAAGAAATATCGAATTAATGATATGAAGGTCTTGGGTTCGACTCCCAGGCCGGAATAGTTTATCGTTTTCTTAGTAATATCTCTTAATAAATTCATATAGGGAATTTTTGAGATATAAATTATGTTACCGGGTTTGTTCCCCGGTTGAAATCATCTTTCCAATGATGTTAATTTAAAGAAATATTAAAATAAAATAAGAGACCGGATTTGTTCACCGGTCGAGATGATCACTCTGTGCATAAATAGAATTAATGGAAATTAATTGCATAAGTGTTGTCTTATATGAGTTTTATATGTCTTGTACGAAAACAAATGCCTATTTTCCATGATTGATTTATGAAAACATTCACTTATATTGTTATATGATAAGAGACATGATAACTGATAAGAATCTGATAAGAAATGATTTCCTACAGTTTGAGAATTGTGTAGAAGCATTTATTCACCTGGTATTGTTGATATTGGTGTATATTAGACTTTCCATTTTTTCTGATAGTCGATAGCCGTGCAAAAGTTAGTTGTTAAAATAGTGTGAGTTCACAGACGCACGCTAGCCACGTACTTAGGAGGCCAAATATGTAAAAATTTAAATATTTGTAATTTCAACAATTTATGTAAGAATGACTTGTAAAACATTTCAGATTGATTGTACGTGCAAAAGAGGTGAATTCTGTGTTATATTTATGTAAAAATTCCTGTGAATAAGTGAAATAATGATAGTTTTTTATAAGAAATTTAAAAGTGTTCTAATAGTGAAATGTATAGAGAAAATGTAAATTAAGCTATTGTATTGGTTAAGATATGTATAATTTCAAGTGGAAAACATTGTTTTAACTTTCTATGTAAAATATTTAAGAAATTTCGACTTTGAACATGTGAGTAAAATAGGCATATTTTGTTAAATAAATAAAAGGTTTTTTGTGATATGAAAATGTAATGCATATCGTAGTATAGATATTTTTTGTGCTATCTATACAAATAAATTGTATAAATGTATGTCTTATACAAATAAAGTTATTAAGTAAACCGTGAGAGAGTGATAGAACAAATTGATGTAATTGAGTTGCGCAAGCGCGCGAATGGCGCGGCTCACTTTCGCGTATAGCTCTGGGGTAGCTCAGTAAACGGGTTTTCTTGCAATTCGTCGCCTCCGCCCGTGCATCCAACTTCGGGCGGAGCAGCACGGATTCAGGAGGGGTCACTCTACAGCAACACAGCTAACCAGAGTGCTGCACCTGCTTGCGGCCGACTACAACCGAGGCCGCACTACGTTGGACGTCTTTGTCGATATTGAGAAGGCGTTGGACAGGGTGTGGCATTCTGGGCTACTTTATAAATTGGAAGAACAGACCAGTGTCCCTCCTGCTATGTTGCGGCTAGTGGCGTCTTTCCTGGCAGACAGAAAGTTCTACGTCTGCGTAGAGGGCGTCGAGTCCGCAACCAGAACCATCAGAGCCGGCGTTCCTCAGGGCAGCTGTTTGTCTCCAGTCCTGTACGCGGCTTATACCAACGACATCCCTACCCTGGCAGGAAGGCTGCACGAGTGGGAGGATGACGTGGAATTGGCGTTATATGCGGATGATAGCGCTTATTTCACCTCGTCCAGAAGAGCCCACATTGCCACTGCCAGGATGCAACGTCTCCTGGACCTGCTGCCACCATGGCTAGATGAGTGGAGGATGGTCGTCAACGTTGGTAAGACGACCGCTCTGCTCACTCGCCGCCTCAGGAACCTACCACCTCAACTAACCCTCAATGGCCAGCAGATCGCGTACGAGAAGGCCGTGACCTACCTTGGGTGCCGGATCGACCGGGCGCTGCGCATGACTGCGCACGTCGACCTCGTCGTCCGCAGAGCACGATGTGCGCGGGCAATGCTACGTCCGGTCCTGGCATCCAAGTTACCACTTAACACCAAAGTGCGAGTATATAAAACATACATAAGATCTATTATCACCTATGCTGCTCCGGCCTGGTACGCGCTTCTGAGCGAGCCTCTGAGGCGGCGACTGCAGGCCCAGCAAAATATGGCGTTAAGAACCATCGTCGGTGCGGGTCGCTACGTCCGGAATGACGTCATAGCGGCCAACCTGAAGATCGAAACCATACAGGAATTTGTGGCCCGGTTGGCGCGCGGTATGTTCGACCGTGCAGACAACGGGCCACATATACATCTAAACAACTTTGCGCCGCTACACACTCGCCCTCCGGACGGGCGACCCTATCCAAGAGAACTCCTCTCTATATCGATTAGAGAGTCGAGTAACAACCCTCAATGCCGCTGAAAGGCCAACTCCGACTTTATTAGATAACCTCCTTTTTTCGTAGTCATAACCGACTACGAAAAATTTACCGATTGCGACACAAAAATCGTATACACCTACAATGCCAATAGAAGGCTCCCAGGACCGGTCCATAGTGGTGGCCCGCGAGGACAGCACGGGTAATGGGGGCTTACCCCGAGGCCCGAAACCTGCATGTGCTTAGGCACATGAAGACGACAATCCTTCCTTGCAATTCGTTTGGGAAAAAAGTTCGGGAAAAGTGCAAGACCAGCAGTCAATAAGAAGAAGAAAGAAAAAGTGTAGGGAAGTGATAGGGAAAAGTAATTACTCTCTCACGGAACGGTTTGAAGATAATTGCTGTTTTATTCCCAAGGAATTCATCCCTCAAAATTATACAGTCCACATCGAAGAATTAAGGCGTTGGGACCGAGACGACTTCGGAAGACCCGTAATCCCCGTATGAACCTATTTTCTGAAAAGGAAGAGGTTATTGCCCTTATGTGTTACTCCGTTGCGGAGATCACATACGTTGTTCCCGAATCCAACGTAGGCGTTATAGGAATCCTGATCGAGAGAAGCCTCGATTCCTCCCTTCTGTTTCTTAGTTGAACGTTTACGCAGAGCTGGGTTCCTTTTCAATTGGTCCTTCGAAGCAGGATCAAGAGGACCCTCGAACCTGTTTCCTTTTCGGTTGGTCCTTCGAAGCAGGATTAAGGAACCAGCTGTGGACTGCTGGTTATGGAAAAAGAAGACCTTCGGAGCCGAGTGAAGATCAGCAACCGAAGGAAGCCGGAGGTTTGAGCTGAAACAACAGGACCAAAGGCCAGAAGACCAGGTCGTCAGCGCAGAAAGACTGGACCTGGAACTACCGGAAGAAAGAAAACCGGGATTTCAGCTTGGGGCGTGTGCTCGCATGGGGCACGTATCACTGCCAGGCGCAAGTGCCTTGTGAAGGCGCTCATCGTGGCCAAGCAGGGCTTGGCATTTTTCCTGTCGGGCAAGCGTGCTCGGGATTTTCCTGTCGGACGATCGTGTCCGGCATTTCCTGTCGGACGACCGTGTCCGGCGTTTCCTGTCGGGTCATCAGAGGGTGCAAGAAGAAGAAGCATGCTGCCGAGCGAGGGTGCTCGTGGGCACCTGACTGCATCGTGGCCGGAGGAGGGCGCTTGGACGAGGCGTCACCGGCGACTGGGCGACGAAGCGTAGCATACATCCCGACCACCTAACGGTGCCAAATGGTTGGGCTCTGGCACAACACCTTCGGGTGGAGCAGTTCTCTCGAGCGAGACTGCGCTTGTACTATCGCTCGACTGTTTCGTCATATTCCTTGGCGGGACAGTTCCTAAACCTTTCCTCCATTCCATTCCTGCACGACTCCATCCCTGGACGGCTCACCACGGTAGGTCCCCGTTCAGGATTGATAGGGCTGATAGGGCTGTTAGGGTGGTAGTAAGGTTGTAGGGTTGGGAGATAAAGGGGGGGAGGGGTAGTGGGGTTAGGTTGGGGTGTAGAAGGGTTGTAGGTAAGGGGTTGTAGGGACCGTAGGGACAGTTACGTACCGTAGGTAAACAATCACCTTCCTGCAAGATGAAGAAGGCACAAGACCAGACAGGGGCAAGCGAAGGGAGCAGGACGAGGACAGGGCTCTCAAGAAAGCTAGAGAGGCGGAATCATCTGGAGCGACCACAGCTACTGCTTCGAGTGGAACAACTCCTTCAAGTGGAGCCACCACCGATACGTCCACATGCACGTGGGACTCAGGGGCGTCCATGGCAACGACAAGCAACAGGACGGACACCAGTGGTACGCAGGCCAGCACCGCACAACAATCCGTTATATCCAGGAGTGAAACGGTAGTCGAAAAAGTAGGTCAAAGGACCGAAGAAGCGGCATCGTCAAGGACAGTAATCGGGCACACTAGTGACAAAGGGTCACAGAGAGGTAGTAGGTCATCGCGATCGGCGAGGCTGAAAGCCGAATTAGAGGCGCGGATTAAATTCGAACGCTCAGAGCTCGAACGAGCACAGGCAGCTGCTGCCTTGGCCAAGTCTCAATTGGAGTTGGCACGACTCAACCGAGAAGAGGAGATCGACTCGAGTGAGGATGATGAAGAGCGGAATACTCAGGTGGAACCTTTCGTAAGGAGTTGGGTTCAACAGACCATAATGAGCGCGCCGGTTAATGTAACGCAACCCGATATTACTGATAAGGAAGCGTGTAAGGGATCACGCCGCAAAGGGGCGGAGATCGAGTGCAACCAAGGAAATGCACAGAAAACACACGCGAGTGAGGTGTCAGAATTGACCGAAGCGATTGTGAGTGCAATAAGGATAGCGGGTAAAGATAAGTCTTCCCAGCTTCATTTCCTCCAGGAATTACCGGTGTTCGATGGAGACCCGGGTGAATGGATAATTTTCAAAACGGTGTTTGAAGACACGAGAAGCCAATTTTCAGGGGTGCAGAATGTCGCACGCCTTAGGAGGGCATTAAAGGGCACCGCTAAGGAGGCGGTCAAGTCGTTGTTGTTTACTTTGTGTGAACCTAAAGAAATAATGAATGCTCTCGAGAGAAGATTCGGTAGAGTTGAGATGCTCATTCTAGCCGAAATCGAGAATGTAAAGCGTATGCCAAGATTGGCAGAAGATTGCCGAAATATAGGATCTTTTGCAAGTCGTATTACGAACGTGGTTGCCACAATACAAGCGTTGAATCAACCAAAGTATTTATACTCACCGGAGTTAGTAAGCCGTATAGTCGAGAAACTCGGAACTATGATTAAATTTAAATGGTTTGAATATCGATCTCAGCATCCTTTGGAGCCAGAGTTACAGAAGATGGCCAAGTTTTTAAATTTATTGAGTGAACAATTTGGAACGTCCTTAAGCAATGAAAATGTGCCTGAAAAACGGAAGCGTCCTGAATTCAGGAAGCAAACTGTACACACCGCAAAGGGGTGTGAACGCAACCGTGTCAAGAGCGAGCGCTATGAGCGCCGAAGTAATACGAGCGAGCGTGTAGAACGCCGACATAATAAAGGGCACAACCGACAAGTGGTTATGATAACCCAGGACAAGCCTGTAAGTCGGGTAACACATAAGTGTGTTATATGCAACAAGGAGCACTCTATAGTGAGTTGTTACAAGTTTAAGGACATGAATATTCGCGAGAAATGGGACGCGGTCAAAAAAGCGAAAGTATGTTTCCAATGTTTGTCACCTAACCATAGGAGTGCAAAGCGAAAAAATGTGGTGTAGAGGGATGTAGAATGTCACATCATCGAATGCTACCCCAATGAAAAAACCTCGCCACAAGGGGATGAGGGATGTAAAGAGGCTCAAATTACAACTGTTAGTACAGTGAATGCACTGGCATGTGCATACTTAAAGATTATACCGGTCGACTTGTATGGACCTAGAGGAAAGGTAAAGACAGCAGCTCTTCTGGATAGAGGATCGACCATGACACTCATAGAGGAGTGGATGGCTCAGAAGTTAGCGCCTCGCGGACGTAAAGAAGAATTACGTATTGAAGCCGTGGGAGGTAAGCGAATTAACGACGACAGTTCGTATCGCTTAAACGTTAAGATAAAAGGCATTTACTCGAACGACTTAGAAGAGATAAGTGTAGAAACAATTAAGTCACTTAACCTTTCTCCGCATTCAGTGAGCCGAGAATTATTGCAACGGTGTTCTCATTTGACACCGATTAAGGACGAGTTGATGTATGAGAGGTCCCGACCTACCATATTAATTGGCCAGGACAATTGGCATCTCATAGTTACTCATGAATTAATTTCAGGAGGTAAGAACCTACCTGTAGCATCGCTCACCAAACTTGGATGGGTTTTACATGGTCACATATCGGGTGGCATCAAACCAATCAAGATTGTTAACCACATTTCCACGAAGAAGGAGGAAGACATGGATAAGTTGTTGTAACAGGCATTTCCCGACGTGACGACGGCCGAAAGGATAGTAAACGATATGTATGAATTACATAAACGTGCTTCTTTCCAACTGAGGGGATGGGCTAGCAACCGACCCGAAGTTTTATGTAAAATGGGAAATAAATATAAGAGCGACAGTGCTTTGCTGGGAGATGAAGAGCACACAGAGCGCACTTTAGGTTTGATTTGGAATATCAAACGGGATATAATAAGTTTCTCAATAAGTCTTCGTAACACACAGGTAGAAGTGATGGAAGGTTTACAACCGCCTACGAAGAGGGAGATAACTAGTGCTGTGATGTCGGTCTTCGATCCTGTGGGACTCGCATCACCCATAACGATTCAAGGGAAGTCGCTGATCCAGCAAGTATGGAGGACAGGCATCTCTTGAGATGAAGAAGTTTCACACGAATTACACGTGTTATTTTGTAAATGGATATCGGAAGTGAAGAAATTAGGTCATTTAGAAGTTGCTGAAGGCGTCGGCAAGGGAGAATTACACACCTTCACGGATGCTAGTGAAAAAGCGTACGCTGCCGCGGTGTATTACGTCACCACGGACGAGCTAGGAGAAAGGCGGATTACGCTGATCGCCGCAAAGGCAAGAGTAGCGCCGCTGAAACCAATTTCCAAGGTATTCCAAGGCTTGAATTGCAAGCAGCTCTTACGGGCAGCAGACTGGCTGCATCAGTTAGTGAAGAGAGCAAGTACGAGATATCCGAGCGAGTATTTTGTACAGACTCACGTACAGTGTTAGCGTGGATTAAGTCAGATCCTCGCGCTTTTAAACCATTCGTTGCTCATCGATTGGCTGAGATCGAAGAGCACAGTAAGCCATGTGAATGGCGATGGGTTCCAACGTCACAAAACGTGGCAGACGCGCCTCTAGAAATGTTCCTTCCACCTTCGATGTAAGTCATCGCTGGTTTCAAGGACCTGAATTCCTCAGGAAAAGTCCTGATTTATTGCCCAAACAAGTGGACACCATAAATTGCTTAGAAACAGGTGAAGAAAAACCGCCAAAAGGCGTAAATGCGCTGTGAAAGCAAGAACCGTTAAGTCTACCCGACTACGGACGATTTAGCAGCTTTAAGAAATTCCTTGGGGCAACTACATGCACCTTACAAGTGGTAAAAAATTCAAGAGTTTAAGAAAGTCGGTTAAAGGACCCGACATCTCAGCTGAAAAGTGGGTTATGTGTTCCAACGAAGTTTTAGCAAAGTCGGTTAAAGGACCCGATAGCACGTTGGACATAGCGCTCTTGAAAAAAGCTGAATTATTAATTTGGAACCTCGTTCAAGACGAGTGTTTTCATTTGGAAATAAAATGCTTGAAAGCAGGCAAAAGCGTTGAAAGAAGTTCACGCTTAAGTAAATTATCTATGGAAATAGGAGAAGATAACTTACTCCGTTTAAATGGGCGTTTACATTTCAATTCTAATTTGACCGAGGAAAGTAGAAAACCTGTCGTATTAGACGGTTCACACGAAATCGTTAAAATGATGATTAGGGAAGTTCATCATCATTTTGGACACGCCAATCACCAGACGGTGATGAATGAAGTGAACCAAAAATTTTATGTCTTGAACTTGCGTAATGTAGTACGAAGTGTGTCACATCACTGTCAGTGGTGCAGGACATACAGGTCAAAACCGCAGAACGTGCCACAAGGAAATATTCCTCTGGAGAGAATAGCTCATCATAAACCACCTTTTACATGCTCAGCCGTGGATTATTTCGGACCTATGAGTGTGAATATAGGAAGGCGACACGAAAAACGTTGGGGTGTTTTATTTACGTGTCTGACCACCAGAGCAATACATCTAGAATTAGCAGCCTCATTGACACCAGCATCAATGATAATGGCATTGAGGTGATTTATCGCCAGAAGAGGAAAACCAGCCGTTATATACAGCAATAACGGGACAAATTTCAAAGTTAAAGCGAATAAATAATTATTGAAAGCATGCGAAGAATGCTATGAGGGCATGAAAAACGAGTCATTTAAAAAATATATTAAATGGAAATTTATACCTCCGGGAGCACCGCACATGGGTGGCGCCTGGGAAAGGTTAGTAAGATCAATTAAAATTGCGTTGACCGCTACGCTCAAAGAAAGGACCCCGCGAGAGGAGGTTATGCATACGTTGCTTTTAGAAGCAGAGCATACTGTAAATTCCAGACCTCTGGTAACATTCAGTATGGATAGTCCTGAAGAGGGTTTGACACCCAATCATTTTCTTCTGGGACGCTCATGTGGTGATCGACCACCTGGATTATTTTAGAGCAACATCTGACGGGTAAACTCAATTGGAAATCTGCACAGAGGCTGGCCGACCAATTTTGGACAAAATGGCTAAAAGAATACATGCCTACTTTAATACCTCGAACAGGTAATAACGGAAAATTTATGGAGCCTAAAGAAGGTGATATTGTCTTGATAATAGATCATTCGTTGCCACGAAATACGTGGCCGAAAGGCAAGATTAGTAGGACGCTACTGGGACCAGACGGTCATACCAGAGTGGTTGACGTCATTACTAGCACAGGTATCTTGAGGAGACCTACATCCAGAATAATAGTCCTGGTACCCGCGACGCCTCCCAAATGATGGTGCTGATGCACGGGGGGGGGGGAGATTGTTGGCGACGCGCCTATAACAATATTTCAATTTATTAAGTTAACCGATTACGAATAGCTTCTAAAAAGCAAATTATCAAGCAACAATATTCCGATAAGAAAATGCTTAGTTGAATCTTAAAGAAATATCGAATTAAGGATATGAAGGTCTTGGGTTCGACTCCCAGGTCGGAATAGTTTATCGTTTTCTTAGTAATTTCTCTTAATAAATTCATATAGGGAATTTTTAAGATATAAATTATGTTACCGGATTTGTTCCCCGGTTGAAATCATCTTTCCAATGATGTTAATTTAAAGAAATATTAAAATAAAGTAAGAGACCGGATTTGTTCCCCGGTCGAGATGATCACTCTGTGCATAAATAGAATTAATGGAAATTAATTGCATAAGTGTTGTCTTATATGAGTTTGATATGTCTTGTATGAAAACAAATGCCTATTTTCCATGATTGATTTATGAAAACATTCACTTATATTGTTATCTGATAAGAGACATGATAACTGATAAGAATCTGATAAGAAATGATTTCCTACAGTTTGAGAATTGTGTAGAAGCATTTATTCACCTGGTATTGTTGATATTGGTGTATATTAGACTTTCCCTTTTTTCTGATAGTCGATAGCCGTGCAAAAGTTAGTTGTTCAAATAGTGTGAGTTCACAGACGCACGCTAGCCACGTACTTAAGAGGCCAAATATGTAAAAATTTAAATATTTGTAATTTCAACAATTTATGTAAGAATAACTTGTAAAACATTTCAGATTGATTGTACGTGCAAAAGAGGTGAATTCTGTGTTATTTTTATGTGAAAGTTCCTGTGAACAAGTGAAATAATGACAGTTTTGTATAAGAAATTTAAAAGTGTTCTAATAGTGAAATGTATAGATAAAATGTAAATTAAACTATTGTATTGGTTAAGATATGTATAATTTCAAGTGGAAAACATTGTTTTAACTTTCTATGTTAAATATTTAAGAAATTTCGACTTTAAACATGTGAATAAAATAGGCATATTTTGATAAATAAATAAAAGGTTTTTTGTGATATGAAAATGTAATGTATACCGTAGTATAGATATTTTTTGTGCTATCTATACAAATAAATTGTATAAATGTATGTGTTATACAAAGGAAGTTATTAAGTAAACCGTGAGAGAGTGATAGAACAAATTGATGTAATTGAGTTGCGCAAGCGCGCGAATGGCGCGGCTCACTTTCGCGTATAGCTCTGGGGTAGCTCAGTAAACGGGTTTTCTTGCAATTCGTTCGGGAAAAAAGTTTGGGAAAAGTGCAAGACCCGCAATCAATAAGAAGAAGAAAGAAAAAGTGTAGGGAAGTGATAGAGAAAAGTAATTACTCTCTCACGGAACGGTTTGAAGATAATTGCTGTTTTATTCCCAAGGAATTCATCCCTCAAAATTATACAGTCCACATCGAAGAATTAAGGCGTTGGGACCGGGACGACTTCGGAAGACCCGTAATCCCCGTATGAACCTATTTTCTGAAAAGGAAGAGGTTATCGCCCTTGTGTGTTACTCCGTTGCGGAGATCACATACGTTGTTCCCGAACCCAACGTAGGCGTTATAGGAGGCCGGATCGAGAGAAGCCTCGATTCCTCCCTTCTGTTTCTTAGTTGAACGTTTACGCAGAGCTGGGTTCCTTTTCAATTGGTCCTTCGAAACAGGATCAAGAGGACCCCCGAACTTGGTTCCTTTTTACTATTAAATAAAAGGAAAACAATTTAAGTCGGTCATGATTGCGTAAAAAGGCATATGATTGGATTTAGAACCAAATTCTTTTTTAAGTTAACTAAAATAAACAATTGTTTCCTTAAAACTTAGCCGTAAATAACTAAGAAGCTGGAGACCTAGACCATTGAGGAAGTAGGGTTCTCGAGTGGCAGCCTCGTACCGGTAGGCGAAGTGTAGGGCGACCCCCCACTAGATGGAGTGACGACCTGGTAAGACATGCAGGAAGTAGATGGATGTAGGTGGGTCAGGACCGTGCTTTGTGGCATACTTTAGGGGAGGCTTATGTTCAGCAGTGGACTTGTGAAGGGCTGTAATGATGGTGATGATGGAGACGTAAGTAATAAAACTCTTTACAAGAAATAAAACTCTTTAAAATAACGTGTAGTGCGGCCCTGTAGTAGCAGCCTAAGAGAATCCACTGGCCGTAGTATTGTCCCAGATATCGTAAGAGTGACGTCAGAGGGAAATCAAACAGGAGATTGGCTGAAGCGTCTTTTGGATAAAAATTCGTAATATTAAAAAAAAAATCTATAGCCTGCCAAGCAGCCACTGCAAATATCCGTGGAATTATGACGCAATTATGTAGGTAGCATATATTTTGCAGTAGAATTTTGTTAGGCTGTAATGGATATACAAAATTTAATGTGAACAATATAACTTGGAGATGTCACTCTCTCACTTTTACGTGATGCTGGCGGCGTGGGTTCATCGGACAGAAAGTAGTAAATAAATGGTGAAAAAAGTTAAAGAACTAGAAAAAAGACGTTTACATAGCTTCCATGACATCTTATATACTTTATTATATATCTCACAACATGAAAGTTTGTCACTACATTTTAAATAATGTTTAGACTAGGATGTCAAAATGAGACGGGGTAAACACAGTGCCATTTTATAGTAGAGTATCCTTTGACATAGTTCTAATTTTATATTGAGATAAAGGAAAATCTAGACCACATATCTATTACACGAAAATTCTATTTTAACTCATACTCACATACATTACATAAGTAATAACTAACTACTATTATTAACAAAATAATATCCATAAAAGAGTCATCATTAGTCCACTGCTGCTCATAGTTCTCCTCCGCAAATTGCCACAAAGCAAACTCCTCCACATCCATCGACTTCCTCTCTATTTCATCAGGTCTGCACTAAACACTATTCTAGTCAGTACGGCACTGACATTCGTAAAGTACAAAGATGTTTTTGATGAAGTAATTTCGAGAAATTTAATAAAGTTAAATATATGTCGCGTCATGGGTGGCCGAGATGCGAAGCATCGGGTTTTCTTCACGCTCCGACATGGTTTTATGTAAATGTGAGCACACGAACAAAAGATGATTTAAATCAAAATTAACTTTATTTAGACTAGTAGTTGTACACGAGAAACAAACACATGCGTCGGTAGCGAGCGTCCGCTCCGGCTGTCCGAACCCAACTGCCACAACACTCCGTCCCTTCTCTAGCCCTCGCTGCATCCCCTCTACCGACGATCGTGTCCAAGCGGTAGGGCGCGCTTGCGTTTCCGGTAACGATATTATTGATTCGCAAAGCTAATTGTTAGATGGCGCTGCTTGTAGCACTATGGCGCCATCAATCCACGACACGGCCATCCCTGACTAGCACCCGTCCTCGGGTGCAGTGCCTGTGGACAAAATATGCTCAGAGAATAACTTAGCTCGGCTATCCTGCCAACGGAAACGAGGTTGATTCCAGATGGTACTTTATTTCTCCTAAATCTAAGTACAGTAATCAACTGCCATGATTGACAAAGCCCTATTATTAGGGCTTCTTACACAGTGCTTCCTGCACTACATGATTTATTGTGAAAGGCCCGATCAACAAGTTCCAACACGGCAATTCTGACAATTTCGTTACTCTTTACCATAATTCATAAGCAATGAATACTCAACTCGTGAAACTTTCATTGAAATCTGTGCACCAGCACAGACCAGAATCGCACCAACGATTCTTTACATATCTGCCGCCACATACACCACAACACATGAGGGGCTCTGTGCACCAACACAGGCCAGAATCGCACCAACGATTCTTCACATACCTGCCGCCACATATGCCAGAATCGCACCAACGATTCCCTACATATCTGCCGCCAAATATGCTACAACACATGAGGGGCTCTGTGTACCAACACAGACAGAAATCGCACCAACGATTTCCTACAGACCCATCGCCACATGTTACTCATGAGGTGCGGTCTAAAGTTTCGAGTATGAGTATACATGCCATTCTTAATTAGATTTGGTTTCACTATCGCTGTCATCAACTGTGACGTCTAATTCTCGAGGAACTTGGTGATCGGGGACCTTCCTCACACGATCATGGGGGTATTTGTAGGTTCGCTTAGAGTCAAGCGCCTTTAGTAGGTATCTATCCCCATCTAACACATCGATAATCTTAAAAGGACCTTTAAACTTGGGATCTAATTTCGTTTGATTCCTCTCCTCATTTTCAATTAAAACGTAATCATTGATAGCTAATTTACAAACCCGAGCCTTATTTCGGTCAAATCGATTTTTATCATAATTGGCATTTTTTTTGATATTCTGTGTCGCGTGCTCTCTAATCTCATCCAAATTATCATTATCAGCGGTCACTTAAAATATCATTTTTAAGACAACCGTACAACATGAAATAATATCTCAAATCGTTAATCGTTAATCATAATTCATTACTTTAGATAAAATTTGTAGGGTACTTTGCACACTAAAATGACCAACTCCGGTTAAATTTACAAAATTATTTACTCGCTTGCCACTAAGCCTTGACGCAATACAATCTTTTATGAGAGAGCATTCGTCACCAGAATCATAATAAAATGGGTACGACTCACCGGTATTCATCAGCACACCGCTGGGATTTCTGAACGTCAACACATTGCTACATCATAACACAGGACTTAGGCTATCTAGCTAAACGCGCTTCAAAGAGCGGTTCCGCTGCATTCGCGTTAGCGAGACGCTGCGTCACACCAGCGCCAGCGAGCCGCTGCGTTCGTGCCACCGTGCCGCTGCTTTCGCGCCAGTGAGCTGTCTCTACTTCAGAACTCTAGACATAAGCACCAAGTTTGCTTACCTCCCAGTGGCTGTTGACATAGGCACAAAGTTAGCATCAATTAGTATCTGAAACCTTTTTCATATTGGATTTTACTCCAAGTAGTTTTAATGTCAAATGTACACCCAACACATGTCTCGCAAATTACGTATCCAAAGTAATTTAAGATTGGAATAGATGTAAAAAGTTCCAGGTGCATGAAACAAATGAATGATCTGATTGGAAAAATAAAAATTAAAAGAAATGAAGATAAATGTATCACAAACCATAGAATTCAGGACTTCTAAAGCTCACCACACATTGTTATAAGAAACGGCAACTGTGTGACATGGCACTCACGAACCATTGCACACATTTTAAAAAGGAAACTGCATGCAGAGGTGTAGGCCAGGCTGTGCGCCAGCAGCAGACTGCAACACGCCCAGTGCGGCCTTTGCACAGCGCTGCCACACGTAGAACGTCAAGCACGACGTGACACAGTCGAACGGAGCACAAGCCCTAGGTAGCTGCCATGCGGCAAGTGTCCGTGGCCATTTAAAACAAATTAGCACTCATGAAGAACACTGCACACGTATCTGGTGTCCATTCTACCCATCACAAAACCATGTGTTCGGCGACCGCCCGAGCCGTCCCGACGCTAGATCTGCCGTGAAGCAGTAGATTGCAGCTATGTAGTCTCAATTTTACCAGGGCTCGGCCGCACCTGACCATGTCAAATTAGCCGTCCACTCTTTGAGGTAAACTGTAACAACTATTCGAAGATTATATGTGGGCGATAAGAATTTTATCCCACTTCTGATGTCGCGTCATGGGTGGCCGAGATGCGAAGCATCGGGTTTTCTTCACGCTCCGACATGGTTTTATGTAAATGTGAGCACACGAACAAAAGATGATTTAAATCAAAATTAACTTTATTTAGACTAGTAGTTGTACACGAGAAACAAACACATGCGTCGGTAGCGAGCGTCCGCTCCGGCTGTCCGAACCCAACTGCCACAACACTCCGTCCCTTCTCTAGCCCTCGCTGCATCCCCTCTACCGACGATCGTGTCCAAGCGGTAGGGCGCGCTTGCGTTTCCGGTAACGATATTATTGATTCGCAAAGCTAATTGTTAGATGGCGCTGCTTGTAGCACTATGGCGCCATCAATCCACGACATATAGATATCATTAAATATGACTCGCGTTCAGGGTTTTAAAATACATGCAACATTACTCTATGACCAAAAATATCAAAAAAATATTGTTCCCCCCTCGTCATGAAAGTTTGCAGTCTAAGAGCTCTACAGTTTTATAAATCGGAGTAATTATTAACTCCTTGCTAAGTTTCTATTTTTGACGACATTTTAGTCAGCAAATTTATTAGCAGTGCACATTATCTATTTAACTAACAGTTAAATTAGTTATTTCAGCACCGACAAACAACAAAATTGCATTGCAAATTATATTGTCTGAGATATGATGTGAAGGAAAATTCAGCTTTTTTATATTAAGTCAACCGAAAACATTAAACACTGAAAACATGTTCGCTATAAAGTATTCTCATTTATGCAAAAGCGAAACGCTAATTTACCCAATAGTTAATTTTTGTATAAATTTTAAATAATATTGAAAAATTAACGTTTAAATATTGTATGACAGGGTATAATTTCTTCTCATTAAGTCAACTATGAAGGGAAGAAAACAGTTTGATAATTTTATTCTTGATTTGACTGTTTTCTATGAAAGCAAACAAAAATACTAAAAATTACACGACATAAATTCCATATTTTTTATTGACACAATTGAGCAAAAACTAGTTATGCAGTCTGGAAATAGCCTTAATACCTGTTGATCCTAGATAGTCCCGATTAAGCCTTTGATATTAGATCACTCGTAAACATGATAATTGCAAGTAGTCATCATTTTACAATAACATGTTGACCACGAATTGTGTCGATTAGGCTTTTGATATTGAATTACTGAAAACATGTTATGAAGTATAATGTTACAGAAGACGCTTATTTAAAAATTTTATGAATTGTTGAAATATTTTAATAAAAATTGAACAAGAAGGTGGAATCCCTCCGTTTAAATCATTCCTAAAGATTTATTAAGCCTGATCACTATGTTTGATGGTGATCAAAGCATTTTGAATTTATGTATTAAAAATGTGAATAAATTATAAGAAATTTTAATGAACTGAACAATCCTGTACAAACTATATATGTATTTCATTGCAGAACAATTATATTGTGTATCTCATAGAGTTGAAATAAGGATATCTGAAATACAGATTTTAAATCCCGATTTCTTACGTTAAGTTTTTAATAAATATTTTATGAAACACAGTTTATTATTAAAAGTTCTTCTAATTGGACTCATAGTGTTATATAGGTTTGGTAAATTAAAGATAAAGATCCATCCAGTACACTGATGCGATGGGCTCATGACTTGTGGCTGACCTGGTCCATACATCACATCTTTTTCTAAATATTTATTAACAAATTCTAATTTATGAAAAGTTACTACTTCAATATTTCTATTTATCCTACAATTTCTAATACCAGTATTATGTAGGACGCTCAATAAGTTTTAGATGTTCGAAATTTAAAAACGGAACGCACCCTTGTTACATGTTTCCTAAAATCAAATTTATTTAAAAATAGAACTCTATAAGCCAATTGCTAAATATTTAAAAAAACAAAGTTCTGTTAATTTTCCTGCAACGCTTTCTGCGCTTTTTTTATTTAAAACGTTGGATCATAAACATGAAGATTTTCACGCTATTAAGATTTTAAATTTGGTTTAACCGAACAATTAAGTTTATCACGGTCACAAAAATTATCGCCATTACGCGAACAATTTTTAGGTGGTTTGCTGAATTCAAAAGAGGTAACATTAACCTTAAAGATGACCAAATAACCGGGGCCCCGCAAACAGCATTCATCATCATCATCATCATTACAGCCCTTCACAAGTCCACTGCTGAACATAGGCCTCCCCCAAGTAATGCCACAAAGCACGGTCCTGAGCCACCTGCATCCAACGACTTCCTGCATGTCTTACCAGATCGTCACTCCATCTAGTGGGTGCCACTTGAGAACCTTTTTTCCCCAACGGTTGTCGGTTCTTCGAGCTATATGGCCGACCCATTGCCACTTCAGATTACTAACAAACAGCAGTAATCGCAGAAAATATATGGATTACTGAAATTTTGGTGCGAGAAAACCCACTAATCACATATACGGGCATCGAAAGGATTGTAGGCATTAGTTCGGGGAGCATTCATACCATCCTACATCAACATCTAGGAGTGGAGTTTACTCTCCGAAAGCGAAAAACAGACTCGTGTGGATTCTTGCCATGAAATGCGTCTACGTTTTGGAAACGGGGCATTTAGGCATGTTTCAGTAATATTTAATGGTAATGAGACCTGGATCTATCAATTTGATCCGGAAAATAAAAGGCAATCATCGGTTTGGGTCTACTCAGGAGGACAATTACCGACAAAACTGCAAAGACCTCGCAACGTCGGCAAAAAATGGTGGCTAGCTTTTTTCGCGGAGCGGACATTTATTTATCGACGTCAGTGCTGGAAAATTGTAGGTTAGTCAACTCTGAATGGTATACTACAGTTGCATTACCCAAATCTTTTTAAGCTATGCGGGAGAGAAGACCAAAGTCCAGGATTCGGTGAATCATGCTGCATCATGATAAAGCCTCTTCACATATCTCCCTTAGAAAAAAAGCATTTATTGAGGAATCTGGTGTTGAAACTCTAACTCACCCACCCTACAGCCCTGACTTAGCACTTGTGATTTCGTTTCTCCCAAGAGTCTAAGAAAAAATAGAAGGCAAGTTTTTCAAGCGCCGTAGAAACCGTGGCTGCCTACGAAGAAGCGATTTCCGACCTGTCAGATCAAGACTGGCAAAAGTGTTTTCAGAGTTGGTTTAGGCGAATGGAACTTTGTATAAAGCATGATGGAGAATATTTTGAAAAGATGTAAAGTAATTATTAATAGTATCTAGAATACTTTTTGTATACCTCAAAACTTATTGAGTGTCCTACGTATACATACAAAAATTCCTCGTTACACGTTAATAGTTTTTTTCTCATCAATTTTATATAATTTTAAAAAAAATTGGTCATCTAGTCACAGTCAGTATGCTAATTTAGTATTCAACAAAGTACAGCTTTACCACGTGCTCGGTGGTGAAGGAAAACATCGTGAGGAAACCTGCATGTCAGAGAAATAAGAAAAAAAAAATATTTCGAAGACATGTGAAGTTCGTCAACACCCATTGGGACAGAGCGGCGGACAATTTGTTGCCCTAAAACCCTCTCAAAAAATGAGCCGGAGGCCCGTGCCCAGCAGTGGAACGTATATAGGCTGTAACTTTAAAGTACACCTTCAGGTCACTCTATCAAGTTCGGAGGTAGGGTCTCATCATAACTAAACAAAACAAAACCAAACTCGGCACACCTAGTTAGTTCTAGTCTTTGAAAAGTCCCAGTGGCAGGCAGCGGCAGATTAAACGTCGAGAACGCTCTAAGTTATTCTAGCATCTCATCGGCACCCCTCTAGCCATAATATGTCTATTATAAATTTAAACTCCTCGTTTTACTAATAAACTATATTATAATTTATACTTATCATCATCATCATCATCATCATTACAGCCCTTCACAAGTCCACTGCCGAACATAGGCCTCCCTCAAGAAATGCCACAAAGCACGATCCTTAGCCACCTGCATCCACTGACTTCCTGCATGTCTTACTAGGTCGTCATTCCATCTAGTTGAGGGTCACCCTACACTACGCCCACCGATACGAGGCTGCCATTCCGTTAGACTATGTTGGTTACTCTGGTTCTGCTGCCTATCATCTGCGTGCATATCTTCATTTCTAAATTTATCATGCAGAGAAACCCCGAGCATAGCCCTCTCCTTATGAGGCAATATTAGGATTTTACCTATGAAATTGCCGTTTTTTTTATGAAATAAGTTAACTTAAAATTTTTATACTATTTATTTCCATTAATCGAAGTAATCACTCATGAAATAGATGACGTAGATGCATCAATTTTCGCTAAGCTCTGGCATTTAGTTTTGGTGTTTCTAAAAGGACTTCTTACTTAATAAGACTCCTTACTAAACAAATTCATAAAAAACGAAGATCATTAAGACTTCTTTATATTTATTAAAAATTACTTAATTTTTAATTTCGACCGGCAACAAGACGCGAAAAAATAATATAAATGAAAATTTCGGTCCGCCACACCGTAGTGTGTTCAACACTTGAACATAATATCTACTGCGATTTCATTTTGAATCAAATTATAAATTATTTAAAGATTGCAAACTCAATTGAAAAACTGTGAGGAAACATTGGAAATTAAAAAAAGTTTAACAAACAGTTTTGTACGAATTTTCCAGGTTGATTTATTATTGCTCCTATTGGAAAAAAAACTTAAATATGCTGTGCATGGGTGAACATTAGTTATAATAATACTGCAACTGTAGTTTGCCACTTCCCCACTAGGTGGAGTGACGAGTTGTTAAGACATACATAGGGTGGCTCAGAACCGTGTCCAGAAGTCCGGTTGGTTAGATTTTATATGCGGTAGAGTCATGCTGCAGTTATATTAGTAGTATAGTTGTAGCGCTAATGGGTCGGCTCAATCGGAGAAGGACCACGCTCTCATAGAATACCAGCGTAAAAGAGCAGCTTAATACTGCTGTGTTTTGCACGGTGAGTGAAAGAACCGGAGACCCTTTTTACCGGATACGAGGCATTCCATCTTAGTTATCACGGGTGACAACGCATCTGCATTTTGATTTGTAATCGAGGATAGATGTAGATGTCTATGGGCCGCAGCAATCACTTACCATCAGGTGGACTGTGTGCTAGTTTGTTATCCTATCCTATAAAAAAAACTATCCTTTTGCTTTTTTCTGCCGCCAATGCAGTTTGCATTCTTGCTTTGATGTTTTCTGTGAGGTCCTCAGAGGTGGCAACGCATCTGTATTCTTCTGTTTCAAGTTTACTGTACGTGTCTATAGATAGCAATAATAAGTGGATTTTCTGTTGAGAATTTCAGAATTGTGTAGCTTTAATTCTACGTCGTCAGATGTAAAGAACCCAGCTAAGCGATGGGGAGGCAGTGACGAAAGTGCGAGACGAGTGAGAATATGCTTATCTTTTTGCTAAGTGTGACGATTATGGAAAATGGTCTCTACAACTGGGAAGACCAAGTCCAGTAGTATTTTTACCGGTTTAATTAAGATGACTCTAGACCGAATTTCAGTCACGAGCCAGTTCGGAGTTCGGAGACGAGCCATCTACGGCAGTACAGTATTATATAGCCCAAATTTACAACTTACAGTCACAGGTTCCTTCTCTATTTCTTCACTTTTTTCCGATGATATGGCCAGCCGACACAACCGGAGAGAGATTAGACGAAGGACTAACCACTTTACGTACTTTTCAAGGTACTAGAGTGAAACACCATGACTCTGAGCTACTACTGATATCTGTTTGACAAAAAAACCCAATGATTAATTTTTGCCCTGACCTGGGATTTGAACCTGGGATCAATCTTGTTTACCACCTCTAGACCAAAGAGCTAGTCAAGATGACTAGTATTTTTGATGAAATAAAAAGTTTTTTATACATGTAAGAAGAACAAATGAGAAGAATGATTTCGGTTATTCGCACTCACCGTGTGAAATACAACAGCAGTATGCTGCTATATTGCTCTGGTATTTGGGTTGTAAAGTTTCCAAGTGATTCTAAGATATGAAAGGGCGGTATCGTGAGGAGTGAATAATTTTAAGTTTCGAGTTTTTGAAACAAGTTAAATTATTTCTAACAGGACAGTTTGATTAATGGCGAAATGATAATTATGCTAAAGCCGCTTACATTTTCTCGCTCGATCTTCAGATCTGAGATACGTACATTCATTAAATTCTCGCATGTTTTTTTTGTCGAAGCGGGGTAAGTATCACTGCCTAATTACAATTTTGGCACCAGAAGATTTGCAGGTGCGTTGTGGGCATTAAAAAAAAAAGAATAAAAGCGGCCAAGAGCGTGCCGGGCCACGCTCAGTGTAGGGTTCCGTAGTTTCCCGTCCGTCACAATAAGTGTTCCCACTTATGAGTTTAAAGGTGGATATCCATTATGTTCGCGCTCCAGCAGCGCTCCGCGCTCCTGCAACTGCTCCCGGTAGTGGGTACTGTTGTTTCCATCCAAGTTAAAAATGATTTTCCTTGAAAGTCCTTATAAAGTTCTACTTTTCAGATTTTTTTCATATTTTCTGAACTTATGGTTCAAAAGTTAGAGGGGGGGGGGACACATTGTTTTTTACTTTTGGAGCGATTATTTCCGAAATTATTGACATTATCAAAAAATGATTGTAGTAAACCCCTATTCATTTTTAAATACCTTTCCAACAATATATTACACGTTAGGGTTGAAATTAAAAAAAAAATCACTTCCCACTTTACAAATAGGGGGGCTACCCTAATAAAACATTTTTTCCAATTTTTATTTTACCACTTTGTCGGCGTGATTGATACACATATTGGTACCAAATTTCAGCTTTCTAGTGCTAATGGTCACAGAGATTAAGCGAGGACGGACAGACGGACAGACAGACATGGCGAAACTATAAGGGTTCCTAGTTGACTACGGAACCCTAAAAATAAGATCATTTACTGTCGGTTTCTAAGTCGTATTAGTTCGAAACATCGCCGATGATAGTCGATTAAAACTCCTAATTATCACATAGTAGTTGTCTGACAAGCTCTTTGATTAGTGCTGTTTTTCACGATGTGCGATGTTAGAGTTTTAATGCTGGAATTAATCAGACCAAAATATCCTATAAACACTTCCTGGATAAATACGATAAAAAAGCAAAGGGATGCAACTTCTTGTCATGTCTCACCGGGTATTACCGGTACGAGGCTGCTACACGAGAAAATTTCTTTGCCATCGGTTGTCCATTGCCACTTCACCTTATTTTTTTCTTTATAGTCAAAATTCAAAAATGTAGGATTTATTTGATAGGACATGAATCTTTCCCGTTATAGGTAAGTTCACCTCATTGATTCTTTGTTTTTCTTAACGTGTAGAAGAATATAAATATTAAATATATTTAGATTCTTCTACACGTTAAAATACAAAATAAAGAACTATAAAAAATAAGAGACAACTCGAAGAACCGCTTCTTGAAGCATTTAATAGATCACACTTTAAAGCCTTTCGCTAATGGCGTGACGCAGTTTGTCGACGACAGTTCACGCTCACGTAATTAGTAGACGGATGATATTTTCTCGTCCGCACTAAAAAGTGGTAGGTAGGAGAGCCGTGGTAGCTCAGATGGTTAGCGCTCGCTGTAAATTTCACAGTACGCAAGTAAACCGGGTTCGATCCCCGCCGGCACCAATGAAATTGTTAATTGCAATTTTAAGTGCTGATTTACCACGTGCTCGGCGGTGAAGGAAAACATCGTGAGGAAACCTGCATGTCAGAGAAATAAGAAAAAATATATATTTCGAAGACATGTGAAGTTCGCCAACACGCATTGGGGCAGCGCGGCGGACAATTCCTTGCTCTAAAACCCTCTCAGAAATGAGCGGAGGCCTGTGCCCAGCAGTGGGACGTACATAGTCTGTAACTTTACTTTTAACTTTACTAAAAAGTGTTCTAAGGACTCGGTGAAAAATAAGCAAACGGCGTTATGGTTCTTATTATTAATGGCGCCGTCTATTTGAGTCCCATTGTTGGAATTTTCTTAACGATAAAACTCGGAACGAAGGAGTTCTTACATTCTTAAAAAGTATCTTTACTTATTTTTGTGAATTAAGTAAATACTTCTATTAGTTTTACAGTATTTATTTTAAATTATCATTATAGCAATTATGAAACCAAGCGGTTTACCTCACGGCATAATCAGGTTAACATATAATATATGTTAATGCATGATTGAGGGATTTTTTTTGGAAAAAAATAACAACAACCGCAAGTATAAATTTTATCTAAAACTCATTTTGTTGAATAGTCGTAGTACTAAAACAAGCAGCTGGGTTCTATCCTTTATAGCATCAATGAGATAGGTAAAAGCTTTATAAGTTCTGATTTACTACGTGCTTGACCATAGATATAATAAAGAAGGAGATATGCCCAGTAGTTGAAAATGTATGGGAACCCGGTGTCTCCAGTTAGCCCCTACCACGTGCCAACTACTACATATGCACATCAGTAAAAGCAATAGATACACAGTCGCGCATACACTCGCATTTTATAAATCAGAACGTACTACACAATCAATTATAAACCATATCTCTGAAAGCTCAGCGTGCATTTACCATTCAACGTGCTACTTACTCACACAAAAATATCGGTCACTATCGTTGTGCTGTAAAAAAACCACTTATTATAAGTATAGGTTAGTGATTGACTAAATTCGAAAGTTAACGATTGTTTCATTTATACCAAAGGTGTACTAGAAATTTTTGGGCCCTGAATATAAAATAAATAAAATGTCATATGTCCAGAGAATAGTGTAATAAAAGTAATTAATATGTATGTAAAAATGTAATAATAACCTAAAATTTAATCAATTTACTTCACGACCGTTGATTACGCATTCAGCGTAGTAGTTGCTGAAAAATAATCAAAATAAGTAAAAAAAATTATGTCACATCGGTCTTCCTATCGGATTGAAACGGTTGACAAATTGGAGAACTATAATAACAATTCGCTAATCCACATTATTGTCGATAGTGGATCTGCACACGCACATTACTAGCTCGTCACAAGATAAAGCGGCCGTACTACGCAATATATCCACATAAATAAAGTATTGTTTTGTGATATTTACATTGCTTGTTCAGTCGTTTGGCGTCATACTAACGTACTAGTTATGGAGCAATGTATTTACTGCAAAAATATTACAGTGACTGTGATATTTTAAATCGAAAATAACGTAGTAAGAGCAAGAAATATTTTAAGATTTGCTGTTTAATTTGATTTTAAAGATAAATATAATGAAATACTTTTACTTAAGTTAAGTGATTTCATGATTAACAAAGTTTTTGTTTTAGCTTCGGTTTTTACAAGAAACCACTGAACAACATAGTATTCTGATAATATTTCACGATGACGGTCGCTAGCGCGCTAATTCGCAGAGACGGCCATTTGTATAGAAGCTGAGCATTTTTATCATAGCGCGCGGACACAGACACGCCCCTTGCCACTTCTCCTGTTGTTTATATTTCTATGTGCTTGACAGTGAAGAAAAATATCGTGAGTATATAAATATGAAAATGTTAACAATACAGAGAACTACAAACAGAAGTCAGCCAGCATGTAATGAGGTAAATGGACTTTCTACATGCATTAATGCTAATGGAAAACTATTAAAATTTATAGGGCCCGATATAAAACCCCCGGAAAATACGAACCAAGTACTCGACTATAGGACATATAAAGATTGTTACAAAACACCAAATACCAGAGCAATATAACAGCATACTGCTGTTGTATTTCACGCCGTGAGTGCAGATAACCAAAATCCCTCAACGTTTCTACATTTTGATTCTTAATCGAGGACAGATGTACGTGTCTATGGGCCACAGCATCCGCGGATGCGGTGGACTATGTGCTCATTTCTCTCCTTTACATGTATAAAAAAACTTTTTAATCCATCAGTAATACAAATCATTTTAACTACCTCGTTAGTTTAGAGGTTGTAAACGAGATTGCTCGTCCCAGGTTCGAATCTCGAGTCGTGCCAAACTAAATAATTGGGTTTTTTTGTCAAAAATTGTCATTAAGAGCTCAGAGTCAGAAACTTGACGGTGTTGCACTCCCATGCCTCGTAAAGTGCGTAAAGCCGTGAGTACCGCGTCTAGTCTCTCTCCGGTTGTATCAGCTCGCCGTCCCATCAGAAAATCAAAGTGAGGGAATAGGGAGTGAATCTGTGATTGCATATACATTTGGGCTCCATAATACTGTCCTTCAGCAGATGGCTCGTCGCCTTTGTGACTGGCCGTCGTGACCGAAATTAGGTCTCGAGGACCAGTCATCTAAATTAAACCCGTAAAAGATACCACTGGACTTGGTTCTCCCCCATTGTAGGGACCATTTTTTATAATCGCCACACTTGGCAAAAGGATAAGCATATTATCACTCGTCTCGTACTTTCGACATGCCCCCCGTCGTTTAGCTGGGTTCTTTACATCTGAAGACGTAGAATTTAAGTTATACAATTCTAAAATTCTTGACAGAAAATCCAATTACTACTGTTATCTTTAGACACCTACAGTAAACTTGAAACAAAGAAGGATACAGATGCGTTGTCACCTCTGAGGACCTCACAGAAAACACCGAAGCAGGAACGCAAGCTACATAGCTTTGGCGGCAGAAAAAAAGTAAGAGGATAGTATCTAACCAAACGGACTTCCAGACACACTACTGAGCTATCTTAGGCATGTCTTAACAACTCGTCATTTCACCTAATAGGAAAGGGGCATACTACAATTGAAAAATAATTGTTACTTATGCTAACCTATGGAGAGCATATTTAAGCTTTAAAAACAAGGATTTTTTCCCGATAGGAGCAGTGATAAATCAACCCGGAAAAGTTTTCAAAAGTTTGTGTTAAAGTTTTAATTGATAATGTTTCCTCACAGTTTTTCCATTGAGTGTGAAATTTTTAAATAAGATTTAAATTGATTCTGTAATATATGTAGGTATAGATTAATATTGTATTAGGTAGGTAGGCGCCACCGCGCGTCTTCACTAGCCAGTCGCTCAATACATGTTACGAAGTCACACCGTGTTTTATCATTTAAATACCGAGTTATCCAGTACATCTCAGTGGCGACGAGGATAGCAACGAACTCTTGGAAAAGTATTTGTAAACGACAAGTATTAATTTAAAATGTCGATTGGAAAAATTCCTGAGTTTGACCTACATAAGGACGATTGGAGGTCATACGTCGACCGCCTCGAACAATATTTTGTTGTCAACAAAATTTCGGAGGATTTACAAGACGACGACGATTCCGACGTTAATTATCGTGATGGGAGCCGAGTGTTACGAACTGTTAGTGAATTTATGTACTCCAACCAAACCAAAAGATAAATCTTTTTTGGAAATCACAAACATTCTAGAAAAACATCTCCAACCAAAACCAAGTGTCCTCGCAGAAAGATATAAATTCCGGCATAGAAAACAAAAAAGTTGTGAAACAATAGCGGAGTATGCAGCAATATTGAAGAGAATGTCGAAATCTTGTGAATTTGGTCAATGGTTGGAAGAAAGTTTAAGAGATCAGCTGGTGTGCGGTATTCTAAGTGAAACTATAAGGCAACGACTATTCGCAGAAGGCACGTTGGAATATGGGAAAGCGTATAGCTTGGCAGTGAACATGGAGGCGGCGGAGAAGGATGCAGCGGCTGTGGAAGGATACGGGCAAGATGAATCGTCGGGCAGCTCAAGCACGGCTGAGTGCCAGGCGATGGCATCGACTCGACGTGGCAACGGACGCGGTCGGCCAGGGAGGACGCCACCTACGGCGTCGAGGTGGCAGCGGCAGCGAGGAAAAACAGCGGACGAAGCACAACAATGTGCTGCGTGCGGCGGCCCCCATGGCAGCACGAAGTGTCGGTTCGCGGTATATGTGTGCAGAGTATGTAATCGTAAGGGGCATCTACGTCGGATGTGCCCTAAACTGACGACGTACCATCACGTAGACATCGGAACACCTAAAGTGGTCGAATCGGACGAGACGGATAGTGACGAAGTAAGAATATTTGATATTAAAAAAATTATCCATAGAAGAGTGTACACCGCTATGCATTGATTTATATAACCCTAGATCAGTAATAACCGCGCCAAAGCGTTGCCACTGCACATATGGCCACAGCCATTAGCCTAGCTAACGTGTGTTCATTGTTCAATGTGACGCCGACAGAGTTGAGCCGCGACAAAAATGGGTAAATGTGTAGTGAAAGAATGCTATTCAAGGTCACAAAAACGTAATAAATCAAGCGGCATCACTTTCAACACATAATTTTTAGTTCTTGTTTTCATATAAACGTAAAAAAACCTCAAATAATTAAATAAAATTATCAAATATTGCCATTTATGTTCAATGTTGCCACTTTTCCGCATTTGTGATTATCCTACATTAATGGGAGACTATGTAATTAATGGAGTAAGTTAATTAGTTACCTCTGATTTTAAATATTTTGGAAATTATAATAAAAGCTACTATTTAACTTTCATACAAAATAATTAATTATTCTTATTTTAGTTTATTCATGAATTATCTATTAAATATATTTTATTACCTATTTTATATTAATAATTTTATATTATATAAAATTATTAATATATATATATATATATATATATATATATATATATATATATATATATATATATATATATATATATATATATATATATATATATATATATATATATATATATATATATATATATATTCATATAAATTTTATATTATTTGATTTATTAGAACCATAAAAATACGTTTTCTTTCATCATTATGTTTACTTCTATTCATCTGATAAGTTTTGTATCCCTTTTTTTCTAAGGGGACGTAATAAAGTTTTAAAATAAAATATACTTTTTTAATATAAAAACACTTAACTGCAGCTTAAAAAAACTCATTTTTATTGCGTATTTTAGGTAAAATTTCATATAGTAAGCCACACCAACCCGCCATTGCATGTTTGTGTGTCTATCTTTGTCTAATCTTACGACGACAATATTGTTTTCGCAACTTGTGTAAGTGAGATAGACATATGTTTACTTAAAATTGTTATTAGTTTCAAAGCTACGTCGTCGCGTTTGGATAGTGGTTACAATTTTTTCGACGCGCGGTAATGTGGTTTGCTCCTCTAGTGTTGTATAACTCTATGCCGCTATGTATTTCAGTCAACGTTCACGGAAAGGATATTGAGATGGAGTGTGACACGGGTAGCGCCGTATCTTGTATAAGTTACAAATTTTACAAACATAATTTTAGTGATTTACCTATCAGCAAATGTAATGTTTTATTATACGCGCATTTTAAGAAAAAAAATACTTATGCAATTACATACTGGTCACATGGGCATTGTTAAAACTAAGTCCAGAGAACGGGTACAAATACCTGATAGTAGTGGCTCGGCGAGAGACGGAATGTCGAAGGAGGACGACGCCCCGGACTCCGACTACGGTTGTGGGTGATTCGGGAAAGGAGAGGAAACGGGTTTCGAGTGAACACATTAAAAGTCCTGGAATCGAATATAGTACACCGCCAACGTCACCTAGTGCACCGTCGCCTGAACCGCCTCGAGCCCGATCCGGGCTAGTTCGTAAACCTGTTGTTAGGTTTCAAGTTTAGCAATTTATTAGATTTATAGATAATGTATTATATAGTTAAGGTATTATTATAAGTAAATTTGTGATTACATAATTTATGTACTTTACTTAATATTATCTGATAATACCATATATTAAGAAGGGAGGTGTAATATATGTAGGTATAGATTAATATTGTATTAGGTAGGTAGGCGCCACCGCGCGTCTTCACTAGCCAGTCGCTCAATACATGTTACGAAGTCACACCGTGTTTTATCATTTACGTGGTAGAGCCATGCTGCAGTTATATTAGTGGTATAGTTGTAGCACGAATGGGTCGGCTCGACCGGGGAAGGACCACGCACTCACAGAATACCAGCGTGAAATAGTAGCTTAATGCTGCTGTATTTCGTATGGTGAGTGTAGAGAACCGGAGACCCTTTTTACTGGAAATGAGGCATTTCATCTCAGTCCTCACGGGTGACAACGCATCTGCATTTTGATTTGTAATCGAAGATAGATGTAGATGTCTATGGGCCGCAGCAACCACTTACCGTCAGGTGGACTGTGTGCTCGTTTGTCAGCCTATTCTATAAAAAAAATACCGAGTTATCCAGTACATCTCAGATTCGAAATGAAATCGCAGTGGATATTACGTTTAAGTGTGTCCAGTACACCACGGTATGGCGGACAGAAAATATTTCCAAATTTAAAATTAAGGATTTTTTCATAAATACAAAGAAGTATAAATGATCATAGTTTTTTATGAACTTCTTTAGTAAGGAGTCTTAATCTCCTCTTTCACCTCCCCATAACTTATCACACCACAAAGATTAATGCGTCACAAAATAAAATATTAACATGGTGTATATTAGTATAGATTATTATTACAGCTTACAAATGTGGATTCAAACAAACATATGAATACAAAACAAAATATAATATGTTCTTCTTTACCCACGTTGCTAGTAATAATTAAAACCACTGACATGATCTGTTTTATTTATTAGGTTCAACATCATTAGCTTCCTTCTGCCTCGTTATTAAGGAGTTTTCTTCTCACAATATTTGAGATTTGTTAAGCTCTCTTATGTAGATTGATAAGCCATAACAAAAGCCATAACAGTGGCCATAAAAGAGGCATAATAATTAGATGATTATTAGACTAGTTAAAATAAAAAGCAGAAGCTAAATAATCCGTCAAAATTTTATGACATTGTTCAGCTTAAGGCCCTGATATTAAATAACGTAATAAGCAAAAAGAACACTTGTGTTAAGAGTACATTATAGTGAACATCTTGGAAATTCATCCATTCATCGAGTGAAGCCTATATATGTTGACTGCCTAACATAGGCCTGCTCCGTACATGCCTCATGAAGGGAATTTTGCCATAGTTGAAACGCGTGGCAAGCGGGTTGGCAACCTCGGGTAGTAAGTAGTTGTTTTCAGGAAGATGCTGTTGTCCATCTCAATTGCCTCTTACGATACCCACAGGACGCTGTAGGGTAGTGGATATTCTTACTCCACCATCACATGGTTAGTAAACGTGTCTGAAATGATTACTATAATTGAAAACTAATTTCTTTTACGTGCATAAATCTATATGTAATTCTACTACGCAAGTTAATAAGTATTATAACATAATAAGTAACGATGATGAAGCAACAGAGACCTTCAACTTGCTACAGTTTGAGTGATGTACTTCACATCATGGCTAATTGTTTTGTGTCTGTGGTCCGACAGCAGTTGTAATCAAATTCAAGCTATCAAAGAGTCATGTAATTTGAAATTAGCAATCATGCCCATTATTTTTTTATAGGAAGTGGGTGACAAACGAGCACACAGTCCACCTGATGATAAAGTGGATGCTGTGGCTCATAGATATCTACATTTACCCTCGATTAAGAATTAAAATTGGAATTGCAGCGGAGCTTCTGAAAGCGGGTGGAACACCGGTACTTGAAGTCCTTCAGAGGCTCTTTAATTCCGTCCTCCATGGTGGCACTACTCCGGAGGCGTGGAGCAGAAGTGCGGTGGTCTTGTTCTCTAAGAAAGGCGACAACGCTCTCTTGAAGAACTACAGACCGATTTCCCTGCTGAGCCGCGTCTACGTGCTGTTTTCGAGAGACATTACGAATCGTCTCAAACGCGGACTCGACGACTTCCAGCCTCCCGAACAAGCCGGTTTTCGAAGAGGCTTTAGTACCATAGACCACATACATACCCTTTGGCAAATTGTACAGAAGTCCGAAGAGTACAATCTGCCATTTTGCCTGGCGTATGTGGACTATGAGAAAGCCTTTGATTGCGTCGAAATTTGGGTGGTGCTACAGTCTCTTCAGCGGTGCCAAGTTGACTGTCGGTATATCGAAGTGCTGAAGTGTTTGTACAGTAGGGCTACGATGGCTATACGAGTGCAGAACCAGAGTACGAAACCTATCCAACTGCAGAGAGGTGTAAGACAGGGTGAGGTTATTTCCCCGAAACTCTTCACCGCTGCATTGAAAGACGTTTTCAAGCTACTGGACTGGAAAGGATACGGTATTAACATCAATGGTGAGTACATCACTCACATTCGATTTGCCGACGATATGATCCTTATGGCAGAATCGCTGGAGGACTTAAGCACTATGCTCAATGACCTCAATAGTGTCTCCCAACGGATAGGTCTTAAGATGAACATGGACAAAACAAAGATCATGTTTAATGTCCATGTCACACCTATGCCGGTAGTTGTTGGGAGACTAAGCTCGAAGTTGTTGTCGAGTAGGTTTACCTAGGACAAATAGTCCGGCTAGGTAAGTCCAACTTCGACCGAGAGGTCAATCGACGGGTTCAACTCGGCTGGGCAGCGTTCGGGAAATTACAACGCATCTTCTCGTCAGGTATACCTCAAAACCTGAAAACTAAGTTGTACAACCAGTGCGTGTTGCCAGTGATGACATATGGATCTGAGACGTGGTCCTTCACTGCCGGCCGTATGAGGACGCTCAAGGTGGCTCAGCGAGCTATGGAGAGGGCTATGCTCGGACTTTTTCTGCGTGATAAACTTAGAAATGAGGATATCCGCAGTAGACACCAGAGTGACCGACATAGCCCAACGGATTAGTAAGCTGAAGTGGCAATGGGCCGGCCATATAGCTCGAAGAACCGACAACCGTTGGGGAAAAAAGGTTCTCAAAGGTGACAGCCTCGTACCGGTAGACGAAGTGTAGGACGACCCCACTGGATGGAGTGACGACCTGGTAAGACATGCAGGAAGTCGATGGATGCAGGTGGCTCAGGACCGTGCTTTGTGGTATACCTTGGGGGAGGCCTATATTCTTTTTTTTTTTTTTTTTTTTTTTTTTTTTTTATAGAAGAGGGGGCAAACGAGCATGCGGCTCACCTGATGTTAAGTGACTACCGCCGCCCATGATCAACCGCAACACCAGGGGAATTGCGGGTGCGTTGCCGGCCCTTTAGAAAGGAGTAAGCTCTTTTCTTGAAGGTCCCCAGGTCGTATCGGTCCGGAAAAATCGCCGGTGATAAACTATTCCACAGAGAGGTTGTACGTGGAAGAAAACTCCTTGTGAAACGTACAGTGGTGGACCGCCAAGCATCCAGATGGTGTGGATGGTATCGGGACGTTTGCCGTGTCGTGCGTTCACGAAATTTGGCGGCTGGGATTAATCCGAACAATTCCTCAGAGCACTCCCCGTGATAGATGCGATAAAATACGCAAAGAGATGCAACATCTCTTCGCAACGCCAGTGAATCGAGCCGATCGGAAAGCACTCGGTCGTCGACGATTCGAGCCGCTCTGCGCTGGATGCGGTCAAGTGGAAGGAGCTGGTACTGGGGAGCCCCAGCCCAGAGATGGGAACAGTATTCCATGTGCGGCTGAACCTGCGCCTTGTAAAGTTGCAGGCGGTGTGCCGGCATGAAATACTGTCCCGCTCTGCTGAGCACGCCAAGCTTTTTAGAGGCCAGTTTGGCCTTCCCTTCCAAGTGACCACGAAACTGCACGTCACTCGATATGTCGACGCCGAGGATTCCGATACTGGCTGAGGCAACAAGGGGAGTGCCTTGAAACTGAGGGGATACGACAAAGGGGTTCTTTTTAGCGGTTAACGCGCAAACTTGTGTCTTCTGGGGGTTAAACTGGACTAGATTTAGTCGTCCCCAATCCGAGACTCTGTTCAGCAAAGACTCGACTTCAGACACAAGTTTGTCCCGGCACTCGGAGACGTTTTCCCGAGAAATATTGGCTCGGCCGGTGTAAAGAGCATCACCAGTGCTGTCATCTGCATAGCAATGAATGTTACGGGTATGCAACATATCATTGATATGCAGAAGAAACAGCGTTGGCGATAGCACGCAGCCCTGTGGAACACCAGCATTAATAGGCTTGCAATCGGAGCTTGCACCGTCTACAACGACCTTGATGCTCCGATCTGCAAGAAAGCTGGTGATCCAATTGCACAATTTCTCGGGAAGCCCATAGGAAGGGAGCTTCGAAAGAAGCGCTTTGTGCCAAACCCGATCGAAGGCCTTCGCAATGTCCAAACTAACGGCCAATGCCTCCCCCTTGAACTCTACTGCCTCCGCCCATCTGTGAGTGAGGTAGACCAGAAGATCACCAGCTGACCGACCACGGCGAAAACCGTATTGGCGGTCACTAATCAGCTGGTGATCCTCAAGGTACCTCATGAGCTGGCAGTTTACAATGGACTCCATTGTTTTGGAGAACAAGGAGGTGATGGCGATTGGCCGGTAGTTGGACGGGTCTGAGCGGTCGCCTTTTTTAGGGATCGGGTGGACGAAAGCCGTCTTCCATGATTTTGGGACTACGCCTAGGGAGTAGGAGTACCGGAAAAGACGCGTTAAAACCGGTGCCAACTCTGGAGCACAAGTCCTCAGCACAATTGGGGGGATTCCGTCAGGCCCACTCGACTTGTGGATGTCCAGGGAGAGGAGTGCTTTGCGAACCGAGCGCTGTGTGAACTGCACTTCCGGCATGGAGCACTCACACCGCGGGATGGTCGGCGGCGTACTCCCCCCGTCATCGAGAGTCGAGTTAGACGCAAAAAAGGAGCCTAGAAGATCGGCTTTCTCCTTTGCAGTATGGGCCAGTGAGTCGTCCTCCCTGTGCAGAGATGGAAGAGATGGCTGACAGAAATTCCCCTGGACAGCCTTGGCGAGAGACCAGAATGCACGGGTTCCAGTAGGAAGGCGAACTAGTTTCTCGCCAATTCTGCCTATGTGCTCTGACTTTGCCTTGGCAATGACTCTTTTGAAGGACCTAGAGGCGGAATTATACTTCTTTTTTAGAGCGCTGGTGTTTACATCCCGGGACGCTGATGCATCAACCCAGGCTTGGTAGCACTCCTGCTTATAGCATGATGCTATTTTACAGGAGCGACCAAACCATGGCTGAGATTTGCCTCCAATGGGCACCACAGAGGAAGGAATAAAAAGTTCCATACCCTGAAGTACCACATCAGTAACAGAATCCGCAACAACGTTGGGATCATCCGGCGAGAAGCAAACCCGCCCCCAAGGGTAGGATGCAAAGAAAGACCGCATCCCATCCCAATCGGCTGACCTATAGTGCCAAACACGGCGGCAGCCTGCAGAATGTAACCGCGATTTCAGCGTGAGTGGCACAACACTCCGGATCAGACAATGGTCCGAGGAGCCTAAAGGGGCGTCGACGGAAATCTGATATCTGTCCGGGTGAGAGGTCAGCAGAAGGTCCAACAGGGAAGGTGCATGATCCTCCACATCTGGAATCCGCGTAGGCGAAGTAACCAGTTGTGTCAGACCATATGCCAAGGCAAAATCATGAACAGATCTCCCCGCATGATCGGTTAAACGTGAACCGAGCCATTCGGCGTGATGGGCGTTAAAGTCGCCGAGGATCACGATCTCTGCGGAGGGGATCTGCTGTAGCAACGAATCTGCAGCCATTTGGACGTGGTCGAAGAGTCGGTCTGTTTCGGCATTACCGCTGTGGGACCTATAGAGGCACCCGTAGACGCGCGGATGGTCGTCGCTGTCTACGCGTAGCCAAAGGATGGACAGGTCCGAACCTTCAAGTCTGCCGAGGCGTCGAGAACAGATGTCCTCTCTGACGTAAACGCAAACTCCAGCCCGAGGCACAAAGGAGTGTTCCAGTTTGTACCCCGGGTAGGAGAGATACGAAACATCAGCCGGAGAGGACACCTGCGTCTCGGTCAGAAAGAGCAGAGCCGGCCTCGCCGTCTCGAGATGGTAGTGGACGGCGTTTAGGTTAGAGTGAAGTCCCCTGATATTGCAGAAATTCACGGAGAGCGTGGCAGGGGTCGCCTTGGTCTTGTTGCTCCGTTTGCCCCGAGCAGTTGTAGTCTTGAGCGGAATTTCGCCCCCCCCAGAATACGCGGGGCAGCCTGAGCACCCACGCTCAGAAGTGGAGAAACATGGTCGTGGATGCTCAGCGAGGGATTCTCCAGGGGTGCTGGTACCCTCCTGGGGTAGTCTATCTTTATTTAATTCCGCTACCATGTTGATGGGGGGGGGGGATTTGGGCCTCCGGCCACCTGCACTCACCAGACGAAACGCGGAAGCAGAACTTCCACTTCACGCCGGTATTCTGTGAGGTCGTGGTACCACCCCGGTTTGAGCCGGCCCATACGTGCAACAGCAAAGCTGCCGCATGGCTCTACCACTGTTAAATTATATATTAAATTATATATTATTTATTCAGCAGTGGATTTGTAAAAGGCTGTAATGATGATAATGATGAGGAATTAAAATGCAGATATTATGTTGCTAGCCTTGAGGACTAAGATGAAATGCCTCGTTTCCGGTAAAACGGGTCTCTGGTTCTCTACAGTCACCATACGAAACATAGTAGCATTGAAATGCTATTTTACACTGGTATCCTGTGAGAGCGTGGTCCTTCCCCGGTCGGGCCGACCCATTCGTACTACAACCATAATAATAATATAGCTGCAGCGTAGCTCTACCACGTTATCTAGTTAGTATTGTTAAGTAAAGTTAATTATTGTTAATTACTTATAAAATTGTGAGTAATTTTGACACATTCTATCAATTGCTCGAACAATTCAAAATATACATGAAAAAAGGAGTCTCTATGAAACTTGTCCTGGACATTTGAACACAACTACGTAAATATCTGAGTTATTTGTTAACTCAGTCATAATTCGGTTGCAATATCGTATTCAATATTGAAATATTAAAGAAGTTTTAATGTATTTAAGACGTTGCGAATTAATAAAGTATTTTAACACCATATGATATAAGTTAAAGTTATCGGTGCATATCAAATAAACAATCCAAAACTAAAAGATATTGAAGTTATCAACTTATTACATTTGTAAAAGTAATTTTTTGCTCACTCGTTAAGACAATTGACATCTCTAATTAGAAATGGAAGAGAGAGAGAGAGAGGCTGAGAAAGGGATAGTGAGGTGTTTAAATTGTGTAAGTTTAATCACTACTTATTTTTATGGGTCTATTACTTTGCGGTGAATCTTTTTTCTAAAGCCTTGTGTTATGTATAATGGGTAACACAATTTTTGTTTTTTTTTAAGCTGCGGGGCCGCGAGTACGGTTCCCACAAGAAAAAATGGTTTGTTTGTTGGACGCCTCGACGATACAGGAATCTCAAGCCAATCATCAAGCCAGCAGATATTGTTCGTTTGAAGTGAGGTGATAAGTTTGCAAAGAAAAGGTGTAATCATTAACAAATTCAATTATTTGAATACATTTATTATAAACAAACAGTAATTTCTCCGCTCAGAAGAGAGTCGGCAACAGTGCCAGGTAAACTGAAGAGTGTTGCGAAATTGTTAGACCTTCTGTTATCTAGAGCGACGAATACACGGAATTAGGTTCGTTAACGGTGCAGGAGCATTGTCTGTGAAACATTATTAAACTTTTACCTCTTAGCCCTTTTTGAATTCTAACTATGACATTCAGATGTCAAACATCTCAGTCTTCTCGTGACCATGGGTGCTGTAAAGTCATCGAAACGTTGGCAATTAAAAATAAGTTAATACTAAATGCGATAAAATCCATATAAATAATTTTATTTAACGTAACACAGGGAAGCCTTTCAGCAACACATCCTCCTTGTCTGCATCAGAAGAAATACCACAGCGGACAGAACTACGACACTATCTCAGCACTCGTAGAGTGATTTCACTAGTAGAATGATATATAAAATCATCTTATCTACATTATAGTATAGCAATAAATGTTTGAGTTTGAGTTTGAGTTTGAGAATGACTTAAGCCGAATCTCCCGCGCTCAGCACCTACACTGAAATTTACATTGCACAAACGAGTGGAGGTTTCCTGATCTACCTTCAATTCTACTCCGCCACCATCGATATGACGATCTGCCAGGGTAACGATGAGTGCATTTGACATATTTCTCACTTTCTCTACCGAATTAAAGCTGCACAAAGCAACAATGTGAACACGATTTTATGTCGAGCATTACTCTATCGTCCATGAATAGTATAGTTTGTATTGTGTTAGTTTTTGTATCAAGCAAACATCATAACATGGCATTACACAATGCACGTGTAGAATAAATGCTACAAAGATATAATTTTAGGAAATTCAAAGCGAATTCCTATATTTATTTAAAAACATTAACGCGTTATTTCTTATAATGATGTCTCTATAGTGCTGATATCAAATGGTTTGTTTTAATATAAAACAAAAAATTTGGATTCAAATATTATTTAGATTGTTATTGACGATAGCAGCTATTGAGGAAACACAATGGGGATAAAAATTTTGTGAACTTCCAACGAGACGCGGCATCCTACTTGTAATTATGAGCGATCTAACTGTTCGAGTCAAAATATATATTTAATTGAAGACTTTCAAAAGATTTTAAAGTTCAGTTAAAGTTCACAATAAACGGAATGGAATAGATCGTCAATTCAGTCCAACAAAAAGATCAGAATAGAATGGACTAGTAGTCTAGTATTTGTTTTCCAAGATAGATTAGAAGAATAGATATTGAAATACATTTATGCTTTAATCAATGTTTAAGAAAAATCCTCTTCAATAAACTATTATTTGTGTTTTCTATAAGTTTAAATACATTTTTAGTCAAATTTAAATAGAAAATCTATCCGAAGCATTATAGCAGCCTAGACAAATTTATCAAATGATTTGTCAATTGATTCATCTTTATCAAAAGTTCAGGAAAAGAAGAGAGAAATCTATATTATATTTACCGTGTTGTCGGGTATAATTAATATGACTACTACTCAGTATTTTTAATATTTTCAACTTAGTGTGTTGATGTTAATTTGCACCCAAAACGGTGTCATGCTGGTTATTTTACCATATATCGGAAGCCATTATGTTTTTTTTTTACTATTGTTTAGTGTACTGTGTATTTCTTCATAAAAAGGGTCCCGATTTTTAATTTTATAGCATCATAAGTACATAAAATTGAAGTCAAATTCAACCCCTGAGTGTATTCAAACAACATTATTCAGTGGTTACTATATAAAAGCACTTATCTTTTTCAGCTCCTTGTTCTCTAAAATAGTGGAATCCATTATTAACAGCCAGCTCATGCACCTTGAGGATCACCAGCTGATTAGTGACCGCCAGTACAGTTTCCGTCGCTGTCGCTCGGCTGGTGATCTTCTGGGTTATTTAACTCATAAATGGACGGAGGCAGTAGAGTTCAAGGGCGAGGCGTTCGTCTTTATTTTGAACATAGCAATGTCACCAAAACCTTTGTTATAGTAAATTGCGGAACATTGTCTTTCCTCATGAGTTTACGAACTGTGCGAATGGCTTCTGTGGCTTGTCAGAACTCGGGGTTGTATTGGATAATTTGTATGAACGATAGTATGTATATGGTCTAAGGCGGATAAGAAATCCAGAGTAACTTGTACAGAGGGACCAAGCCGAGGTAGGCGCGCTATTTAAGAAACACTCACTATGAGGCCAGACGTAGTTTTAAGACCTAGGTAATCAGTGGTCGTCCCTTATCTGGTCCTATTTATGATGAATTGATTGAAAAGCGAACAGTTTTTAAAAATAAACTCAAATTTTGTCAGCAAAATGCTGAACAAATCAAAATGAATAAATTAGCTCAGAAAGGAGGAAATAGGGACTTTAAAAATTTCTGGAAGTTGACCAGTAAGTTGGACACTAAGCCTTTCATTCGTAGTTCGTAGGTAGTCTTGCAACGGGAATTGGAGGAATTAGTAAACCCAGAGACATCGTCAAAATGTTCATGGAATATTTTAAAGTTCAATCTCCACTTATGCCCTCAACACAGGTGGATAGTGCTGAGATCGCTTCTCGGGAAGAGGAACCTCTTGTGTGTATTTCTGCTAAACAGATACGTTGTATCATAAAATGTATGAGTCGAGGTAAGGCTCCAGGACACGACGGGCTCAGCACCAGAAGCACGCTGGATTTCACCTGCCGCGAGTCCTGTACATGTTCTACACAATGTACATTAGTCACTCTTACTTACCTACAAATCTGATGAAGACAATAGTAGTTCCCATTATGAAGAACAAGACAGGAGACATCTCTGACAAGGATAACTATCCTCTTATTTCCTTAGCGGTTATCATAGCAAAGGTGTTGGATGGTGGGCTTGATACCATCTTCAGTGGCCACATCCATGGCATGACACAGTTCGGGCTTAGACCAGGACTATCAACCGAAAGTGCTATTTTAAGTCGGAAGCACACCGTTCAATACTACGCAGATCGTAGTATCCCGGTATATGCTTGTTTCCTTGATCTTTTCAGGACATTTGATCTCGTCTCATATGACGTGCTCTGGAGGAAGGTAGGGGACAGAGGTGTACCGTCAGAGAAATGTGGTCTGTTCAAATATTGGTACAATAAACAAATAAATCACGCGAAATGGGACGATACACTTAACCGGATGGGTTGGAATGCGGATAAGGCAGGGGGGTCTAACGTCTCCCAGATTTTTCAACCTGTACATTGACGTTCTCATAGGTGAGCTCAGCAGCAAGCGTGTCGGATGCAGTGTTCGTGGGGTTAGTATTAACATCAGCTATGCAGATGAGATGGTGCTGCTGGGACCGTCGGTGAGGGCAGTGAGAGAGTTACCGAAGGCGTGTGAGGTCTATGCTGATTGCAGAGTCGCATGGTTTGGCATATAATGTCAAAAAATGTGAACACATTGTCTTCAGGGTTAGGCAGCATCAGCATGCGTGTGCTTCGTGATTAACTTGTATGACACTCAGAGGTCTCCTAGTCAGTCCAAGATTCTACATAAAAGTGTTCTTACATCCAAAAAAAACTCTCTACTGATATTTATCCTTTATTAATTTCTTTAACTATATTATTGAGTGGCAGAAGAACAGGAAAATTACCTTTTCCTGTTCTACAACGGGGTTCAAATTTTTGTCCTTTAAGTGCGATGTCATATCTGATATTGCTTGCTTGGTTTACAAATGAGTTTGTATGGAACAAGTCGTTACTTTAGCTGTTTTCTAACAGTTATGAAATTTATTGTCTTAACTTTAGCTTTTTTGGAAAAAATGAGTTGAATTCTGCATGATGTGGCAAAATTTTCGTTATCACGTCACTATGATTGATGTATCGACGCCACACACATTAGCGTACACCCGCTGATGTTGTAGTCATGGTGGATTCGTTTCGAACTTGTGATGTTTTAGTTCCTTTGAGAAGCTTTTTAATTTATAAACATAAATATGTTATGATAAATAAAAGATATATAGTATACGAGTGCGCACATCTAGCCAGTTTGACGTTAATTATTTATTAATTGTACTCCACATACAAATGTTTAATCGAACACACTGGCACTTGTTTGGAATACTATGCTCGATGTAGTTTAAAATATATAAATGTATGACTGCCTTTACGACGACGGTACGTTTAATATTTACCAAACAAATCAAACTCATTGGACTTCGTTCAGTAAACGGCAACAAATGTAGATATGTGCATATAAAAATATGACCTAAAATGGATTGGCTAATACCGACCACCGGAATTGTTACTCAAATCTTTATCACTTCAATAAGTAAAGCACAATCGTTTTCGGAACCAATCCACTGCCTGTTCCTGTTGCAATTTTATTCAGTTTGAGGCTCAATTGACGAGAATTGTTTGAACTGTTTGCTTACACTGACGCAACAGTCCGAAAATAAAACTTATAAACGTTTTCTGTCGTTAGGTATAAAGTTCCCTTTCCTACACTATTGTCCCTTTATAAGGCTCTGACCGAATCAATACGGATTAAGTAGCTATGGTAGAACCTGGAAATCGCATCTTTCTAGAATCCGTGAATTACAACTCAGAATCATCAAAACAATAGTCCCCCCTAAAATCAAACAACAATATAAGGACAATTACAACCAATTATTTACATACTGTGGTATCCTGCCAATAAAAGAAAAATTAAAACTTACTTTACTTGTAGAACAGTTCTTTAATACAAAAGAACAAGTCATGCCTACTTACAAACATCAGCTTAGAAGTGTATATAACCCCAAATTAATTATAGCTAAAACACATAATATGTATGGCGATCATCAAAATAAGATTAGGTATTATTCCTAAATTAATTTATAAAGTACCTAAAACCTAGTAGGAAAATATTAATCCCAAAAATATTAAATACAAATTAGAAACATACTTTTTGAATCAACTAACATAATACAACTAAAAACTAACATACTTACTATATGTAATATACCATATGTATATTCCAAAAATATGAAATAATATTTCCACCGAAAACCCTGTATACTACTCTAACTAAATAGCCACTATAACTCATCCTCATGTTATTTGTATAGAAATGAGTGAACTACCTTCTTACTCTAAATAATATTAAAATGTTTGCGCTCGAAAGACGGCGAACTGCAGTGTGCAGAAAAACCTTATATAGGTTTATGTTGCACTGTATATCCTCTCGTCAGTCCAAAACCTTCTAAAGGTTGCTGTCAAAAAGTACGCATCTGTCCACAACCATCAGAAGGTTGCTGTTTACTTATAAACTTCAGATTCGAAACAGCCCTAGTAAAAGTATACGTATCTCCCTATAACTGGTACAACATGCAGAGAACTAAACAAAGACGGCAATTAATATCACACACGCTTCATATATGAACCATAGAAGCTTTGAAATAGTAATACATTTATTCCATTCAGTTGCTCGTTCTGTGACGCGGTGTCGTGTGTTTACGTGCAAAGTATTAATTGTTGAAAGTGATTTCGGAAGTTAATATTAAAGATAAACATGAATGGGTAAGTCATAAATACTTTTTTATTAATTTAAAACATATTAGATGACGATTTGTACATAAATTATTCCATTTTATCAAACATTGCTTGCCATTTCGACCGCCATGTTGATACCATATTCGTATTAATTTCAATTGTTTTAAATTAAAAGTGCAATTTTGAATGGTAAACATTGTTTTAGTATCGTTAACATACATATTTAAAAACATTACAATTGTATAGTTTCGATTAAATCTTTCATGAAACTAAAAATAACAAATTGCTTAAATATCGCGTCCACCTAGCGGGCGCGGACAGACATGGGTCGTAAAGTTATTGACATGAAATCCGCCATCTTAGAGAGCAGGTTGTATAGTATGGATACGATTTTGGGAATGCCATTGTTGGTATATTTTTGCGATAATTTTTGGTGTGGATTTTTATTTGTTTTTCTTATTTGTTTTGTTATATTTTTTGTCAGTAAATTGTTTTACTTTTTGTATGTGCATGTCATTATATTTTTTGCACTTGATTGACAAGTGAAACAAGACGACCGAGGACTCGCGGTCCGCGACGCGGTAGAGGTGTGCGAGTCCGCGGTGGGACAATGTCGGCAGCGGCGGTAGGTTTGCTGGTGGAAGTGGTGGCTGAACCTGAGGTCGTGGTGGTGGAGAGGCTGTTGAATGTATCTGTATTGAATTCATTTATAATTCATAAAAAATCTGCTGCTTCTCTCGCCTCTCCTCCTCTTACACACCGCTCTTTCCGTGTTTCCTTAGTAAAAGCTCTTCTATCCAAACACGCTATTAAAAATAAACTTCCGCTTCCCCTGCCCACTCCCACACAGATCGTACGAGTCGATGTAACCCACCGCATCTCCGAGCACCCACGCGTTGCTAAGCAACGACTGCGCCGGCAGTGTGTTAAATGTAAAAAAAGGGTACACACGTTCTGTGTGGGTTGCAACACATCTGTATGTATAGCACCTTGCTTCCTTCAACTTCACTCATAAAATATTATATTTATTTGCCATCATCATTATTAATATTATCATCATCATCATTCATCACCAGCCCCTAAGTAGTTTATTGTCGCACCCTCGTTCTTTAACTATACAGTAAGGCCGCCTAACTGTGATTTCTTTTCTGTTATTTGCTTTGTGTTTTTGGTACTTTATTTGTAATTTGACCTGCATTTTTTTATTTGTGTACGTACTTTTTCGAATTTCATGTTCAAATGTTTCAGCAATGGTTTTTTATTTTTATTTTAAATTTGAAAATCTGTCAGAATAAGAAGTTTACTATTTGTCCAAGGTTGTTTAAAAGAGATTGCTATTGTGTGGCCAACTAACTGTAATTTCTATTTTATGATTAATGTTTTCACTCTTAGCCCAAGGTTATCTGGAAGAGATTGCTTTATGTACGTAGTAGTTTTTACTGCTAAGCAATAAGCCTTAGCTCGTTGCGGTGCTATAGTTGGAATAGCCTCAAAGTACGAAACGGTCACCCATCCAGTTGCAAGCTAACGCGTGCATTGCTTAACCATTGTTATGGATCTCGCACGCAAGCTATCACTAGGCTAGGGTCACTTCAAATTAAGTAAAATTAAAAAAAATCATATATAAAACATATATAAACACTCACGTCTGTCACCCAGAGGGGTAGGCAGAGACTACAGACTTCCATTTGGCACGATTCTGACACACCTCTCTCGCCTCCTTCACATCCATACACTTACGCATACATGCTCGTCGGTTAAGGGTACTCCTAATTTGGCCCGTTTTCAATAAATCGCCAATCTGGTCGATAAATTTACGCCTAGGACATCCCTTTCCGACTCTGCCATTCACTTCTGCTACATAAATTTTCTTTATCACTCTTTCCTCATTCATTCTTTCCACATGACCCAACCACCGAAAACAAATCAAAATAACAAAAATGAAAATCCTTTATTTTAGCAAAAAAGAATTGTCAAACATTTTTTATAATAACATTCGAATGTTAATTAAAAATATTAAAAAGCAATGAAAAATAACTAATTGTATTTCATTTTAATATTATAATTATTAAAGAAGTCACCACAGAGCGTATCCATACTAGCATAGCTGCGTACTACGTCATACTTGGTACTTTTTGTAGTGAATGTGTAACTTTTAGTTGTTGATTTCTAACATAATTTTGTATGAAAGATGCCTTCTTTGTTTTGTTTTTAACTTAAGGAAATGTTATTAAATTTAGGAATATACATTCACATGTAAATAAATCACAAAATTGTTCCTTACAATTGCAAAAGTTTGAAAGCATTTTTTTAGGGTCACTTTTTCAAGTGTTGCTGCAACAAAGACGTTACACATGATCTTTGTTATATCCATGTCCCTCTTAAGACCTATCCGTTGGGAGACACTATTGAGGTCATTGAGCATAGTGCTTAGGTCCTCTAGCGATTCTGCCGTAAGGATTGTAACGTGAGTGGTGTACTCGCCATTGATGTTAATACCACATCCTTTCGAGTCTAGTAGCTTGAATACTTCTTCTAATACAACGGTGAAGAATTTTGAGAATATAACGTCACCCAGTTTTACACCTCTCTGCAGTGGGATTGAATTCCCACTCAGGTTTTGCAATCCGATAGCCATCGTGGCCCTTCTGTACACACAATTCAGCACTTCGACATTCGGATAGTCGACTTACCAACGCTGAAGGGACTGAAGCACCACCCAAATTTCTACGAAATCGAAGGTACTCTCGTAGTCCACACAGTTTTATATTGTACTATATGGTCTTATGTACATTGCTTAATTATATTGACTAAGGGTATGTGTGTTGTCTACGGTTCTAAAGCATTTTTGGAAACCCTCTTGTTCGAGAGGATGGAAGTCGTAGAGTCTGCGTGCAAAAGACATCAAAACAGGAGACGCGGTTCAGAAACGAATTCGGTCTGTAGTTCTTCAAGAGAACTTTTTAAATTTTTTTGAAGAACAAGACCACCGCGTTTTCGTTCCACGCCTCCAGAGTAGTGGTATCGCTTTAACTTTATGCTTGTCGGGAGCCTTGCAATTTTTAAAGTGCAGGACAACAATTTTAATCTCGCTCAGATTGACGTCTGGGATATCTTCGGAATGGATCTCGAACCAAGATATCATTGAAATCGGTTTATTAGAATGATTATTTACAATATAAAAAATACCAGCTTCAACTCAATACAAGTGCTTTCGTGACAATAGTTTTGCGTCGCGGTTAGACAGTGAAATGCACACTATACATTTTATGCAGGATATACACTTAAGCCCAAATTGAAACCTCATCAGACAAAAAGGTCTGATGATAAATGTTTATATTTATATATATATATATATATATATATATATATATATATATATATATATATATATATATATATATATAATATAATGTCCTCCAGACCGAATTTCGGCCACGGCGGCTTGCCTCAACGGAGACTAGCCATCGGCGTAGGACAGGATTATAGTGCCCAAGTGTATGCGCAAGCACAGGTACACTCACTATTTCTTCACTCTCATAATCCGATGGGACGGTAAACCAACACGACCGGAGAGAGATCAGGTGCAGGACCCACAGTTTTACGTGCTTTCCGAGGCACGGGGTGAGATAGCGCCAACTTCCTGACTCCGGGCAACTAGTGAGAATTTCTTGACGGAAAAACTCAATAATTAATTTTTGGGCAGACCTGGGAGTCGAACCCAGGACCTCATGATAAGCAGTCGCACTACTGCAACCACTAGACTAACGAGGCAGTCAGTATATATATATATATATATATATATATATATATATATATATATATATATATATATATATATATATATATATATATATATATATATATATAAAATAGTAGACGTAGTGAGAGCTACTTCTACGTCCATCTTCTTCAAAGGTGTGAAACAATGTGCGAATTTTAAGACTTTAAAATGTGTCTTCCTTAAAATACATTTGCGCTATTTGATTTAACATTATTTAAAAAACGCGCGTAGCTATTGCATTTTGCTTTCATGTAAGGTTTTAAAAAACCTATATATCTATAAAACAGTAGACGTAGTGAGACCTACTTTGACGTCCATCTTCTTCAAAGGTGTGAAGCAATGTGCGAATTTTAAGACTTTAAAATGTGTCTTCCTTAAAATACATTTGCGCTTTTTGATTAAACTTATTTAAAAAACGCGCATAGCAAATGCATTTTGCTTTCATGTAATTAATAAATGCAGTATGAAGTTAGAGACATACGCATGAAATTGTTGATAAAATGACATAAAACTAATTTCATGCTACTAATTACAAACAATAAATACAGCTTTATGTAATAAAGGGACAGTATGTATCATTATTATTACTTGTATTAACTAATAATTATTCACTTGGTGATAATATACACCAAATTACGAAGCAATTTTATTCAAAATTAGATTCTCATACCTCCATTCTAGCTGACTTGTAAACTGGACGATGCTTCCAATCAGACAGTATATTTTATTATGTAGTTTAATACTAATGCGCAGTGTACTCGTTAATTGTGCACTAATTTTTTTATATTATTTTCCTTATGAATGAAAAGAAAAATGTAAACCCTAATAAAAAAAGAAAAGTTGCAACCTTTAAAATTAATATGTAAGGAATATAACTTATATATAAATATTTTGACGAATGTCAACTAAATAGTTATCGGTAGGCTTACTTATAGATATTAACTAATCCACACAATAGTGACAAATTATTCAAAATACTACTTTTGAATAATTTGTCGCTATTGTGCTGAAAACTGTCGTTAAAGAACTTAAACAGTGATTCACTTATTTTAATAGCCTTTGAAGCTCAGTGCTAAGACAGTAGCATTTCAACTACTAGTGTATTTAAGAAGCCTCGAAGTTTTCATGTTATTTAAATGGCTACATATATGCACATGTAGTGGCAATACCATTATATACAAGATATAATTTTCATCTTGGCCTTAAGCGGAGAAATAGTAATTTCACAGTCACAGTGTAGTAATCCTGTAAATATGTATATGTACATTTTGTTATTTTTATTTGTTAATTACACGATAGAAAACCATTACAGTTCATTCTCTATATCCAGACAGTTTTTGGAAATATTAAGGAAAACGCACAATCATGCCTGGATTTATTATTGCGCTTTTGCTGACAGTAGTGCAAATAAACGGGCGAGGGCTTGTCACATCACAAGCCACGAGAAGTGGTGATACTCCATCAAGTGTTTCTAACGTACAAATACCACGCAATAATTCTGCTGCTATTCCAGATTACGCTATGGAACAAAAAGTAATCAAACCGGAGGGAGTGTGATAGTTAATACAAATGGAAACACAACAACTAATTCTGATATCAATCTTACCAATGATAAAGTAAGCCCCGAGGTTGGATCTATATTTGATATCAGTAGCTGTGCCTCAGACTATATAAGAGTTAACGGAAAATGTATTAAAATTTGGCAGTTGTTAATGTGTTTTGATTTAATGAGAATTCATCGTAGATATAAGACACGCTAACTAAAATCAAATAGATTTTGCAAGTCTACACATGCGGCAATTGGATGCAGTATAAAATTTTTTAAACATTGTTAATGAGCAAATGAATTGTTAGGTACATTGTTTGACTTATAAGGAATTTCAACATACCTATAGAATCTTGAGTATTATGTATCGTTTTAATAGTTGTTTAGAATTTGTTTTTATCGTGACTCTTGTGTACAAAGTTACAACCAATAACAGTTTGCAGGTACAAAATGATGATTACATTACATTAGTTTTATACTAACAAAATGTTTATTTTATTACTCAAATTATTTTATAGTCGGTATTCGTTATGTTAAGAAATTCCACTTAAATTAAATTAATAATAAAAGACAACAGCATAAATATGTCATTTTTCATTACACTGAATTTGTTTATAACACGCTTTTATTAGTTCCTCATGTATCTATCTATGTTATGAAATATTTAAATGTGATCTTCACAATTAATTACAGACACAATATTTTAACTTTCTCATAGTTTTATTTTTATTTTTTAATGGCATAAATTATTGATTTCGCTACCAAGGTAACGCAGTGGAACTATATTTAAAAGCTTAGGATTCGAATGCATCCCTCGAACCAGGCTTAGAACACATCGGTCTCTGCTACGAATTCTGTTTGTGGGAATTTCTTTTAACTGTACAAGAAGCATCTTATTTGCATTAAGGCTCATCATCAGCCCTTTTTCGGTAATTACTTCATAATGTATTTTTCGAGTTTACGTGTCACTGTTCTGAAGTAGATTTGAACAAGTGCGTATTTGTACTCTATATCCCCGAGAAAAAAATTATTTTAATGAGTTGAATAAAGTGCTGATATTTTGACGTTCTACTTGGACCTTTCGAAACAATGGATAAAGTTCCGTAATTATTTTATTTAATACCTAACTAATCTATAAAATTACTACGTTATATAAAAGCTAAGGGTCGAATTTATCACTCTAATTAGGCTTAGAATTGAAACTTTGCCATCGTATCAAGGATCCATATCATTACAATAATTAATTAATTTTATCCTATTATCAGGATGCCAGGATAAAGTTAATTAATTATCAGGAGCAGGATGACTGGGATAAAATAAATTATTTATCAGATCATAACAGCTCATTATCAATGCGTATTATTTAAGTTTTTAAACACTTTTATTATTTGTAGATTTGCAGACGACACCACCATTAATAACTTATAACTATATTTTATATAATTTGCATTTGCTTCTCATTAAATAGCGATTTGACAGAATACAGAATTGCGGTAACTCAGTGGGTATTGCACGTTGATCACGTGTCAGATAATAGGTACAGCAAAAGTTCTACTAGCAACCCTCGCCAGAAAAATAAACTCTTAACTTTATTTTTGAACCAATCAGTCAGTGACCCTTATATCAAAAGAGTCTTCTTCTACTTTATCAACTCTAAAAATCATGGATAACGAGCGAGCTGTTGTTGGCAGGATACATTTTCTTGGCAGGCTTTTCTGAGGACCGCAGTACGTCTAGCACATTGAAGCTCGGTGCGCTTCGCGTTATCATTTTGGATATTTAACGCTTGGCATAAACAACATAGTTACACCGCACATCTATTGCAAGCCTATATTATAACAAAGATATTATAAAATATATGAAAATTCCCATCACCAACACTTAACCTAAGGAAAGAAATGTGGTGGTGGGTTGTCTTACCCCCATGATACGTCACGTTACAAGAGTACGTTGGAATTAATTTTTCTGCTTATTGTATAGTCTTCTTGATATAACTTTCGTACACAAATATAAAATTGTGTACGCTATTTGGCCTACTTATTTTAGAAGTACTCAGTTGGTTACGTTTCTTACATTTTGCAATGCCTCCAATACTTAAATAATGTACATGAAATACACAAGACTTGAAATGGATATTTTAACGCTTTATTAAACATAAAAGCGGTGGTTACTTAACTCAAAGAGCAGTTAAATGAGAAGTTCAACGCCGACTTTAATAAGAAACGTTGTAAAACTTAAGCCTCCCGAATCATTTAGATAACTTAGGTACATAGATGTTAATGGGCTGCCGCTAGAAGTTGATATAAGAGAGCAATTACAGTGAAATGTTACAACGCAAAACTAAAGATACCTTATATTTTACTTTTACTAAAATATATTAAGTAACTGGTTATCATATATCACTTAGTTTATTTTCATCTAAAGAAGAGGAAGAAGAACTTGATAATATAGATTCTTAGTATGTGTGGCTATGTAACAAGTTTCGTTTAACCATTGTTTCTCGATATTCCACTTGTTTTGTTCTGCTATTTTCCTAACATAAAATATGTTTCTTCGTATTAACAATTCATAAATGTTTGGATTATTGAAGACTATTCGCATTTAATCAAATACCTCAAGGGTGAAACGTAGCCTTTTATGTATCATCATCGTTACAGCCCTCAAGTTCACAGCTGAACGTAGCCCGCCCCTAAGAAATGCGACAAGACTCGGTCCTGAGCCACCTGTATCCATTTACTCCCTGTATCTCTTACTAGGTCATCACTCCACCCAGTGGAGTGCCGCCCAACACTTCACTAACCGGTACGGGGATGTCACATGTTGTCGGTTCTTCAAGTTATATGGCGGGACCATTGCCACTTTAGCTCATTCATCCATTTTCTTGTATACCGTTACCAATACGGCTTAGAAATAGGTGATTTATCTTAAATTAATAACACCGACAAACAAAAAACTGCACTGCGAATGTTATAGTCGGAGGGGTTATGAAAGGAAAAATTCAGTTTTTTTTAAGTCAATGGAAACGCTGAAAAGGTTGAATTAGTTATGAAAGATAATTGAAAGCAATTTCACGTTAGTTATACGATATATCATTTTTGCAAAAGCCAAACAATTGATCATCCTGCAATAAATAAAATATTATTTTGTTTTAATATACAATAAAAAATATTATATAATAATAATACTGCGTTACAAAAATAAAAACTAGATATTTTGACTTTCAATTCTATAACAGAAATAAAATTTTACAAAAAAGCTCTTACATATTTAAGAGCAAGTTATATTTTCTTCTCATTATCTCAACTGTGAAGGAAACGAAACTAAATAGTTGATAACTTTATTTTAATTTTAAATAAGGATTGTCTTTTTTTTTTTTATAGAAGAGGGGGCAAACGAGCATGCGGCTCACCTGATATTAAGTGACTACCGCCGCCCATGATCAACCGCAACACCAGGAGAATTGCGGGTGCGTTGCCGGCCCTTTAGAAAGGAGTAAGCTCTTTTCTTGAAAGTCCCCAGGTCGTATCGGTCCGGAAAAATCGCCGGTGATAAACTATTCCACAGAGAGGTTGTACGTGGAAGAAAACTCCTTGTGAAACGTACAGTGGTGGACCGCCAAGCATCCAGATGGTGTGGATGGTATCGGGACGTTTGCCGTGTCGTGCGTTCACGAAATTTGGCGGCTGGGATTAATCCGAACAATTCCTCAGAGCACTCCCCGTGATAGATGCGATAAAATACGCAAAGAGATGCAACATCTCTTCGCAACGCCAGTGAATCGAGCCGATCGGAAAGCACTCGGTCGTCGACGATTCGAGCCGCTCTGCGCTGGATGCGGTCAAGTGGAAGGAGCTGGTACTGGGGAGCCCCAGCCCAGAGATGGGAACAGTATTCCATGTGCGGCCGAACCTGCACCTTGTAAAGTTGCAGGCGGTGTGCCGGCATGAAATACTGTCCCGCTCTGCTGAGCACGCCAAGCTTTTTAGAGGCCAATTTGGCCTTCCCTTCCAAGTGACCACGAAACTGCACGTCACTCGATATGTCGACGCCGAGGATTCCGATACTGGCTGAGGCAACAAGGGGAGTGCCTTGAAACTGAGGGGATACGACAAAGGGGTTCTTTTTAGCGGTTAACGCGCAAACTTGTGTCTTCTGGGGGTTAAACTGGACTAGATTTAGTCGTCCCCAATCCGAGACTCTGTTCAGCAAAGACTCGACTTCAGACACAAGTTTGTCCCGGCACTCGGAGACGTTTTCCCGAGAAATATTGGCTCGGCCGGTGTAAAGAGCATCACCGGTGCTGTCATCTGCATAGCAATGAATGTTACGGGTATGCAACATATCATTGATATGCAGAAGAAACAGCGTTGGCGATAGCACGCAGCCCTGTGGAACACCAGCATTAATAGGCTTGCAATCGGAGCTTGCACCGTCTACAACGACATTGATGCTCCGATCTGCAAGAAAGCTGGTGATCCAATCGCACAATTTCTCGGGAAGCCCATAGGAAGGGAGCTTCGAAAGAAGCGCTTTGTGCCAAACCCGATCGAAGGCCTTCGCAATGTCCAAACTAACGGCCAATGCCCTTGAACTCTACTGCCTCCGCCCATCTGTGAGTGAGGTAGACCAGAAGATCACCAGCTGACCGACCACGGCGAAAACCGTATTGGCGGTCACTAATCAGCTGGTGATCCTCAAGGTACCTCATGAGCTGGCAGTTTACAATGGACTCCATTGTTTTGGAGAACAAGGAGGTGATAGCGATTGGCCGGTAGTTGGACGGGTCTGAGCGGTCGCCTTTTTTAGGGATCGGGTGGACGAAAGCCATCTTCCATGATTTTGGGACTACGCGTAGGGAGTAGGAGTACCGGAAAAGACGCGTTAAAACCGGTGCCAACTCTGGAGCACAAGTCCTCAGCACAATTGGGGGGATTCCGTCAGGCCCACTCGACTTGTGGATGTCCAGGGAGAGGAGTGCTTTGCGAACCGAGCGCTGTGTGAACTGCACTTCCGGCATGGAGCACTCACACCGCAGGATGGTCGGCGGCGTACTCCCCCCGTCATCGAGAGTCGAGTTAGACGCAAAGAAGGAGCCTAGAAGATCGGCTTTCTCCTTTGCAGTATGGGCCAGTGAGTCGTCCTCCCTGTGCAGAGATGGAAGAGATGGCTGACAGAAATTCCCCTGGACAGCCTTGGCGAGAGACCAGAATGCACGGGTTCCAGAAGGAAGGCGAACTAGTCTCTCGCCAATTCTGCCTATGTGCTCTGACTTTGCCCTGGCAATGACTCTTTTGAAGGACCTAGAGGCGGAATTATACTTCTTTTTTAGAGCGCTGGTGTTTACATCCCGGGACGCTGATGCATCAACCCAGGCTTGGTAGCACTCCTGCTTATAGCATGATGCTATTTTACAGGAGCGGCCAAACCATGGCTGAGATTTGCCTCCAATGGGCACCACAGAGGAAGGAATAAAAAGTTCCATACCCTGAAGTACCACATCAGTAACAGAATCCGCAACAACGTTGGGATCATCCGGCGAGAAGCAAACCCGCTCCCAAGGGTAGGATGCAAAGAAAGACCGCATCCCATCCCAATCGGCTGACCTATAGTGCCAAACACGGCGGCAGCCTGCAGAATGCAACCGCGATTTCAGCGTGAGTGGCACAACACTCCGGATCAGACAATGGTCCGAGGAGCCTAAAGGGGCGTCGACGGAAATCTGATATCCGTCCGGGTGAGAGGTCAGCAGAAGGTCCAACAGGGAAGGTGCATGATCCTCCACATCTGGAATCCGCGTAGGCGAAGTAACCAGTTGTGTCAGACCATATGCCAAGGCAAAATCATGAACAGATCTCCCCGCATGATCGGTTAAACGTGAACCGAGCCATTCGGCGTGATGGGAGTTAAAGTCGCCGAGTATCACGATCTCTGCGGAGGGGATCTGCTGTAGCAACGAATCTGCAGCCATTTGGACGTGGTCGAAGAGTCGGTCTGTTTCGGAATTACCGCTGTGGGACCTATAGAGGCACCCGTAGACGCGCGGATGGTCGTCGCTGTCTACGCGTAGCCAAAGGATGGACAGGTCCGAACCTTCAAGTCTGCCGAGGCGTCGAGAACAGATGTCCTCTCTGACGTAAACGCAAACTCCAGCCCGAGGCACAAAGGAGTGTTCCAGTTTGTACCCCGGGTAGGAGAGATACGAAACATCAGCCGGAGAGGACACCTGCGTCTCGGTCAGAAAGAGCAAAGCCGGCCTCGACGTCTCGAGATGGTAGTGGACGGCGTTTAGGTTAGAGTGAAGTCCCCTGATATTGCAGAAATTCACGGACAGCGTGGCAGGGGTCGCCTTGGTCTTGTTGCTCCGTTTGCCCCGAGCAGTTGTAGTCTTGAGCGGAATTTCGCCCCCCCCCCAGAATACGCGGGGCAGCCTGAGCACCCACGCTCAGAAGTGGAGAAACATGGTCGTGGATGCTCAGCGAGGGATTCTCCAGGGGTGCTGGTACCCTCCTGGGGTAGTCTATCTTTATTTAATTCCGCTACCATGTTGATGGGGGGGGGGGGGGATTTGGGCCTCCGGCCACCTGCACTCACCAGACGAAACGCGGAAGCAGAACTTCCACTTCACGCCGGTATTCTGTGAGGTCGTGGTACCACCCCGGTTTGAGCCGGCCCATACGTGCAACAACAAAGCTGCCGCGTGGCTCTACCACTGTTAAAACTGTTTGTTGTCTATAATAGAAAACAAAAACAGCAAAAAAAAAACAATGCGACAGAAGTTCCATATAGTTTTGTTGACGTAAAATAGCAACAAATATTGACTAAAGTATCTAAGCTTAAAACATTTGTAAATAATATTTCACGAAGATTGCATTTTCTACATTGTCGGACGTTCAAGTCTGTTATGACACGAACATTCGATATAATACGATTCCTACTATATGTCATCCCACATTCGTCTCCAAAATAATAAAAGTTCTATTATTCGCAGAAACTTAGCTAGGATATGGAAAGTATAAATTTATCATTACAATAACCAATACAATCAAAATTCACATACAATGTAAAAACAAAACGTTATAAACTTCCTTGCTTAATTTATTGAAGCGTTTGTTTATTCTGTACCAGCTTTTCCCTGCAGCTTCTCGGCACACGTGGAGACAAATAATTTCAAATAATTAGAGCCCATTCACATCTTCACATTTATTATAATATACAATTTTATTTTTCCACAAGCTATATTGTGGTTGCAGCACGAATGGATCGGCTCGACTATGGTAGAACTACTAAAAAAATAGCAATAAAATATATGTTATTACTATTTGTAATAAAACGTAAAATAGCAGTTTAATGCTGATTTGTTTCGTATGTTGAGTGTAGACAACCGGAGACCCTTTTTACTGGAAACGAGGCATTCCATCTTAGTCGTCAGGGGTGACAACGCATCTGCATTTTGATTCTTAATTGAAGATAAATGTAGATGTCTATGGGCCACAGCATCCACTTACCATCAGATGGACTGTGTGCTCGTTTGTCACCGTTATTCTACAAAAAATACGTGCATATTGTTGGCGTTCGGTACTCTCGAATTGTCAACATATAGTTAATCATGCACAAAAAGGAAAGACACATTAGTTGTAAAGTTCTTTTTTGCTGTTAAAACACAAAATCTGAACTTCGGACTTATTTATCGTCATAGTAAAATCTTACCTTAGTGAATATTGTAGCATTTTAAAATTAAATTGTATTTTTTTCCTGCAACATTTAGAACTCGGTAAATCAAAACAAGTTTTATCTGCTGCAGTAGGAATAGCGACATTTATGTATAACATTTTGCCCAGCTCTGTGAATAATCTTGGTGCACTAAAGCTACGCATACGGCAGAACTAGGATGCTAATTTTTAACTTCAGTTTAAGCGAAGGTCCGTCCGTTAACTTCAAAGAGTTCTTAAGCCTCAGAGTGTCAACGTATCTGTGCCTTCGTTTGTTTGAAATTTGCTGCGTGTCTCTGTGGACTGCAGTAACCACTTACCATCTGACAGTTGGTTTGTCACTTTTGTAACAATTGCAGCCGCTCAAAGTCATCTTAAACTGCAGATTAAGATTTTTGTTAAAGCTTTATACGGTCTGGTATTCCGAAATCACAATATACAAAAATTTTCTCAATTTCATTTTAGAGCTACACTGTCGTATTTAAATTTATATGTATATTCTGGTTTTGCTACAAAAGCTGTTTCTTTGATTTTTTTGTATAGGATTGGGTGACGAACGAGCATACAGTCCACCTGATGGTAAGTGGTTGCTGTGGCCCATAGACATCTACATCTATCCTCGATTACAAATTTAAATGCAGATGCGTTGTCACCCGTGAGGACTAAGATGGAGTGCCTCGTTTCCAGTAAAAAGGGTCTCCGGTTAATGTTTAACATTCAATATAAGGTGTTAGAAGGCAATAAACGTGAACAGTAATTGTTTTACAAAACAATAGCGACCTCTTCTGACAATGTTAAATATGGATGACGATGGCGAATTTTCATATTTGTACATAATATATTAGGAGTGTGACCGGAACCATGACAGCTTTTTCTTCAAATAATAACTTGTCTGTTGACTCTCTCTGACTGACTCTTTGTTTGTATTTTATATTTGTTGTGTGTGAAGGACGCTGCTGCTCATCTCCTCGTGCAGTTTTCCTCTGTCGCCTCCTACGACACCCACGGGACAATATGGGTTAGTTGATATTGACGGCTACGTGACGCAATGGTTTAGCAATGAGTGGCTGCGCTGGGGGTCGTGAGTTCGAATCCCGCACGGAACAAGTATTTGTATGTCCTAAAAATAATTGTTTCGGGTCTGGATGATGTGCAATTTATGTTTGTAAACTACCTCCACGATACAGGAGAAAATCCTAGTGTGGGGGTAACGTTTTTAAAAAGATAAAGATAAAATATATATGTGCTTACTCCGCCACTACATACCACAAATTACACATTGGTAAAAATCTACATCTTAAACATTATTCAATAATATTTACAATCTTTCATTGCAGGATTTGAACTAGCAGCCCGCCTAGCACTGCAGAAAAAGCCATAATAAACACTTAGCCATTGTGATACCAAGAAATCTACTTAATTGATAAACTTTTTGTTCGTGTGCCACATTCTACGGTATTCTTGACAATTCATCATTCTGACACATAATGTATTAGGTACACATGTAAAAGTTTAATAAAGATGCTTGTGAAGGTAAAGTAAAACCCTTTCGATTAACAAGATTTCTAAAAAAATGTAAAATAATACGTGTTTTGTATGTTGTTTGAATATGTTTAACCTCTTGAATTATAATTAACAATTAAGGTGTACACACATGCGTTTTATAAAATACACATTTGGAAATTCAATTTGCATTTAGTTGGAATTAAATATCGTCTACTTCAAAGCCTTATATACAGTACAGTATCAAGTTTAATTTAACCAGAGCCATACTCACAAAGCGCTACAGATTCTAGCACGAGATAAACAAATTCATTTATTTTATGTCTGAACTATCTAGGTCTGTTTCAGAAAGCAGTATGGAGTCAGAAATTCTTACAAAAAGTTAAAACATTAAATTTGTATTTCATCATCATAATTATTTGATCAAAGTAGCTTACCTATAAGTGTCCTTCGATCAAACTTATATGAAGTTGACGCCTCCTCTGTGCTTGTATACTATGTAGTCATGAATTGATGGACCGTATCACACGAATTTTAACCTTACTAGGAAAAATATGATTTTTACTGGTATCCCAACCTATATGAGCTCCCACTCGCAACACTATACACCTCATGTCATTATGAATTTATATCCACTAGAGTTAGGACAAAATAATTAAGATGAAGTGGCAATTAGCCGACTATATGGTTTTAAGAACCACAAACTTATGGAAACGACAGGTTCTCGATTGGCAGCCTCTTACCGGTAAGCAAAGTTTAGAACAGCCACCACTAGATGGAGTGGTAAGGCTTGCCAGAAGTCGATAGTTGCATGTTGTCAGTTGACCGTGTTTTGTAGCATTCCATGGAGGGGCCTGTGCTCAGCAGTTGACTTGTAAAGGGGCCGTAAATTATATCCTATTATTATCGCATTTTATTTTAACTAATTTTACTTAATTGGCTTAAATATATTTTATGATTTATTTTAAAGATATAACTTAGACAACAAAAACAAGAAAATTTGAATACAAAAACGACAGAACATTCCTAAAGAGGCCAAGATTAATTCGTTTCTTAGCATGGTACACTACTCTCCTTGTTTTGGTGTATATCATTTCCACTTGCTATATTTTATTTTAAATCCAGCCTTTATTTGTAATTTTACTCAAGCTGTCAAGATACCAAGAATAATTAAACTTAGTGCACAAGCTCTCCACGCGCAGAGCGCACATTTTTTTTCGTTTCGCGCGTTTTTAAATTTCATTTATTTGGTTTTTTTCAGCGTTGCAGCAGAGTTATTCTGGAGAAAGACAGAAGTTGGGAATACATTACAAAAAGACAAAACAATGAATTATAATTAAGTGTATATAACGCTTTACCAAAAGTTCTAAATTGAAGCTATATTCCCATCGATGTAATACTCTTTTCTGACTTTACTGTCTAGAAGTTGGTCTTAGTTGGAACCACCTCTTCACCACACCATCTTTTGAGTACCGGTTGTGATAGTAATAGACCTGTTTACAGGCAGAGTGGCATTTGATCTCAGTCATCAATGGTGAACTTTATACTGTGACCTACTTTGCATAGAGTTGGTTAGTTTTACATAGATTTCAGTTACCACTAATCATCAAGTAGACTGCTTGAGACTCTTAAAATTGTTAAAAAAATGTAAATTATTAATTAAACATTTTACACAATATTTTGAAAATAAAATTAATATATTCTTTCTATAAGAAATTTTTTGCTCAACTCTCGTACAACTTGCAGGTGAGGTTGGAATTTGGAGAAAAAGTTTTTACGCTCTCCTTATTATATGGTGCCTCATATCTAGCCATTGCTTATCATTCTGCCATTATGTATAGAAAATTGAATTCAAATTACTCAGATATCACGAATATTTAAAATGAGCGTACAAGCCCTGAATATACCAGTTATTTAAAATTTTCGTTAACTTGTTATGTTATTGATTCTACCGTGGCGAACCAAGAGTTCGCTTTTAATCGTAAGAAGTTCCTTCATTTTCTATGAAATATGAAATGGCAGGTTTGCAAACTCTTCATTTATCGCGACTCACACAAAGAAAATTAGTATTGTTTATGAAGAGTGGCGTGGATGAGAGATATGTAAAATAGTGAATGTACGAAGATTATTGTTTCGTGATAAACACATTTAGTTTGACTTGAAAATATTTTACATTATAATATTATTTTTTTTTTACTTTTGATTTGTTATTTATGAAATCAATGGCTAAGTTCGTAAAGGAATATTTGGATTGCATTATTTTTAAAAAACGTTGAGGGGGAGGCGGGGTCGATATTATCTAAACTAACCTACCCTAACCTTGTTCTGTTACGACAATAAATTAATAATGTACCAATTCTGTGATATTAACAAGTATAAAAATGTGAAGGAAGGAAAAAACTACTTTGCACTATCAAATTACAGCCCCATTGCTTACTTGAATACATTTACATTGTTAAAACCTGAAAGTCACTCATCAGGATGTCAAGTAATGCTCAAGTTCAAGGAGAACGATGGATATTAAAAAAAATATTCTCATAAAATCGTCATAAATATCAACTGCCCTATTAAGTCCATATTTTGACGTAGACTTTGTAAAGAATGTGCAACCTAACGAGCACTGCTTAAAATTTTTGTTGCTGACTAACGAGCAAACAACCCACCTGGTGATTATTGAATACGGTAGCCTATAGACACCTACACCAATTCTTGAATAAGAATTAAAATATAAATGTGTTATCGAACTTTAGGGCTAAGCTAGAATAACTCGTTACCAGTAAATAGAGTCCCCGGTTCTCAACTCTCACCATACGAAACACAGGACCTATCATCGTTGTGTATTTATATCGTGTATTCTCTTCTTTAGTCATCTTTTACGGTGGTCATACATATAAATTAAACAATGAAGTTTTTGAGATAATTGTAAAATTTGCAGATGAAACAGAAAACAACGTCTTAAATGCAATACAACCGTTGACTTGAATTGAACATTTTGAAAATAATGCTCATGTATATTTGACTACACACAAAGATTAGTCATTCCGAGAGTGTCATAAGAGACGACAGAGGGATATGAATCATGAGACGGGTAGCAACATCTTTCTAATAACGACTCAAAATAATGTAACACCAAGGTTGCCAACCCGCCCTCCAAGAAACTGGGAAATATGCTTCCTATATGGTAATCTGTAAGTGAGACCTATGCTCAGTACTTTACCGTTAGCGTGGATTTTTGATAGGCTGTATTGAGTTAATAAATAAAATAAGAATAAAATATATAGATCAATTTTTAACACAGTCACATTTAAACACGGCAAATAGACATAATAACTGACTCGAATTAGTGTCAAAGGGACCCAATTTTTTATTTTGAAAAATCTTGCCTGACGCTAATAAAATTAAAGGTCTTGCTTTTGTTTAATCACAGTAGTTTTAGGTATTTTTTTATGTAACCGTAGTTATTTATATATATTTAAACCAAAATACAGCATCTCCATAACACTCCAGAACTAAAACTAAACTAAAACACAGCATGTCCCTAACCCTAACACTTCAGATTGGAACACAACAGTATTGGAAGGGAGATATATGGATGTAATAACGTGAACCCATCTTATGGAATAAAATTGTTAGGTGATTCGAATCGCTCGCATTCCTTTAAAATCGATATGTAAGAATATGTTTATAATATAGTGATTTATCATTTTGTTTTATACAAAGGAAAGGTACTGCTGCGGTTTGTATTAATTTTTTAACCTATTTCAAATTTTTTTACTTAAAAACGGATAAATTATAAAAAGATATAATGACTATATGACCTATAATGATTCTAACACATATAAACATAAACATTACATACTATTGATATTTAAAACAGCGTAAGTTTGTAATCACCAGCTAATATTTTTATTCGTTGTAATCTTAAAATTGTTGGAAGCTTAGTGCGCCATGGATGAATCAAATGCTCAATAAATGTAACCGCATGCTACGCTCACTCAATAACGCACGCACGCAAGCACGCACTCACAAACACACGCGCACACACACTTTTAATAAAAATGTATATAATGGAACTACCCTCCAGCAGTTCTAGCATGGGCAGGAGACGATTTTTCTATGGGGAAAAACTAAAATGTTTATCCCTTGCTCAGTTCTATCCACTCTTTTAGCATGGGCCTACTGGTGGATAAAATGGGAGATATACTTATCCTCGCAATTGTTGCCATTATAAGAAAATTACAAAATACTTCAAAATTGATGTCTACTCTATCTTGTAAGTGGTTATATCAAATTAAGATAGTATGTTGTATCGAAAATAATTTCTTAGTTTCCCTTTCTCTCAGTATCAAGCATTTTCCTTTTTCAAAATTATATCAAAGGAAATGCGTGCACTGATCGTAAAATAGTTCATTATGTGACATGAGATCGAAAGCTATAAAAAGGCAATGTATTTATACGGTCTTATTTGAAATTTCTTTACCAAAAATTATATTAAATGTTTCACAATCTTTATTAAAACAATAAAAGCTATGAAAATACTATGAAAACGGATTCCGGTCTTTCTTTTATATCCTAATTAATAGGACTCGTTTTGTGAATAGATGTACAGTAGAACGCAGATTATCCGGATTAATTGGGACCGGTGTCGATTCGGATAATCGAAATTTCGGGTAATCGGACATAGACATAAAAAAGAAAAACGAACTGTCACACATAGAATAAACTTTATTAAGTTTAACAAACACAGTTCTACAATACGTACGTAAGTGGTGCACTATAGAGAGAGAGAGAGAGAGAGAGAGAGAGAGAGAGCATCAGCGCCGCGGCAGACAATAAACGAAACCCCGTGCGCTCACTTGAACATCTCACACCCGTATTCACAAACGTTACTGTGCAGTCTCACGTGCATAAATAGAATAATTTTAATTCAAAATTATAAAAAATATTAAATATTAGATTACAAAAATATTCCTTATTTAATTTTAAACATTTTCATATAGAGTAGTTTCTTTTTCAGGTTCAACATTATGTGTTATGCTTCGATGTTTGTGGTTGTTCTTCAGTGGATATAATGTTGTCCTTTTTGAAGATCCTGCTTGTGTGGTTTTGCAGCAATAATTTGCGAGGGACCAGCTTGTGATTCCACAAAATAAAATGGGAATAAACTTTGTTAGTCTGGAAATAAATAAAAACTGAAATAAATTATAGTATCATAAAATTATTATATAAAATTAAATTAACATTATATTCATTGACATTACTTTCATAGTAAACCAGTCCCTACTCATGGCATTACATTACCCTTCTACCAATACAAAATAAATGAATGGATCTTGTTCATCCAACTTGCTCTATAATACACCCTCTATTACAATTAATATAACAAAATAAGATAGTAATAATACACTAACTATGTGTAAAGAAATCTTGTGTTTATCTATTGTTTGAGAACCATTTGATGCATGTATTTCTACTGTGTTGTACAAGTTGTGCCTTTAAATTTGATAGGTTTAGGACCAAATGTAACTATTCATATATTGTGATGCCAGAACTTTCTTAAGGTTTGTTGTTGTTTTAAAATAATATTTGACTGTCAAAAATAATATGCAGTGTGTTGCACTTTTATTAATGTAAGGAAAGGCTTGTGCTAACTTTATAGACTTCAATCCTTTGGATGCTTTGTCCAATCCAATTATCATGAATTAGTTGAAAGAATTAACAGGATTCAAACTACTGTATGTGGTCTGTCCATCCCTGTTAGATCCAGATGATGGTCATATGAATAATCATCATCATCTTCATTACAGTCTATCAAAGTCCACTCCTGAATATAGTAATCCCCATATAAAATATCTGAGTAATCCTTAAAGAAAACTATATACATACCGTATTACCATATACATTATACACTTTACTTACATCACATGGGACTGCAGTTCTTAAGAGCTTTTTCTTGGTTGCATCATTAAATTAACCATCATGAAAATGTTTTTCACACAGCATTCTGGGCTTATTATGTAGCTTTGTCTGGAAAGCTAAAGTAGTATACTGCTCTTGGGACGGAATATAATATTTCGCCCATAATTTACAGCTGAAAACAAAAGATATAATTATTAAATACAAATATTATCAAAGTACACTACACCTAGTAGGTGTTTTTAAATGGTGAAAGAGAAACAATAAGTTGGACAAGAGATTTACTTTAAGGTTAGAACTTATTAAATAGTGCATATGTATATTGTATACGTACCGCAAAATATACTTTACTGCGAATTTCGGAAACCTAAATAATTTTATGTTGTTAATGGTTGGTATGCTGTTGCACTTAGAACACTTTTTCTATTTTCTTTATCCGCCATTGCAGCGTAGTTTTTAAGTCACTATTTCGTATTTCACTACGAATCATTGACTAACACATTGCACATCATATAAACGAAGGACATTAATCTCAACTCAACATAGTAAACTTGCAAAATCTTAGAAAAAACACAAGCGAAACAAACATAACAACCAATCATGAACACAATAATTTATACGGCGGCGCCATATTATGAGAAATGAGAATTATATACTCATTTAGGTATTTTGGTGCTACCAGTAAAAAATATAATTTTCTACTAATTGAAAATCAAAACAAAAAGAAAAAATTTATTTTTCTTTTACTGTCAAGGATATGCTAATATAATAATGTAGAAAAATACGACAGGCATAGTTATCTTCCTATGGATTATTATTTCTGTATTCAAAATTTTTGAGTGTAATTTATCTTTAGCAAAATCTTACTAATTATGAAACAAGACATTTATCTGACAAATGGCAATAATAAAATTCAGCCCCCGTAGGTATTTCATTCTGTCCATACAGAGTTGACCAGGCCTGCTGAAATCGCATCACAACGTTATCCAATCACGGCGCCCCATTCAATGCTATGTGTCCGCACAACAAAGAGTCCATTAAGTATTGTTTATGAAATGAACGGCCTGCCATGACGAACGCAGTGAGAAATATCTTACTTAGCATAGTGTTGCTGCCATACTTATGTAAGTATCGTTCGTGAATACGGGTGTCAATCAACGTAAGTTGCCTCAACGTTGAAGCTCATTTCCGTGCGGCAAGGTCACGCAGGTGCCGGACGGCAACAAGTAGTACACCGTCGCGTATTGATTATTCACTTAACCGTTTAAAACAGCGATCCGCACAATGAGAGAGGGAATAGTTCACTGACAGTAATTCAATTTTATTGAGTTGAAAAAAAAAACGTTCCAACATTCCGTTTCACACAAGCCGCGCGACGCAAAACATGTAGTGTCTTGCCTCTAGCTTTTAACCGTAACAGGTGAAATATATCTGGCCTCCAGCGAGTTCCAACTTGTTACAACAAAAAAATTACATTACAAAATGAAAACCAAGTACTGTAAGTACTTGGTTTAATTTTTTTATATTACGTTTAGGACGGATTCGGAAAATTGGTGATTTAGTTAATCGGTGTTCGGATAATTGGCGTTCTACTGTATGTATAGGTAGGCACAACTCTCTTAACTATTTTTACCATCAAGCAAATCTGCATGCACTGCTGTGCAGAGAGTATAAAGAGCAGGTATAATCATAGATATTGAGCCATTAAATCCTAGTCTTCAGAGGTGACGACGCTTACCATATGAAAAATAAGAAAGACTCAAATTTTACACAATTATAAGTCCTAATTGTATATTAACTAGGATTATATATAACTTAACCTATGACCTTATTGTACCCAGAGTCTATGACCTTAAAAGCACACTCGCATAATTTCAGGATAATGGGATCCACGTGTGAATTTTTACTACGAATGACCGTGTATAGGCTGCGTTAAAATGTTCTACTACCCGTTATCGTCCCATAGATGTATTAAGAGGCGACGTACGGAAAATATCCAGGAGATGGTCAGCAGAATCTTCCTATAATAACTATTAGAAAATGAAAAACTGCGATTACCAACCCGCCTGCCGTGCGTGGCAAATATGGGAGATATGTTCCACAGTTGCCACATTTATGAGGCAATCTCTGGGGGAGGCCTATGATATGTTCAGCAGTGAACGTTTGATAGCTGTAACGGTAATGGTAACGGTACCTACCAATAGTCGTCAATCGTCGCCGCTGTGGCAAAAGCTCTGTTTCTTTTCTAGCCCTAAGCTTATGAGTGTAGCCATTCAGTGAGCCACTTGACTTGCATATACACTAGCACATAGCTAGCACATAACTTTAGTTTATTTATTCTTTCTGAAGTTGTAAGATTTCCTACTCAAAATGTTCTTAAACCGAACACCTTGTTTAAGAGTGATATAAAAGTCAGCACACTGTACCAGTAGCACCGGACTTCTTAACGTGTTTATGAATTATAACACCACAAATTCGTCACGATGTTTTTCTTCACTACCAAGCATCATGCATCAAGCATCGTCGTGCAACATGACACTGATATGCAATTAAAGGGTTAAAAGTTAAAAACGAAAGCTAGACTTCTTATTAATGTTTTAACACGTTATACAAAATCGTATAATATCACCGTATAATATCACCGATTCCTACCAAGGATGATACGTGAGGCTATTGAAATTAAAAACATCCTAATTTCAATAGAGAAGGAGGCTGGGTACTACCACCTGCTTGGGATCCTATAATCAATAAAATTAAAACTAAACCCAAGCATATCACTGCAAGACCTCAGGACATAGTCAGTTCATTTTGCATAGATCGGACCATAAACAATAATTAAAAAAGCTGAAGGTACTCCGGGTTTAACAATGACATCGGGACGTCAGTCATCTCAGTCCCCCGTGACCATGGGTGCTGGAAAGCGCCCGAAATGTCGGGAATTAAAAATAAAAGTAATTAAAAGTAAAATAAACGCGATAAAATCCGTAAAAGTAGCTTTAATTAACGATTTTTCTTATAGTTTCAACATATTCATGCGTCAGGGGTTTACTCAGAAAAAAATTCTTTACATTTACTAAGAGACAAGTAAACGTTACCCATTTCAAATATCCTCGAGCGTTTCTCTGCAAACTGCATTGCCATAAAGACATTGTGTGCAAAGAGCTCGAACGATGCGCATAAATTGTCAAATTAAATATTGAACAGGCAAAAGGAGAGGCTGAGTTTTTTAAATTACTTCTGTATATTTGAATTATATAACTAGACTAGTGTTCCTATTCATATTCATATCATTTTGAACAACACGGTCATACAGAATAACTGATTAAACTTCATCATCATCAACAGCCCTCAAAAGTCCTTCGTGGGGAAGGAATGGGCTTCTTTCGTTTAAGAGAGATTTGTCGTCGTAAAAATCATTACAATCGATTCAGTCGTTTTGAAGATTAGTCCGGACACACTGACAGACAACCATTTTGAAACTGAATATCATGTCTAAATGGCATGCAAATAGCCCCTCAGGTCAATAAAATGCAAGTAATTCGATATTGCAGACCGACAATTAAATTTTATTTATACGTGTGAATATCGGGGGATAAGTCGCTCGCGTCCGTAGGCTTTGACCAACTAATCCTAGGCCCACCCTACACGTGTCCCCCGGGTGGTGCTAAATGAGCGACTAGCCGATAGCACAGACTCGGCTCCTCGCCGTGGTAGCGGCGTTAAATATACCACCCTATTCGCACCATGAGGAATCAAATTAAAGAAATGGCCCCGAGTTCCCGGCGCCCCTTTAATGGGGCAGGGGTGCGAAGAATCTCCGGGAGGAAAACCGGCGACGAGGCTCGCCACCCGTCACGTTCTGTCTCCCGCAGGGGCAAAAAGTGGATTGCAGAAGCCCGTCTGGCTACGTTGAATGTATGTGGATCAATGAACGATAAAATGGATGAAGTATGCGAGGTGATGTATGACAGAGGAATAGATTTGTTATGTGTAAATGAGACGAAACGGAAGGGGATGTAACTACACATGGCATGTATACCGCATACTGGTCTGGTGTAGACGAGCTCGAGCGGGCATGCCAGGGAGTAGGTATCATCCTATCAGAAAGAATGGTGCAATGTGTGAAAGAGTATGAATGTGTAAGCCCAAGACTGCTATTGATACGATTGAAAGTGGGCTTAAAGAAGTTGTTTGTGTTAGGGGTCTACGCCCCAGACATGTCTAAGCCCACTCATATCCGAGAGCAGTTTTGGGAAATGGTAAGTATGGTATTAATGAAATGTAAGGGAAATGAAAATGTTGTTATGCTAGGAGATTTTAATGGAAGAGTTGGGTCGAGGAGGCTTGGTTATGAAAGGATATTGGGAACGTTTGGTGATGAAAGTATAAATGAGAATGGTGAAAGTCTCCTCACTGTATGTATGGAAAAGAATCTTTTTGTGACGAACACTTTCTTTCGCCACAAGAGAATTCACATGTACACTTGGGAAAGAGGTGACGATAGAAGCATGATAGATTTCATAATTGTGGATGAAAGATTAAGGGGCGCAGTGGTGGATACAAGGGTTTACCGGGGGTCAAACGTAAGAACGGATCATTTTTTGGTTTTATGCCGAATTAATGGTCTATTCAGGTGGTGGCGCCATCGATCATTTGTGTCTACTACTGCGTTACAGCGTATTAGAACAGAAAGATTACAAGATGAAGTTGAGAAAAACAAGTTTAAATGTAGACTGAAAGAAAACGTAAGTGGTTTGGATGAATTAGGTATGAATGAGTTAGACTTGGAGAATGTATGGCAAAATGTTAAGAAAGGTTTAGTAGATGCAGCTACCGAAGTATGTGGTGTTAATAAAAGAAAAAATGAAAGGAAAAATAATATGATATGGTGGGATGATGAGATACGTACGGAAGTTGAAGCAAAGAAGAGAGCATGGCTAGACTTACAAGCAACTAAGGCTGGTAATTCTAGCGGTACGAATGATGATTTTAAAAGAAAAAAGGCAGTCTTTAGACATCTAAATAAAAGAATAAAAGAAGTAGTTGAAAGGAAAAAGCAAGAAAGAACGGATAAAAATGATAGAAGAATATTGGATAACTTCCAGGCAAATATTAAAATGTTCTGGAAACTTGTAAGAACTGCCAGGAGATGTTCAAAACAGCCTATAATGAATGCTATAAGAGATGAGAATGGCTATATTCTGAATGATGAAGTTTTGAGTTTAAAGAGATGGAAGGAATATTTTGAAAGCATGTTTATGAGTGAGGAGACAACGTATGAACTGAATGAAATAGCAACTCCGAAAGAAGAGGAAGGAGGTAGCGAGATAAGTATAGATGAAATAATGAAAGCAATGAAAAGCATGAAAGCAGGTAAGGCTGCCAGATATGATAGAGTTTCACTCGAAATGCTAAGGGCTGGAGAGGAAGTGGTGGCAGGCCTGCTGCACACCTTGTTTAATTTATGCTGGGAACTGAAACGGGTACCGGGAGACTGGTGCAAAGCCGTGATAGTCCCAGTATATAAGGGAAAAGGGTCGCAGCAGGACTGTAAAAACTACCGCGGTATCAGCCTTCTTAGCATCGTGGGAAAACTGAATGCCAAGGTACTAATTGAAAGGGTCATGAAAGAAACCGATGGAAAAATTTGGGATATGCAAGTGGGATTTAGAAAGGAAATGGGATGTACAGATCAAGTCTTCTCCATGCGCATGATCGCGGAGAAGTTTTTGGCCAAAAATCAAAAGGTTTTTTGTGCGTTCATGGACTTGGAGAAGGCCCATGACAGAGTGGATAGGAATGTGCTATGGCAAACACTGAACTCATTTGGGTTGAGCGCTGGCTTGATACAGGCATTGGAATCTCTTTATAGGGACTCTAGTGCTTGTGTTAGGATCAACGGGGTCTACTCGGACTGGTTTGGCAACCATAAAGGTGTCAGACAGGGCTGTGTGGCTTCCCCGTGGTTTTTCAACCTATTTATGGACAGTTGTTTGCAAAATTTGAAAGTTGAAGAATGCGGATTAAGAATGGGTGAGTTAACCATCAAATGTCTTTTGTACGCCGATGATCAAGTTATTCTTGCATCGTCGGCGGCTGAGTTGCAAATGATGGTTACATTAATGAACAGATCATTAAAAGAAAGGGGTATGAAAGTGAACGCAAATAAGACGAAAATTATGGTTTTTGAAAGAGATGAAAGTAAAACGATATGTGAAATAAGAATAGAAGGGGAGTTGATCGAGCAAATAGATGAGTTTGTATATTTGGGGTGCGTATTTAGCAGGGATGGGAGATATGATAAGGATATACAACGACGAGTGAACGCAGGAAACAGAGTAAATGGGGCCCTGCACTCTATTGTGAAGAGTCAAAATGTGTCAAAAAAGGCACGTTTGGCAATTCACAATGCTGTGTTGGTCCATACTTTAACGTATGGTAGTGAAAGTTGGGTATGGCAGAAGAAGCACGAGAGTAGAATAAATGCAGTAGAAATGCGGTCGTTAAGGAGTATGTTAGGGCTGAATCTGAATGACAATGTGAAAAATTGTGTGATAAGAGAAGAGTGTGGTTTGCAAGATGATGTTGTGACCAGGATTAAGAAAGGAATGCTTCGGTGGTTTGGTCATGTGGAAAGAATGGATGAGGAAAGAGTGACAAAGAAAATTTATGTTGCAGAAGTGAATGGCAGAGTCGGAAAGGGACGTCCTAGGCGAAAATTTATCGACCAAATTTGCGATTTATTGAAAACGGGTCAAATTAGGAGTACCCTTAACCGACGAGCATGCATGCGTAGGTGTATGGATGTGAAGGAGGCGAGAGAGGTGTGTCAGGATCGTGCCAAATGGAAGTCTGTAGTCTCTGCCTACCCCTCTGGGGGACAGGCGTGAGTGTTTATGTATGTATGTATGTGTATTGAAAACGATATCTGTAAGTAATATTCAGTATATCACACTACGTCTACTGCTAAACAAAGGCTTCAACTATCAAAAGTTCTGTACTCTCCGAATCGCGACCCTTTTACAAACAACGTAAAGTAACCCACACACTCGAACAATGTGGCGAGAATTTCTAAAAGACCATAAATTTATACCTAGTAACTATTTTACTGTCCTCCATCAGATAGGTCTTAAGATGAACACGGTAAAAACAAACGTCATGAGCGACATGGATAACACATATATCAGAAGATGTTTTAAAAACTCTGTGTTATATGAAAATTGCCGTTTGAGAAATTGTCAAGTTGCCATGTAACTCCTGTAAGAGTCAACAGGCTAAGCATTTGAAATAGAAAGGCAAATTAAATTCAAAAATTGCACGTTACCTTCCAACAAAACAATTCAACGTTTTAGTTTTATAATATCGGGTAGGTTTGCGAGGAGACAGATTGTACAAGCTTGTGTCACTTTATGATTTGTGTACGAGGACGGCGTTAGGATTAAAATTTCCACTTAAGGCTTCCTTACAGTAAAGATTTATGCAATCAGTTCTACGCGCTTTTCTAGTCTGTCGTTGACAGAATTTACATAATTATTTATAAATATTTTTTATTCCTCGGACATGCAGGTTTCCTTACGATATTTTCCTTCACCGTCGAGCACGTGGTAAGCACAAACTAAAATTGCTATTAATAATTTCGTTGGTGCCGGCGGGGTTCAACCTTTAGGCTGCTACGACTACTATCACGTACTAATTTATTTTTAATTTTAATTCTACATGACAACGTATTCTATTAGTAATATAACCGATCCATTCTTCAAGGAAACAAATCGTACAAATTCGTATAATTATTCTGTCCGTTGCGCAGGTGAAGTTGGAGGCATGGAGGTAGTCGCGCTGTATGTTTTAGTGCGCCTTGCCTGAGAAGGAGCTCAGGGCGGAATAGTCTTAATAAAGTCCTAAGAGCAGAGTAGAATTGTCGGCGCTGGTGGAACCATGTGCGAAAGCGTTCCCGTGACCGTGATAATATGTCGCGATGGTTTTAGTCAGTGCGAGTCCAACATAACTCTGTGGCGCAATGGCTTAGCAACGAGTTGCGGTGCTAAGAGCCGCGGGTTTGAATCTTACTAGGCCTAGAAATAATTGTTTCGGGTGTAGATGTGTGTCCTTGTGAAATTTATCTTTATAAGTTGCCACCACGATACAGATCAAAATCCTAGTACGCGGGTAACGTTTAAAAAAAGATGAGAGTAACATATACTTGCCCCCGCGAAGCGGGTTTGCTTAGGTATTTCCTCATGTCAAATATTGTGAACTAGATATTTTTCACCTTAAATATAATAGTTATAAAAAAATATAGTAAAACTTAATTTATAATTGGTAGCTTCACTATAGGTTGTGTGTATTGTATTACTTTTATTTTATGCTTAGTACTTAATGTTTATATATAAATACCATTTAGTTATTTTTTTTTCAATCTTTAAACATATTGTGGTTGCAAGCTTTTATTATTTTTTAGATATCTGTGGAAACTTCATTGGTTTTAGGATTACTTTTATATGTTTCATAATGTATTTTTTTAATTGTACTGTATGTTTCCCTGAAAAAGCAAATAAATAAATAAAATAAATAAATAAATGTAAAAGAAGGATATTTTCCAGAGACCGGCTTCGTCCACGTCTGCGTATCAAAACATCCTACGTTTATTCCTGTTAAATATTTGATACTTAGGTTATATCTGTAATGCCAGTGATGCGTAGACTAGTCATTAATTTTATCATTCATTCAATTCAATTCATAAAATACAATAAATAATACAAATATAAGTCAAACTAAGACCGGTGATGGATTACTCATCTTTAATAGAACACACTTAATGTATCCAATTTTTCGAAATACGAGTAAGCTCTGTTTGTAACAACTGCCAATTATTATAATATGTCCTAAGGAATAAGACATCCCTCATTTCTAGGAAGGTAATAAAATCCCAGAAAAGGGAAGGCAGAAAAATATTATAAAAATTCACGAATAAACTTAAAACATTTAGCTTGTGCTTACCAAACCTGAGCGGAGCACCGTTAAAGATAAAGAAAAAAATACTATTCTGTGTATCATTCACTTTGGCAAAAAAGAATCTAGGCTGCTGGTAACATGGAACCGCTTTTACGATTTATTGAAGCTGCGGAGCTTTTCGACTAACGGACTACGTGATTTTTAAACAAATACATTATGATGTTTTCAGGTAAATTATTGAGCAGAGTGTGGCTAGATATAGTAATGAAGAAACTAATGTAGAAAGGAATGCCTATATACGTCCCAATGCTGGGCAAAGACCGCCTGTCGTAAGAACGTAAGAATAAAAAAATCCTCCCAACAACGGGAAAGGCCCATATCCAGACGTGGACTTGATTTCTACGAGATGATGAAGTAGAAGATTTATGAATGTATATAACAAATGGAAAATATATTGCAGTACATATTATGATGACATAAGCTTGAATTACTATGCGATGTACTGAATACTTTAATTTTTTAACCGATTTCAAAAAGGGAGCAGGTACTAAATTCGATTGTATTTTTTCTGTTTTACCTCGGAACTTTTTACAGGTGAACGGATTTTGATAGTTCTTTTTTATTTTATATTTGATGCTTATCATGTACTCACATATAAATTTTATCAATATTTGACCTGTAGTTTTTGAGATATTACATACATAAACACTCATGCCTGTCATCCAGAGGGATAGGCAGAGACTACAGACTTCCATTTGGCACGATCCTGACACACCTACGCATACATGCTCGTCGGTTAAGCGTACTCCTAATTTGGCCCGTTTTCAATAATTCGCCTATTTGGTCGATAAATTTTCGCCTAGGACGTCCCTTTCCGATTCTGCCATTCACTTCTGCAACATAAATTTTCTTTGTCACTCTTTCCTCATTCATTCTTTCCACATGACCAAACCACCGAAGCATTCTTAATCCTGTCATATCTCCCGTCCCGCAGCCCAAATATACAAACTCATCTACTTGCTCGATCAACTCCCCTTCTATTCTTATTTCACAAATCGTTTTAATAAAATCGTTTAAAAATCGAATTACCTTAAAAGGAAAGAAAGAGAAAAACATTATATTAAATTTGTGTCATCGTCTTAAAATCTGAAATAAGCATATTATGAAGTATATATTTATTATATTATAAGTATATATTATTGCAGCCGACGCTCACCACAATCACTGTGGCTGCGGCTTCGACTGCGTCTCTCGATTCCTCGCAGATGTCGACCGCGGCCTTGGGACCGTTGACGACCACTAATACGACACGAACTACGAGCGCACAAGAGCTCCCTTGTCACTCATTTTCCTGGAACTCGGAAACAATTTTTATGTATATAATTATAAAAACGAACAAATCTTAATTTTCATTTATTCAATGACGGAAGCTATTTTAAAATTTATTTTATTATTGCTAAGGATCACAATTTTTATGTGATGTATTTTCGACGTATAATGTAATAGCGTCATCGCTTATGTATATGATAATAAAAAAGAACAAATCTCAATTTTCATTCATTCAATAACAGAAGGTATATACATATAAATGGCTCTCTAACTAAAGTAGTGCTGGTGATAGTACTCTGTTATCACCAAATCACTTCCACCAGCTTTATTTTGCACTTATATGATTTTAAAAAGGACGCATATAGCAAGAGGAGATTTCAATAAATACTTCTGACGTAATTATGAGAATTAATTAAAAAATAATTTCACCCGGACATCAGTGGGTCGGTATGGATGTGACCAAGAGATTTTTCGAAAAACTGAACTTATCACTTTGATTATTATTTCTATTATTATTTATATAAGAAAAACATATTTCGGTAATTAATAAAAATAAATTGATTATCACTTTTGAGGCACGTCTTATACGATAAACATTAAAATTCCTTAAGCGACTGAGCAACTGCATGTACAAATTAATGTACTATGAAATTTCGAGTCAAGTTTTAGTATATTATTCTTCTTCTTAAGTACAATAATTCCCTCTAGATAAACTACATAAATAAATTTAATTCAAAAGTTAAAAAAATTATAGTATCTACAGTCCTATTTTCCGTGTTATTGAGCCAAGATTTTTTTTTTCATTTTTATGTTATTGTACGTTCTACTTATTGATGAAATAAGCAACGCCATGATAAACACAATCACAAACATACATACAAAAGTTTGTACATATACAAAGTTTGTAAATGAATGAAAGTTTATAAAGTTACGACCAAAATGTCCCAATGCTGAGCTTTATACATATATTATCAAGCTACATATTGGCATGTAATGATAATTAGATCTTCTGTGCGTGAAGATTATGGTAATGTTAGACGAATAAATCAGACAAGATGAAATTAATTTCCGATGTCATTCGCAACTCGTATATCTGGAGGCTTATTAAAAGTATTTATGGGCTCAAAGTATGGCCACGTAGATTAACGATCAACACCTTATATTTGCGCGGGGCAGGGGGTGCTAAGAATCTCCGGTGGAGGTTCGGTTGCCACCTACGACGACTCGACCTGGCAACATTTAACGCACGCATTCTGAGGACTGACGAGAAGATCCTGGAGCTGGAAGAAGGGATAGACAAGTTTCGCTGGAATATTATAGGATTATCTGAGGTCCGAAGAGAGGGGGAGGACACGGTGATTCTCGAATCCGGCAACTTGTTCTATCACCGGGAGGGCGACCATCTGTCCCAAGGAGGTGTCGGATTTATCGTCCACAAGTCTCTCGTCAACAACGTTATAAAGATTGGGAGTGTGTCGACGAGGGTCGCGTACCTGATACTCAGAATCACCAAACGGTATTCGCAGAATTCGTCATACAGGTTTACGCACCAACCTCGGCACATCCCGATGAGGAGGTGGAGGAAATGTATGAGGATATTTCCAAAGCCATGCATTCCTCCAAAACTCACTACACGGTGTTGATGGGAGACTTCAACGCAAAACTAGGCGCAAGAGAAAACCGTGAGCTGAAGTTAGGGAAATTTGGAGTAGGGCAACAGAACCGAAGGGGCCAGCAGCTGGCCGACTTTATGGAGAAAGAGGGACTCTTTATGATGAACTCTTTCTTCCAGAAGCGGCCCCACAGGAAGTGGACCTGGTCGAGCCCCGACGGTTCGACAAAAAATGAGATTGACTTCATTATGACGACCAGACGCCAACTGTTCAGTGATGTCTCAGTGATCGCAAGGGTGAAAACTGGCAGCGATCACCGAATGGTTAGAGGCACACTGAACCTAAACGTTAAGTTGGAGAGGTCTCGTCTAATGAAATCAACGCTTCGTCCCCCTCGTGCTCTAATCCAGAATCCCGAAAACTTTCAGCTCGAGTTACGTAACCGCTTTCAGTGCCTACAAGATTGCAATTCAGTGGACGATATGAATGACAAGCTCGTAGAAACTGTCCATGCGGTTGGAGCTAAGTTCTGCAAGACCCGCCGCAGAAGAACACAAATACTCTCCGATCACACTCTTAATCTCATGGCTGTTAGACGGGAGATGAGGCTATAATCGTCAACAGATTTGACAGCATACAGGCAACTGAACAGACAGATCTCCAAATGCATGCGGCGAGACTTACGCAACTTTAATACTGCTCGTATTAAAGAAGCGATCGAGCGGTACCAGGGCTCCAAAGTCTTTGCCAGAGATCTGTCTGCCAGTAAGAGCCAACTGTCAAAGCTGAAGACTGAGTGTGGCAGCATCGTTTCCGGGACACCTGAGATTTTGAGTGAGATTGAGAGGTTCTATGGGCAGCTGTACACATCATCGTTGGAGCCACACGCAAGTGTGAGTAACAATCCAAGAGCAAGTCTTATCCGACACCATTCCGATGATATCCCGGACGTCAGTCTAAGCGAGATTAGAATGGCTCTTCAGCACCTTAAAAACGGCAGGGCCCCAGGCGACGATGGAATTACAGCGGAGCTTCTGAAAGCGGGTAGAACACCGGTACTTGGAGTCCTTCAGAAGCTCTTCAATTCCGTCCTCCATGGCGGCACTACTCCAGAGGTGTGGAGCAGAAGTACGGTGGACTTGTTCTTTAATAAAGGCGACAACGCTCTCTTGAAGAACTACAGACCGATTTCCCTTCTGAGCCGCGTCTACCAGGCGGTCCCATAATAAACTGGCCTGATATAGTTCAACGCGACATGTCGCTACATGTTGTGTTGCATTTAATAGTACGTTTATCGTGCACTTAATATAAGAAACATGCATCGACATGAAATGCTTAGTCTTAGTTTAACAGGCATTTGAATAACGAGAGTCGCGTATTTTTTCAAAATGTCGAAAACTGAGTATCGAAGTGTCATAAAGTTTCCGTTTAAAGAAGGTTTATCCCCTGCCCAAATAAAAGAACGATTGGATGGTGTGTATAAGGAGTCTGCCCCCTCCTATAGCACAGTGAAAATTGGGTGAAAGAGTTTCGCCTCGGGAGAGAAACCGTCGAAGACTTTGGCCACGACGGTTGACCTGTGGAAGTGCTCACTCCCGAAACGATTGCTCTTATCGAAGAGGAGGTTCTGAGTGACCGCCATTTGAAGATTAGAGAAATTGCAGCAAGGCTTGGGCTCTCTAAGAACACCGTTTATCGCGCGATCCATGAATATCTTCACATGAAAAAAGTGAGTGCAACATGGGTACCGAAACTTCTTTCAGCGGTACAGAGACAGGAAAGAGTGCGCTGCGCTTCGTAGTTTTTGGATCTTTGTGGCGAAAATCCAAAGACTGTGATCGAGCGGCTAGTGAATGGTGATGAAACTATGATCTCGTATTATGATCGACAAAGCAAGCGCGAATCAATGGAATGGCGTTATAAGGGTGAAAAGCCCCCCTAGAAAGGCAAAGGTGCAACAATCGACTAAAAAACTGATGTGCACAATATTTTGGGATTTTCAAGGCATTTTGATGGTGGATTTTAAAGAACGTAATACAGTCGTGAACGGCAAATATTATGCTTCTTTAATATATAAATTACGAGACAAGATAAAGGAAAAATGAAGAGGCAAGTTGTCTAAAGGTGTCCTGTTGCTCCATGACAACGCCCCTGTTCATACCGCTGGTGTTTCGAAGGATGCAGTTCGTCAATGCGGGTTCACAGAAGTTCAACATCCACCTAACAGTCCAGACATGGACTATTATTTATTTCCAAATTTAAAGCGAGACTTAAGAGGAAGAAAATTTTCAAGCGATGAAGAGTTGCAGGCGGCCGTCTTCAGTCATTTTGAGGATAAAAAATTTGATTATTTTTATAAAGGTTTAGAGATGTTGATTCACAGATGTCAGAAGTGTGTTAGTATTCATGGTGATTATATTGAAAAATAAAATTGGTTTCGTTTCATTTCCTTCATTGGTTCATAGTTAGGCCAATTCATTATGGGACCGCCTACGTATATGCTGTTTTCGAGAGTCATTACGAATCGTCTCGCACGCAGACTCGACGACTTCCAGCCTCCCGAAGTAGCCGGTTTCCGAAAAGGCTTCAGTACCATAGACCACATACATACCCTGCGGCAGATTGTACAGAAAACTGAAGAGTACAATCTGCCACTTTGCCTGGCGTATGTGGACTATGAGAAAGCCTGTGATTCCGTCGAAATTTGGGCGGTGCTACAGTCCCTCCAACGGTGCCAAGTTGACTGTCGGTATATCGAAGTGTTTGTACAGTAGGGCTACGATGGCTATCCGAGTACAGAACCAGAGCTCGAAACCTATCCAACTGCAAAGAGACGTTTTCAAGCTACCGGACTGGAAAAGATACGGTATTGACATCAATGGCGAGTACATCACTCACCTTCGATTTGCCGACGATATAGTCCTTATGGCAGAATCGATGGAGGATTTAAGCACTACGCTCAATGACCTCAATAGTGCCTCCCAACGGATAGGTCTTAAGATGAACATGGACAAAACAAAGATCATGCTCAATGTCCATGTCACACCTGTGCCGGTAGTTGTTGGGAGCACTAAGCTCGAAGTTGTTGACGAGTACGTTTACCTGGGACAAATAGTCCGAGTAGGTTAGTCCAACTTCGACCGAGAGGTCAATCGACGGATTCAACTCGGCTGGGCAGCGTTCGGGAAATTACGACATATATTCTCGTCAGGTATACCTCAATCTCTAAAAACTAGATTGTACAACCAGTGCGTGTTGCCAGTGATGACTCACGGATCTGAGACATGGTCCTTCACTGCTGGCCGGATGAGGACGCTCAAGGTCGCTCAGCGAGCTATGAAGAGGGCTATGCTCGGAGTTTCTCTGCGTGATAGACTCAGAAATGAGGATATCCGCAGTAAAACCAGAGTGACCGACATAGCCCAACGGATTAGTAAGCTGAAGTGGCAATGGGCCGGCTATATAGCTCGAAGAACCGATAACCGATGGGGACGAAAGGTTCTTGAGTGGCAGCCTCGCACCGGTAGGCGTAGTGTAGGGCAACCCCCCACTAGATGGAGTGACGACCTGGTAAGATATGCAGGAAGTCGATGGATGCAGGTGGCTCAGGACCGTGCTTTGTGGCATTACTTGGGGGAGGCCTATGTTCAGCAGTGGACTTGTGAAGGGCTGTAATGATGATGATGATGACCTTATATTTTGTCATTAGAAATATAATTTTATTCAATTAATAACTACCAAATTATTATATTTATATTATATTATTTGGTTGAGCCATTACCAAGATTAGACCGGACGGACAAAAGGAATGAAAAAATAAAATAAAAATGATTATTCACTTTTATTCATAGACTGTAAATAAGACCTTGCATTTGATCGAAGACAGTTTTTCAGTATTACAAGCAGAAACTTCAGTTATGAGATTTGACTTTCGCTAACGCGCCGGAAATGTGTTAGCTCTAAATAACTTGTATGCATAGTTCTTATATGTTGGCAAGGCAAATTTATTTTTTCTCTGGTCTTACGTGTCTTAGAAATAGAATATTGAAATGTTTTTACAATTTTAAATAATATTTTCAGAAGTGAGTAGAGGATAAAGATATCCACACCGGCAACAGGGAGCAGTGTTAAAGGTACGAAACCTACTACTACCTAGTGATTCTCCGAGTTAGCTTTTTTTAAATTACTCTCTCGATTTTATTGGCGGAAATTTCTTCACTAAAATATTTTTTTTCTCATGACCTCCAGTTGTTTATTTACTCCCAATCTAATCTTGTCTTCTTTTACAAATCGATATATATATATATATATATATATATATATATATATATATATATATATATATATATATATATATATATATATATATATATATATATAGTACCCGGTTGCTCGGTATTTTTCGCTCGGTTTTTTTTAAATTCGTGTGTTTCGGAAATTATATTTAGATGCAAATTACATACTGATGAAATACGAATAGTATTTTTTGATCTTAGCGACATAATAGAAAATATTGAACTGGTTATTTCAATCAAAAGTCATGAGTGCAATTAGTTTAATTTTAATTTTCGTGTTTTTAAAAAATACTAAAAAAAGGGCTAGAAAAAATAGATTTTCTCAAAAAAGAAAGGAACTTGAAAAAAAATTTAAAAAAAGTCGGTCGGTCGGTCTGGGCTCAAACCATGGTATTACGACTTTGTGACCGCCCAATATACCAATTAAGCTATTTGTAATCATTAGTAAGTTGTCAAAATTTACCTTCTTATTCTAACGACATTGTAGCATTTTTTCATTGCCTAAAAACACGGACAAAAAGACATTTTCTATAAATAAATCCTAGCTAGATCGATTTATTGCCCCCGAAACTCCCTGCACACAAAATTTTATGAAAATCGTTGGAGCCGTTTCCGAGATTCCGATTATATATATATATATATATATATATATATATATATATATATATATATATATATATATATATATATATATATATATATATATATATATATATATATATATATATATATTGTAAATGAAGGGAACAAAGAACTACGACTTTATATTCTGATACTTAAAAAATAAATGACCTGCTGCAACAAAGCATTAAACCATTCTACTTGTCCTTTATGAATAACCAGCCTTAAATGATACCGTGTTTGTAGCAACGTGAATGCCAATTTTATTGTAATTTACTACAGAAATAGTTTGCAGCACGACAATTATTCGAACAATTTTTCTTAACTTTACATGAGAGTTGTAGTGGTATGGCGGTTGGTCGATTCAATAACATTCTTCGTAGTGTTGAAGTCTGAGTTCGAATCCAGTCGTCTTCAATGAAGTTGAAGTGTAGGACCGTTCCCTGCAGTACGCCATTTGCGTACATTATATTACTTATTACCACCACTGGTGCATTTATGTTCACACATAACTTCGTACCTCTTTATAAAAATTTTAAACAAAAGCTTTCAAGTGGTTACAAAGTTTATTAAGTTGTAATAAAGTTAAAAACAGCGTGAGTTCAAATAAAGTGAATTTAAAATTATAACATATGGAAGTAATGATGGTAGCATTTGTTGGATATGACATCAAAGGAGTTGGAAATGATATTCTACGATGGTTAACGCCATAAAAAATAAAAACAATGAAAGCAACGCTAAGTCACGAGACTGTCGCGTGGCTTAAATTTAAAATATGTGGTTTCCATTCATTGCTATATTTTATAGCGTTAATTATCGTAAAAAGTATATACACCATTTCAATCTCGCAGGACGTTAAACACCTCAGTCCCCCCCCCCCTCCCCGGCATCCATAAGTACTACAAAGCACAAGGATCGTCGAGAATCAAAAACACAGTCATTGCACCTGTGGCATCACTCTCGATCGGTCGCATCCAGGTAGTCCACGTTCACGTCCTTGTACAGTAGTGCTTTCTCGCTCTCGCGTCTCCGCTGTCCTGCTCGCGCTGTACAGCGCCGACGCACTGGTGAGTCTTTCACCGCTAACAGTTCTTGCCCCCCTGTCCTCGGTCGGGGAGGTTTGATTGACCTCCGCTTGTTACTGTTATTTAATGTTATTTACTGTTATTTAGTGTTATCTTTATTGTTATTTTTACTGTTGTACTATATTGTTGATTTTTGTTATTTTTCTTGTTATTCTTTGTTTTTCTAATATTATTACAATACGTGTATTGTCTCGTAGTACGTCACGTGTTCAAGTCCCTGTTCTACTGAGAACAGGGACCCGTCCCAATCGCTACCATTTTAGATCTACTGCCCCAAAATGGCCACAGATAGCATAGCTAAGTCCATCACCGCCCTTTTAAATCAACATGGTATAAACCTCGATGAGACGGTCCTCGCCGCTATCGCCACCATCGCCGCCCAGGCTCATCCCCCTGCCCCTAAGGCACTCCGCCGCCCGTAATCGCGACATACCTCGAAACAAGGAACTCTTTTGCCCCCCTAGAGTCTTTTGCCCCCCTAGAGATGGAGTATGCATTCTCCGAGTCCTCTGCGCCGGCCTCCCGGAAGAGGCCCGCCACCAATTCAGGCACCGGCTCATCGGAGTCCTGTGACTCTGACGGAACCGGGGAGTCTACATTCACCACGGTGAATTCCAAGCGCAACGGTAAGCGCGCCGCGATAAAACGCACCCCCCCCCTATCTCAACGGCCTCTGCCGCTCGTACAACCTCCGCAGCCCCCGCTGCCACCTCTGCCCCCGCAGCACCCGCCGCTGCCGCGATCCCACTCTTGTCACTAGATATCCCAACTCCGACCAAACCAGCCTCTCGATATGCTCCAGTCCTTGCCAAGAAGCAAGTCCCTCCCCCTGTCTTCCTAAGAGACAAGGCCAAATTTACTCAACTATCGAAAACCTGTAACGACGCCGGCATCAAATACGACCATGCCATCAACCTCGGGGATTAAAGGATTAAAATCATCCCCAACTCGATCGAGGACTTCCGTCAACTCAACAGGCTATTCACACCCGAACGAGTTTCATATCACACGTACGCTCTTCCGGAAGAGCGTAAAGTCAGGGCCGTCATACGAGGCGTCCCCTTCGAATTCTCCAACGAGGAAATCCTTGAGGACTTTAAGTCCCAAGGTTTCCCCGTAGAAGCCGTGCACAAAATGCACAGTAGAACGGGCAAGAGGTTCAATCTAGCCCTTGTCATCCTAACCAACGTGCTGGAGGCAAAAGCCATCTTCCAGCAGGTACGCACGGTGTGTGGCCTGTCGAGGGTGAAGGTTGAGCGAGGGTGAGGGCGCATTTGCACCGCTGCCATCTATATGGCCATGCGGCGGCCAACTGCTCCGCGCCACCCAGGTGCGTTAAGTGCCTCGAACCCCACAACACCAAAAAGTGTCCTCGGCCCAAAGACGCCGAATCCCCACCCGCATGTGTCCTGTGCAAACAAACAAGTCACCAAACTATAGAGGCTGCCCTTGCGCACCTCATCCTCGCCCCAATAGACAAGCTCCACCGCTGGTTAACGACCGCTCATTCCCGGCTCTCTACCAACGGCCCCGTCAGGGCCCTTCTCAGCCCATACAGGGCTTCCCTCGGCCCCCTCAGGGTCCCCCTATGCACCCTCAGGGCATTATTCAGCCCCCTCCGGGCATTATTCGGCCCCCTCCGGGCTTCTCAAAGCCTATGCAGCCTCCAGTCTTTCCATCATCATCATTCTCTAGCCCATTTCCCATTATCTATGGTCGGCGCTGTAAATCTTCTTGTTCCATTCCTCTCTATCAGCCGTCATTTCCATACTTACTCCTTTCATTCTCATATCACTCTTCACTCAATCGATCCATCTTTTATTCGGCCTTCCTCTGCCAGTGTGTCCCTCCACATTCATATTCAACACTCGTTTTGTGACATGACTTCCATCCCTCCGCATCACATGCCCAAACCATGCCAATCTGCTTCCTCTCACCTTTTCTACCACTGGCGCTACTTTCAGGCTTCCTCTTATATACTCATTCATTATCTTATCCATCCTTGTCACACCACACATCCATCGTAACATTCTCATTTCATTCGCATGCAATCTATTTTCATCCTTCTTCTTGACGGCCCAGCATTCACTTCCATACATGACGACAGGTCGGATGATCGATTTGTAAATTTTCCCCTTCAGCCTTATTGGCATTCGGGGATCGCACGTTGTGGCTGTGACCTGTCGCCATTTCATCCACCCTGCGTTAATCCTATGCCGCACAGCTCTATCTATTTCACCGTCGCCTTGAATGAGGGAACCGAGGTACTTGAAATCTGAGCAGGTAGGCAGTATAGCGCCATCCAACGACATGGGTACAGGACTGGAAAGACCGCCGAAATCACAGCACAGATATTCGGTTTTGGATCTGCTGATCTTCAAGCCAACACTTTCCAGCCTCTGTTGCCACCCCGTCAGTCTGCTATGTACCTCGATGCCTTCTTCCCCAACAAGCACGATGTCATCGGCAAAGAGCATGCACCAGGGTGCCTCATCCTGCAGGTCCGACATCAAAGCGTCCATAATCAGTAGGAAGAGGTAAGGGCTCAATGCCGACCCTTGGTGCAGCCCTACAGCCACATCGATACTGCCCGTAGTTCCCGCAGCAGATCGTACACATGTACGGGGCGCTCTGTACATAGCACGAACTAACCTCACATACTTCCCAGGCATACCTTTCATCTTTAACGCCCACCACAAAACCTCACGGGGAACCCGATCGTACGCCTTTTGAAGGTCGACAAAAACCATGTGCAGATTTTTATGCACGCGCTTGTACTTTTCGCAAAATTGGCGTAATGCGAAAATGGCATCTGTCGTACCTCGACTGGGCATGAATCCGAACTGGTTTTGTGTTATCTCACACTCTTCTCTCATTCTTCTCTCTATTATTCTTTCCCAGACTTTCATCGTATGTGACATGAGTTTTATTCCCCGGTAACCGCTGCAGTTTTGAACGTCTCCTTTGTTTTTAAAAATGGGGACCAGTATACTACTGCACCATTTCTCAGGTATTTGTTCTTCCTGCAACAATTTACCGAAAAATAAACTCAACCACCTCCATCCATCCGCACTCAGCAACTTCCACACTTCTACTGGTATTCAATCTGGGCCGACCGCCTTCCCATTCTTCATATTCCTAACAGCCATTTTTACTTCTTCCACACTAATTTCTCTCACTAAGCCCATATTCACTGGTGGGTTTTCAAGCATACCATCCCATTCATTCTCCTCATTCATCAATTTCTCAAAATACTCCTTCCATCGCTTCTTTATACTTTCATCGTCAGTCAAAATCCTTCCAGAATCATCTTTTACACATTTTACATGTGAAACATCTCTTCCATTCCTTTCTCTCGCTCTTGCAATTCGAAAAAGTCGTTTTTGACCTTCGGGGCTTTCAAGGGACCGATATAATTTATCTTGTGCCTCTGCCCTACAAATAGCAACTTCCTTCTTCGATCTCTTATTACATTCTTTATACGCCCCTCTCTTACTTTCTTTTATTGATTCATTCTGGTCTTCTACGCTCTGCCATTCTTTAAAGGCATTTTTCTTTTCTCTCAAAACTTCTCTAATACTTTCACTCCACCACCACCCATCCTTATCTATCATACGCTTCCCTTTTGTTTCTCCTAACACCTTCCTTGCCACACTTCGGATACAATCAGCCATTTCCTTCCAGCACTCATTCACACTCATTCCTTCCATATCATAACATAAACATACATAAAAACTCACGCCTGTCACCCAGAGGGGTAGGCAGAGACTACAGACTTCCATTTGGCACGATCCTGACACACCTCTCTCGCCTCCTTCACATCCATACACCTACGCATGCATGCTCGTCGGTTAAGGGTACTCCTAATTTGGCCTGTTTTCAATAAATCGCCACTTTGGTCGATAAATTTTCGCCTAGGACGTCCCTTTCCGACTCTGCCATTCACTTCTGCAACATAAATTTTCTTTGTCACTCTTTCCTCATCCATTCTTTCCACATGACCAAACCACCGAAGTATTCCTTTCTTAATCCTGGTCACAACATCATCTTGCAAACCACACTCTTCTCTTATCACACAATTTTTCACCCTGTCATTCAGATTCAGCCCTAACATACTCCTTAACGACCGCATTTCTACTGCATTTATTCTACTCTCGTGCTTCTTCTGCCATACCCAACTTTCACTACCATACGTTAAAGTAGGGACCAACACAGCATTGTGAATTGCCATACGTGCCTTTTTTGACACATTTTGACTCTTCACAATAGAGTGCAAGGCCCCATTTACTCTGTTTCCTGCGTTCACTCGTCGTTCTATATCCTTATCATATCTCCCATCCCTGCTAAATCACCCATCCTTCCATATCACCCATCTCTATTATCTTGTTTACAACTAGCTCTCTAAATTCACTTGCATACTCCTCTTTATGCAACAAATGCCACTTTATTTTGGGTGGGGGACGATCCTTATGTCTGTTGAGGCGAACAGTTAAGCAGATGTCAGCCAGCAAAATTCGGTGCTGGGATACTAAGTCTTCACCTGGAAGCACTTTGCAGTTTTTTACACTCTTGATATGGTTCCGTCTTATCAGAAAATAGTCGATCTGTGTCGCATGGTGGCCACTTTTATAAGTAACAATATGCTGATCTCGTTTTGGGAACCACATGTTTACTACAGCCAGGTCGAAAGCACATGCTGCTTGCAGAAGAACTTCCCCGTCACGGTTCCGCACTCCGTACCCCCATCCACCGTGTACTCTTTCATACCCGTCATTCACTCTCCCTACATGTCCATTAAAATCTCCTCCCATATAAACATCCTCACTCTCAGGTTTTCCCATCATCATACAATTAAATTCCTCCCAAAACTTCTCTTTCATACTCTCTTCACAGCCTGTTTGCGGAGCATACGCACTTACAACATTCACTACTTTGTTTTCAATCATTAATTTAACAACTATCATTCTGTCATTTACTCTTTTTACATCTGTCACTCGTTCTTTCATTTCACTATCTAACACAACTCCCACTCCATTTCGCTTCCCATCACTTCCACAATAATAAAACTTGTATCCTTCTCCAATCTCTCTTGCTTTATTGCCCTTCCATTTTGTTTCCTGCAAACAGGCAACATTCAATCTTCGTCGTTAAAACATCTGCTAACTCTCTTCCTCTTCCAGTCATCGTACCTATATTCCAGCTTGCAAACCTCACTCTGATATTCTTCTCTCTCCGGGCTCGCCTCTTACGTCGCACCCGCTCCGTAAGGTGCAACAACCCTTGCCCACTTCCCACAGTAGCCGGGCGCTGCCCCTACGCGTCGCCTGCGGGGTACGCCCTAGCCCTATCATATATCTCACAACTCGTACTATTCATAGGTTTACTGCATGGGATTTGGCAAAAGTTTTACAGTCGGCCGCCTGCCTGACACCAACCCTCTTTGGGTATGCTATTGTTGGTAGAGGAAGCTACCATTTTGGGGAAAGGAAAAGAAGGTTGGGGGTAGGAGCGTAGGTGTAAGGATACTGTTATCTCGGCAGGAAAGGTATGAGAATAACAGTAGCTCGGGGAGCCGGTGTCGCGTACCAGTATTCCATAACAGGATCACCGGTAAGGTAGACCAGCATGAAAACCCCCTGACATAGCCTCCAGTCTTTCCCTGGGGCCCTAATAAGGCGGACCCACCGCGGACAACCTCCACCCCACAGCATCAACAATCGCAACCCACTGTTGAAGACCTAGAAACGATTTATTCCGCTATTAGGAACATCCAAGTTAGCGAATTCGCGGTGTTAGCACGCAAATTGCGCGCTGCGAGGTCACCTCAGGACCGTCTCCTCGCTCTTACAGAGCATCATAATCTTTTGTGCTCGTTGTAAGTTAAGTTAACTTAATTAACTTAACTTCAATGACAGAGCAGTTTGCTCTACCAAAGTCTCACGGTCGTATCAAACCTAAGGGTTTATCGCTTGTATCCTTTAATATTCGCGGTTTGCGAAATAACCTCCTAGAGCTTAAGCTCTTTCTTCGGGATCGTGAAGCCGATTTCCTCCTCCTACAGGAAACTAATCTCAAAACTAAGGACACTAAAGGCCTTTCTATTAAAAACTTCTCTCTTCTTCGTAATGACAGACCCGACCGCCGAGGCAGCGGAACGGCCATCTATTACAAGAAGACACTCCACTGCTCGCCCATCTCTACTCCGCAGCTTACCAACACGGAAGCCACGGTATGCAAGCTGGCTATGACTGGAAATCAGTCCATCGTCATAGCCTTCTGTTACATTCCTTCAGGAACCAACCTTCAAAAAAGATTTTGAGGCTATTTTATCTTTAGGCAATTCGGTCATTATGTTTGGAGATTTTAACTCCAAGCATACTGAATGGACATGCCGTACTACGTCCCCTAGTGGTAAGATACTGCAATATCACGCAGTTTCTTGATATTACTATCCATAGTCCCCTCGGTGTTACTCACTTTCCCGATAACACCGATCACGCCCCCGATGTACTAGATTTTGCGTTACTCCAAGGAGTTTCTCTCAACCTCAGAGCAATCGAGACACTAGACGATCTAGGAACGAACTAATGATATGCATCATTATCATCAATAGCCTCCAAAAGTCCTCTGCTGGCAATGTGCGTCCCACGTTTATTTAGATTTTTTATTTAGATTCTTTTAATCGCCACACTCTACAGTTGGATTGGCGATCGCAGTGCCAGACGTCCCCCACCTTTGGAGCTGCTTCTTGTCCCCAGTCAGGGGATTTTACGTAAAAATATGCCAAATCCGATATATGATAGATCTAATATTTACCAAATCATTGTATTTTGGACATTTGTATTCTTCAATATTAAAAATTCTATCAATCGTCGTCAACATTTTTAAAACTTGTTTATCTGTTGAACCGATTTTGTATTATATAGTATACTATAACTAATGTTTTTTGGAAATCAAACAAAATTTATGATTAATTTAAAATTTTATTTTCAAGTAATAACCACTTGTAAAAAACCCACACTTCGTCACAAGAACAATGTAAAATTTTGTGATTATTTTTTGCAAATATATGATTATTACACACATAACGTTTGTTTAAATTTATGACATTTACCAAATCATTGTATTTTGGACATTTGTATTCTTCAATATTAAAAATTCTATCATTCATCGTCAACATTTTTAAAAATTGTTTTTCTGTTGAATCACCTTTGTATGCGATCACTTCGTCTTTACACAAATTTCTAATATACCAATTTAATATGGGAATGATGTTCTCTTGTTTGTAGGCACATTTTAATTCTTCGGTCACATCAAAATATGGAATGCCGTGCACGTGTATTTCACAATAACGAACAGTTTTTTTGTCTTTTGGCGACAAATAATTGAAAGGATAACTTGGCCGAAACAAATAATGATCGATAAACGAGTCATTTTTATTAGATAGTTTTACGTCTAGAATAGCCATTTCTCTACATTGAAAATGTTTATGAGGATATGTAATGTAAAATCCGTCCATGTCGATGATGTATCTAATATTTTTTAGATTTTGTGTCATTTTGAACCAAAATGTTAAAAGTATTTACACGTGACTAAAATATGTTTGTTCCAACAAACTTCACATAACAATTCATTCTTCATTACTTCCCATCATCCCATTTCTTCCTTCTGCTCTTTTCTTCCTGTAATTTAAGAAAACAGAATCACATTTACTAATGATCAACTAATGACTGTCATTGTTAAAAAAGTATTTTTTAACTTTTTACTTTCTGCTATTGTCTTTGTATTTATGGCTAGGAAATGTCCGCGGCGCGGTCTCAATGCGTGTTGGCGAACTTCACATGCCTTCGAAATTTTCTCAGACATGCAGGTTTCCTCACGATGTTTTCCTTCACCGCCGAGCACGTGGTAAATCAGCACTTAAAATTGCAATTAAAAATTTAAGTGGTGTCGGCGGGGTTCGAACCTGGGTCGCGTACTGTGAAATTTACAGCTTGCGCTAACTATCTGAGCTACCACGGCTTAATCATATACACACACAATATTTAAATATAATTTGTTAACACTAAATCATACACACGTAACAAATAACAGAAAGAAAAGTAAGTGTGTCAATAGAATAAACACTTAAAATTGCAATTAACAATTTAATTGGTGTCGGCGGGGATCGAACCCGCGTTACGTACTGTAAAATTTACAGCTTGCGCTAACCATCTGAGCTACCACGGCTTAATCATATACACACACACAAAATATTTAAATATAATTTGTTAACACTAAATAATAATAATAATAATAATATTCCACAGCTATCACACAACGCCATCTAGTCCCAAGCTAAGCAGAGCCTGTGTTATGGGTACTAGACAACTGATAAACATACTTATATTTTTCTAAATACATAAATATTATAGATAAATTACACCCAGACACGTTTGAAGATACCCACATTATTATATTTAGGAAAGACAGATACTGACCAATTCCAAAATGAAGATAGTTTCTATAGCAATGGACGTTAGATTTTCAATTAAATTATATAATAAGTGGTGACTTGTGAATATTCGCTTGCGAGTGCAGTAGTTTTATATTTATCTATCAAAGTGATTATAGGCTACGCCGCTTTAAAGTATTGAGTGTTAAGATTAAAAAAATCTAAGGAATAACTTTATTTTATCTAACAATTTTAGGAATATCTAATACCACACATGGAAAGGCTTTAAACATTTATGGAATTTTTTTTTCTGCATGTATCATTCCTTCCAGTATTTAAATTTAACAAGATGAGTCGTGAGCAATGAGCTACTCATAACTCACTGTGTTTTTACGAGTAGTTAAGTTTAATAAATGAGCTGCTTTAATATATGAATGTTATTTGTACATCAATAAAGCGTACTGCTTTCAATCATGTCCCGTTATATTTCTTGCCGACTATCGTCAGATGTATAAACCTACGTGGGTGGAGCAGTTCCCTTTAGCCGTTTTGAACCACGGTGACAGTCTATTGCTAGGGAAATATTACAGCGCTAAAGTGTACCTCCTAAGCTACTACGCAGGAATTACATACCTTAATTTCTTTTACCCTTTCAACAGTATCAGAAAACCAGGCCATCGTCGCGTTTTCATACCTTTGTTATCAGTACAGCATGCATACGAACCAATCGGTTTACTTTGACTTATGTAACACGTACGGCAAAGGAGTGGAATGATTTGTTAACGTCTGCCTTTTTTTTTGGAGTCTTGAATACGTTTCACAAAGTTTAACGTTGAGGTAGCACAGTAGAAACGCGCTTTGCTATGACGCAGCGTTGCCGCGAATTCAAAGCCTGCACGAAGCAGTTTCTGTTTGTATTTTTTACATATAATTGTTCTCCGTCTGGAATTTCATCCGTGTGTAATTAATTCATCTATGTTTTACGCTTTCATGAGATAACGCCGTTTTCTTATAATATTTCATTGCAAAAAAAAACTTTAATTAATGATTGTTAAGTCTTATTCTTCTATTTCACTACCATATAATAGTCTACTATAGGAAAAAAACTCCCTCGCTGAATGATTTGCAGCAATCCACAGACCTAGCACCTCGAATGACCATTTCGGCATCCGGGATCTCGCACTTTTATTATCGCTGGTGCATCTGATACTAGTTCGAGTGGCGATTCCCATAGTTATAAAAATTATTATGTTAAATTAAATATTATGCATTTTATAAAAACACCAGACAAATTATAATGGAAAGTTTTCTTCCTTACAATTATCAATTTACAGTTTAGTTTAAATTATTCTCACCACATTCAGATTTGAATGCCATATGTCAAAAGGCATTAAATCTGGCCTTTAATCTTTCTTTAACAAGGTTGCAATAAATAATTAATAAATACCGTGTATTTTTTAAACCCAAAAAATTTTTTTACTGCTTAGTTTAAACCGTTAAATTTACGACGATTCAGCTAGGCGGAGTTCGCGATAATATATTATCTTGCACTGAGCATAATGATATCTCTCTGAGCGTGACAATTTCATAAAATGAAAATTCTAAGAGCATTTTACAAGTATCGTTTCCTTTAGTTTTATTAAATGAACTAACGTTTAAGTCTTTCATCGAGCTCAACATAAAAATCTGTTGTGGTGTTTCATAGCATAAAAGTTTTTTATACATGTAAACGAATGCTATGAGAGTAAGTATAATAAAAAATATTTTATAAAATATATTTAAAACCAGTTGAGATAAATACGCCTTATGTCTTTTGCCTCCTGAACATTGAATACGCTTTGACACCTGAGTATTAAGATGGAATACTTCATTTTAAACAAAGGGTGTGCGGATTTTTACACATACCACACATACTACGTTACGATGGTATAAAATGCGTCATGCAATCTAACGAGATTTCATATCATCGACAAAATTTTCTTATGAACAAATTGTACAATAAGATTTAATTGATGATTTATGGAAAGTGTCAGCTAAAAATAACCGGCTCTAGTTTAAATTTTGCACGTTATAATGGCGCATTTGCGTAGTCATTGCACAATTATGATATCCGAATAGATCAGCTTGACGAATACGATTATATTAATTAAAATATAATATTAATAATAATCAACATGTAAATTTAATGGTAATATTATTTTGATCAGTACAAACAGAGCTCAAGTTATTTGCGTTTCAGCTCTGAGCTGCCAAGCCTCTATTAATTATCTTAGAAATAATTTTAAGAACGAAAAGCAATTTCAGCAAGTAATCGTATAAATAATAAAAGTATCAGCAAGTACAAGGCACGTAATATTCTTATGAAATAGTATCCTGTGTTCATATCTGTACACCGCCAAAACTGTCTCGTTGGTTAAGTTTATTATTATGATATTAAAGACCCAAAAACCAGAGTTGACTTAAATTTCCTTAAAGTTTACACAGCGGTTCTGAGAACTTAAGGGACTTCTAGTACTAAAAGAAAGTATGAATTAAATTAAAACATTATGTCAAACGATGCGCATAATTTTAGCATTGAAATGAAGAGTTAATATCGAACTGGTGCAGGGTTTCATCGTCAAAGTTATTGCTGTTTGGTATTCGAAATGTTTGGTACAAATAACTATACAACAGGGGGCGAGGTAGTTTTGGTAGATAACTATTTATTCACAAGCAAGAATACGAGGGGAGGTAAATTCGTGCGTCTTAATGTAAGAAAAACTCACTGTTTTATTTGCTTTTAATACCTACATTATTTGTAAAAATATTAAATTTGAAAATTATAGCAACGTCATGCACGAGCTGAAGCAATTAAATCGTGAAGACACTTTGAAAAATAGTAAAGTTCGAGTCCCGCACCAGTAACTTGTTTAATTCAACTGCTAACAGCATGTCAAAATATCCGACAGTACACAAAGTATCTGTAACGGAATTAAAAAAACAAATTATTTTTTTGAATAAAACTAAATTTACGGATTCTATCGCGTTTATTTAACTGATTTTACTTCTTTTTAATTCCCGACGTTTCGGGTGCTTCACAGCAACCATGGTCACGGGGGGGACTGAGATGTTTGACGTCCCAATGTCTTTGTTGGCCCGGCTACCTTCAATTTTTTGAATATTAATTTTTGGTACGATTTACGCAAAACGAACTTACAGTGTCTTGAAGTCTTGCAGTGGTATGCTTGTGTTTGGGCTTTTATTGTGTTAATTATAGGATCCCAAGCAGATGGCAGCACCCAACCATCTTCTCTATTGAAATTATGATGATTTTTAATTTCAATAACCTCACGTATCATCCTTGCTAGGAATCGGTGTTCTTTTGCATTTTTTTTTTATTTTGGTTTATCAAATCTGATGTAATGGTGGGGACAATCTTGAACATGTTCACAGACTGCATACTTCCCGGAGCGTCGGTGCTTCACGTCAGCTATAAGTTCTTTCATGCGGGTTTTTATGGATCTTTTTGTTTGACCTATGTAAAAAAGACCACATTCACAATCTAACTTGTACACTCCTGCATCTTGTAGAGGGATATTACACTTGACGGATGGTAAAAATTTACTAATCTTTTTCGGCGGCTTGTAGTATGTTTTAATGGAAGCTCGCTTCAAGATGTAGTCAACCTTGTCTGTGACTCCTCTGAGATATGGTAGTACAGCAGGCACACGCTCGACTGTGGCCGGCTTCACTCGGTCACTGTGACGTAGGCGCGGGATCCGACGCTTGTTGTCTTGCAACACTTGCTTGACATGCTGAAGCTCGGCGGCCAGATGTTTTCTGTCACAGATCCCTCGTGCTCTCTGAAACAAAGATTTACCCACGGTAGCTAACTGTGAAGGATGATGGTGAGATTCACCATTTAAATATCGCTTAGTATGGGTGAAGGTGTCGTCTACGTACCGCTTGTAGAATCTTGGATTTACAGGAGCAATAAGAAGGGCTTTCTCCTCGACGTCCTACATAAACATGTCGACGACTATGGGAGATACAGGTGAGCCCATCGCCACACCATCTACTTGCTTGTAGAACTCTTACTTCCACAATAGACAGCCAGGTGTGAAGGAATGTTTGAGTAATACTGCATATTCAGCAGGTATTTTGTTACCTTCTAGCTTCCTAGTTACAATTGAGATGCAGTCTTCAATAGGTAGGCATGTGAATAGTGACTGAACATCAAAACTGACCATAGTTTCATTGTCAGCGATATGTAGGTCTTTTATGTCACTAACAAAATGGTACGAATCCTTTGTGTGTGCTCTGGTATGTCCTCTCAGTGGTGACAGTATTTTTGCCAAGTGTTGTGCCAGCTTATAAGTTGGTGAATCGATCTGGCTCGCTATGGCACGTAGTGGAGCGTTTGGTTTGTGTATCTTCGGTAACCCATACAACCTTGGTGGTTTGGTACATTATGAATTCGCTAATACCATCATGATGATTTGATTACCATCATCATGACGATGATGATTTAAGATGCATATTGTATGTAAAACAAGTTGAGCATGGTTTGGACTTGGTTTTTGGGTCGCCTGAAATGTTTGCAGCGCCTTATCTTTCTTTATTTGTTGGTCTGAGGTTAGGACTTGTACACAGTGCAGTAACAAGTTAAATATAACAAGAATCGCACTCACACAGCGCTGTAGATGTGAACTCGAGATAAACAAATTCATTTGCATTATTTCTGAACTTGACGCTATCTAGGTTTGTGTTACAATATACAATAATATTTTTAAACGACTTATAATTTTATTACTTAATTTTTTTAATGTAAATTCACAGTTTCTCAGTAACAGCCAAACTGATTTAAAGATTCTTTTTTTGTTTTAAATAGCTTATAATACATGCGTGGTTCCATATTACTTTGAAGAAACCCCGAAAGGTGGTATAGTAGCCGTTACAACCTGTTAGACTAGCCATCGGTGCAGGACAGGATTATAGTACCCAAGTGTACGCGCGAGCACAAGTGCACTCTCTATTCCCTCACTCTCATAATCCGATGGGACGGTAAACCAACAAGACCAGAGAGAGCAGGCGCAGGACCAACGGCTTTACGTGCTTTCCGAGGCACGGGGGTGAGACACCGCCAACTTCCTGGCTCCGGGCAGCTACTGATAATTTCTTGACGGAAAAACTCGATAATCTATTTTTAGCTCGACCCGGAATTCAAACCCAGGACCTTATGATTAGCAGTCGCACTACTACAACTACTAGACCAACGAGGTACCAGTCACTTAACTTCTTCTTCTAGCAAGCAGCAGTACACTTACAATATACCTTCAACTGCCTTACTCATCCTTGATTCTTTTTTACTTAATTATTATAAGCATTATTTAACTCTATACACGTCTCTTCTTATCGTCAGTTAGTTAAAAAAGTGCTTAAAAAGCCCGAATATTTCGGAATCCTAACACTAAAGTGTATAAGCAGTCCGTCTAACAAGTAGAAGCATATTATAGTAGTTTTTCTGACAATGTAACATCACACAATTTGGCACGATGGTCGGGGTTTAAATCCGTAACGTGGATTTTATTTTACTCTACATCTACATTTACATTCAGTATTGACATGGACTAAGTAAACATTATGCTAAAATGGCAATATTATGCCGTACATATAGCTCTACGAATTAACATCACATGGACAAGCGCAGTCTAGCAAAACATCTCCGACTACTTGGAGTAATGATATAATGAAATTAGTTTGAAGTCACATCACAACAACATTATTTGTAACACGTATTTCTTATTGGTGTTCTATTGAAAATAGTATAAATATTTGTAAATGTCTTATTTTATTTTACTTGCCATGAATTATGTAAGGAATAAAGAGAAAGCGTTTAAAACTAATCAAAACATTGCTTGTTTTACGTTTAGATTTTTACTAAAATAGTTTTAGAAAAATTTCTACAATAAAAAATGTGAAGAAATGTTCTCAGTCAAACAAAAGAACAACTGTGCTTTTTTGTTTTAAATTATGAAACTCCATGATGCACGAGAGTAATATCAACGAAATAAAAAATTTGGTTCATATAGAGCCTTCAATCGAAATCACCATACATATCAATATCTATCAATAGTAAAAATGAGCGCAACAACTTGTTTCTTTTTTGTCGTTTAGTTTTGACAAATATTAACATGTAATTAAAGATCATTAACGTTTAATATTATAAGGTTTTTACGCTTCAATTAGCCCGCAATTACACATCGCTTACTTCATCACTAAGTTGCAAGCAATCAACAATAATGTCAATACGAGAATAAATAAAATAATGTGCTGTGCTGTGTAACCCGTTGTACTTCTCAAACTTGTGCATACAGTACGATTCTTTTAATGTATTACTTCATCAATAAATAATCGCTTAGAAAATCAACCTATTACATTGGGAAGAAAATGAGTAGTGGTGGCGTAGCTCTGGTCCGTGTACTACGGTCGCTACGAAATAATGTGTGAACATGCATTAACACTGGCCCCTAATTAAAAAAATGAAATTTAAGTGTCTGATTTACCACGTGCTCAGCGGTGAAGGACAACAACGTGAAGTTTGCCAACACGTAATTAAATTAAAATAAAAAAAAAATTAAAACAAAATGTCGCCATTGGGGTGGCGCAGTGGACATTTTATTTTATAAAAAACGTTATACTAGGATTTTCTTCTGTATCGTGGAGGCAGTTTATAAACGTAAGTTGCACAAGGACAAACATCCAGACCCGGAAAAGTTATTTGTAGGCCATATAAATTGTAATGTTGGGAGGTTCAGGGAATAAATGATACGTCTAGTGATCTTGACTGTAGATTTATTACTAACTCTCTTATTCTATCCTACATATACACACACACAATACACGCCTATCGGCAAAAGGAAAAAAATCATTCACAAAAATATTTTTTTAATGTTATATAACTTGGTGTATAAAAAAATTGTACATTATTTTAAAATATTAAAATTCTTATACCTACTATATCATATTTATAACATAATAAAATAAAAATAAAATATCGTAAACACCGTAATTTAAAAAAAATAACTTTCTATCTCTGTATTAAATTTATTAAGCAATCATCAAATTCCTTACGTAATTGTATTGAATCTTTAAGTTTTTGTTGTGAAATAATTTTAGTTCGTCTATCATTATTGCATAACTTTTAAAATTTTCATATACAACTATTAATTCACTAGACTGAAAACAGTTTTAAAAACAAAATAGTTCAATCAATTCAATCAAAAATATTTTAAAGTGTTTAAATTTTTTTTATTCTTAAACTTAAACTATATTATTCATTTTAAATCTTAACAAATCTAAAAGAAGCTAATGCCATTGAAATAGTATCCTTACTTTTAAGCGGATAAACTTCAGCATACTTATTTAAACCACACTGTAGTGTGAGTATATAAATATTATTAAAACTATTCTTACATTAGGGCCCTACTAAATCTAAATAAACTCTATGAAAAGCGGAATATCCTATAAATCGGTTATAACCACTGGCACATATATTTTTATTAATTGTTTATGTTGCAAAACTTGTCACATCGATTTGCATAATTAGTAGGATGTTACTAATTATGTATGTAGTATCTAACTCTGGTCAAAAGAATCTTTTCTTTGCATTACATATAGATCGTTAGTTGGCAAAAATGATAGTCGTTTAATATTACACGTTTTGTCTCACGGCGGTCCTAGTGCAACATAATCATAATCATTACAGAGATCAAATACAACTTACAATCTCAGCCGCGTAAGCGGTTTGTGACACCTTTGTTTTAATTTCTAAGTATGTTCATGGGAACGTTTTTTCGATTACGTTGTATAATGGTACCTAGTTTTAACATGCATTAAAATGATATTATAAATAAAATGAATTTAACTTTCCCAGTTTCCCACCTCTAAATATAGATTGTTAAATTCAATTTTAAATTCATTTTGTAAAAGTATTATACTTTTACATGGGTACATTAACAAAAAATCATTAATTAAGTTATTTATAATTTCGACTCTCATTTTTTCATGACATGAAATTTATATATAAAAAAAACACTACTTATACTATGATTTTCAATAATGATAATTTAGACGACAGTTTTTTTTCCCTCGGCGATTCAGATGGATTGAGCAGTAATGACAGTTATCATAGCATCCCTTCTTTAAGTGAAACTCTTGATTCTCATTTCTCAGATACTCTGAAAAACTTTAATGTTGTTCATATAAATGCCCAGAGTATTCCCGCACATTATCCTGACATGTTGTCCTCATTTTATAATGAAAATATACATGCGATATTAGTTTCTGAATCTTGGTTAAAACCATGTTTGCCTTCAATATCTTACTCTCTTCCCGGATTCCACTTGATTCGCAACGACCGCCTTGGGCGCGCTGGCGGTGGCGTGGCGATTTATTTAAGATCACACATTCCTTACACAGTTTTAAATACTTCGCAGCCAGTGTCTAGCGCCGGCCCTGAACACCTATTCATCGAAATATTGTTTGGACATTCAAAGCTTCTTCTCGGTGTCTATTACAGTCCAAATGTTACAATTGATTATTTTTCAGCTTTTGAAATTCTATTAGAACAATACTCCTCGCTTTATAATCACACTATTGTCATGGGAGATTTCAATACTTGTCTTCTCAAAAATGATGCTAGAGCATCCCGTCTGAAATCTCTTGTTAATGGCATTAACTTACATATTCTCCCACTTTCAGCAACTCATGCTTTTCCTAATTGTGTACCTTCTCTCCTTGATTTAATACTTGTTTCTTCCATTGACCATGTTGCAAAACATGGTCAATGCAATGCCTCCGCTTTTTCTTACCATGATCTACTTTACCTGTCCTATAAATTAAAACCTCCTAAGGCTAAGCGAAGGATCCTTCTCCGGCGCAATTTTAGTAGAATGGACCTGGATAAGTTGCGAGAAGATACTGCTAAGGTTGACTGGTCAGTAGTTGCGAATGCTGGTTCGGTTGATGAGCAGATATCTATATTTAACAGCATACTTACACAACTGTATGACATTCACGCTCCAATTCGTCCAGTTCGAATGAAGCATCTTCCTGCCCCCTGGCTCACTGCCGATATAAAAAAACTTCAAGAAAAAAAGAACATAGCGAAATCTAAATATCGTATGAATCCTAATGATTCTAACCGAGAGAAATATAACAGGGCACGAAATCGCTGCAATATGGTGTGTAGAGATAGTCAACGACGCCATATCCATAAATCTGTTGTTGAGGAAGATAACTCAACTAAAGTTTGGAACTTTCTCAAATCTCTAGGGGTTGGAAAAGCAAAGCGTAATGTAGAATCTCTTAATTTGAATTTAAATAAGCTTAATGCTCATTTCCTCTCTAGCGCCACTATAGACAGTGCTACGAAGAAAAATACACTTGCTCAACTTTCTGCTATATCAACTCCCAATTTTTCCTCTTTTGTCTTTAGCCAAGTTACTGTCAGTGATGTTAAGAAGAATATATTAGCCATTACTTCCGACGCAGTTGGTTCTGACAGCATTAGTCGTAAGATGATTATCCCAATACTCGATCTTTTAGCTCCTATACTTACACTTATTTTAAACCGTTCCCTTGACACCAGTGTTTTTCCTTCACCCTGGAAAGACGGCCTAGTAACTCCACTCCCTAAAAAATCTAATCCGACATATGAAGATTACCGTCCTATATCCATCCTTTCCTTTCTCTCTAAAGTACTCGAGCGCCTAATATACCAACAGCTGAGCAAATTCCTGTCCAATCATAACCTTTTGAATTCATTCCAATCTGGTTTCCGTCCCGGTCATAGTACGACTACGGCTTTGGTTAGAATCACTGATGATATTCGCCTGGGCATGGATAGTCAGCAGGTTACAGTATTGACATTGCTTGACTTTAGTAATGCCTTCAATACTGTAGACTTTGATGTTTTACTCGCTGTCCTAAGTTCTCTTAACATATCTCCTGAAGTAATTGGTTGGTTTCATAGTTACTTGCAAGGGCGCCGGCAACGTGTACAAATTCAAGACATGTTTTCTGACTGGTCTGCTGTCAAAGCTGGCGTCCCACAAGGTGGCGTGTTGTCTCCTCTATTGTTCTCTATTTTCATCAATTCGATCTGTTCCCACATAACTTCTCTTTACCACCTATATGCAGACGATTTACAAATCTACTCTCAATGTAAGATTGTGGATCTCCCCAATACAATTAGATTAATTAATGAAGATCTTATTCGTATTTCTCATTGGTGTAATTCATTTGGGCTTAAAGTTAATCCACTGAAGACTCAAGCCATTATTATTGGGAGTTCGAAATTAATCTCTCGGTTAACTTTGTCGCTGCTCCCGCCAATCATATTCGATGGGACACTTATCCCATACAGTGACAAAGTTAAGAATTTAGGCATTATGTTCGATCAGACTTTGTCTTGGGGACCGCAAGTTAGTGAAATAAGTAAAAAAATGTTTGCCGCAGTTGGTTCACTTCGAAGATTACGCAATGTTCTCCCCATTCCTACTAAAGTTGCGCTGGCTCAGTCTCTTCTTTTACCGATCCTTGACTACGCGGACACTTGTTATCTTGACCTAACATACGAGCAACTTAATAAACTTGAGCGGCTTCAAAATTATTGCATAAGGTTTATATTTGGGTTACGAAAGTATGACCACATATCCGAATTCCGCCATAAGCTCAAGTGGCTCCCGATTCGTCTTCGCAGGAATACTCACATTCTTCATCTTCTTTACTGCATTCTGTTCAATCCGACCACTCCTTCTTATTTGAAAGACCGATTTATATATTTAAGTAGTTTACGATCTCAAAATAATCTCCTTCTAAGTACCCCTAGACATTCCTCTTCCTACTATTCTAATTCTTTTACGGTTACCGCTATACGACTATGGAATTCTCTCCCCTTACATATTAAAAAATCTAAATCTCTTCCTATATTTAAAAATAAATTAAAACTTTATTACCTTTCCTCTTAAGTTACTACCTGTCGTCATTCATTTTTTCTTTAATCATTTATGTTCTTCTATTTATCTTTCTTTATCATATTCTGTACACCCCTTCCGCTATCTTTAAAATAGTATCCTCTGCCCTAAGGTTGCCTGGAAGAGATCGCTGTTTTAGCGATAAGGCCGCCTGTTGTACCAATGTCCCATTAAATATATAAATAATGTAATATGTTCCTTGGTGTACAATAAAGTATATTTTACTTTACTTTTACTTTTACTTACTAGGTACACAGCTCAAGTTTGTTTTACGAAATATTTATTAACATTGAAAAAGGCAATTTTATTTGAAACAGATAACATAATTTTAGGTTTCGTTGTCTTTTATAAAGAAAAAAACGTAAAAAGAATACATTATTAAATTTATAATAATAGTGTGTACACTTTCGACTTTATTTTTTAAACAAAATGTAAACCAAATATAGTTTAAAATTTACAAATTTTACATAAAAACATTTGACAAAAATATCAACCAGATTTATTGTACATAAAATTAATGTGTTTAAATATGAAAAAAAAATATCTCGTAAATTCATATACAGATATGGTAAAACAATTACGCCTACAATACATACACACACAACACATTTTCGCGTAGTTGTGTAAATCGATCCCCATAGTTATTACATTTGTAACTTGTAAGTCGCATTTTGGGTATCATTAAGAGTCCTACTACAGAAATGCAAAATAACTACACACCTTTTGATTTGCTCGGGGATCCCCTTATTATCCTGTATTTTTGTCGATTAATAGGCCTTTTTTTCCATAATTCTTTTCTTTTATTTCTTCCTAATATTTTTGACCTTTAGCTCTCTTTCTCTCTATTCACTTATATATTTATTTATTTATTAGATACCGGGAATCGGAGTATTAATTCATTTAATTTATATTTTATTTCGTAATTTTTATCACGCGGGTACTTTATAAATATGGGCCCCCCATTTATTTGGGTATTATATTACATTTTCGTAACATTCATTTCATTTTATTGGTACATAAACCTTTTTTTCTATATCAAGGTAAAATGTACCTTGGGTTGTGCGCACAACTTTGAGGTCTATGTTTAAGTCATTTTCAAAGGACTCCAACAATTGTCACGGAGGAAACTAAGTTCACACTGTGGTCCAATGAAGGATATGACCTCCATGTACCATTATTAAGGGTAACAAATTTAAGACTTCTCTGGTCCCTAACAGTACTAATATGAGTAAACTCGTGTACATCACTTGTACTGAAGGCACTGTTCCCTAGTACCCGTTACGCCCGATTTTATCATCCGTTCACGGAAACATACCCTGCTCGAGGACTATATGTTATACCAGTGATGGACGTTCCCGTGTCTCTCCATTACCTATTTAATAAGGTCAATTATTTTCTTTTATATCTATTCTTTCCTTGCATAATTTTTGCTCCTAACGGCTGCAATACTACTAGTTTAAGCATCATCAAATATTTGGGTGATCAGTCCAATATTGACGAAACTTAAACACTCAATCATTCGTATTCCCATTTTTGAACATTTCTTTCTTTGAATAAAACTATTATTTACGGATTTTATCGCGTTTAATTACTTTTAATTTATTTTTATTATTATCCCGACGTTTCGGGTGCTTTACAGCGCCCATGGTCACTTCATGATACTATAAGCTCGTTTTGCGTAAATCGGACCAAAAATTAATATTAAAAAACTGAAGGTAGCCGGACTAACTATGACATTGGGACGTCAAACATCTCAGTCCCCCCCGTGACCATGGGCGCTGTAAAGCACCCGAAACGTCGGGATAATAATAAAAATAAATTAAAAGTAATTAAACGCGATAAAATCCGTAAATAATAGTTTTATTCAATGTGTAGTGTTCGCGTAAATTTAAGAAATCATTATTTCTTTCTTTTATTCCTCACACCTTTTAAATACATCCTTGCTAATTTTTGTACAAAATGGAATAATATTTTTCTGTCAAAGTTTAACTCAGTTAAGAAACATTACCCTTAAATCTCTCTTAGGCCGGCGACGTACATACTTTATGATAAAATAGCATTTTTCTAGTCACTTTTTCTATCCGTTTTAATTACGATGTGTACTCTACATCTAAGGATATGCTGTATTACGCACATGTATATGTTATGATTATTATTCCTTCTAAGTAGAACTCTTATACGATAACGACCTACTTAGTAATAAGTAATATTTTTTGAATTACACGTCAATTTTTTTTTTCAATATAACTTCATTTAAAATTTGAGATAAGATTGAGATAATTTGATATAAACAAATTAATGATAATTGGTTGTAATATTTGCAATTTATAATATATAATGATTGACAAATTAATGATTACACCAAGTTTATGACATTGAGCTATAACAATAATCTAACGTTGGTATTTCCTCTGAAGCTGTTACATAATTAATTAGAAAGTTACCATATCAATTAAAAAAAAATTGAATAATTATATGTATGTTGTTAAAATTTCGATAAATATTGTTATGGTTACTTGTCCATTAAAATTTACACATTACTATGGTAGAATATGTAGAACTAAATTATACTTAAACACCATTGCGCAACCATGTTGTCGCAAAACAAATATTATTATTATCATTATTAAGTAGTTATTAACCGATTAATTATTGCGGTATTATACATAATTTCGAATTTTTCTATTAATAGATGAGAGAATGAGAGAAATGATTTAAAAATTTTCTTTCCCCAGTTCTGTGTTATATAAGTAACAATATAATTTGAAAATAAACTTCGACACTATTATATAATTAAACTTAATTTCGGTGCTTTCGATGTCTTGTACCTGCTACAGAACTTGGCTAGTCGCTCGTTGACTTCTTTCTGCTGCTCTGTCACTCGAAAATGTTCTTAGCTCCCCGATGTGGTTGGGCCTGGACTTCCTCGTACTCTTCTTTTTTCTTTCATATTTATTTTTGATAGAGTTGGTACTCTTCTTTTGAGAGAAAAAGAAAGATTAAGGTGTTTTCTGTGTATTGGAATCTTCTTTCTTGGAAATTTTCTCTCTTGTTTTCTTGATTTAATAACAATGTTACTGGAGCTTCTTGTATAATTTATTTTTCAGGTCTTTTCTTCATTTCTTCTATAACATTTTTTCTTTAAATATATTATAGGCTTTGATTTCGCAAAAAAAAATTGTAGTCTCTTCTTATATTCGTAATTAAAAATTTTAGTGTCACATCCGGTATAACGTTATTTTTGTTATTATATATTTATTTGATAAACTTCTTAAATTTCTTATGCAGGTCCCGGCGGTGCGCTTGCATTGTAACAGTGCACCGCCTGGCAGGGTCGCCATGTAATGTTGGGAGATTCGGGGAATAAATAATAATACGTCTAGTGGTCATGACTGTAGGTTTATTACTGAATGAATGTTTATTAGGCTATCATATATATAGCTACATGAGAATACACTACACACACACACACTACAAATTTGACAGTCACAAGAAGTTCAACTGATAGACACCTACAGACATGGATACTTACAACTAACTCCATGCAAAGTAAGTTATATATGTGGTTTTATGCCTGGGGACTAAGATAAAATGCACCACAGCGTGTGACAACAGCAGTGGCTGTACTGTGTCAAGCAGTACAATTGATTTTAACCTAAATGGTCTAAAGAAAATAGTAGTAGTAGTAGTAGTATATACTTTATTGTACACAACACATATACAACGAATAAATACATTACAGAGGAAACTTAATATATGCGTATGAACAATAAGGCGGTCTTATCGCTAAAGAGCGATCTCTTCCAGACAATCTTTGGGCTAAGGAGAAACTGGAATTAAGAACATATAATAGTATTATAATAGTATTATATATAAGTATACAACATCAACACTTTCTGGGAATATTTCACCATTATTAGCTACCAAATGTTTAGCGGCATAGCTCAAAATTACTACCTAAAATTTGACTAAAGTACAACATAAAATAATATCAAACATATGTGTCACTACTGCCTATCAATTGTTTTTTTGTAATCTAAATGCATATAAAACCGACTGTCGAAAATGGTGACATAAAACTGTCTATAATTTATAATGAAAATAAGAAACATAACTCTCACTCTTATCTATGATAAAGCGGGTACGAATAGAATTTTGTGCAGAAAACAGACTAGAATAAAATACAAAAACGTGACTTGTCCATCACACAATGTTTTGAGCTTCCGGAAAGATTAATTAACAAGCACCCATGTGAATATAACAGTCACAACCATCATCATCAAATTTTTCGTACAAACAAATGAAAAATAAAACGAAAAAGTAGAGAATAAAGTCGCCGTTATATATTTAACTTCTTAAAATTTCTCTACACGACTCTTCCATTACCATATTTTAAATTTTAATTTCACGCGGCAACGGACGGAATTTAAATATAATCGCTAGAAGTCTGTCTGTCATTGTGAAGTTGCAGAATAATTATCGTAGTAACTTTAAATAAGTTAAAATAACTTAAAACATAATAGTTATTTATGAAAAATACTTCTCAGAATACGATCATGTGAGTGATGACGTGTTGTGGAAGCGTAAAAATGTCTCCCACCTCATTTCATCTCCTGGATGTCGTAAGAGGCAACTGTAGGAAATGCTTTAAAATCTTACAGTTTCCGGCAGATGGCGGTATATCCAGTAGTAAAATACCGCGGCTAGCGGCGGACCACAACGTCTAAAAGGTGCGACACGTCTGGTACTTCGAGCACAGTCTACCTTCCAAACGTTGCGAACAAGGCATATTCTTCAAGCAACAGGAGAGGTTTACGTCCAGCAGTAGACTTTACGGGCTAAAGAAGAAAACGAAGAACTTGTTGTAGTTTGTGCTTTGAATATTTAAAAAAGTCATAGAAAGTGGGGCCATGTAGCTCATTTCATTTTAACAACAATACTCGAATTCCAATAGTGCGCTTCTATTATTTACTACATAACGTCAATTGTATTAGTATATTTTCTTTAGAATAACAATTCATTAAAACGGCTTGTAGTCACCGAACACCCGGATAGCCGCATGCTCTTTTGTCCTCTCTCCTTTATAAAAACTGATCACTTTCCATGTTTTACTAGAAACTCTACGTTTTATTAGAGTAAAATTATAAGTTAGTAGAAAATAAGTGCGTATTTCATACTCTTAGAAAATAAATAAGAAATAATGTATAAACATAAAGCTAAGGCACTCTTGTGTACAGTTGACACATTGAAACAGAAGCAGAAACTTTTTTATTCAATATAAATAATAAATAACACTAATTGAAAGTCACTTTTCCAAAAAAAATCCTGCCTTGGGAAGAACCAGCAAAAAACCCAACGAGACTTCTTTTTTTTTTAAATAACAGCTTTTAATCATGTATGTTACAATCAACAACACAGAACAAATTCGTTGTGTGATGTTGCCGTGCCAGTGAGTCTACGGGTTGGTCGAAGTATCGAAAATATCGCTGCCGTTGAAACGTCCTTAGCAAATGATCCATATCTGTCAATTCCACGGCGTATTCAAGAGTTGGGCATCGCCAATACCACTTTATGGCGAATTTTGCGTAAGGATCTTACTTTACACCCATACAAGATCAGGACCACTCAAAAATTGAAGCTGATGGACCATTCGAAGCGACGTACGTTCTCCGATTGGGCTCTGGAAAAGATGCGCCTAGATGATCAATTTTATCGCAAAATCATCTTCAGTAACGAAGCTCGTTTCTGGCTCAATGGGTTGGTCAATAAATAAAATATGCGGTATTGGGCTGGTAAAAATCCACATGTGCTTAATGAAAAACCACTTTATCCACAAAAGATAACTATTTGGTGCGGTTTGCATGCCGGTGGCGTCATAGGGCCATATTTTTTCGTCGACGATAGTGGTTGCCACGTTACTGTGAATGGTGATCGTTATCGCGCCATAATTATCGATTATTTTTGGCCCGAATTAGAACATATGGACTTGGACAGCATGTGGTTTCAACAGGACGGCGCCACAAGCCACACAGCACACGTTACAATCGATTTATTAAAGAACAAGTTTGATAAGCGCGTTATCTCAACAGATGGACCAGTCGATTGGCCGCCTCGTTCGTGTGATTCAACGCCACTAGATTTTTTTCTTTGGGGGCTACGTCAAGTCATTGGTCTATGCAAATAAGTCGACGACGTTGAAAGAGCTCAAAGCCAACATTAAACGCGAAATAGCAGGCGTTTCGGCCAAAATGTGTGGCTGAGTCATGGAGAATTGGGTCCAACGTTTCAACCGCTACAAACGTGCCCGCGGTGACCATATGAGCGAAGTCGAGTTCCATTCATAAATGTTTTGAATGTACTTCAACCCGATAATAAAATTTTTGAAATATCTCAAATGGTTCCCTTTTTATTTCGAAAAAAAATTGTCAAGTCCTTATTGGAAAATCCTTTATATGTTGGTACATTGCTAACCGTGACGCCTAATCAAGAATGTTTCATTGCTTAATATTTTTCTAATTATTTATAAGCATTTACTAAACCAACGGCTATATAAATTCTTTTTATGATAGATCTATAACGACGGCACCATTAATAACGTAAATTGCAATTTTAAGTGCTGATTCACCAAGTGCTCGTTGGTGAAGAATAGTATCATGATGAAACCTGCATATCTGACGAATAATAATATCTAAGAAAATGTAAAGTCCTTTAACAGGCACTGTATCTAAAATTGAAACTCAAGTTAAAAATTATATGTAGGTATGCCCACTGATCGCTAAGCTTGATTGCCATAGTGAGAGTATTTATTTTCTCAGAGGAACAAAATTCAGAGAGCAACGTAAATTAAATTAATCTTGTCTGATTTAATTTCTTATTACCTTAAGCATTTGTATTTTGCGTTGAACATAAAGAGATACTTTAGAATTATTAATGTGGCTAACTTACAAATAGTGGAACTTAATATAGGGAGGGCTCTCTAGTTATGGCGTAAGAGAATCTATCACCACATTTCGTCCCGCGGATTTCGTAATAGGTGACTAAAGAAAATTCCAGAAAAATTGCATAGATAGCTTTCTAACCATTTCAACTTCGCCAGGCCTAAAATCACGGACTGGCGAGAACGGCAGCATCAAAGGTGCTTTCGTCTGGCCCTACGGACGTAACTACACCTGCCAAGCGTCACGTCATATCTTCGCTGTAATGGAAGAACCCCATGTCCAGCTATAGGTTTTATAGGGCGATGATGATGATAATACAGACGGGCTGAAATTATAATTACGAAAAAATTTTATCTTGGGAGACTAAGCGGTCGCCGTATCTCGGTTATCGTTAGTGATCACTGCCAATTTTAGTCAATAAAGCAAGGTCGGATTGGAAGTATCATTTTGGTTTTAAGGTAACCTTGTGCTGCGATCCATTAAATTTTACTTTAGATAATGATTACAGTATACTATCTACTCCTTGGTAATAAATGTTTTATGTTAGATACAAGCTTTTTTTACTCTTGTGAATACAAGTGACATTTGTGAAGACGAATTGACGACGATTGATGTCATTTTCTCAAAGAGACGCAGCGCTGCTATGCCAATATATCAAAAATGTGAAATATTGAGCCGTTGGTATTTGTACTGGAACTACGAGATACGCCTACGACATGGTGAGTGCTACGGCTTAAAGGGTTTTATTCTATTGTTGACATGTTTAACTACAGATCCCAGATACATCGTTAAAAATATTGCTTTTATGTTTAAGTTAAACTCAGCGAGCTACAAGATTAAAATATAAAACTATGAATGAGTTAGTATTGGTATTAAATGCTCTTTTGGCAAGTCAATAGTTTATTATAAGATCGTAGTTAGACAAGACTATCCGTAATTGAACTCGAAGACTGATCAGGGTGCATCGGACGATAAAGTTTAGGCGCGTTCGTCTGGGTATGGAAAGACTTACTCCCAAGATCTCACGATATCTTCTTTCACAGTCTAACATGCTGCAAATCAATTCTGGATATTACGTTCAATAAATTCAGTGGTGCTTATGCGGACTGATCTTGTGTTTCTTGTGGTCTATTAGTTTAACGGTTTAAGGCGAGATGAGTGATGAGCGATGTTATAAATCAGACTTAATAGCCTAAGTAGTTTCCACAGGCTCTGCAAATCTAAGACTGAATTTTCAACAAAATATCCCGACTTTCACCATATTTTGATGTCATTCGCTCAGTATTTCATTTCTATATAGACACGCACGTTTGTTAATTGGCGCAGCGTTGCAAAATTGCCTGACATATGCCTAATGTTACTTTTGAAATTGACCATAAGCCACATACTAAATGACACATGCACCACATTGAGCATAAACATAATAAACTAATTATTGGGTTTATGTGAAACACTAAAATTTTATAGTCCATGTAAAGTTCGTCTGGCGGTATGTTATTTTTGTTTTATTTCTAAAGATTCTAATATTTTTATGAAACATGTATAATAAAGAGAGCGATTGAGTGTGATTCTATTTAATTCTAATAATAAGAATGTAACATGTAATTAATTTTTAATGCATCGGCGTTAATATCTGTTGAATATTTCCTGTCTAAACATGCCAACTGACTCGTGACTGTAAACATGCAATTCTCAAACACGGTTGGCTGCCACGAAATACACGCGCGTGACCCGGGTTCGATTCCCGCCGGCACCAATGAAATTGTTAATTACAATTTTAAATGATTTACCACGTGCTCTGCGGTGAAGGAAAACATCGTGAAAAATAACAAAAAAAAATATTTCGAAGACATGTGAAGTTCGCCAACACGCTTTGGGGCAGCGCGGCGGACACTTTCTTTCCCTAAAACCCTCTCAGAAATGAGTAGAGGCCTGTGCCCAGCAGTGGAACGTATATAGGCTGTAACTTTAACTAGCGATGCTACTAGCATTACTATAATATTTACTTTAACCACTCCTGTTAAATGCTTATGTTAGGAGTGGTTCACGACAGTAGTCGAACTGCGGGTTCGAATCCGCGACGTTTGTTTTTTGTTTCCATGCAAGTATATCTGCAGGCAGTAGTTAATAGTCGATTAAATATCCTTTAAAAATATAACAAATCCGTATAATGCTTCTATCACATACGTGTTTGTACTCGAGACAGTCTACGAATCTTCGAGTAAGAAAAATGAGATTAAGTGAGAATTATGAGGAATGAATTACGGCCGTCATGTTTCTTATTTCGCGCTCATCCAGCGGAGCAATAATTCATTGTTGTTGACTGCTATGTTGACAATGTATGAGATATTATTTAAGTGCGATTTTATGATTACGTTAGCAGAAAGATAATAAACACATGTTTCGGTGCCAATTACATAAGCTCAGTTAGTTGAGTCCACCTGATATTATCACATAGATTTCAAAAAAGAAAGGGTTTTTAACTTAAGACCCTCACCCTTAAGGGTGATAAGATATACGCCACCACCATACGACTATCAGCATCGTTGTTTTATAATTACAAATAAAAAACTAAATTCTGTGGGACCGCACTTTCGTACTGTGTGGAATCATTTTTATTTCTAAAACAAAAAGAGTGAAAAAGTTAAAGTTACAGCCTATATACGTCCCACAGCTAAGTACTGGCCTCGCCTGGTTTCTGAGAGAGTTTAACCGCAAGGAAGTGTGAGCCGCACTGTCCGAATTCATGCTGGCGAATATCACATATCTTCGAATTACTTTACTTATTTGTCAGATACTATATTTCTAATTTGTCTATATGTGGTAAAGCCATGCTGCAGTTAATATTAGTGGTATAATTGTAGCACGAATAGGTCGGCTCGACCGGGGAAGGATCACACTTTCAGGAAACCTGCATGAAATAGTAGCTTTAATGCTGCTGTGTTTCATATGGTGAGTGTAGAGAACCGGATACCCTTTTTACTGGAAATGAAGCATTCCATCTTAATCCTCACGGATGACAACGCATCTGCATTTTGATTCGTAATCGAGGATAGATGTAGATGTCTATGGGCTTCAGCAACCACCTACCATCAGTTGGAGTGTGTGCTCGTTTGTCACCCTATCCTATATAAAAAAGTGCAGGTTTCCTCACGATGTTTTCAATCAGCAATTAAAATTATAATCAACAATTTCGTTGGTGCCGCCAAGAATCGGGTACGATGTGAAATTCTCAAATATAAATTAGAGCTAAAATCAGACATTTACAAATGAAAGGACTGAAAACTTATGTGTCTTTTAACACGTACAATAAAATTCTTGTAGAATCATTTAACACGGAGAATAAAATTATAATGTTCCAAATAAATCAATATTCGCAAATAAATGTGACATTTACCGAATCACTATGATAAAATATACAGCGCTCACGAGACCAAGTTTTGAGCATTTATGTTGAACTTCTTGGTAAAATTTTCTTCTTCTTTTTCTTTACCGACCCGTCAAAGTCAACTAATGAAATAAATTTTTCCTGTTGTAGGGGGATTTAATTTAATCGTTACACTTGGCAGGAGGTTTACTGATTACAGTAACGGAAGTGAGAACCTTTATCTCTGCTGTCTGTCGAAATTGTGGGTATTTTACCACTAAGGAAAACGATATAGTTTACCATGACTTACGGGGAGACATAAAATTCCCCCGCCATTTCCCAAAGTCACCTCATACGTCACCCACGGGACGTAAAGGGCTATGGATTTTTTCACGGCATCACCACACTACAAAAGGTTGTTAGACGGCAATAGATATCCACCAGATAAACACTCTTATCACTGGCGTGGTTTAACTGCCCCCATCCATTTAGTACCAATATTAATAACGAAACTTTTAAATTTCTTTCACTCACTATTTTAAGACTGCGCATTTTTTGAAAACATATGAAAGCTTGAAGTTGTAGTCTGGTAACGCCAAGCTACAGGTGGATACTGACTAGTCGAGTTTCAGGACACTCGGCACTGTACTACGCTCACTTATCCCATCTCAGTAGGCATCATCCTCGTACCTATTTCTGCCACGACAAAGCAGTGTAAATAAATAACTAATAATAATCGACAATTAAGTTCTGTATTAAAAAGTATAAATGTTCAATTTTTTATTGAAAAATCCTAGTGTGGTGGTTACGTGGTAGAGCCACGCTGCAGCTATATTACTGGTATAGTTGCAGCACGAACGGGTCGGCTCAACCCGCAAAGGACCACGCTCTCACAGAATACCAGCGTAAAAAAGCAACTTAACGCTGTTGTGTTTCGTACAGTGAGTGTAGACAACCGGACAACCTATTTACTGGAAACGAGCCATTCCATCTTAGTCCACACATTTGATCATTTTGATTCTTAATCGAGATTAAATGTAAATGCCTATGGGCTACAGCAACCATTTACCATCAGGAGGACTGTGCTCGTTTGTCACCCTTATCCTATAAAAAAGCATAATACTATGGTTTTTTCCTGTATTGTGGCTAGGCAGTTTTCATACATAAATATCACAAGACCAAACGTCAAAAGCCAGATTTTCAGGTCATAAAATACTAGTTATTCCCCTAGTTTGCTTCTGCGCAACTCAAGGCCGCAACTCATTGCTAAGCCGCCAAAGTAGTGCAATTACTGACTGTATTTAATTATTAGTGACAACAGTTATATTCACTTCCTGTCGGATGCAAGGTGTGCTGGCTTTCTAACTTTAGTTCTATAAACAATATATTATTTAAAAATAATAATAATATTAATTATTAATATTGACCTTTTTCTCGATAAATTTAATATTACCTACATCGCAACTCGGTTTGGATAGTGCTGTGCATATGACAAAATATCACATATATTCCTGAAGTTAAACGTGACTACGTCGGCCATTACAAATTTATCGTCCGTGTTAATGATGTCGTACCTCATGCCACCCCACATGTCCCTTGATCTTTTTTATTTTACAATGTTTGCAAATTTGATTTTTGTGCGAAGACAATTTTAGTGTAACAATTTTTCAGTAATATATTTGTTTCTAAAAAGTTTGTTTAATTTTCTAATTTATATTATAAAAGCTTGTTATTAATCGAAAAGTAATTAAAATAAAATATGATAATAATGATATGCTTGTTGGGCTATATCGGTTCCACTACCTTTACTGCAGGTATCTTCGTTACAATTTATATCACGCAGATAAACTCCGAGCTCTCTTAGCTCGTAAAGAGACTTTAAGCTTACTCATATAAAAATTAGCCTATAAACGCAGCAGTGGGACTGCTGGGCACAGGCAAGCACGCACGTGGCAAGCGTTACTTTATATTCCACCCTGCAGTAGGAGAGCCCCCTGTCCATCATGTAATGTAATGTAATGTTACAGCCCATATACGTCCCACTGCTGGGCACAGGCATCCCCTCATTTCTGAGATGGTTTTAGGGCAAGGATGTGTCCGCCACACTGCCCCAATGCGTGTTGGCGAACTTCACACGTCTTCGAAATATTTTTTTTTCTTATTTCTCAGACATGTAGGTTTCCTCACGATGTTTTCCTTCACCGCCAAGCACGTGGTAAATCAGCACTTAAAATTTCAATTAAAATTTCATTGGTGCCAGCGGGGATTGAAATCGGGTTACTCGCGTACTACTTTCATAAAGTTTAATAATAATATCTTTATATATATATATATATATATATATATATATATATATATATATATATATATATATATATATATATATATACATATATATATATATATATATATACATATATATATATATATATATATATATATATATATATATATATATATATATAAAGTACGTGTCACATTATTTGTCCGCGATGGACTCCTAAACTGCTTAACCGATTTTGATCAAATTTGCACAACGTGTGCAGTTTGGTCCAACTTGAGAGATAGGATAGCTTACATTTCAATTCATATTCGCAATATTATTTTATTCCAAATTATATTTGTATATAATTTGACAGTCACAATACATACGCTTTCAAGCGCATTGACGCATGCGCAGTACGTACCCGTACAGCGCATGCGTCAATGCTACGTTTGAAACGGTTCCTTTAAAAAACAAAAAAAGTCTCAATAAAGCAATTTACATTTTTGCAATACGTTAGCGATGACATGTTTTGTCAAAATTACAGGAATAATATTTTGATTACTTATTTGTGACATATGTCTTTTTATTCTTTACAATTATTTAAAAAATTAAAATAAAAACAAAACATATAAAAACTTCACGGACATTCTCCTTCTCTCTAACCTCCATGGTTGCTACTTAAGTGAGATACGCGAAAATATGCCGTTTTGTGAATTATCTTCTTAATATATATATATAAATTACGTGTCACGTTGTTTGTCCGCGATAGGCTCCTTAACTTCTTAACCAATTTTAATAAAATTTGCACACCGTGTGCAGTTTGGTCCAACTTGAGAAACATGAGTAACCCACAATTTATTTTTTGCGAATTTAAGGATTCTTAATAGGACATGACAGGGTCGTAGAAAATGGCAGAACAACGTCTGCCTGGCAGGCTAGTAGAAATATATTTTAAAGCCTACCGGTTTTATAATGAGTTATTATAATATGATCAAATGTTATGTTACTTTGTATAAATTGATGATAAATGAATCATGATATTGACTTTTATTATTCAACAATGTTAATTTTGAATTTAATATATTGCCGTTGCTGCGGCAAGGTAATATCTTTAAAAAATTAAAAAAATGCACCAGTTTCTTACAACTTGACATAACATTCTCAAATAGCCAAACTCTTGTTTGTAACTGAGCACGGTGCACTAAGTGCATTTTTTGTCATTTGAACAAATTGTTGTTGAATTCTCGTTGTTTTGGATTGTGCTTTGCCCTATGATTATATATTATTTCTCCAACCAGTCATTATTAGTAATTTAACTAAGTTGTCAAGGTACCAGTGATAGTTAAAATATGCGCCCAGGTTCTAATCGAGCCAGTGCTCTTTAATTCTCGTTGATTTGGTACACAATCGTAACGGAGTAATTATGTCACATTATTCGTCCATTACAGTCTATCAGAAATGCACTGCTGCACATAAATAACTTCAAAGAGAGGATACTTGCCATAGTTGCCACGTATGGCGGGCTGGTTAGTACCCACTTGTGTTTGATATCCCCATGTCATCTAGTAGGACACGGGATGATATGGACATCCCTTATATTACAATAATGTAAGCAAATAGAGATTGAAATAATACCAGTTTTTACAGAATTTATCGCGTATATTTAACTTTTTAAATACCCGACGTTTCGAACGCTTTACAGCACTCATGGTCACGGGCGGGACTGAGATGTTCAACGTCCATATGTCATAGTTAACCGCGGATACCATAGATTAAAATTTAACTTTTGTTCCGATCTATGCAGTATGAACTTATGGTATCTTGAAGTCCGAGTTACATTTTAATCTATGGTCATTCAAATAGAGAATTTAATAAACGCAAATGAAGCAGGAAATTATTCCGAATAATTAACTTCACCATCCTCGACTTACTTGTAAGTAAACTATAGCATTAGTCACACGGCTCTGTGCTGCACGCTCTCGTTTGTTATCTGTTCCTTACCTAATGGAGGTGAGCTCTTCCTAAGTATTAAGTAGAGCGTTCAGGACACCGAGTATAAATACTTTTACATTAATAAAGAAAAGTGATGTTTAGAGCTTTTTATAACGTGTCATTATTTTTGTATAAAAATCTTAGTATATTAAGAATTATAATTACCAGATAGTGGTTTTATTAAATCCTGTATTTTAAGTAAACAATTATTTTTAAAACAATTGTACAACGAGTGCTTGGTTATATAAATTGCAGTAACGATTTGGATAATTGTTTTATTTGGGTATATATTACGTATAATCTTTAAGAAAATATTTTTTTTGTAACGCCGAGAAAAACAATGATTGATTGCAGCATTTTGTCATTATGATAAGTAATTATATCCTATTTGAGCCTACCAAAAGTCCACTGTTTGAATAGGTATCCACGGTTTGAATTAGGGCCAGCTGCCAGCCACGGAGGCAGGCAGCTGGCCCTCTGACATCTGCGGCGTTGCACCACCAAATCTTCTCTGGTCCGTATGATTTGATCCCACTTCTGACACCAATTTTTACGAGCTTAGGGTTCGTGACATTAAAAACTGCCGATTGAGTTACCAAAATTAACACTTTAATTACCGACACCAATTAAAACTTAAAATACACTAATAATTAATCACACAACACTTTAGTTCACTTTATTTCGCATTTAATTAAATATTAAATTAAATATTTATCTGAGACGGTTCCTGGGGTAGCCGCACTATTTGGGATTATTTATACTTCCTTCCTTTATTTGTTTCAAGTTTTTCAATTTTTGTTATTCCAATTGTAAGAGTTTTGTTTGAGTTTTTAGCTGCTGTTAACGGCATTGTGTTTCAGTGGAATTAAATGAATTTGTTTGACTTGCATGAGGTGGCTGTTAAATTTATTATTTGAAAAGTCCCTCCTAATAATAATGAATAATAATATACCCGCCGCAGTTCAATATTTTAGGGGTGGTACTTCAACCCCTAAAAGATTGATCAGGATTATAAACAACTTTTACTATGAGACCAATCCTGAAATATTGTAAAAACTATTTTCAATAAAATGACTTCCAACGCCACTACAAAGTATTAAATATTTTTTGTGTGTTCTCATATGTTGAAGTCGAGTGAGTATAAACAACCAACAAAACGGACGAGAAATGCAACTTCAAAATACGTAAAAAAAATACGTGCCGAATTGAGAACCTCCTCCTTTTTTGAAGTCGGTTAAATACACAGTGTGCACTCAGTTTAACAAATACTTTTTTTGTTACTTTATCTTCCATACATACGTTATTCTACGAAAGTAACCAAAACCGAATTCACGAATTGATAGGTCGCTGTCTGAAAAATATTTTTTTGATAAGCTTATACTTAATCGACACTGTTATAATCTTCATTCTATTATAATACTACTAAATCAATTATACACCATTGTTTTCATATAAATATATACAATACCCGGTAACAAAATCCTAATAATGGTTTCCAACCTGAAGGCCGACCTCATCTCCCTCTCAATTTGTTCGAAGTGTACTGATGTTTTACAAAACGCTGACGTCTAATGTCATTCTACAATGATGCCAAAACTAAAATGCATATTTATTTTGATAGATTTATAAAATAACATTGGTAAAAATTGGTAACGAAAAATAGGTTTCATTAGGGAGCTTTTTGCCGGACAATATTATTTAATTTAAATTTTATAAAACGATAATGAATTGGACCAATCGCGCTAAGTCAAATTAATTTCAATCGGTTATCATATCGTTTGGAATCTATAACGCTCTTCATGTTCAAAAAAATGATTGGAAAAGTTGCACTCGAAGTGTCTAGAACAAGAATGGGTCAGCCGCTTTTCCATACATTGGAATTTCTTTTTTTTTTTGATTTGCATTTTATTTATTTTATTTTTAGTTTTCACGTATTTTGAATATTTGTACGATAAATTCGTGAAGTATCATTTAATGATGTATTTTTTAGCACTTGGATACATTTAAACACGGAATAATGTTAACTTAAAAATATCGCACATGTAAAAAAGCTTCGCGCAAAAATTTTAGGAAATACTCATCTGTTTCTTTCATTCCATCTCTCACACTCTTTACGTAACTCCCTTTTGAACGTCTTGGGCTTTTTCCTCTCTCGTGACAGCTTGTGTTCCTGCTCGTGTAGCGTACGTGTGCTGCTTGCACTTCGACTTCGACGAGAAATTCTACGATGATCACGTGCAACACTGCGGCGTTGATCGCGCTCTGAACTGCGTTCTCGAGCTCGCTGAAATTGTAGCCGACGCTCACTACAATCACTGTGGCTGCGGCTTCGACTGCGCCTTTCGATTCCTCGCAGATGTCGATCACGGCCTTGGACCGCTGCCGGTCACTAGTACGACATGAAGTACGATCGCGTTGAGAATTCGCCAGTTTCCTGGAACTCGGAAACGATTTTCATGTATATAATTACAAAAAGGAACAAATCTTAATTTTAATTTATTCAATGACGGAAGGTATTTTAAAATTTATTTTATTGTTGCTAATCACAATTTTTATGTAATATATTTTCGACATATAATGTAATAGGGTCATCGCTTATGTATATAATAATAAAAAAGAACTAATCTCGATTTTCATTCATTCAATAACAGAAGGTATATACATATACATGGCTCACTAACTAAAGTAGTGCTAGTTCTAGTACTCTGTTGTCATCAAATCACTTCCACCGGCTTTATTTTGCACTTATATGATTAAAAAAGGACGCATTTAGCAAGAGTAGATTTCAATTGATACTTCTAACGAAATTATAAGATTATTCATTAAATGGAATTAATTAGAAATAATTTCACTCGGACATCAGTGGATCGGTATGGATGTGAACAAGACATCTGTCGAAAAACTAAACTTATCATCCTTTTTTCTCTTTAAAAGAAAAACGTATTTCGGTTATTAATAAAAGTAAATTGATTTTCACTTTCGAGACACATCTTACACGATAACATTAAGTTTCCTTAAGCGACTGAGTAACTGCATGTACAAAAAATAATGTACGTACTGTGAAATTTCGAGTCAAATTTTGGTATATTATTCTTCTTCTGAAGTACAATAATTCCCTCGCTTTATCTTCATTAAAAAAAATTAATTCATAAGTAAAAAAAAATTATAGTATGTACAGTCCTACTCTCCGTTGTATTGTGCCAAGATTTTTTTTAATTTTAATGTTATTGTACATTCTACATAATGGTGAAATAAGCAACGCCATGATAATTATGTACAAAGTTTTCAAATAAATTTAAGTTTAAGTTTATAAAGTTACGACCAAAAATGTCCCAATGCTGAGCTTTATACATATACTATCAAGCTACGCATTGGCATGTAATGATAATTAGATCTTCTGTGCGTAAGGATTATGGTAATGTTAGGCGAATAAATCAGACATAATGAAATTAATTTCCGATCTCATTTGCAACTCGTACATCTGGAGGCTTATTAAAATTATTTATGAGCTCAAAGAATGGCCACGTAGATTAACGATCAACACCATAAATTTAGTCATTCGAAATATAATTTTATTCAGTTACTAACTACCAAATTACAAAAAAATACAAAAAAAAACACGTTAATTTTAGTAAATGTTATTGTAAAGATATCGTTTAATTACATATTAACATGCATCCATAATTTAAGGCAACTATAAAAGCCATGACAACTCAGTCAGGGGCACACCTGGCATTGCTTCCTTTTCTGTTAGTGAAGCTTCATAGAAATCGGTTGAGCCATTACCAAGATTAGCCCGGACAGACATAAAGAATGAAAAAATAAAATAAAAATGGTTATTCACTTTTGTTTATAGCCTGTAAATAAGACCTTGTATATGATCGAAGACAGTTATTTAATATTTCAAGCAAAAACTTCAGTTATGAGATTCGCCAAGATAACTTGGAACATATACGATATGTATTTATTTTCGCTAACGCACCGGAAATGTGTTGGCTCTAAATAACTATGTACGCTTAGTTCGTATATGTTGGCAAGGCAAATTTAGTCTTAGAAATTAATATGAATATATTGAAATGTTTTTACAATTTTAAATAATATTATCTGAAGTGAGTAAAGGAACTTTTAATTAAATTAATTTAATGAAAAAACCTAATTTTCCTTAACTTTAAATGAGAGTTGTAGTGGCACGGCGGTGGGTCTATTCAATAAAACTCCTTAGTAGTGTTGAAGTCTAAGTTCGAATCCATTCGTTTTCAATGAAATTGAAGTGTAGGACCGTTCCCTGCAGTACGAAATTTGCGTACATTATTACCACCACTGGTGCATTTATGTTCACACAGATTTGTACCACATGATGAAAATTTTAAACAAAAACTTTCAAGTAGTAAAGTTAAAATTATAACATATGGAAGTAACGATGGGAGCATCCATTGTCTATGACATCAAAGGAGTTGAAGATGATATTCTGCGATCGTTAACGCCATAAAAAATATAAATAATGTAATCACCGCTAAGTCACGAAACTGTTGCGTGACTTAATGTTAACCCCTCGTCTGTCAAAACGCCATATTCTGGCGTCTCAAATAATATGCGCATCTGTCAAAATCCATAATATGGCGTCGAGTGATAACAAACTATTTGTAACATGTATATGATATATATAACATACATATATATAACTAATTAAAATGTTCTGGAAACTCGTAAGAAATACCAGGGGACTTTCAAAACAGCCTAGATTGAATGCGATACGAGACGAGAATGGCTGTATCCTGAATGATGAAGTGTTGAGTCTAAAGAGATGGAAGGAATATTTTGAAAGCGAATTTATGAGTGAGGAGAAGTGTGAACTAAATGAAATAGAAATTCCGAAAGAAGATGAAAGAGATAGGGAGATAAGTATGGATGAAATAATGAAAGCAATGAAAAGCATGAAAGTAGGTAAGGCAGCCGGATATGATAGAGTTTCACTCGAAATGCTAAGGGCTGGAGAGGACGTGGTGGCAGGCCTGCTGTATACCTTGTTTAATTTATGTTGGGAACTAAAGCGGGTACCGGGAGACTGGTGCAAAGCCGTGATAGTCCCAATATATAAGGGAAAAGGGTCACAGCAGGACTGTAAAAACTACCGTGGTATCAGCCTTCTTAGCATTGTGGGAAAACTGTATGCTAAGGTACTAATTGAAAGAGTTATGAAAGAAACTGATGAAAAAATTTGGGATGTGCAAGCGGGATTTAGAAAGGGAATGGGGTGTACAGATCAAGTCTTTTCCATGCGCATGATCGCGGAGAAGTTTTTGGCGAAAAACCAAAGAGTTTTTTGTGCATTCATGGACTTGGAAAAGGCTTATGACAGAGTGGACAGGGATGTGTTATGGCAAACGCTGAACGCATTTAGGTTGAGCGCTGGTTTGATACAGGCATTAAAGTCTCTGTATAGGGACTCGAGTGCTTGTGTTAGAATCAACGGGGTCTACTCGGACTGGTTTGGCATCCATAAAGGTGTCAGACAGGGCTGTGTAGCTTCCCCGTGGCTGTTCAACCTATTTATGGACAGCTGTTTGGAAAATTTGAAAGTTGAAGAATGCGGGGTAAGAATGGGTGAGTTAACCATCAAATGCCTTTTGTACGCCGATGATCAAGTCATACTTGCGTCGTCGGCGGCCGAGTTGCAAATGATGGTTACATTAATGAACAGGTCATTAAAAGAAAGGGGAATGAAAGTGAACGCAAGTAAGACGAAAGTGATGGTTTTTGAAAGAGATGAAAGCAAAACGGTATGTGAAATAAGAATAGAAGGAGAGTTAATTGAGCAAGTGGATGAGTTCGTATATTTGGGATGTGTATTCAGCAGGGATGGGAGATATGATAAGGACATTGAACGACGAGTGAATGCAGGAAATAAAGTAAATGGGGCTCTACACTCTATTGTGAAAAGTCATAATGTGTCAAAAAAGGCACGTATGGCAATTCACAGTGCTGTATTAGTCCCTACTTTAACGTATGGTAGTGAAAGTTGGGTGTGGCAGAAGAAGCATGAGAGTAGAATAAATGCGGTAGCAATGCGATCGCTAAGGAGTATGTAAGGGCTGAATCTGAGTGACAGGGTGAGAAACTGTGTGATAAAAGAAGAGTGTGGTTTGCAAGATGATGCGGTGACCAGGATTAAGAAAGGAATGCTTCGGTGGTTTGGTCATGTAGAAAGAATGAATGCGGAAAGACTGACAAAGCAAATATATGTTGCAGAAGTGAATGGAAGAGTCGGAAAGGGACGTCCTAGGCGGAAGTTTGTCGACCAAATTGGCGATATACTAAAAATGGGCAAAATTAGGAGTACCCTTAACCGACGAGCATGTATGCGTAGGTATATGAATGTGGAAGAGGCAAGAAAGGTATGTCAGGATCGTGTTAAATGGAAGTCTGTAGTCTCTGCCTACCCCTCTGGGTGACAGGCGTGAGTGTTTATATATATATATATATAACATATCCACCCCACCTCGTAACCCTAAGCACTACAAAGCACAAGGATCGTCGAGAATCAAAAAGTTAAATTCACGACGATAAAATCCGTAAAAATTAGTTTCATTTAATGTGTAGTGTTATATATCTTAGTTATTATACTCTCAACAGGGTATTGTAATACGTATATTTACGTTTACGTACATTTTACTTGACTCTTGGGCGTGTTGCCAAAAATGTCTAAGTCTGAAAAAGCTCTTACTAAATAACTTTTATTAAACTGTAAGTTTTATTAAGCGAAGGTAGCTTGATTGCAGGGTGCTAACAGCGAAATCAAAAGGTCGTGGGTTCGAATCCGCTATTCGACTTTTGTCGTAAACCATTACTAACACAAGCATTTCAGGCCTATCAGGCGTGTTTAAAGGGAATATGAGTAACTAAAGGGAAATGAAGTGAAGTGAAGAAAGGGAATATGAATAAGTAAAGTTGACCCGCACAACGTCATTTACGTCACATAAGATAGAGAAGAAGGTAACGAAGCAGGAAAAGCATGTTCTACAGTGAGTCCTGTACGAAATCTGCGCGTAAAATTGTAATATCAATTTCAGTGACACCAACAGGCAGTAAATTTGATTTGCCCTCGTATTATGATGGAAGTAAAACTTTTAAAATTAACATTTGTGACAAATATACTTTTAACATTTTCGTTGCACTTACCAAGCCTAAGCAGTCTCATTAAAAAGGGAAAAATATTTCTGGATTTCACTCGCTTTGTCAAAAACGGATCATCCAACATAGAAGTGCTTTTACTCTTTTTCACAGTTAATTGAACCTGTTGTGCTTTTTGATTGACTGAAAAGGGAAAAGCAGATATGTTTAAATGTAAAAAGATATGTGTAAAATTTACTACAAGATTCTTACATGTACAATATAACGCCGGTATACAATATAATGTAAATATTTGTGAGTGTGGTATGACAAAGTTATTTGATACCGCCAACCCACTACCGTCTATCAAAACTCCACCGCTAAACATGGGCTTCCCCCATAGTTTGCCTCAAAGGAGAGATATTTGTATTGTTGCTATGCTCGCCAGGAATTCTATGTTTTTATTCAACTGTTATCGGGAAGGTGCTGCTGCCTCTGCTTCTCGTTTAGTTTCCCTCTGTCGCCTCTTACTTTACAGAGGTTGGATTTATTCACACGATGCTACGTGGTTCGTGATGCTGCCAACAAGTGTTTCAGATTTGTTTATTTTACAACAGAATAACAAAGAATAAATAATAGAAAAGTTAACACGGGCGACTTCAATATAAAGGAGGAATTACTGTAATCATCGTTTTTAGCAGGCGAATTGACGATCGCCATTAAGACTCTGTTTCCCGTCTCTTTATTATTATTCCTTGCCCTAAAACGCTCTCAGAAATGAGGGGAGGCCTGTGCTCAGCAGTGGGACGTATATAGGCTGTAACTTTACTTTACTTTTTTATTCTTAATTATATCAATAGTTGATTAAACGCGATAAAATCCGTAAATATAGTTTTATTCAATATATCTCACTTACGAATTAAAAATTTTATTACTATATTTTTGTAAAAAACGGCCTTTTGCATTTGAAGTTACACAGCAATGATAATTTGTGTGTGAGTGAAAAAAATATTGCAACCGGTCGTATGGAAAGGATCAAATTTTGTATATAATTTACCAAATTGAATAGAATTTATTATTAAAATTGATAAAACTTACCATAATCTTTTGTTTTTTTAAAAGCAAATATCGGCAAAATTCATTACTATCCATAATATTCACCAGAAAATCTTTTAATCACGCATCGAAAAAACACGACTTAAAATATGACGTATAAAATAATAATTGTTATTTCGGTCTACCTGCGTTGAGTCTCATTTATTTTATTTTTTTAAAAGGCAAAGGAACTCATGCCCATTATGCCTAAATACTTATTAATAGTAATAAATAAATGAACATCATTGTTCAAGCATTGATACGAATGGAACACAGAAATACATTTAATAGTTTATAAATAAAACAATTATTTTCATAGAGATTTAATTATATTATTGACAGATGATACACAGAAGTAATAATATACAAATGCGCAGTAGTATAATAAGTCTATTATGTGGGCACTCACTTTTAGATGACTATGGCGGCATCTTAAGACACACCATTTTCAGCAACACTAACACATTAGACATCGTCCGATTAAGTGAAACCGACTAATAAAACACCATAAACTGAAAATTTACCGGCTAGTACATAACACCACACTTATGTCATTATTCTACGAAATACGAAATAATAAATCGACGTCAAACTCAAAGCATAGAAAAGTTAAACACAAACGAACTCCATTTAAATTGGGAATTAAAACATTTCCGGTTATACTAATATCTCTTTGTAAAATTTAAAATTAAAATTTAACTTTTTAATTTCTTTTCACAACAACCACACAGACATTTAATATTTATATTTTCCGCTACAGAGAGGTGTATCACAGACTAATTATTTCAATCGGACATAAAAATAATCGGAACGTACGTAATTTATACTTTATAAATCATGTATTAAACAAATATTATGTGATCTTATATTACAAAATTTATAGTTTATAATTTATTAGATAAATGTGTCCGTGGCCTCGTGGTATATAGACATGTCGCTCTTTTTGCTGCAGTATTTACGTATAGATCGTTTAGTGTATTTGTATAATTTTATTTTTAAATTCATTGTTTCATAAATATATTCCTTTCTATAAATATTCTTTCCTCGTATATATGTCGATTTAAAATATTTAAAGTTAAAATAGCGTAGTATTGTACCTTATTAATAACTATCATTTGTAAATATGGGACAAAGTGAAACCCGTTACGAAGAGTAAAAACGTTCATATAAATCAACCGCGCAACATAATATGAACGATATTAAAAGGTTTTACTTATTACTATAACATTTAATTATTACTAAGTAATAAATATTTATTTTTAAAACAATAAACCTATGAATTTTAGAAAACGTAGTTTATTACTCTTGTGTATTTGGTAGTGCAGCATGGATTTGCAGTTTGCATTAAGTTGCATTGCAAGTGTCCGGGTTCGATTCCAAGAATGCTCAAATTTTCTTTTTTGTATTTCATTTATTTAGTATTACATATTTAAATACATTTATTAATAACTTTATAAGTAAAAAATTATTTTTTTAAGCCCATGAATTTTAAATATTTAGTCTACTACAGTAGTGACTGAGTATTCAAACAATGTGTATTTGGATTTGACGAGGAACGGATTTTCAGCTTGCACTGTAGAATGCCCGGGTTCGGTTCCAGGAGTGTAAAGTCAAATTTTCTTTTTTATATATTTAGTTTTAGTTAGTAGTTTTGTATATTAATATAAATTATTTAAACACTTTTATAAATAGCCGACCCATTCGTGCTACAACTATACTACTTATATAACTGCAGCATGGCTCTACCACGTAAAATCGACCGGGGAAGGACCACGCTCTCACAGAATACCAGCGTGAAATAGTAGCTTAATGCTGCTGTATTTCGTATGGTGAGTGTAGAGAACCGGAGACCCTTTTTACTGGAAATGAGGCATTCCATCTCAGTCCTCACGGGTGACAACGCATCTGCATTTTGATTTGTAATGGAAGATAGATGTAGATGTCTATGGGCCGCAGCAACCACTTACCATCAGGTGGACTGTGTGCTCGTTTGTCAGCCTATTCTATAAAAACAAAAAAACTTTTATAAATAAATAAATAAATAATGTTTGAAATGTAATAATTTTTTACCGGAGAAAGAAAGTTGAAAATATCAACACGAAAATTATTTCAATACAAACGTCCCAAATTATAGAGGTTTGGATCTACCAAATGAGGGAGGCTAGGATTTGCAGTATGCACTCGAGAGAGCCCGGGTTCGATTCCAGGAATGAGAAGTCAAATTTTCTTTTTTTCTTTTTTCTGTATTTAATATTAGTTAGCAGTTTAGTATATTTAGAAAAGTTAATTAAACACTTTTATAAATAAATTAAAAAAGTTTGAAATGTAATAATGTTTAACGGAGAAATAAAGTTAAAAATATCAACACGAAAGTTATTTCCTATTCGTGAGTATAATAACAATAAAAAAAACTAAAAATACCTAACGAAATAAAAGAATCATCTAAAAATTGCGATGTGACTCATCACATGGAAGAGTTTAGTTTTATCGATTTTGTTTACAACAAATGGTAATCATAATTATGTATGAATGTTTTGTCTTTTACATATAGTTTAAATATATTACAGTCAAATAGTACAAAAAAATAAAGGAAGTATAAATTTACCCAAGTATCTTGGGAACCATAGAACTAGAACATTTAGGTTGGTCTTTTAGAAACGAGTGTTTATCTAATATACCCACTTTCATAAAGTTTAATGATAATATAGAAATATATTTTTAAACCTACCGATTTTATAATGAGTTATTAGAATATGATCAAGTGTTATGTTGATGTACTTTGTGTAAATTGATGATAAATGAATCATGATATTGACTCTTATTATTTAGAAATGTTAATTTTGAATTTAATATATTGCCGTTGCTGCGGCAAGGTAATATTTTTTTTAAATAAAAAAGAAATGCACCAGTTTCTTACAACTTGGCATAACATTCTCAAATAGCCAAACTCTTGTTTGTAACTGAGCACGGTGCACTAAGTGCATTTTTTGTCATTTGAACAAATTGTTGTTGAATTCTCGTTGTTTTGGATTGTGCTTTGCCCTATGATTATATATTATTTCTCCAGCCAGTCATTATTAGTAATTTAATTAAGTTGTATTTGTTCATTGGGGGTGCCAGTGATGACTTATGGATCTGAGACGTGGTCCTTCACTGCTGGCCGTATGAGGACGCTTAAGGTCGCTCAGCGAGCTATGGAGAGGGCTATGCTCGGAGTTTCTCTGCGTGATAGACTCAGAAATGAGGATATCCGCAGTAAAACCAGAGTGACCGACATAGCCCAACGGATTAGTAAGCTGAAGTGGCAATGGGCCGGCCATATAGCTCGAAGAACCGATAACCGATGGGGAAGAAAGGTTCTCGAGTGGCAGCCTCGTACCGGTAGGCGTAGTGTAGGGCGACCCCCCACTAGATGGAGTGACGACCTGGTAAGACATGCAGGAAGTCGATGGATGCAGGTGGCTCAGGACCGTGCTTTGTGGCATTACTTGGGGGAGGCCTATGTTCAGCAGTGGACTTGTGAAAGGCTGTAATGATGATGATGATGATGATAATTAAGTTGTCAAGATACCAGGGATAGTTAAAATATGCGCCCAGGCTCTAATCCAGCCAGTGCTATTTAATTCTCGTTTATTTGGTACACGGAGCAATTATGTCACATTATTCGTCCACTACAGTCTATCAGAAATGCACTGCTGCACATAAATAACTTCAAAGAGAGGATACTTGCCATAGTTGCCACGTATGGCAGGCTGGTTAGTACCCACTTGTGTTTGATATCCCCATGTCATCTAGTAGGACACGGGATGATATGGACATCCCTTATATTACAATAATGTAAGCAAATAGAGAATTTAATAAACGCAATTGAAGCAGGAAATTATTCCGAATAATTAACTTCACCATCCTCGACTTACTTGTAAGTAAACTATAGTATTAGTCACACGGCTCTGTGCTGCACGCTCTCGTTTGTTATCTGTTCCTTACCTAATGGAGGTGAGCTCTTCCTAAGTATTAAGTAGAGCGTTCAGGACACCGAGTATAAATACTTTTACATTAATAAAGAAAAGTGATGTTTAGAGCTTTTTATAACGTGTCATTATTTTTGTATAAAAATCTTAGTATATTAAGAATTATAATTACCAGATAGTGGTTTTATTAAATCCTGTATTTTAAGTAAACAATTATTTTTAAAACAATTGTACAACGAGTGCTTGGTTATATAAATTGCAGTAACGATTTGGATAATTGTTTTATTTGGGTATATATTACGTATAATCTTTAAGAAAATATTTTTTTTGTAACGCCGAGAAAAACAATGATTGATTGCAGCATTTTGTCATTATGATAAGTAATTATATCCTATTTGAGCCTACCAAAAGTCCACTGTTTGAATAGGTATCCACGGTTTGAATTAGGGCCAGCTGCCAGCCACGGAGGCAGGCAGCTGGCCCTCTGACATCTGCGGCGTTGCACCACCAAATCTTCTCTGGTCCGTATGATTTGATCCCACTTCTGACACCAATTTTTACGAGCTTAGGGTTCGTGACATTAAAAACTGCCGATTGAGTTACCAAAATTAACACTTTAATTACCGACACCAATTAAAACTTAAAATACACTAATAATTAATCACACAACACTTTAGTTCACTTTATTTCGCATTTAATTAAATATTAAATTAAATATTTATCTGAGACGGTTCCTGGGGTAGCCGCACTATTTGGGATTATTTATACTTCCTTCCTTTATTTGTTTCAAGTTTTTCAATTTTTGTTATTCCAATTGTAAGAGTTTTGTTTGAGTTTTTAGCTGCTGTTAACGGCATTGTGTTTCAGTGGAATTAAATGAATTTGTTTGACTTGCATGAGGTGGCTGTTAAATTTATTATTTGAAAAGTCCCTCCTAATAATAATGAATAATAATATACCCGCCGCAGTTCAATATTTTAGGGGTGGTACTTCAACCCCTAAAAGATTGATCAGGATTATAAACAACTTTTACTATGAGACCAATCCTGAAATATTGTAAAAACTATTTTCAATAAAATGACTTCCAACGCCACTACAAAGTATTAAATATTTTTTGTGTGTTCTCATATGTTGAAGTCGAGTGAGTATAAACAACCAACAAAACGGACGAGAAATGCAACTTCAAAATACGTAAAAAAAATACGTGCCGAATTGAGAACCTCCTCCTTTTTTGAAGTCGGTTAAATACACAGTGTGCACTCAGTTTAACAAATACTTTTTTTGTTACTTTATCTTCCATACATACGTTATTCTACGAAAGTAACCAAAACCGAATTCACGAATTGATAGGTCGCTGTCTGAAAAATATTTTTTTGATAAGCTTATACTTAATCGACACTGTTATAATCTTCATTCTATTATAATACTACTAAATCAATTATACACCATTGTTTTCATATAAATATATACAATACCCGGTAACAAAATCCTAATAATGGTTTCCAACCTGAAGGCCGACCTCATCTCCCTCTCAATTTGTTCGAAGTGTACTGATGTTTTACAAAACGCTGACGTCTAATGTCATTCTACAATGATGCCAAAACTAAAATGCATATTTATTTTGATAGATTTATAAAATAACATTGGTAAAAATTGGTAACGAAAAATAGGTTTCATTAGGGAGCTTTTTGCCGGACAATATTATTTAATTTAAATTTTATAAAACGATAATGAATTGGACCAATCGCGCTAAGTCAAATTAATTTCAATCGGTTATCATATCGTTTGGAATCTATAACGCTCTTCATGTTCAAAAAAATGATTGGAAAAGTTGCACTCGAAGTGTCTAGAACAAGAATGGGTCAGCCGCTTTTCCATACATTGGAATTTCTTTTTTTTTGATTTGCATTTTATTTATTTTATTTTTAGTTTTCACGTATTTTGAATATTTGTACGATAAATTCGTGAAGTATCATTTAATGATGTATTTTTTAGCACTTGGATACATTTAAACACGGAATAATGTTAACTTAAAAATATCGCACATGTAAAAAAGCTTCGCGCAAAAATTTTAGGAAATACTCATCTGTTTCTTTCATTCCATCTCTCACACTCTTTACGTAACTCCCTTTTGAACGTCTTGGGCTTTTTCCTCTCTCGTGACAGCTTGTGTTCCTGCTCGTGTAGCGTACGTGTGCTGCTTGCACTTCGACTTCGACGAGAAATTCTACGATGATCATGTGCAACACTGCGGCGTTGATCGCGCTCTGAACTGCGTTCTCGAGCTCGCTGAAATTGTAGCCGACGCTCACTACAATCACTGTGGCTGCGGCTTCGACTGCGCCTTTCGATTCCTCGCAGATGTCGATCACGGCCTTGGACTGCTGCCGGTCACTAGTACGACATGAAGTACGATCGCGTTGAGAATTCGCCAGTTTCCTGGAACTCGGAAACGATTTTCATGTATATAATTACAAAAAGGAACAAATCTTAATTTTAATTTATTCAATGACGGAAGGTATTTTAAAATTTATTTTATTGTTGCTAATCACAATTTTTATGTAATATATTTTCGACATATAATGTAATAGGGTCATCGCTTATGTATATAATAATAAAAAAGAACTAATCTCGATTTTCATTCATTCAATAACAGAAGGTATATACATATACATGGCTCACTAACTAAAGTAGTGCTAGTTCTAGTACTCTGTTGTCATCAAATCACTTCCACCGGCTTTATTTTGCACTTATATGATTAAAAAAGGACGCATTTAGCAAGAGTAGATTTCAATTGATACTTCTAACGAAATTATAAGATTATTCATTAAATGGAATTAATTAGAAATAATTTCACTCGGACATCAGTGGATCGGTATGGATGTGAACAAGACATCTGTCGAAAAACTAAACTTATCATCCTTTTTTCTCTTTAAAAGAAAAACGTATTTCGGTTATTAATAAAAGTAAATTGATTTTCACTTTCGAGACACATCTTACACGATAACATTAAGTTTCCTTAAGCGACTGAGTAACTGCATGTACAAAAAATAATGTACGTACTGTGAAATTTCGAGTCAAATTTTGGTATATTATTCTTCTTCTGAAGTACAATAATTCCCTCGCTTTATCTTCATTAAAAAAAATTAATTCATAAGTAAAAAAAAAATTATAGTATGTACAGTCCTACTCTCCGTTGTATTGTGCCAAGATTTTTTTTAATTTTAATGTTATTGTACATTCTACATAATGGTGAAATAAGCAACGCCATGATAATTATGTACAAAGTTTTCAAATAAATTTAAGTTTAAGTTTATAAAGTTACGACCAAAAATGTCCCAATGCTGAGCTTTATACATATACTATCAAGCTACGCATTGGCATGTAATGATAATTAGATCTTCTGTGCGTAAGGATTATGGTAATGTTAGGCGAATAAATCAGACATAATGAAATTAATTTCCGATCTCATTTGCAACTCGTACATCTGGAGGCTTATTAAAATTATTTATGAGCTCAAAGAATGGCCACGTAGATTAACGATCAACACCATAAATTTAGTCATTCGAAATATAATTTTATTCAGTTACTAACTACCAAATTACAAAAAAATACAAAAAAAAACACGTTAATTTTAGTAAATGTTATTGTAAAGATATCGTTTAATTACATATTAACATGCATCCATAATTTAAGGCAACTATAAAAGCCATGACAACTCAGTCAGGGGCACACCTGGCATTGCTTCCTTTTCTGTTAGTGAAGCTTCATAGAAATCGGTTGAGCCATTACCAAGATTAGCCCGGACAGACATAAAGAATGAAAAAATAAAATAAAAATGGTTATTCACTTTTGTTTATAGCCTGTAAATAAGACCTTGTATATGATCGAAGACAGTTATTTAATATTTCAAGCAAAAACTTCAGTTATGAGATTCGCCAAGATAACTTGGAACATATACGATATGTATTTATTTTCGCTAACGCACCGGAAATGTGTTGGCTCTAAATAACTATGTACGCTTAGTTCGTATATGTTGGCAAGGCAAATTTAGTCTTAGAAATTAATATGAATATATTGAAATGTTTTTACAATTTTAAATAATATTATCTGAAGTGAGTAAAGGAACTTTTAATTAAATTAATTTAATGAAAAAACCTAATTTTCCTTAACTTTAAATGAGAGTTGTAGTGGCACGGCGGTGGGTCTATTCAATAAAACTCCTTAGTAGTGTTGAAGTCTAAGTTCGAATCCATTCGTTTTCAATGAAATTGAAGTGTAGGACCGTTCCCTGCAGTACGAAATTTGCGTACATTATTACCACCACTGGTGCATTTATGTTCACACAGATTTGTACCACATGATGAAAATTTTAAACAAAAACTTTCAAGTAGTAAAGTTAAAATTATAACATATGGAAGTAACGATGGGAGCATCCATTGTCTATGACATCAAAGGAGTTGAAGATGATATTCTGCGATCGTTAACGCCATAAAAAATATAAATAATGTAATCACCGCTAAGTCACGAAACTGTTGCGTGACTTAATGTTAACCCCTCGTCTGTCAAAACGCCATATTCTGGCGTCTCAAATAATATGCGCATCTGTCAAAATCCATAATATGGCGTCGAGTGATAACAAACTATTTGTAACATGTATATGATATATATAACATACATATATATAACTAATTAAAATGTTCTGGAAACTCGTAAGAAATACCAGGGGACTTTCAAAACAGCCTAGATTGAATGCGATACGAGACGAGAATGGCTGTATCCTGAATGATGAAGTGTTGAGTCTAAAGAGATGGAAGGAATATTTTGAAAGCGAATTTATGAGTGAGGAGAAGTGTGAACTAAATGAAATAGAAATTCCGAAAGAAGATGAAAGAGATAGGGAGATAAGTATGGATGAAATAATGAAAGCAATGAAAAGCATGAAAGTAGGTAAGGCAGCCGGATATGATAGAGTTTCACTCGAAATGCTAAGGGCTGGAGAGGACGTGGTGGCAGGCCTGCTGTATACCTTGTTTAATTTATGTTGGGAACTAAAGCGGGTACCGGGAGACTGGTGCAAAGCCGTGATAGTCCCAATATATAAGGGAAAAGGGTCACAGCAGGACTGTAAAAACTACCGTGGTATCAGCCTTCTTAGCATTGTGGGAAAACTGTATGCTAAGGTACTAATTGAAAGAGTTATGAAAGAAACTGATGAAAAAATTTGGGATGTGCAAGCGGGATTTAGAAAGGGAATGGGGTGTACAGATCAAGTCTTTTCCATGCGCATGATCGCGGAGAAGTTTTTGGCGAAAAACCAAAGAGTTTTTTGTGCATTCATGGACTTGGAAAAGGCTTATGACAGAGTGGACAGGGATGTGTTATGGCAAACGCTGAACGCATTTAGGTTGAGCGCTGGTTTGATACAGGCATTAAAGTCTCTGTATAGGGACTCGAGTGCTTGTGTTAGAATCAACGGGGTCTACTCGGACTGGTTTGGCATCCATAAAGGTGTCAGACAGGGCTGTGTAGCTTCCCCGTGGCTGTTCAACCTATTTATGGACAGCTGTTTGGAAAATTTGAAAGTTGAAGAATGCGGGGTAAGAATGGGTGAGTTAACCATCAAATGCCTTTTGTACGCCGATGATCAAGTCATACTTGCGTCGTCGGCGGCCGAGTTGCAAATGATGGTTACATTAATGAACAGGTCATTAAAAGAAAGGGGAATGAAAGTGAACGCAAGTAAGACGAAAGTGATGGTTTTTGAAAGAGATGAAAGCAAAACGGTATGTGAAATAAGAATAGAAGGAGAGTTAATTGAGCAAGTGGATGAGTTCGTATATTTGGGATGTGTATTCAGCAGGGATGGGAGATATGATAAGGACATTGAACGACGAGTGAATGCAGGAAATAAAGTAAATGGGGCTCTACACTCTATTGTGAAAAGTCATAATGTGTCAAAAAAGGCACGTATGGCAATTCACAGTGCTGTATTAGTCCCTACTTTAACGTATGGTAGTGAAAGTTGGGTGTGGCAGAAGAAGCATGAGAGAAGAATAAATGCGGTAGCAATGCGATCGCTAAGGAGTATGTAAGGGCTGAATCTGAGTGACAGGGTGAGAAACTGTGTGATAAAAGAAGAGTGTGGTTTGCAAGATGATGCGGTGACCAGGATTAAGAAAGGAATGCTTCGGTGGTTTGGTCATGTAGAAAGAATGAATGCGGAAAGACTGACAAAGCAAATATATGTTGCAGAAGTGAATGGAAGAGTCGGAAAGGGACGTCCTAGGCGGAAGTTTGTCGACCAAATTGGCGATATACTAAAAATGGGCAAAATTAGGAGTACCCTTAACCGACGAGCATGTATGCGTAGGTATATGAATGTGGAAGAGGCAAGAAAGGTATGTCAGGATCGTGTTAAATGGAAGTCTGTAGTCTCTGCCTACCCCTCTGGGTGACAGGCGTGAGTGTTTATATATATATATATAACATATCCACCCCACCTCGTAACCCTAAGCACTACAAAGCACAAGGATCGTCGAGAATCAAAAAGTTAAATTCACGACGATAAAATCCGTAAAAATTAGTTTCATTTAATGTGTAGTGTTATATATCTTAGTTATTACACTCTCAACAGGGTATTGTAATACGTATATTTACGTTTACGTACATTTTACTTGACTCTTGGGCGTGTTGCCAAAAATGTCTAAGTCTGAAAAAGCTCTTACTAAATAACTTTTATTAAACTGTAAGTTTTATTAAGCGAAGGTAGCTTGATTGCAGGGTGCTAACAGCGAAATCAAAAGGTCGTGGGTTCGAATCCGCTATTCGACTTTTGTCGTAAACCATTACTAACACAAGCATTTCAGGCCTATCAGGCGTGTTTAAAGGGAATATGAGTAACTAAAGGGAAATGAAGTGAAGTGAAGAAAGGGAATATGAATAAGTAAAGTTGACCCGCACAACGTCATTTACGTCACATAAGATAGAGAAGAAGGTAACGAAGCAGGAAAAGCATGTTCTACAGTGAGTCCTGTACGAAATCTGCGCGTAAAATTGTAATATCAATTTCAGTGACACCAACAGGCAGTAAATTTGATTTGCCCTCGTATTATGATGGAAGTAAAACTTTTAAAATTAACATTTGTGACAAATATACTTTTAACATTTTCGTTGCACTTACCAAGCCTAAGCAGTCTCATTAAAAAGGGAAAAATATTTCTGGATTTCACTCGCTTTGTCAAAAACGGATCATCCAACATAGAAGTGCTTTTACTCTTTTTCACAGTTAATTGAACCTGTTGTGCTTTTTGATTGACTGAAAAGGGAAAAGCAGATATGTTTAAATGTAAAAAGATATGTGTAAAATTTACTACAAGATTCTTACATGTACAATATAACGCCGGTATACAATATAATGTAAATATTTGTGAGTGTGGTATGACAAAGTTATTTGATACCGCCAACCCACTACCGTCTATCAAAACTCCACCGCTAAACATGGGCTTCCCCCATAGTTTGCCTCAAAGGAGAGATATTTGTATTGTTGCTATGCTCGCCAGGAATTCTATGTTTTTATTCAACTGTTATCGGGAAGGTGCTGCTGCCTCTGCTTCTCGTTTAGTTTCCCTCTGTCGCCTCTTACTTTACAGAGGTTGGATTTATTCACACGATGCTACGTGGTTCGTGATGCTGCCAACAAGTGTTTCAGATTTGTTTATTTTACAACAGAATAACAAAGAATAAATAATAGAAAAGTTAACACGGGCGACTTCAATATAAAGGAGGAATTACTGTAATCATCGTTTTTAGCAGGCGAATTGACGATCGCCATTAAGACTCTGTTTCCCGTCTCTTTATTATTATTCCTTGCCCTAAAACGCTCTCAGAAATGAGGGGAGGCCTGTGCTCAGCAGTGGGACGTATATAGGCTGTAACTTTACTTTACTTTTTTATTCTTAATTATATCAATAGTTGATTAAACGCGATAAAATCCGTAAATATAGTTTTATTCAATATATCTCACTTACGAATTAAAAATTTTATTACTATATTTTTGTAAAAAACGGCCTTTTGCATTTGAAGTTACACAGCAATGATAATTTGTGTGTGAGTGAAAAAAATATTGCAACCGGTCGTATGGAAAGGATCAAATTTTGTATATAATTTACCAAATTGAATAGAATTTATTATTAAAATTGATAAAACTTACCATAATCTTTTGTTTTTTTAAAAGCAAATATCGGCAAAATTCATTACTATCCATAATATTCACCAGAAAATCTTTTAATCACGCATCGAAAAAACACGACTTAAAATATGACGTATAAAATAATAATTGTTATTTCGGTCTACCTGCGTTGAGTCTCATTTATTTTATTTTTTTAAAAGGCAAAGGAACTCATGCCCATTATGCCTAAATACTTATTAATAGTAATAAATAAATGAACATCATTGTTCAAGCATTGATACGAATGGAACACAGAAATACATTTAATAGTTTATAAATAAAACAATTATTTTCATAGAGATTTAATTATATTATTGACAGATGATACACAGAAGTAATAATATACAAATGCGCAGTAGTATAATAAGTCTATTATGTGGGCACTCACTTTTAGATGACTATGGCGGCATCTTAAGACACACCATTTTCAGCAACACTAACACATTAGACATCGTCCGATTAAGTGAAACCGACTAATAAAACACCATAAACTGAAAATTTACCGGCTAGTACATAACACCACACTTATGTCATTATTCTACGAAATACGAAATAATAAATCGACGTCAAACTCAAAGCATAGAAAAGTTAAACACAAACGAACTCCATTTAAATTGGGAATTAAAACATTTCCGGTTATACTAATATCTCTTTGTAAAATTTAAAATTAAAATTTAACTTTTTAATTTCTTTTCACAACAACCACACAGACATTTAATATTTATATTTTCCGCTACAGAGAGGTGTATCACAGACTAATTATTTCAATCGGACATAAAAATAATCGGAACGTACGTAATTTATACTTTATAAATCATGTATTAAACAAATATTATGTGATCTTATATTACAAAATTTATAGTTTATAATTTATTAGATAAATGTGTCCGTGGCCTCGTGGTATATAGACATGTCGCTCTTTTTGCTGCAGTATTTACGTATAGATCGTTTAGTGTATTTGTATAATTTTATTTTTAAATTCATTGTTTCATAAATATATTCCTTTCTATAAATATTCTTTCCTCGTATATATGTCGATTTAAAATATTTAAAGTTAAAATAGCGTAGTATTGTACCTTATTAATAACTATCATTTGTAAATATGGGACAAAGTGAAACCCGTTACGAAGAGTAAAAACGTTCATATAAATCAACCGCGCAACATAATATGAACGATATTAAAAGGTTTTACTTATTACTATAACATTTAATTATTACTAAGTAATAAATATTTATTTTTAAAACAATAAACCTATGAATTTTAGAAAACGTAGTTTATTACTCTTGTGTATTTGGTAGTGCAGCATGGATTTGCAGTTTGCATTAAGTTGCATTGCAAGTGTCCGGGTTCGATTCCAAGAATGCTCAAATTTTCTTTTTTGTATTTCATTTATTTAGTATTACATATTTAAATACATTTATTAATAACTTTATAAGTAAAAAATTATTTTTTTAAGCCCATGAATTTTAAATATTTAGTCTACTACAGTAGTGACTGAGTATTCAAACAATGTGTATTTGGATTTGACGAGGAACGGATTTTCAGCTTGCACTGTAGAATGCCCGGGTTCGGTTCCAGGAGTGTAAAGTCAAATTTTCTTTTTTATATATTTAGTTTTAGTTAGTAGTTTTGTATATTAATATAAATTATTTAAACACTTTTATAAATAGCCGACCCATTCGTGCTACAACTATACTACTTATATAACTGCAGCATGGCTCTACCACGTAAAATCGACCGGGGAAGGACCACGCTCTCACAGAATACCAGCGTGAAATAGTAGCTTAATGCTGCTGTATTTCGTATGGTGAGTGTAGAGAACCGGAGACCCTTTTTACTGGAAATGAGGCATTCCATCTCAGTCCTCACGGGTGACAACGCATCTGCATTTTGATTTGTAATGGAAGATAGATGTAGATGTCTATGGGCCGCAGCAACCACTTACCATCAGGTGGACTGTGTGCTCGTTTGTCAGCCTATTCTATAAAAACAAAAAAACTTTTATAAATAAATAAATAAATAATGTTTGAAATGTAATAATTTTTTACCGGAGAAAGAAAGTTGAAAATATCAACACGAAAATTATTTCAATACAAACGTCCCAAATTATAGAGGTTTGGATCTACCAAATGAGGGAGGCTAGGATTTGCAGTATGCACTCGAGAGAGCCCGGGTTCGATTCCAGGAATGAGAAGTCAAATTTTCTTTTTTTCTTTTTTCTGTATTTAATATTAGTTAGCAGTTTAGTATATTTAGAAAAGTTAATTAAACACTTTTATAAATAAATTAAAAAAGTTTGAAATGTAATAATGTTTAACGGAGAAAGAAAGTTAAAAATATCAACACGAAAGTTATTTCCTATTCGTGAGTATAATAACAATAAAAAAAACTAAAAATACCTAACGAAATAAAAGAATCATCTAAAAATTGCGATGTGACTCATCACATGGAAGAGTTTAGTTTTATCGATTTTGTTTACAACAAATGGTAATCATAATTATGTATGAATGTTTTGTCTTTTACATATAGTTTAAATATATTACAGTCAAATAGTACAAAAAAATAAAGGAAGTATAAATTTACCCAAGTATCTTGGGAACCATAGAACTAGAACATTTAGGTTGGTCTTTTAGAAACGAGTGTTTATCTAATATACCCACTTTCATAAAGTTTAATGATAATATAGAAATATATTTTTAAACCTACCGATTTTATAATGAGTTATTAGAATATGATCAAGTGTTATGTTGATGTACTTTGTGTAAATTGATGATAAATGAATCATGATATTGACTCTTATTATTTAGAAATGTTAATTTTGAATTTAATATATTGCCGTTGCTGCGGCAAGGTAATATTTTTTTTAAATAAAAAAGAAATGCACCAGTTTCTTACAACTTGGCATAACATTCTCAAATAGCCAAACTCTTGTTTGTAACTGAGCACGGTGCACTAAGTGCATTTTTTGTCATTTGAACAAATTGTTGTTGAATTCTCGTTGTTTTGGATTGTGCTTTGCCCTATGATTATATATTATTTCTCCAGCCAGTCATTATTAGTAATTTAATTAAGTTGTATTTGTTCATTGGGGGTGCCAGTGATGACTTATGGATCTGAGACGTGGTCCTTCACTGCTGGCCGTATGAGGACGCTTAAGGTCGCTCAGCGAGCTATGGAGAGGGCTATGCTCGGAGTTTCTCTGCGTGATAGACTCAGAAATGAGGATATCCGCAGTAAAACCAGAGTGACCGACATAGCCCAACGGATTAGTAAGCTGAAGTGGCAATGGGCCGGCCATATAGCTCGAAGAACCGATAACCGATGGGGAAGAAAGGTTCTCGAGTGGCAGCCTCGTACCGGTAGGCGTAGTGTAGGGCGACCCCCCACTAGATGGAGTGACGACCTGGTAAGACATGCAGGAAGTCGATGGATGCAGGTGGCTCAGGACCGTGCTTTGTGGCATTACTTGGGGGAGGCCTATGTTCAGCAGTGGACTTGTGAAAGGCTGTAATGATGATGATGATGATGATAATTAAGTTGTCAAGATACCAGGGATAGTTAAAATATGCGCCCAGGCTCTAATCCAGCCAGTGCTATTTAATTCTCGTTTATTTGGTACACAATCGCAACGGAGTAATTATGTCACATTATTCGTCCACTACAGTCTATCAGAAATGCACTGCTGCACATAAATAACTTCAAAGAGAGGATACTTGCCATAGTTGCCACTTATGGCAGGCTGGTTAGTACCCACTTGTGTTTGATATCCCCATGTCATCTAGTAGGACACGGGATGATATGGACATCCCTTATATTACAATAATGTAAGCAAATAGAGAATTTAATAAACGCAATTGAAGCAGGAAATTATTCCGAATAATTAACTTCACCATCCTCGACTTACTTGTAAGTAAACTATAGTATTAGTCACACGGCTCTGTGCTGCACGCTCTCGTTTGTTATCTGTTCCTTACCTAATGGAGGTGAGCTCTTCCTAAGTATTAAGTAGAGCGTTCAGGACACCGAGTATAAATACTTTTACATTAATAAAGAAAAGTGATGTTTAGAGCTTTTTATAACGTGTCATTATTTTTGTATAAAAATCTTAGTATATTAAGAATTATAATTACCAGATAGTGGTTTTATTAAATCCTGTATTTTAAGTAAACAATTATTTTTAAAACAATTGTACAACGAGTGCTTGGTTATATAAATTGCAGTAACGATTTGGATAATTGTTTTATTTGGGTATATATTACGTATAATCTTTAAGAAAATATTTTTTTTGTAACGCCGAGAAAAACAATGATTGATTGCAGCATTTTGTCATTATGATAAGTAATTATATCCTATTTGAGCCTACCAAAAGTCCACTGTTTGAATAGGTATCCACGGTTTGAATTAGGGCCAGCTGCCAGCCACGGAGGCAGGCAGCTGGCCCTCTGACATCTGCGGCGTTGCACCACCAAATCTTCTCTGGTCCGTATGATTTGATCCCACTTCTGACACCAATTTTTACGAGCTTAGGGTTCGTGACATTAAAAACTGCCGATTGAGTTACCAAAATTAACACTTTAATTACCGACACCAATTAAAACTTAAAATACACTAATAATTAATCACACAACACTTTAGTTCACTTTATTTCGCATTTAATTAAATATTAAATTAAATATTTATCTGAGACGGTTCCTGGGGTAGCCGCACTATTTGGGATTATTTATACTTCCTTCCTTTATTTGTTTCAAGTTTTTCAATTTTTGTTATTCCAATTGTAAGAGTTTTGTTTGAGTTTTTAGCTGCTGTTAACGGCATTGTGTTTCAGTGGAATTAAATGAATTTGTTTGACTTGCATGAGGTGGCTGTTAAATTTATTATTTGAAAAGTCCCTCCTAATAATAATGAATAATAATATACCCGCCGCAGTTCAATATTTTAGGGGTGGTACTTCAACCCCTAAAAGATTGATCAGGATTATAAACAACTTTTACTATGAGACCAATCCTGAAATATTGTAAAAACTATTTTCAATAAAATGACTTCCAACGCCACTACAAAGTATTAAATATTTTTTGTGTGTTCTCATATGTTGAAGTCGAGTGAGTATAAACAACCAACAAAACGGACGAGAAATGCAACTTCAAAATACGTAAAAAAAATACGTGCCGAATTGAGAACCTCCTCCTTTTTTGAAGTCGGTTAAATACACAGTGTGCACTCAGTTTAACAAATACTTTTTTTGTTACTTTATCTTCCATACATACGTTATTCTACGAAAGTAACCAAAACCGAATTCACGAATTGATAGGTCGCTGTCTGAAAAATATTTTTTTGATAAGCTTATACTTAATCGACACTGTTATAATCTTCATTCTATTATAATACTACTAAATCAATTATACACCATTGTTTTCATATAAATATATACAATACCCGGTAACAAAATCCTAATAATGGTTTCCAACCTGAAGGCCGACCTCATCTCCCTCTCAATTTGTTCGAAGTGTACTGATGTTTTACAAAACGCTGACGTCTAATGTCATTCTACAATGATGCCAAAACTAAAATGCATATTTATTTTGATAGATTTATAAAATAACATTGGTAAAAATTGGTAACGAAAAATAGGTTTCATTAGGGAGCTTTTTGCCGGACAATATTATTTAATTTAAATTTTATAAAACGATAATGAATTGGACCAATCGCGCTAAGTCAAATTAATTTCAATCGGTTATCATATCGTTTGGAATCTATAACGCTCTTCATGTTCAAAAAAATGATTGGAAAAGTTGCACTCGAAGTGTCTAGAACAAGAATGGGTCAGCCGCTTTTCCATACATTGGAATTTCTTTTTTTTTGATTTGCATTTTATTTATTTTATTTTTAGTTTTCACGTATTTTGAATATTTGTACGATAAATTCGTGAAGTATCATTTAATGATGTATTTTTTAGCACTTGGATACATTTAAACACGGAATAATGTTAACTTAAAAATATCGCACATGTAAAAAAGCTTCGCGCAAAAATTTTAGGAAATACTCATCTGTTTCTTTCATTCCATCTCTCACACTCTTTACGTAACTCCCTTTTGAACGTCTTGGGCTTTTTCCTCTCTCGTGACAGCTTGTGTTCCTGCTCGTGTAGCGTACGTGTGCTGCTTGCACTTCGACTTCGACGAGAAATTCTACGATGATCATGTGCAACACTGCGGCGTTGATCGCGCTCTGAACTGCGTTCTCGAGCTCGCTGAAATTGTAGCCGACGCTCACTACAATCACTGTGGCTGCGGCTTCGACTGCGCCTTTCGATTCCTCGCAGATGTCGATCACGGCCTTGGACTGCTGCCGGTCACTAGTACGACATGAAGTACGATCGCGTTGAGAATTCGCCAGTTTCCTGGAACTCGGAAACGATTTTCATGTATATAATTACAAAAAGGAACAAATCTTAATTTTAATTTATTCAATGACGGAAGGTATTTTAAAATTTATTTTATTGTTGCTAATCACAATTTTTATGTAATATATTTTCGACATATAATGTAATAGGGTCATCGCTTATGTATATAATAATAAAAAAGAACTAATCTCGATTTTCATTCATTCAATAACAGAAGGTATATACATATACATGGCTCACTAACTAAAGTAGTGCTAGTTCTAGTACTCTGTTGTCATCAAATCACTTCCACCGGCTTTATTTTGCACTTATATGATTAAAAAAGGACGCATTTAGCAAGAGTAGATTTCAATTGATACTTCTAACGAAATTATAAGATTATTCATTAAATGGAATTAATTAGAAATAATTTCACTCGGACATCAGTGGATCGGTATGGATGTGAACAAGACATCTGTCGAAAAACTAAACTTATCATCCTTTTTTCTCTTTAAAAGAAAAACGTATTTCGGTTATTAATAAAAGTAAATTGATTTTCACTTTCGAGACACATCTTACACGATAACATTAAGTTTCCTTAAGCGACTGAGTAACTGCATGTACAAAAAATAATGTACGTACTGTGAAATTTCGAGTCAAATTTTGGTATATTATTCTTCTTCTGAAGTACAATAATTCCCTCGCTTTATCTTCATTAAAAAAAATTAATTCATAAGTAAAAAAAAAATTATAGTATGTACAGTCCTACTCTCCGTTGTATTGTGCCAAGATTTTTTTTAATTTTAATGTTATTGTACATTCTACATAATGGTGAAATAAGCAACGCCATGATAATTATGTACAAAGTTTTCAAATAAATTTAAGTTTAAGTTTATAAAGTTACGACCAAAAATGTCCCAATGCTGAGCTTTATACATATACTATCAAGCTACGCATTGGCATGTAATGATAATTAGATCTTCTGTGCGTAAGGATTATGGTAATGTTAGGCGAATAAATCAGACATAATGAAATTAATTTCCGATCTCATTTGCAACTCGTACATCTGGAGGCTTATTAAAATTATTTATGAGCTCAAAGAATGGCCACGTAGATTAACGATCAACACCATAAATTTAGTCATTCGAAATATAATTTTATTCAGTTACTAACTACCAAATTACAAAAAAATACAAAAAAAAACACGTTAATTTTAGTAAATGTTATTGTAAAGATATCGTTTAATTACATATTAACATGCATCCATAATTTAAGGCAACTATAAAAGCCATGACAACTCAGTCAGGGGCACACCTGGCATTGCTTCCTTTTCTGTTAGTGAAGCTTCATAGAAATCGGTTGAGCCATTACCAAGATTAGCCCGGACAGACATAAAGAATGAAAAAATAAAATAAAAATGGTTATTCACTTTTGTTTATAGCCTGTAAATAAGACCTTGTATATGATCGAAGACAGTTATTTAATATTTCAAGCAAAAACTTCAGTTATGAGATTCGCCAAGATAACTTGGAACATATACGATATGTATTTATTTTCGCTAACGCACCGGAAATGTGTTGGCTCTAAATAACTATGTACGCTTAGTTCGTATATGTTGGCAAGGCAAATTTAGTCTTAGAAATTAATATGAATATATTGAAATGTTTTTACAATTTTAAATAATATTATCTGAAGTGAGTAAAGGAACTTTTAATTAAATTAATTTAATGAAAAAACCTAATTTTCCTTAACTTTAAATGAGAGTTGTAGTGGCACGGCGGTGGGTCTATTCAATAAAACTCCTTAGTAGTGTTGAAGTCTAAGTTCGAATCCATTCGTTTTCAATGAAATTGAAGTGTAGGACCGTTCCCTGCAGTACGAAATTTGCGTACATTATTACCACCACTGGTGCATTTATGTTCACACAGATTTGTACCACATGATGAAAATTTTAAACAAAAACTTTCAAGTAGTAAAGTTAAAATTATAACATATGGAAGTAACGATGGGAGCATCCATTGTCTATGACATCAAAGGAGTTGAAGATGATATTCTGCGATCGTTAACGCCATAAAAAATATAAATAATGTAATCACCGCTAAGTCACGAAACTGTTGCGTGACTTAATGTTAACCCCTCGTCTGTCAAAACGCCATATTCTGGCGTCTCAAATAATATGCGCATCTGTCAAAATCCATAATATGGCGTCGAGTGATAACAAACTATTTGTAACATGTATATGATATATATAACATACATATATATAACTAATTAAAATGTTTTGGAAACTCGTAAGAAATACCAGGGGACTTTCAAAACAGCCTAGATTGAATGCGATACGAGACGAGAATGGCTGTATCCTGAATGATGAAGTGTTGAGTCTAAAGAGATGGAAGGAATATTTTGAAAGCGAATTTATGAGTGAGGAGAAGTGTGAACTAAATGAAATAGAAATTCCGAAAGAAGATGAAAGAGATAGGGAGATAAGTATGGATGAAATAATGAAAGCAATGAAAAGCATGAAAGTAGGTAAGGCAGCCGGATATGATAGAGTTTCACTCGAAATGCTAAGGGCTGGAGAGGACGTGGTGGCAGGCCTGCTGTATACCTTGTTTAATTTATGTTGGGAACTAAAGCGGGTACCGGGAGACTGGTGCAAAGCCGTGATAGTCCCAATATATAAGGGAAAAGGGTCACAGCAGGACTGTAAAAACTACCGTGGTATCAGCCTTCTTAGCATTGTGGGAAAACTGTATGCTAAGGTACTAATTGAAAGAGTTATGAAAGAAACTGATGAAAAAATTTGGGATGTGCAAGCGGGATTTAGAAAGGGAATGGGGTGTACAGATCAAGTCTTTTCCATGCGCATGATCGCGGAGAAGTTTTTGGCGAAAAACCAAAGAGTTTTTTGTGCATTCATGGACTTGGAAAAGGCTTATGACAGAGTGGACAGGGATGTGTTATGGCAAACGCTGAACGCATTTAGGTTGAGCGCTGGTTTGATACAGGCATTAAAGTCTCTGTATAGGGACTCGAGTGCTTGTGTTAGAATCAACGGGGTCTACTCGGACTGGTTTGGCATCCATAAAGGTGTCAGACAGGGCTGTGTAGCTTCCCCGTGGCTGTTCAACCTATTTATGGACAGCTGTTTGGAAAATTTGAAAGTTGAAGAATGCGGGGTAAGAATGGGTGAGTTAACCATCAAATGCCTTTTGTACGCCGATGATCAAGTCATACTTGCGTCGTCGGCGGCCGAGTTGCAAATGATGGTTACATTAATGAACAGGTCATTAAAAGAAAGGGGAATGAAAGTGAACGCAAGTAAGACGAAAGTGATGGTTTTTGAAAGAGATGAAAGCAAAACGGTATGTGAAATAAGAATAGAAGGAGAGTTAATTGAGCAAGTGGATGAGTTCGTATATTTGGGATGTGTATTCAGCAGGGATGGGAGATATGATAAGGACATTGAACGACGAGTGAATGCAGGAAATAAAGTAAATGGGGCTCTACACTCTATTGTGAAAAGTCATAATGTGTCAAAAAAGGCACGTATGGCAATTCACAGTGCTGTATTAGTCCCTACTTTAACGTATGGTAGTGAAAGTTGGGTGTGGCAGAAGAAGCATGAGAGAAGAATAAATGCGGTAGCAATGCGATCGCTAAGGAGTATGTAAGGGCTGAATCTGAGTGACAGGGTGAGAAACTGTGTGATAAAAGAAGAGTGTGGTTTGCAAGATGATGCGGTGACCAGGATTAAGAAAGGAATGCTTCGGTGGTTTGGTCATGTAGAAAGAATGAATGCGGAAAGACTGACAAAGCAAATATATGTTGCAGAAGTGAATGGAAGAGTCGGAAAGGGACGTCCTAGGCGGAAGTTTGTCGACCAAATTGGCGATATACTAAAAATGGGCAAAATTAGGAGTACCCTTAACCGACGAGCATGTATGCGTAGGTATATGAATGTGGAAGAGGCAAGAAAGGTATGTCAGGATCGTGTTAAATGGAAGTCTGTAGTCTCTGCCTACCCCTCTGGGTGACAGGCGTGAGTGTTTATATATATATATATAACATATCCACCCCACCTCGTAACCCTAAGCACTACAAAGCACAAGGATCGTCGAGAATCAAAAAGTTAAATTCACGACGATAAAATCCGTAAAAATTAGTTTCATTTAATGTGTAGTGTTATATATCTTAGTTATTACACTCTCAACAGGGTATTGTAATACGTATATTTACGTTTACGTACATTTTACTTGACTCTTGGGCGTGTTGCCAAAAATGTCTAAGTCTGAAAAAGCTCTTACTAAATAACTTTTATTAAACTGTAAGTTTTATTAAGCGAAGGTAGCTTGATTGCAGGGTGCTAACAGCGAAATCAAAAGGTCGTGGGTTCGAATCCGCTATTCGACTTTTGTCGTAAACCATTACTAACACAAGCATTTCAGGCCTATCAGGCGTGTTTAAAGGGAATATGAGTAACTAAAGGGAAATGAAGTGAAGTGAAGAAAGGGAATATGAATAAGTAAAGTTGACCCGCACAACGTCATTTACGTCACATAAGATAGAGAAGAAGGTAACGAAGCAGGAAAAGCATGTTCTACAGTGAGTCCTGTACGAAATCTGCGCGTAAAATTGTAATATCAATTTCAGTGACACCAACAGGCAGTAAATTTGATTTGCCCTCGTATTATGATGGAAGTAAAACTTTTAAAATTAACATTTGTGACAAATATACTTTTAACATTTTCGTTGCACTTACCAAGCCTAAGCAGTCTCATTAAAAAGGGAAAAATATTTCTGGATTTCACTCGCTTTGTCAAAAACGGATCATCCAACATAGAAGTGCTTTTACTCTTTTTCACAGTTAATTGAACCTGTTGTGCTTTTTGATTGACTGAAAAGGGAAAAGCAGATATGTTTAAATGTAAAAAGATATGTGTAAAATTTACTACAAGATTCTTACATGTACAATATAACGCCGGTATACAATATAATGTAAATATTTGTGAGTGTGGTATGACAAAGTTATTTGATACCGCCAACCCACTACCGTCTATCAAAACTCCACCGCTAAACATGGGCTTCCCCCATAGTTTGCCTCAAAGGAGAGATATTTGTATTGTTGCTATGCTCGCCAGGAATTCTATGTTTTTATTCAACTGTTATCGGGAAGGTGCTGCTGCCTCTGCTTCTCGTTTAGTTTCCCTCTGTCGCCTCTTACTTTACAGAGGTTGGATTTATTCACACGATGCTACGTGGTTCGTGATGCTGCCAACAAGTGTTTCAGATTTGTTTATTTTACAACAGAATAACAAAGAATAAATAATAGAAAAGTTAACACGGGCGACTTCAATATAAAGGAGGAATTACTGTAATCATCGTTTTTAGCAGGCGAATTGACGATCGCCATTAAGACTCTGTTTCCCGTCTCTTTATTATTATTCCTTGCCCTAAAACGCTCTCAGAAATGAGGGGAGGCCTGTGCTCAGCAGTGGGACGTATATAGGCTGTAACTTTACTTTACTTTTTTATTCTTAATTATATCAATAGTTGATTAAACGCGATAAAATCCGTAAATATAGTTTTATTCAATATATCTCACTTACGAATTAAAAATTTTATTACTATATTTTTGTAAAAAACGGCCTTTTGCATTTGAAGTTACACAGCAATGATAATTTGTGTGTGAGTGAAAAAAATATTGCAACCGGTCGTATGGAAAGGATCAAATTTTGTATATAATTTACCAAATTGAATAGAATTTATTATTAAAATTGATAAAACTTACCATAATCTTTTGTTTTTTTAAAAGCAAATATCGGCAAAATTCATTACTATCCATAATATTCACCAGAAAATCTTTTAATCACGCATCGAAAAAACACGACTTAAAATATGACGTATAAAATAATAATTGTTATTTCGGTCTACCTGCGTTGAGTCTCATTTATTTTATTTTTTTAAAAGGCAAAGGAACTCATGCCCATTATGCCTAAATACTTATTAATAGTAATAAATAAATGAACATCATTGTTCAAGCATTGATACGAATGGAACACAGAAATACATTTAATAGTTTATAAATAAAACAATTATTTTCATAGAGATTTAATTATATTATTGACAGATGATACACAGAAGTAATAATATACAAATGCGCAGTAGTATAATAAGTCTATTATGTGGGCACTCACTTTTAGATGACTATGGCGGCATCTTAAGACACACCATTTTCAGCAACACTAACACATTAGACATCGTCCGATTAAGTGAAACCGACTAATAAAACACCATAAACTGAAAATTTACCGGCTAGTACATAACACCACACTTATGTCATTATTCTACGAAATACGAAATAATAAATCGACGTCAAACTCAAAGCATAGAAAAGTTAAACACAAACGAACTCCATTTAAATTGGGAATTAAAACATTTCCGGTTATACTAATATCTCTTTGTAAAATTTAAAATTAAAATTTAACTTTTTAATTTCTTTTCACAACAACCACACAGACATTTAATATTTATATTTTCCGCTACAGAGAGGTGTATCACAGACTAATTATTTCAATCGGACATAAAAATAATCGGAACGTACGTAATTTATACTTTATAAATCATGTATTAAACAAATATTATGTGATCTTATATTACAAAATTTATAGTTTATAATTTATTAGATAAATGTGTCCGTGGCCTCGTGGTATATAGACATGTCGCTCTTTTTGCTGCAGTATTTACGTATAGATCGTTTAGTGTATTTGTATAATTTTATTTTTAAATTCATTGTTTCATAAATATATTCCTTTCTATAAATATTCTTTCCTCGTATATATGTCGATTTAAAATATTTAAAGTTAAAATAGCGTAGTATTGTACCTTATTAATAACTATCATTTGTAAATATGGGACAAAGTGAAACCCGTTACGAAGAGTAAAAACGTTCATATAAATCAACCGCGCAACATAATATGAACGATATTAAAAGGTTTTACTTATTACTATAACATTTAATTATTACTAAGTAATAAATATTTATTTTTAAAACAATAAACCTATGAATTTTAGAAAACGTAGTTTATTACTCTTGTGTATTTGGTAGTGCAGCATGGATTTGCAGTTTGCATTAAGTTGCATTGCAAGTGTCCGGGTTCGATTCCAAGAATGCTCAAATTTTCTTTTTTGTATTTCATTTATTTAGTATTACATATTTAAATACATTTATTAATAACTTTATAAGTAAAAAATTATTTTTTTAAGCGCATGAATTTTAAATATTTAGTCTACTACAGTAGTGACTGAGTATTCAAACAATGTGTATTTGGATTTGACGAGGAACGGATTTTCAGCTTGCACTGTAGAATGCCCGGGTTCGGTTCCAGGAGTGTAAAGTCAAATTTTCTTTTTTATATATTTAGTTTTAGTTAGTAGTTTTGTATATTAATATAAATTATTTAAACACTTTTATAAATAGCCGACCCATTCGTGCTACAACTATACTACTTATATAACTGCAGCATGGCTCTACCACGTAAAATCGACCGGGGAAGGACCACGCTCTCACAGAATACCAGCGTGAAATAGTAGCTTAATGCTGCTGTATTTCGTATGGTGAGTGTAGAGAACCGGAGACCCTTTTTACTGGAAATGAGGCATTCCATCTCAGTCCTCACGGGTGACAACGCATCTGCATTTTGATTTGTAATGGAAGATAGATGTAGATGTCTATGGGCCGCAGCAACCACTTACCATCAGGTGGACTGTGTGCTCGTTTGTCAGCCTATTCTATAAAAACAAAAAAACTTTTATAAATAAATAAATAAATAATGTTTGAAATGTAATAATTTTTTACCGGAGAAAGAAAGTTGAAAATATCAACACGAAAATTATTTCAATACAAACGTCCCAAATTATAGAGGTTTGGATCTACCAAATGAGGGAGGCTAGGATTTGCAGTATGCACTCGAGAGAGCCCGGGTTCGATTCCAGGAATGAGAAGTCAAATTTTCTTTTTTTCTTTTTTCTGTATTTAATATTAGTTAGCAGTTTAGTATATTTAGAAAAGTTAATTAAACACTTTTATAAATAAATTAAAAAAGTTTGAAATGTAATAATGTTTAACGGAGAAAGAAAGTTAAAAATATCAACACGAAAGTTATTTCCTATTCGTGAGTATAATAACAATAAAAAAAACTAAAAATACCTAACGAAATAAAAGAATCATCTAAAAATTGCGATGTGACTCATCACATGGAAGAGTTTAGTTTTATCGATTTTGTTTACAACAAATGGTAATCATAATTATGTATGAATGTTTTGTCTTTTACATATAGTTTAAATATATTACAGTCAAATAGTACAAAAAAATAAAGGAAGTATAAATTTACCCAAGTATCTTGGGAACCATAGAACTAGAACATTTAGGTTGGTCTTTTAGAAACGAGTGTTTATCTAATATACCCACTTTCATAAAGTTTAATGATAATATAGAAATATATTTTTAAACCTACCGATTTTATAATGAGTTATTAGAATATGATCAAGTGTTATGTTGATGTACTTTGTGTAAATTGATGATAAATGAATCATGATATTGACTCTTATTATTTAGAAATGTTAATTTTGAATTTAATATATTGCCGTTGCTGCGGCAAGGTAATATTTTTTTTAAATAAAAAAGAAATGCACCAGTTTCTTACAACTTGGCATAACATTCTCAAATAGCCAAACTCTTGTTTGTAACTGAGCACGGTGCACTAAGTGCATTTTTTGTCATTTGAACAAATTGTTGTTGAATTCTCGTTGTTTTGGATTGTGCTTTGCCCTATGATTATATATTATTTCTCCAGCCAGTCATTATTAGTAATTTAATTAAGTTGTATTTGTTCATTGGGGGTGCCAGTGATGACTTATGGATCTGAGACGTGGTCCTTCACTGCTGGCCGTATGAGGACGCTTAAGGTCGCTCAGCGAGCTATGGAGAGGGCTATGCTCGGAGTTTCTCTGCGTGATAGACTCAGAAATGAGGATATCCGCAGTAAAACCAGAGTGACCGACATAGCCCAACGGATTAGTAAGCTGAAGTGGCAATGGGCCGGCCATATAGCTCGAAGAACCGATAACCGATGGGGAAGAAAGGTTCTCGAGTGGCAGCCTCGTACCGGTAGGCGTAGTGTAGGGCGACCCCCCACTAGATGGAGTGACGACCTGGTAAGACATGCAGGAAGTCGATGGATGCAGGTGGCTCAGGACCGTGCTTTGTGGCATTACTTGGGGGAGGCCTATGTTCAGCAGTGGACTTGTGAAAGGCTGTAATGATGATGATGATGATGATAATTAAGTTGTCAAGATACCAGGGATAGTTAAAATATGCGCCCAGGCTCTAATCCAGCCAGTGCTATTTAATTCTCGTTTATTTGGTACACAATCGCAACGGAGTAATTATGTCACATTATTCGTCCACTACAGTCTATCAGAAATGCACTGCTGCACATAAATAACTTCAAAGAGAGGATACTTGCCATAGTTGCCACTTATGGCAGGCTGGTTAGTACCCACTTGTGTTTGATATCCCCATGTCATCTAGTAGGACACGGGATGATATGGACATCCCTTATATTACAATAATGTAAGCAAATAGAGAATTTAATAAACGCAATTGAAGCAGGAAATTATTCCGAATAATTAACTTCACCATCCTCGACTTACTTGTAAGTAAACTATAGTATTAGTCACACGGCTCTGTGCTGCACGCTCTCGTTTGTTATCTGTTCCTTACCTAATGGAGGTGAGCTCTTCCTAAGTATTAAGTAGAGCGTTCAGGACACCGAGTATAAATACTTTTACATTAATAAAGAAAAGTGATGTTTAGAGCTTTTTATAACGTGTCATTATTTTTGTATAAAAATCTTAGTATATTAAGAATTATAATTACCAGATAGTGGTTTTATTAAATCCTGTATTTTAAGTAAACAATTATTTTTAAAACAATTGTACAACGAGTGCTTGGTTATATAAATTGCAGTAACGATTTGGATAATTGTTTTATTTGGGTATATATTACGTATAATCTTTAAGAAAATATTTTTTTGTAACGCCGAGAAAAACAATGATTGATTGCAGCATTTTGTCATTATGATAAGTAATTATATCCTATTTGAGCCTACCAAAAGTCCATTGTTTGAATAGGTATCCACGGTTTGAATTAGGGCCAGCTGCCAGCCACGGAGGCAGGCAGCTGGCCCTCTGACATCTGCGGCGTTGCACCATCAAATCTTCTCTGGTCCGTATGATTTGATCCCACTTCTGACACCAATTTTTACGAGCTTAGGGTTCGTGACATTAAAAACTGCCGATTGAGTTACCAAAATTAACACTTTAATTACCGACACCAATTAAAACTTAAAATACACTAATAATTAATCACACAACACTTTAGTTCACTTTATTTCGCATTTAATTAAATATTAAATTAAATATTTATCTGAGACGGTTCCTGGGGTAGCCGCACTATTTGGGATTATTTATACTTCCTTCCTTTATTTGTTTCAAGTTTTTCAATTTTTGTTATTCCAATTGTAAGAGTTTTGTTTGAGTTTTTAGCTGCTGTTAACGGCATTGTGTTTCAGTGGAATTAAATGAATTTGTTTGACTTGCATGAGGTGGCTGTTAAATTTATTATTTGAAAAGTCCCTCCTAATAATAACGAATAATAATATGCCCGCCGCAGTTCAATATTTTAGGGGTGGTACTTCAACCCCTAAAAGATTGATCAGGATTATAAACAACTTTTACTATGAGACCAATCCTGAAATATTGTAAAAACTATTTTCAATAAAATGACTTCCAACGCCACTACAAAGTATTAAATATTTTTTGTGTGTTCTCATATGTTGAAGTCGAGTAAGTATAAACAACCAACAAAACGGACGAGAAATGCAACTTCAAAATACGTAAAAAAATACGTGCCGAATTGAGAACCTCCTCCTTTTCTTGAAGTCGGTTAAATACACAGTATACACTTAGTTTAACGAATACTTTTCTTGTTACTTTATCTTCCATACATACGTTATTCTACGAAAGTAACCAAAACCGAATTCACGAATTGATAGGTCGCTGTCTTTGAAAAATATTTTTTTGATAAGCTTATATACTTAATCGACACTGTTATAATCTTCAGTGATATGTGAAATATTTCTTCTATTATAATACTACTAAATCAATTATACATCATTGTTTTCACTTAAATATATACAATACCCGGTAACAAAATCCGAATGATGGTTTCCAACCTGAAGGCCGACCTCATCTCCCTCTGAATTTGTTCGAAGTGTACTGATGTTTTACAAAACGCTGACGTCTAATGTCATTCTACAATGATGGCAAAACTAAAATGCATATTTATTTTGGTAGATTTATTAAATAACATAGGTAAAAATTGGTAACGAAAAATAGGTTTCATTAGGGAACTTTTTACCGGACAATATTATTTAATTTAAATTTCATAAAACGATAATGAATTGGACCAATCGCGCTAAGTCAAATTAATTTCAATCGGTTATCATATCGTTTGGAATCTATAACTCTCTTCATGTTCAAAAAAATTATTGGAAAAGTTGCACTCGAAGTGTCTAGAACAATAATGGGTCAGCCGCTTTTCCATACATTCGAATTTCTTTTTTTTTTTGATTTGGATTTTATTTATGTTGTTTTTAGTTTTCACGTATTTTGAATATTTGTACGATAAATTCATGAAGTATCATTTAATGATGTATTTTTGGCACTTGGATACATTTAAACACGGAATAATGTTAACTTAAAAATATTGCACATGTAAAAAAGCTTCGCACAAAAATTTTAGGAAATACTCATCTGTTTCTTTCATTCTATCTCTCACACTCTTTACGTAACTCCCTTTTGAACGTCTTGGGCTTTTTCCTCTCTCGTGACAGCTTGTGTTCCTGCTCATGTAGCGTACGTGTGCTGCTTGCACTTCGACTTCGACGAGAAATTCTACGATGATCATGTGCAACACTGCGGCGTTGATCGCGGTCTGAACTGCGTTCTCGAGCTCGCTGAAATTGTAGCCGACGCTCACCACAATCACTGTGGCTGCGGCTTCGACTGCGCCTTTCGATTCCTCGCAGATGTCGATCACGGCCTTGGACCGCTGCCGGTCACTAGTACGACATGAAGTACGATCGCGTTGAGAATTCGCCAGTTTCCTGGAACTCGGAAACGATTTTCATGTATATAATTACAAAAGGGAACAAATCTTAATTTTAATTTATTCAATGACGGAAGGTATTTTAAAATTTATTTTATTGTTGCTAATCACAATTTTTATGTAATATATTTTCGACATATAATGTAATAGGGTCATCGCTTATGTATATAATAATAAAAAAGAACTAATCTCGATTTTCATTCATTCAATAACAGAAGGTATATACATATACATGGCTCACTAACTAAAGTAGTGCTAGTTCTAGTACTCTGTTGTCATCAAATCACTTCCACCAGCTTTATTTTGCACTTATATGATTAAAAAAAGGACGCATTTAGCAAGAGTAGATTTCAATTGATACTTCTAACGAAATTATAAGATTATTCATTAAATGGAATTAATTAGAAATAATTTCACTCGGACATCAGTGGATCGGTATGGATGTGAACAAGACATCTGTCGAAAAACTAAACTTATCATCCTTTTTTCTCTTTAAAAGAAAAACGTATTTCGGTTATTAATAAAAGTAAATTGATTTTCACTTTCGAGACACATCTTACACGATAACATTAAGTTTCCTTAAGCGACTGAGTAACTGCATGTACAAAAAATAATGTACCTACTGTGAAATTTCGAGTCAAATTTTGGTATATTATTCTTCTTCTGAAGTACAATAATTCCCTCGCTTTATCTTCATTAAAAAAAATTAATCCATAAGTAAAAAAAAATTATAGTATCTACAGTCCTACTCTCCGTTGTATTGTGCCAAGATTTTTTTTAATTTTAATGTTATTGTACATTCTACATAATGGTGAAATAAGCAACGCCATGATAATTATGTACAAAGTTTTCAAATAAATGTAAGTTTAAGTTTATAAAGTTACGACCAAAAATGTCCCAATGCTGAGCTTTATACATAATATACTATCAAGCTACGCATTGGCATGTAATGATAATTAGATCTTCTGTGCGTAAGGATTATGGTAATGTTAGGCGAATAAATCAGACATAATGAAATTAATTTCCGATCTCATTTGCAACTCGTACATCTGGAGGCTTATTAAAATTATTTATGAGCTCAAAGTATGGCCACGTAGATTAACGATCAACACCATAAATTTAGTCATTCGAAATATAATTTTATTCAGTTACTAACTACCAAATTACAAAAAAATACAAAAAAAAACACGTTAATTTTAGTAAATGTTATTGTAAAGATATCGTTTAATTACATATTAACATGCATCCATAATTTAAGGCAACTATAAAAGCCATGACAACTCAGTCAGGGGCACACCTGGCATTGCTTCCTTTTCTGTTAGTGAAGCTTCATAGAAATCGGTTGAGCCATTACCAAGATTAGCCCGGACAGACATAAAGAATGAAAAAATAAAATAAAAATGGTTATTCACTTTTGTTTATAGCCTGTAAATAAGACCTTGTATTTGATCGAAGACGGTTATTTAATATTTCAAGCAAAAACTTCAGTTATGAGATTCGCCAAGATAACTTGAAACATATACGATATGTATTTATTTTCGCTAAAGCGCCGGAAATGTGTTGGCTCTAAATAACTATGTATGCTTAGTTCGTATATGTTGGCAAGGAAAATTTAGTCTTAGAAATTAATATGAATATATTGAAATGTTTTTACAATTTTAAATAATATTATCTGAAGTGAGTAAAGGAACTTTTAATTAAATTAATTTAATGAAAAAACCTAATTTTCCTTAACTTTAAATGAGAGTTGTAGTGGCACGGCGGTGAGTCTATTCAATAAAACTCCTTAGTAGTGTTGAAGTCTAAGTTCGAATCCATTCGTTTTCAATGAAATTGAAGTGTAGGACCGTTCCCTGCAGTACGAAATTTGCGTACATTATTACCACCACTGGTGCATTTATGTTCACACAGCTTTGTACCACATGATGAAAATTTTAAACAAAAGCTTTCAAGTAGTAAAGTTAAAATTATAACATATGGAGGTAACGATGGGAGCATCCATTGTCTATGACATCAAAGGAGTTGAAGATGATATTCTGGGATCGTTAACGCCATAGAAAATATAAATAATGTAATCACCGCTAAGTCACGAAACTGTTGCGTGACTTAATGTTAACCCCTCGTCTGTCAAAACGCCATATTCTGGCGTCTCAAATAATATGCGCATCTGTCAAAATCCATAATATGGCGTCGAGTGATAACAAACTATTTGTAACATGTATATGATATATATAACAAACATATATATATAACATATCCACCCCACCCCGTAACCCTAAGCAATACAAAGCACAAGGATCGTCGAGAATCAAAAAGTTAAATTCACGACGATAAAATCCGTAAAAATTAGTTTCATTTAATGTGTAGTGTTATATATCTAAGTTATTACACTCTCAACAGGGTATTGTAATACGTATATTTACGTTTACGTACATTTTACTTGACTCTTGGGCGTGTTGCCAAAAATGTCTAAGTCTGAAAAAGCTCTTACTAAATAACTTTTATTAAACTTTAAGTTTTATTAAGCGAAGGTAGCTTGATTGCAGGGTGCTAACAGCGAAATCAAAAGGTCGTGGGTTCGAATCCGCTATTCGACTTTTGTCGTAAACCATTACTAACACAAGCATTTCAGGCCTATCAGGCGTGTTTAAAGGGAATATGAGTAACTAAAGGGAAATGAAGTGAAGTGAAGAAAGGGAATATGAATAAGTAAAGTTGACCCGCACAACGTCATTTACGTCACATAAGATAGAGAAGAAGGTAACGAAGCAGGAAAAGCATGTTCTACAGTGAGTCCTGTACGAAATCTGCGCGTAAAATTGTAATATCAATTTCAGTGACACCAACAGGCAGTAAATTTGATTTGCCCTCGTATTATGATGGAAGTGAAACTTTTAAAATTAACATTTGTGACAAATATACTTTTAACATTTTCGTTGCACTTACCAAGCCTAAGCAGTCTCGTTAAAAAGGGAAAAATATTTCTGGATTTCATTCGCTTTGTCAAAAACAGATCATCCAACATAGAAGTGCTTTTACTCTTTTTCACAGTTAATTGAACCTGTTGTGCTTTTTGATTGACTGAAAAGGGAAAAGCAGATATGTTTAAATGTAAAAAGATATGTGTAAAATTTACTACAAGATTCTTACATGTACAATATAACGCCGGTATACAATATAATGTAAATATTTGTGAGTGTGGTATGACAAAGTTATTTGATACCGCCAACCCACTACCGTCTATCAAAACTCCACCGCTAAACATGGGCTTCCCCCATAGTTTGCCTCAAAGGAGAGATATTTGTATTGTTGCTATGCTCGCCAGGAATTCTATGTTTTTATTCAACTGTTATCGGGAAGGTGCTGCTGCCTCTGCTTCTCGTTTAGTTTCCCTCTGTCGCCTCTTACTTTACAGAGGTTGGATTTATTCACACGATGCTACGTGGTTCGTGATGCTGCCAACAAGTGTTTCAGATTTGTTTATTTTACAACAGAATAACAAAGAATAAATAATAGAAAAGTTAACACGGGCGACTTCAATATAAAGGAGGAATTACTGTAATCATCGTTTTTAGCAGGCGAATTGACGATCGCCATTAAGACTCTGTTTCCCGTCTCTTTATTATTATTCCTTGCCCTAAAACCCTCTCAGAAATGAGGGGAGGCCTGTGCCCAGCAGTGGGACGTATATAGGCTGTAACTTTACTTTACTTTTTTATTCTTAATTATATCAATAGTTGATTAAACGCGATAAAATCCGTAAATATAGTTTTATTCAATATATCTCACTTACGAATTAAAAATTTTATTACTATATTTTTGTAAAAAACGGCCTTTTGCATTTGAAGTTACACAGCAATGATAATTTGTGTGTGAGTGAAAAAATTATTGCAACCGGTCGTATGGAAAGGATCAAATTTTGTATAAAATTTACCAAATTGAATAGAATTTATTATTAAAATTGATAAAACTTACCATAATCTTTTGTTTTTTAAAAGCAAATATCGGCAAAATTCATTATTATCCATTATATTCACCAGAAAATCTTTTAATCACGCATCGAAAACACACGACTTAAAATATGACGTATAAAATAATAATTGTTATTTCGGTCTACCTGCGTTGAGTCTCATTTATTTTTTTTGTTTAAAAGGCAAAGGAACTCATGCCCATTATGCCTAAATACTTATTAATAGTAATAAATAAATGAACATCATTGTTCAAGCATTGATACGAATGGAACACAGAAATAAATTTAATAGTTTATAAATAAAACAATTATTTTCATAGAGATTTAATTATATTATTGACAGATGATACACAAAAATAATAATATACATATGCGCAGTAGTATAATAAGTCTATTATGTGGGCACTCAATTTTAGATGACTACGGCGGCATCTTAAGACACACCATTTTCAGCAACACTAACACATTAGACATCGTCCGATTAAGTGAAACCGACTAATAAAACACCATAAACTGAAAATTTACCGGCTAGTACATAACACCACACTTATGTCATTATTCTACGAAATTTGAAATAATAAATCGACGTCAAACTCAAAGCATAGAAAAGTTAAACACAAACGAACTCCATTTAAATTGGGAATTAAAACATTTCCAGTTATACTAATATCTCTTTGTAAAATTTAAAATTAAAATTTAACTTTTTAATTTCTTTTCACGACAAACACAGAGACATTTAATATTTATATTTTCCGCTACAGAGAGGTGTATCACAGACTAATTATTTCAATCGGACATAAAAATAATCGGAACGTACGTAATTTATACTTTATAAATCATGTATTAAACAAATATAATGTGATCTTATATTACAAAATTTATAGTTTATAATTTATTAGATAAATGGCATGGTGGTCCGTGGCCTCGTGGTATGTAGACATGTCGCTCTTTTTGCTGCAGTATTTACGTATAGATCGTTTAGTGTATTTGTATAATTTTATTTATAAATTCATTTTTTCATAAATATATTCCTTTCTATAAATATTCTTCCCTCGTATATATGTCGATTTAAAATATTTAAAGTTAAAATAGCGTAGTATTGTACCTTATTAATAACTATCATTTGTAAATATGGGACAAAGTGAAACCCGCTACGAAGAGTAAAAACGTTCATATAAATCAACCGCGCAACATAATATGAACGATATTAAAAGGTTTTACTTATTACTATAACATTTAATTATTACTAAGTAATAAATATTTATTTTTAAAACAATAAACCTATGAATTTTAGAAAACGTAGTTTATTACTCTTTTGTATTTGGTAGTGCAGCATGGATTTGCAGTTTGCATTAAGTTGCATTGCAAGTGTCCGGGTTCGATTCCAAGAATGCTCAAATTTTCTTTTTTGTATTTCTTTTATTTAGTATTACATATTTAAATACATTTATTAATAACTTTATAAGTAAAAAATTAATTTTTTTAAACCCATGAATTTTAAATATTTAGTCTACTACAGTAGTGACTGAGTATTCAAACAATGTGTATTTGGATTTGACGAGGAACGGATTTTCAGCTTGCACTGTAGAATGCCCGGGTTCGGTTCCAGGAGTGTAAAGTCAAATTTTCTTTTTTATATATTTAGTTTTAGTTAGTAGTTTTGTATATTAATATAAATTATTTAAACACTTTTATAAATAAATAAATAAATAATGTTTGAAATGTAATAATTTTTTACCGGAGAAAGAAAGTTGAAAATATCAACACGAAAATTATTTCAATCCAAACGTCCCAAATTATAGAGGTTTGGATCTACCAAATGAGAGATGCTAGGATTTGCAGTATGCACTCGAGAGAGCCCGGGTTAGATTCCAGGAATGAGAAGTCAAATTTTCTTTTTTTCTTTTTTCTGTATTTAATATTAGTTAGTAGTTTAGTATATTTAGAAAAGTTAATTAAACACTTTTATAAATAAATTAAAAGAGTTTGAAATGTAATAATGTTTAACGGAGAAAGAAAGTTGAAAATATCAACACGAAAGTCCCTAGTAGTAGAAGTTTCCTATTCGTAAGTATAATAACAATAAAAAAAAACTAAAAATACCTAACGAAATAAAAGAATCATCTAAAAATTGCGATGTGACTCATCACATGGAAGAGTTTAGTTTTATCGATTTTGTTTACAACAAATGGTAATCATAATTATGTATGAATGTTTTGTCTTTTACATATAGCTTAAATATATTTCAGTCAAATAGTACAAAAAAATAAAGGAAGTGTAAATTTACCTAAGTATCTTGGGAACCATAGAACTAGAACATTTAGGTTGGTCTTTTAGAAACGAGTGTTTATCTAATATACCACCTGATGCTTTTAACCACGTACTGTTATATCACTGATTACAGTGATATAACAGTACGTGGTTATAAGCACTGGCTTATCATAACAGAAGCCCACTCTTGCCTTGAAGACACTCACTCACATTGTAATCAGATGGAGACAAAGTCAGGCAAAATGTTACTTTGCCTAGTTGTACACTTTATGCACGACTAAACAAACAGTCTTGTCTAGTCAGTTCTATCTTGGTGCCTGATATGTATACTGGTATTTACTTTTTTAAGTGATAAAAATGTGCAAATTTCATAGTCACTATTTTCATTTTTGGATCCTTTTTTGTGCTTAGGGTTATATAATCGAACAATAAAAACAAATTTTGTACGTGGTAGAGCCATACTGCAGTTATATTAAGAGTATAGTCGTAGCATGAATGGGTCGGCTCGACCGGGGAAGGACCATGCTCTCACAGAATAGCAGCGTGAAATAGTAGCTTAATGCTGCTGTGTTTCGTATGGTGAGTGTAGAGAACCGGAGACTCTTTTTGCTGGAAACGAAGCATTCTATCTCAGTCCTCACGGGTGACAACGCATCTGCATTTTGAATCGCATGCGAGGATAGATGTCTATGGACCACAGCAACCACTTACCATCAGGTGGTCTGTATGCTCGTTTATCACCCTATCCTATAAAAAACAATATCGCCGTGCTCTGTCCAGTAGAACAACCTAATAATAGGTATTCAATGTATCGTGCGGATGAACGGCTCTTTTACTGGCGTTGTTGCTTGGCGTGCAATTTGCTTTCAGACGAGCGACGGCTTACGTGTATCAGAAGTGATATATCGTTTCACGTTTTAGAAGACACTGTGAAATGTCAGTTCGAGGACTTATGTATAGTGTGACGGGTAAATGACGTAAGAATTTTAGGATGCATCTTGCGCAAAGTGATAATCACAAGTAAATTGTTCGTTAAGCCATTACGACAAATTTAATTACTATGGACACTATTATTATAACTGTAACATAAATAAAGGATTTAAGGGTTTACATTTTATTGACAATCAATGACACAAAAATTAGAGCTAATACTCGTATAATTGTTCATGGAAAGAAAGAAAGAAAGATTTATTGCAGTACGCCACAAACATTAGTAGGCACTTAAATTTTGACACATCAATTATAAACATTATAACAAACAAAAACAAAATAGGAAACAAAACAACAATTTGACGAATAAAACAATTTAAAAGTATTAATACTTAAAGATAATAATTAAAAAAAAATATAGAAAGACAAAAAAACTGATTCTCGGTATCGAGTATGTTGTGGCGCGTCATACAAACGGACCTCACTCAGCTTATGCTGTCGCCGGAGCAACAGCGCTGGTTTTCAGTGGGCGCGAACGGATAGTAACGTACGGACGTCCGCGAGTGATACATAATAAAAAATAATATTCTAAAACCAATCTGTCTAACTATGCTGAAATTTTTGATTTCAAACCAAACAAAGGTATGTACATGTGCTTATTATACATACACTTTATTTTTATTTTCAAAAATTTTGTTACCAGTGTGCTCTTAACTTTATTAATTAATATGTTACATTATTTCAAAAGTTATTATTACGTTGTATTTGTTTTCTTGTATTAATATATGTATATTTTTAACACTGATTTCTAAAACTTATACGTAAATTACCTCAGTTATTGATTGACGACACTAAATTACACTTTCTTTTAGCCTGCGGTCAGTGGACCTATCCGAACAGTATCCAATTCAAGGTTATATTATCATCACTTCACTTTATTAGTTGCGACCTTGACCGCCTGTGCTATGTGCTAGTACCCATTTTGGTGAGTAGTACGCTTCAACCTATGTTCTTCTGATTAATTATTAGATAGTTAATTGTTTTCAGGCTACGAAGGGTTGGCGGCAGGTCGTTCCAACACTGAGGCAGCGTACTTAAAGCTCCCACGAAAAGCAGCGGTGCAATGGAATGGCACGGCGAGAGAACAAATCGACGCACTAGTTATTTTTGAATTTACGTCGCGCGACCAGACCAACTTTTGGAAGAGATAAGGTGGCATATTATATTTAATTATACCAAACAGTAGTGTTGCTACATGAAAGTGACGACGATATTTCATTTTCAAAGTGTTGCCTTCGTTGATGTACGTCGTAACGTAAGTGCGTGGCGGTATCCTGAAGCAAAATCTTGCACAAGCGTTCTGAACTCGCTGAATGAGATTTTGACTACGTATTTATAGACGAGGACCATAAACTACATCCATGTAATTAAATTTAGAAAGAATTAATGAGTCACAGAGCCTTATTCGAATATCTGTGTTCAGGAAATTTCTAATTTGATACAGGACTTTAAGTCTGTAGAAGCAATTTCTGGCAGTATTAAGTATGTGAATCTCGAAGCGCAAACGATTATCCATAAGAAGACCTAATGTTTTAAATTTATGGTGACATGAAGCCGTTCATTCGCAATGTTTTGAATTTGCTTAGCCGTTCCTAGAATCATATACTGTGACTTATTTCCGTTTATAACAAGAGCATTTGATTTTGATCAATCAGCATTGCCTTCTAAATCTTCGTTTAATTCATTTATTGCTGATTGAGTTTCCTCAGGCTTACATGATATGTAAATCTGTGTGTCATCAGCGTACATATGGTATCTACAATGTTTGATGTGATCTACCATATCTGCACAATACATAGCAAACATAAGTGGTCCTAAAATTGAGCCTTGAGGTAAACCTTGTTTCACAACCTTGAAATCGGAAACTAGCGGCAAACCTCTATGGTCAGAAATTTCTACTCGCTGTGCGCGATATTTAAATTAGCTCTCAAACCATTTCACCGCAGTTACGTCGAAACCATAATAGTGCAATTTTTACAAAAGGATTGGTACATTCAAGCAGTCAAATTCTCTAGAAAAGTCTAGTAGGACTAATATTGTGCCTTTTCCAGAGTCTTGGTCTGACAGAATATCATCGATTACTTTAATCAGAGTGGTAGTTGTAATATAATGTTGCCTAAAACCTGATTGTAAACTATGGAGTATTTCGTTTGTTTCCAAATACCTTCTTAGCTGCTCGACCACAACCTTCTCTAAAATCTTTGACACAGAGGGCAATATGCTGATCGGGCGGATGTCCCTCATGTTAGTTGGATTTGCGTTTTTAGGAATAGGTCTGACCAATGCGTGTTGCCATTCTGTGGTATATGTATGGGTTTCTATAGATTTGTTAATTATACTTGTTATAACAGATATTGTGTTGGGTAATGACATTTCGAGCATATTAAGGGATATGCCATCTATATCAATCACATTTGATTTTAATGACTGTACTATTTTTAAAATATCAATTTCCTGTACTGTCTTTAGTTTAAATTTACTTTTATATGAGATTCAAAGAGAGAAGTGTTAGAAGTAAGTATTTAATCATGTCCAGGAACATTTAAAAAGCTGGTATTAATTAAATTGGGACCATTAAAAATATGATACGGTAGTTCTGGTTTACTTTTTAACCTTACATTTTTTTATGTGGTCACACATAAAAAAATGTAAGGTTAAAAAGTAAGTAGCATATGGCTATATAAGCATATGGCTTTAGGATCTCTTTTAGTATTGTGGATATAGTAGTCGTAGTATGCCTGTTTTTCTTTGCGAAGCGCCTCAATACAGTATTTTTTTAGTTCCTTATAATAGTTCTTATGTATCTCTGAACCAGATTTACGTGCTACTAAACCAGCTTCATCCCGGAGTTTCATAATTTTTTTATATTATAAGTGATCCAGGGATATTGTTAATGTCTTACAGTTTTTGAGCAAAGAGGCGCATGAATATCAAATATGGTTAACATCATTGTGTTTAAAAGATATACCATATCATTAACGTCATTCAGGGTGTTGATGGTTTCCCAGTTCATCGACTTTAGATCTAATTCAAACTGTTCGACATCAATGGAATGTAAGTTTCTGCATGATATTATAATTGGTTTTTGTTTGGGCTTTTGAAATTAATTTCACAACAAATAAATGCATGGCTACTCAGATCGGGTATGTGATTAACTAAAATATCGTATTGCTGGATGTCTGTACAAACTATATCTATTATGGTTTAACTATGATCGGTAAAATGAGTCGATTCAGTTACACATTGGCTCAGTTTGTAGCACTGTGAAAATTCTCTAAGTTTTTTTTATAATTACTATCCGCGGTGTTCAATACATTTATATTAAAGTCCCCTAACAAGATTATATAATTGCACCATGCAAGAACCCCGATAGTTTCAGACAAAGCATTGAAAAATGTGTCTACGTTTAACCATGGTGGTCTATAGGCAGAACCAATCGCAATCATAGTACCGTTAATAGAGCAAGCCACATTTGTTCTACAAGCGGAGTCGAAGGATGAGGCAACGTTCGAACAGCTAGACCCTGCCGTATATAGAAGCCAACTTCGCCACCTCGCGAGCGCACATTGGTCGGTCGGGGAATGTGACGTAACCGGTATCCTGGAACCGCGGGCGCGCGCGCTTCCTCACCCTCATGCAACCAACTTTCGTTAATCGCCATTAAATCGACAGCGTGGCGATCTATAGCTACTACTAGTTCTTCATGGCCTGTACCTAGTGAACCTAGATTTAGAAGCCCTAACTTAAGATTACTTGTCATGTTGTATGATATAAAGGAATTTTCATAATTGACATCTTTGACCAACAGATATCAGAGTAATACTCACAATAATTGTTCCTACTCTGAGCTTGTTTCATTACTCTATTTATGTTGTTGTAGGTTTGTGATATTATAAGAATGTTAACTGAATTTAGCAAATAATTATAACGGGTAGGATTTAGGGGATATACATATTTTCTTACATTTAAATAATTAATGCCTATAAAGTTAATAAAGGAAATAACATAAATATACATACGTATCGGTCCTGTAGATATTATCCTACTATACACATAATAACAACAACAATGAGCGTCAAGCTGTATAACGTCTGAGTAATGTAAAAAGACATTGTTTGGCAAACAGTTAAGAACAAATGATGCACTAATAAAATTCAAAAGACTATAACAAAAAATATATATGGGTAGCAAATATTTTATAACTGTAAATGGAAATACAAATAGCTTATTACGATAACTTGGCCCAACTATATATTTTTTAAATGGGATTTCGTATTATTTCGAAGTTGTAAATAAATCTTATTAATAACTATGGGTATATACGAGTACCCACAAAACGCTTGACGATAGTAAATAGTTACAAAGAAATTAAAAACACTAATTCTTTTTTGTAAGTAAACTGAGAGACAGTTATGGTGATCGAACAAATTCGGACCCAAAAACCTTTGCATATCCGCGTTGAAGCGTATGCGATTTATTGGAGCTCCTGCTTCCCGACGTGCAAAAATTCGGCCTCCCTTCGTCCAAACGTATCGCCATCCCTGCTTGCGGCCTGTCTCGCGTATCATGCGAAACAACTGCCTATTTGTTTTAGTCAGTCGTTCGTTTACATAAATATTGCAGGGTGCGGACTTAAGATCTAGAGCCTCGGTTGTTAGAGACCGGCGGACGCGCGCAGCGCGCAGCACGTCATTACGCGCGTCGCGCCGCGCCAGCCGCACAGCGATGGGCCGCAGACGAGATGTAACATCCAGGCGAGCGCCCCCCACTCCCATAGAATGGACCAGTTCCTTTTCCGTCAAATGAACACCAAGCTTGGTCACAACTGATAGAACCAAGTGTGTTGGGTTCTCCCCACTCACCTCTGGAATGCCACTTAATTCGACGTCATTTGCAAGCAACTCCTGGTCCCTATCGTTTAAGTCGGCTTGCAGCTGATTGACGGTTGAATCGAGTTTTAGGATTTCAATTTTGAATCCTTGACACCCATATTGCTCTTGTGATTCCAGGATAGTTTGGACCGTGTTCTCGAGCTTATCTAAACGAGAATCGTATTTGCTGACAAGGGTTCTTATGTCCTGAAGTTCTTCTCTGAATGCCCGAACTTCTTCGCGGGTTTGCCGCATTTCTTCTCGGAAACATCGCAATTCCTCCCCGAGGTTTGAAACCTCACTCGAATTAGCAACAGTCATTGTCGCGGGTTTTACCGGCGTTGTGTCCTTGTTGCAACGTTTTTCTTTCAATTTGCATTCAGGGCAAGCCCAGGATGGCATTAGTGAAGCGCCCACTGTGATGCCTACACACGCACGATGTAGCTGTTTATTGCACTTTGTACAAGTAACATTAGCACCATCTTGCGGAGACATGTATTTACCGCACGCACTGCACTTAACTGCCATGATCAGTAAGTTTTAATAGTTGATAAAGCTAAATTATGCGTTGATTTAGTAGTACACAACGGAAGCGTGAGATGGAACTGTGTTGATCAGTATTATATGACGGTATTATGTTATTAAATTTTATTCGATGGCATTTAAAAATAAAATGTTTTTAATATGTAAATGTTGTTTTTTTTACTATTTATTCACTAATCACTAAACACTCTAATGTATCACACCATATAAGGTTCGCAGTACACAGATGTTTAACTTTTGCACAAAAATTCTGACTTAAACAACGTCCAAATAATCTTAAATTTACATAAACTCTTCCGACTCACTAACTATGTATCTCAGGACAGGCGTCCGTGACGGTACTCTCATGGGGTGTATATTGCCATAGTTCCCACGCTTAGCGAGCTGGTTGGCAACCGCAGTTTTTTTTATTATATCATTGTTGTTATCAGGAAGATGCCACTGCCCACCTCCTGCCTATCTCCTTCTGTCGCCTCTTACGACACCCACGGGAAGATATGGGGTAGTGGATATTCTGAACCGCCACTACACGGCCATATGTATAAGATCTATCACGGCCGTATAAGATCAGAGTACATATGAGGACGCTCAAGGTCGCTCAGCGAGCTATGGAGAGGGCTATGCTCGGAGTTTCTCTGCGTGATAGACTCAGAAATGAGGATATCCGCAGTAAAACCAGAGTGACCGACATAGCCCAACGGATTAGTAAGCTGAAGTGGCAATGGGCCGGCCATATATCTCGAGGAACCGATAACCGATGGGGAAGAAAAGTTCTCGAGTCGCACCTTCGTACCGGTAGGCGTAGTGTAGGGCGACCCCCCACTAGACGGAGTGACGACGCGGTAAGACATGCAGAAAGTCGATGGATGCAGGTGGCTCAGGACCGTGCTTTGTGGCATTACTTGGGGGAGGCCTATGTTCATCAGTGGACTTGTGAAGGGCTGTAATGATGAATGATGACTCGTATAAGGGTGTGTTGCAAAGATCTCTGACGTTACAGTGTTACATAAGTCGTAGACTAATAATAAGATATGAAGACTTTAACAAGTTTTTTACGTAGTAGAGCCATGCTGCAGTTATATTAGTAGTATAGTTGTAGTACAAATGGGTCGGCTCGACCGGGGAAGGACCACGCTCTCACAGAATACCAGCGTGAAATAGTAGCTTAATGCTGCTGTATTTCGTATGGTGAGTGTAGATAACCGGAGACCCTTTTTACTGGAACGAGGCATTCCATCTCAGTCCTCACGGGTGACAACGCATCTGCATTTTGATTTGTAATGAAGGATAGATGTAGATGTATATGGGCCGCAGCAACCACTTACCATCAGGTGGACTATGTGCTCGTTTGTCACTCTATATTCTATAAAAAAAGTAACGAAGGAAAGGCTAGAATTTAACTATTGGATTCTCTTATGTTGTCATCATACAGTGAACGGGACGATGACTCATAGCTTATAATTTTAAAACTTTACTATCAAAATAAATTTTTTTAGTGCGAGACATTCAAAAGAACGTACAGTATTAATTTTTATATGTTGGACAGGTAGTCTTGTCACTGCAAAAGACACAAGTAAATTATTAAATTAAAATCTTTCGGATATTAAACAACACATAAAACTAAAATATCCAGTAAATTTTAGGAAAACAGATAAACAGCAGCAAATACATATCCGAAAACCAACAAATGACCAAAACGACCCTAAGACCAGGCGATGCATTAGCCAAGTAGACTAGCCATTAATCTCAGCAGTCGTCCGATACTCATTCGTATTTTGTCCCCACATATGTTTGAAAAGTTGAATCTAACAGTACTTCTTTTATCTTAGAAACTAATGAAACTGAAATTATAATATTATATTATAATCTGTAATGTATAGTAACGAAAAGAAATAAAAGCGTCCCATCAATGTAAAACAAAAATCATAGGATCGGGGTTTTAAAGCACTTTACTAATGTATAGCACTAGCACTTGTGTTGTTAATGTAGCGTGCAATTTACTTTTAAACAGAAGTGATAGTGATACGTCGTTGCACTTTACAAGGCTCTGTGAAGTATTAATTCGTGGACACGGTAACTTATTAAGGTTTGTGGCAGCCATAGAATAATATAATACACAATAGAATGGCTGTCAACCTTATTTTGTACGAGATTCAGCTTCGTCGGGAGCACACATACAAGCAATTACGTCGTATTATCACTACTACAAAACCGATTTGCTGTGTTCACAGACTGAGTAAATTTACACATTTTAGAATTTTGATTAATGTTCAAGATCATCATTAAAAAACCGTTTTAATTTAATACGTATTTATTCGTATATAGTGTGCAATTTGGCATTTTCTAAATAATTTGCATGCGAAATTTGGAAACAATTGGAACGTCAAAACATATATATATATATATATATATATATATATATATATATATATATATATATATATATATATATATATATATATATAATAGTATTCTATGGTGGCAGCGAACTAAAGTGGTCGGTTGTAGTTGCAATTAGTGTCCGGTAATTGTCAATAAAATAAATAAAGTGTCAATTTTGGTAATTCAATCGGCAGTTTTTAATGTCACTAATTCTAAGCTCGTACATTACTATACTCGTACTTCTAATTTTTCGATAATTTTATGTCAACCTTCAATAAAAAAAGTTTGGAAAATCCCAAAGTGCACTACTCATGAAGCTCATATTATGATCGTTAAAAAATACAGGAAAAAAACTCAACAATAGATTTTTTTTAAATTTTACCTTTATTATTATTGAGATTCAATTTTTTTTATAATTGTGAATTGGAAAAACTTTAAACATAATTATCTTAAAACTATCATAAATCAACTTCAGAACTTCAAATTACTTTAATTTTTAGGTATTTGTACTCAGTCGTTTTCGTGTAAACTAGTTATTTTTACCTAACTCGTTAAAAAAATTTCTCATCAATTTTATTTAATGTAAAAAAAATTGTCATCTAGTCATGGCCAGTATTTTAATTTAAAATTCACCAAAATATACCTTCATATCTGTCTATCAAGTCCAGAAGTAAAGTCTCATCATAACTAAACAAAACGAGGCCAAACTCGGCACACCTAGTTCCACTCTTCGAAAAGTTCCAGTAGGAGGCAGAGGCAGATTAAATGTCGACAGCGCCCCAGGCTAGCCTAGTATCTCATCGGCGTCCCTCTAGTAGCCATATAATGTCTATTATAAAAACTACTCATTTTGCAATTAACTATATTATAATTTATAATCATCATCATCATCATCATTACGGCTCTTCACTAATCCACTGCATAGGCCTCCCTCAAGGAATGCCACAAAGCACGATCCTGAGCCACCTGCATCCATCGAATTTCTGCATGTTTTACACGTCGTCACTCTATCTAGTGGGGGGCCGCCATACACTACGCCTACCGGTACGAGGCTGCCAATCCGTTGAGCAATTAGGTTATGTCGGTCACTCTGGTTCTAATGGATATCCTCATTTCTAAGTTTATCACGCAGAGTAACCACGAGCACAGCCCTTTCCACATGAGGCAATATTAGGATTTTACATTGAAATTGCCGTTTTTTATGAAATAAGTTAACTTAAACTTTTTATACATTTTATTTCCGTTAATCAAAGTAATCACCCATGAAAGCGATACATCAACTTTCACCAAGCTCTTTTTTTTTTGGTATATAGTTTTGGTATTTCTGAAAGGACTTCTTACTTAATAAGACTTCTTACTGAAAAAAATCATAAAAAACGAGGATCATTAATTTATATTTCTTTATATTTATTTAAAATAACTTAATTTTAAATTGAGGCTGGCAATAAGATGCGAAAAAACTTGCTATGAATGAAAATTTCGGTCCGCCAAACCGTAGTGTGTCCAACACTTGAATTTAATATCCACTGCGATTTCATTTCGAATCAAATTATACATTATTGAAACATTTCACATTCAATGAAAAAACTGTGAGGAAAAATTGGCGACTAAAAGTTTAACAAAAAGGTTGAGAACTTTGAGAACTTTTCCGGGTTGATTTATCATTGCTCCTATCGGAAAAAAATTTTTGTTTTATAGCTTAAATATACTGTGCATGGGTGAGCATAAGTTACAATAATGTTGCAAAAGTAGTATGCCACTTCCCCACTAGGTGAAGTGACGAGCTGTTAAGACATGCGTAGCGTATACAGTAGCGTACCTGGAAGTCCGTTTGGTTAGATACTATCCTCTTATTTTTTCTGCCGCAAATGCAGAGTTTGCATTCTTGCTTTAGTGTTTTCTGTGAGGTCCTCAGAGGTGACAATGCATCTGTATCCTTCTCTGTTTCAAGTTTACTGTAGGTGTCTATAGAAAGCAGTAGTAAGTGGATTTTCCGTCAAAATTTTCTGAATTGTCTAGCTTTAATTATACGTCCTCAGATGTAAAGTCTAACTCCTCCTCCGTCGGGGGTAGTTTTGAAAGTGCGAGACGACTGATAATACGCTTATCCTTTTGCCAAATGTGACGATTATAGAAAATGGTCTCTACAACTGGGGAAGACTAAGTCCAAAAGTATCTTTTAAAGGTTAAGTTGAGATGACTGGTCCCCGAGAACGAATTTCAGTCAAGTCGGCCAGTCTCAACGGAGACGAGTATTATACAGCCGAAATGTATGCGCAATTACAGTTTTACTCTCTATTCCCTCACTCTTATTTTCCGATAGGACGGCAAGCTGACACAACCGTGGAGAGGATGGGCGCAGGACATTGAACTAATATGTACTTACGTACTAGAACAGCTATTTCAAACAAAACATGTGCGCTACTCTGTGTTCGCGCGGTTGCTTTTTTATCACAGAATAAACATAGGTAGAATGATCAGTAGGTAATAATAGACTGTATTGTTAAATAGGTAAATTATATCGAGAACAATTTTCAAATCTTGTCATTTATTTCATATATTATATTTGCTTATTTAATATAATATTACTTAATATTATATCACAATTACATTTTAGTGATATTTTTATCTGAATATTTTAAAAGGTATCTATGTCAAATATAGAAAAAAAATTACTAAATGTATGTTTAACAAAACTTATTAATAAAAAATTTAAATAACAAATATATTTATTTAAATAAAAATAAGCGTCATTCATAAATGCTGGGCACGCGAGAGTTAAAAATGGACGAATTTATTCCACATTGACTTTGATGTGGAAACCTAAAAATAATAATATAAAAGAATAATGAGCAGATTTAAATATAAAAAATAATTGGCCTAATAATGATAATATATGTTTCTACAAAAAAATGTGTATAATAATATATTCATCCTATACATAGGTACCCACAGAAATGTCGCATCTGAACAAATTAATTTTATATATTACATGACACAAGATGGCGTCTTATGAATAAATTGTTTTATTATTAATTTATAATACTTTTTTATTGACTAAGTATCTTATTAACCGATGAAAAGTAATACCTTGGTTTTTACTGACATTTCTTGAATTATTTGTGCAATATCTAAGTACACACGACGGCATATTTTTATCAAGAGATTTTTTTTAAATCAACACAACACGTGACAACTCTACAAGCGCCTAGCGAGTGACTGATTAAAGTGCGGTGTATGCACCGCAGTTGAGTGGAACAGAGTAGCTGAATGCTGTGTAGCCTCTAGTACGTAGTACATAATAGCTCAATGGCGCAGGATTAATGGCTTTACGTACTTTCTGAGGCACACCAATGTGAAACACCCTCAACTTTCTGACTCAGAGCTGCTACAACAAAAAATTTCTTGACAGAAAAACCAAATAATTAATGTTGGCCCGACCTGGGATTCGAACCCGGGAACTCATGATCAGCAATCTCGTTTACGATCTCCAGACCAAAGACATCGTCAAGATGACTGGTATTACTGACGAAACAAAAAATTTTTATATATGTAAGTGGGACAAATGAGCACCGTGGATGTAATCCGAGGATGCTGTGGCGCATAGACACCTAGATCTATCCTACATTAATAATCAAAATGAGTATTGTAAAACTAGTACAAGTGTTTATCTAATTCACAACATTATGTATAGATATTTTTTTAAGGAAGTGAGAAGTACTTCGTTCCGCATTTTTTCGTTAAAAAAATTCGAACAATGGGACTTAAATAGACTACGCCATTAATAATACGAACTATAACGCTGTTTGTTTATTTTTCACCGATCCCTAAGAACACTTTTCAATGCAAACGAGAAAACTTTTTCCGTCTACTCATTACGTGGGCGTGAACTGTCGTCGGCAAACTGCGTCACGCCATTAGCGAAAGGCTTTTAAGTATGGTCTATTAAACACCACAAGATGCGGTTCTTCGAGTTATCTTTTCTTTACAGTTATTTATTTTGAATTTTAACGTGAAGAATAACCTTAATATATTTAATATTAAAAAAAAAGAATCAATGAGCTAAACCTATCTATAGCAGGAAATGTCCTATCATATAAACCCAACATATTTGAAGGTTAATTATAAAAAAGAAATAAGGTGAAGTTTCAATGGACAACCGATGGCGAAGAAATGTTCTCGAGTTGCAGCCTCGTACCAGTAATACCGTATTAACCTGGTAAGACATGACACGATGTTGCATCCCCTTGCAATTTTATGGTATTTATCCAACAAGTGCTTAGAGGATTTGTTCTGATTAATTTCAGCATTTAAATTTTAACATCGCACATTGCGAAAAACACCACCACTCACAGAACATGGCAGTCAACTACTATGAGATAATGAGGAGTTTTTTTCCTCGCATGACTTTTTTATAGAATCGACTACCAGCGGCGATTTTTCGGACTAGTACGACTTGACAAGAAATGACATTTTTATTTTTTTAAATGCCGACAAAGCACCTGCAATTCTTCTGGTGCTGCAGTTGTTAATAGGCAGTGACACTTACCGTCAGTTTAGCTGCATGGCCTTTTGCCCCCGCTTCCACGTAGTCTCGTAGAATTTCTTGGAGAAGGCCTATGTTTAACACATGTGGAGGGATGTAAACATGGTGTGATTAATATAATAACATCTTCTGAGACCTCTTTCTAATTGGTCATTACAGCAGTGATACAACGTTTGCTTTGTGAAGGCCAAAAAACGTAAAGAAAAAAAACAAACAAGGTGTGTGGGTGAAGATGAAATAGCTCAAAGTCTATGACTACACTGGTACTTTATACATTACAAGTTGAAACCCAGCTATGGGCAGATTGCTTCCCTGTCAGTACTAAAGGAAAGTCATACAATGCAAATGATGGTTAATGGTTGACTTTTTCTTCCAAAACAAAACCTGGGACTGAGATGATTAAAATGAGACTCCAGTTCTCATCTCTCACTATACTTCTGACATCAAACCGAACTATTCTAAGCTTTGTGAAAATCATTAGTTAAAATAATCTTGAATTACTTGTATATATAGTGAGAATACAGTGTGTTGAATTTATTCAATTTAAAATACTTATAAAGATAGAGATGGAGAAAGTATTAAAAAGGAGGGCTTTTGTAAAATTAACTTCTGCATTTCATTTCGCATCTAAAATAACAACTCAAAAGAGTAAACTGAATTTTTTTTTCTCTGAGATTTTTAACTCAAGATTTATTTCATTGCGCTTGTTTTTGATTCACTAAACCGTGGGAACCAGAGCGGTGTTTTGGAGTAATTCAAAAGAAGTCTTTAGGCTTCTTTTGGGATTACGCAATTTTTATTTAAAATAATAAGATGATTTTTCCTTTAAACAAAAATAGATTAATTTTTATACAAATGAAGTAACAAACGAACTTGTCGTCCATGTGATGGTAAGTGACTAGTACCATTGATACCTACAACCAAATTCGTACGTAGAAGGCTACACACGTGTTCGCACTGCTACGGACTGAGTTGGAATGTCCTACAGCCTGTAATTATCCTGGCTCTCTATAACCTTCAGACCGGAGCACGGCAGAGCACGCGCTACTGATTGGCGACAGATATCTGCCGTAGTAGGAGGGTGTTACCAATGCAGATGGATATTTATACAGGAAAAGAGCCCTTTCATCCAGAAAAAAAAGAAAAGTTTCAGGCTGAGATATCATAACAATTAAAAACTACTACGAGAGAGCTTAGTGTTTTGATGTTTTAATGACATAGCTTTTTCTATCATACTTCTTTAGAACTCACCCTTTAATATCTTGGAGTCCTTTTTAATTTCGAGTTTTTGAAGCAAGTTAAATTATTTCAAACAGGCCAGTTTTGTTTAGCGAAAGTATAATTATGCTAAAGCCGCTTACATTTTTTCCTTGCATTCAAAAAATTCAAAAGCTGAAGAAGGAAGAGGCGGACTTTATTTAAATTCATTTGAATATTTTATAATGGGTACCTTTATGAAAAATGCCGCTCAAGTAACGACAGCTTGACTTTTTTATTAAAAATATGCTCATTCTTGACCTCCATCTGGCCCATGGGCAAAGATGAGGTCTACGATGCAGCGAGTTTGCCCAGGAAAAGTCTGTTCACACGCACTCCACTTTTTTGTTTTATTTATTTAGAAAGCTTTCACAGTGGTGTGATTTAAACCGCGTATGTTTCCTACATACCAACTTTACGACTATTGCCAAGTACTAACAATTAGATAATTATTCATTTTAAACACCACTCTCAAACAACATGCCTCAACCAAATATATCTCTGAATAGACACGACGTAACCAACTGGTTACAAAGTCTACTACAGTTAAAACTGCATTCGGTCATAGATTCTTCATATTCCTTGGCCCCAAAATCAACGTTATTTATTATTATTGGGGTATATGTATAGTTTTCTCATCTGGTTGGTTTCTATAAATATATAACTATAAATTGAAATGAAAAGATAAATATACATAAATTTCAATAAAATAAAATAAAAATACAAAAACATACATAAATAAATAAAGATCCAACCAGATGGATCTTTATTTATTTATGTACCAGGGCTTCTCTCGGCAGGGGAGATTAGATGGCCGAGGGTTAGGAGGAAAGGGAAAGAAACCGGCAGACGATGCGGGCGGTATCGTGGAGCACTGCCTTCTGCATTTGAGCCCGGAGCGGTCCGTCACGGAGTCCCAGTCGCCTCAGATGACCCGAGAGGTTGACTGGGATTAGCCCATTCGCAGAGACGACTACAGGAATGATTTCGGTCGGTAAACCACCCCACATGTCGGTCACCTCGTGAGCCAGGTCCAGATATTTTGTTTGCTTATCTGTTTCGGCTTTCACGAGGTTCTCGTCATACGGAATGGTAATGTCGATCAAAAATATCCTTGAATGTGCCCGGTCCATCAGCACAATATCAGGCTTATTCGCAAGAATAGTCCTTTCTGTGATGATGGCCCGGTCCCAGTAGAGCCTGGCGCGGTCATTTTAGAGCACGGCTTCCAGCAAGTACTTGTAATACGGCAATTTCCGATCCACGAGACCGTATTTCAGAGTGAGCTCCTGGTGAAGAATTCTGGCTACTAGGTTGTGCCTGTGCAAGTACTCAGACTTAGAAAGAGCCGAACAACCGGAGATTACATGCTTAAGTGACTCACCTGGATGGCGACAAGCTCGACAGATGTCGACGGTGCCATCTTTTAGGATGTATCTCCGAAAGTTGTTGGTCTTAATAACCTGATCCTGTATTGCACAGACAAAACCCTCGGTTTCCTCGAATAGGTCACCGAAACGTAGCCAGTTGAGGGAGGCGTCTGTATCTACGAAGGGCTCATGTAGAGCCCTGTAGCACCCCCCGTGGAGCTCCTTCTCCTTCCATACGGCCTCCCGGTCGGAAATGCTAAGCACTGCTGGGTCCTGCCATTGCCCACTGGCTAAGGATAGAGGGGTAAGCCCTTTATCACTAGAAATGACGTAATTATAGAATGGATCATCCGATCTTGCCAGGAAGTAATGACGGAGGCTGCACACGTGAGCGCGCTCAGAAAGCCACGCCCACCATGCTTTCGCGGCAGGTACAGCCTCATTACCGACGATCTCGGATGATGCATCCTATGGGATGTCATGGTAGTGCGGACTTTTCTATCCAGGGCGTTAAGTTCAGTCTGAGTTCACCTGAGTATGCCAAAGGTATACATGAGGACAGGCATGACCCAACCGTTATATGCGTGTGTCTTATTCATACCGGACAAAAGGCTGTTAAGCACTTTGGTCAAGCGTGCATAATACATGTCGCAAACTGACTGTTTCATACCAGCCTCATCGATACCGATGTTCTGTGACATACCCAGGTATCGGTATGTATCAGCCTCAGAAAGGGTACTCAAGTTGACGGGCATAGATAAATCTATACCCTCAGAGTTAGCAACCCTTCCCCTTTCAACATGGAGGACCGCACACTTATCCGTTCCCAGCTCCGTTCCAATGGAATTGCTAAATTCACAAGTGATATTTAGCAATTCCATGAGATGGGAGCGACTGGAGGCGAATAACTTGAGCTCATCCATATAGAAAAGGTGGGTCACTTTTGTCCCTCCTTTCCGTAGCTGGAATCCCCTCCCGGATCCCTCCAGTAAGGTGCTGAGAGGGTTCAGAGAGCGGCAGAACCAGATTGGACTCAGACAATCGCCCTGGAAAATACACATTCTTGTCCTTATGTGGTGCTCAACAGCCATAATTCGCTCGCCCAGATGACAAAGGATCGTACTCCACTGCCCCATACACTGCTCGAGGAAGTCTCTCACTGTGGAGTCTATCTTGTACAGCTCGAGTACTCTCTTTAGCCATGTATGGGGCACAGAGTCGAACGCCTTTCTGTAGTCTATCCAGGCGGCGGAGAAGTTCCGACGGTTGCGTTTCACCACTTTGCCAACGACCGCGTCAATGAGGAGTGGTTCCTTGGTTCTACGAACACCGCCCCGACATCCATTTTGAGCGCGTAACATCACCTGATTTAGCTCCAGGTGACGAGTGATTCTCGCGCTAAAAATGGATGTCAGTGTCTTATATATGGTGGTTAGACACGTGATGGGGCGGTATTTACTCGGGTCTGTGGTATCCTGATCTTTAGGAAACAAGTGAGTGGTCCCAGTAGTGAAGAAGCTCGGGAGCGACCTCTGATCGAAAGCCTCTTGAAACTATCGGACGAGCACAGTGTGACACACTGCGAACCCCTTCAGCCAGTAATGATGCAGCCCGTCGAGGCCCGGACTTTGCCAATTCGTTTTCCAGTTATTATTATTATTATTATTATTATTATAAACCATTTTCATCTTTTATGTGAACTAACTAATCTCATATCTTATACTATATATTTGAAGTACGTATATTGGAATGGTGAACATGAAACAACTATTTGAATCTGTCGGAAGACTAGGTTTTAGCATACAATCCATCTTTTGATGGTTATTTACAATATAAAACACAAGCATATAGTTTACCCAATTCGTTTCTTAGTTCGTTTGTGAGTCCGTTCGTTAATTAATTTACGAACCTGTTTGTGGGTTCGTTTGTTAATTTGTATGATTGACTAATTAAAATAATTTTTTTTATACAGAATAGGGTGTTGTCGATTAAAAGTTCAAAGAAATCATCATCACATTATATCTAATTGCAGCAAAAGCATAATTACCAATTCCATGCGAAGGTGATCGAAGGTACAGCTAGTGAAATAAATATAGAAAAAACTATAATGACACTAAAAAAATTTAAGAAGTATTATTAAAATTATGGCTTTTGTTCAGCAGTGAACCTGTGCTGTAATGATAGTAATGTTTATATTAAGGTATAAACGCCATATTGATTACATAGTGCCGTCCACTATCTTCACATTCCTGTAGCTTTATCTTAACATTATGTTTATTAGTATATAGTGTTTTTTTTTTAATTTAAATACCCTGTCATATAAACCTTATTTACTTAATAGCTTCAGTTTTCTTTTGTTTGCAAACTTATCAGCATCGCTATGTTATATTAGGCAGAGGAGTTAAATGGCATAGCAATGAGTGGCTGCGCTGGGGGTCGCGGGTTCGGATCCCGCACGGAACAAGTAGTTGTATGGCCTACAAATAGTTGTTCCGGGTCTGGATGTTTGTCCTTGTGCAATTTATGTTTGTAAACTGCCCCCACGATACAAGAGAAAATCTTAGTGTAGGGGTAACGTTTAAAAAAAAATTATATATTCTAAAATAAAACCATCTTTTTATACATGTTCGTAGTTATAATAGTGGATGAATAAATCGAAGTAATTTAAGAAACATGCAGTTACCAAAAACCAACAAAAATATTAAAGAAATATCGGATTTCATTTTGAGCTGAACGCGGAGACGCAAACACTAGTACAGACCTGAGACCGCACTTCACAATTTATTCAAATTTATCTTTGTAACATTTATTATCATCGATTTCTCACCTGTGCCAACTTGACAATATTTACTTGAATAATATTCTTTATGCATCAGGGAAAAAGGTTCTCCTTCGCATCACCGACATTTTAGTTTGTATAAACGAACAAATGTAAACCGAAACGCTTCATCGATTATCAAATGGCAACAACAGAATTATTAAAGGTACCTTCTGTTCCCTCGAGAACTCATATTCACTAATACTTAAAGATAAATATTACCATAAATAGGTTTTAAAGTTAACCACTCAACGGTTTAATACCTCCTGGCGGCAACCATTTTGATCTGCTCGAATGGTTAATGCTCCCCGGAGGCGAGCACGCAGCTGATTTAAAAATTTAATTTTCAAAACACAAAACCTTACTCCCTGTCCCTGTCCATCTCATAATTTTAAGATGAACAAAACAAAGAAGATCGCAACGAGACCATGATCATTAAAATAACATTTTTTTTAAAACCAACTCCTATATAATTTAAATGAAATCATTATCAATGTATTTGACAGTATTAAAGATAACTTAAAAACTCGTAATCAGATTTTGATTAAATATATATGGGACCACACGAAAAGCACCAGCTTTTGAATAAAAAAGAATCATGAAAATCAGTTTACCCATAGACAAGTTATGAGGTAACACACATAAAAAAACTTACAGTTGAATTGAATACCTGCTGAATACCTTAAGTCGGTAAAAATACAACTCGCAATTCCAGCCACGTCACAATCGTAAGCGCTTTGTGCCACCTGTTATAAAGTCCAAAGTACGTATAGGGAAAAGTTTGCAATTACATCGTATGACACGTACTCGTACATATCTAATTCAACATAATTTACAAAATTTTCTGTTAAGAATACAAGTGAAATGTATCTGAAAATTAAAGTTTTAAACACCTTTAATTTATGTAGTAAGGATCGTTAAAATGCATTCTTATAAAACATTTACATATATTGTCGTGTATTTGTTATTTATAATAGTGGAAAACTCATTACTACTTTTTATTTCATGACTTCTAAGGAGTATGGTTATCTTAATTGAGACAGAAATTTATAAAAAAATACATTATTACACAGCTAAATTTTGTTTAATAAAATATTTTTAAGCAAATAACGTAATTTTAGGTTTCGTTGTCTGTAACAAAAAAAAATATACTATTACATTATGAATGTTATCGTAAATTTGATTCAATGTTAATGAAAAAATCTTGATAATATGTTTATTATATTTGATTAATATTTTTTTGGTTTACGTGTGGTTGTGTTAATTGATCCTGTGGTTATTACATGTGTAACTTGTCATCATTGTAGTTACAGCCTATATACGTCCCACTGGTGGGCACAGGACTTCGCTCATTCCTGAGAGGGTTTTAGGGCAAGGAAGTGTCCGCCGCGCAACCCCAATGCGTGTTGGCGAACTTCACATGTCTTCGAAATATTTTTTTCTTATTCCTCAGACATGCAGGTTTCCTCACGATGTTTTCCTTCGCCGCCGAGCACGTGGTAAATCAGCACTTAAAATTGCAATTAAAAATTTCATTGGTGCCGGCAGGGATCGACCCCGGGTTACTCGCGTTCTGTTATATTTACAGCGAGCGTTAACCACCTGAGCTACCACGGCTCCTTATTCAGATAATTTCATATCGTTGATCACACGTGTGCGCAGGAATTGCACGCTTTAATTCCTCTCTCCCCTTTCCACCATCGGACGACCAGGCGGTCGGCGGGTCTTCACCCCTTTGTTGTCGATACGTATTTGAACCAAACGGTTTACTTCGACTTTTTAACGCGTACAGCAAAGTAGTGAAATAATTTGCCGGCGTCTATCTTTCCGTCCGAATACAATCTGGGCGTCTTCAAGGCAAGAGTGAATGGGCATTTGCTACGCTAAGACAGTGCGCTTCACCATCTAAGACTGCATCATCACTTACCACCGGGTGGGATTGTCGTCAAGCACTGGCTTATAAAAAGTAAAAAAATATTATTATTATTGTTATGTAGGCTATGAAAACGTCGGCAAGCTGTCCATATCAAACGGATGCAACTTCTGTACGTAGTACTATTAGTTATTCTGCGACATTACGCTCTTTTTATTTCTGTTTTATTGCCCAAAAATTGAAACACCGCGCATTGAATGCAAAATAAAGGCCGTTGAGCGGCCGCATTACAATTGTAAAGAGGCCATTTTGATTCTCTTATAACTCGGAAGAAAATTTAATTTTCATATCTCCACGTTGTTGAGGTTATTGGTATCTTAGTTAGCAAATTCTGAAGTATTCTATAAACTTTATCAATTATATATTTTGTAAATATAACATAATCAGAAGATTTAGCGTTAAATTCATATTTTTATATTTTGGGACTAGGATGATAAACGAGCACTAAGTCCACTGCTGGTAATGGATGCTGTGGTCCATAGTTACCTACATGTATCTGTAATTATGAATCGAAATACAAATGCGTTGTCAGTTGTCACCAATGAGGAATAACATGGAATTCCTCGCTTACAGTCATAAGGTATTCCGGTTCTCTACACTCAATATACGAAACAGACTAGCAATAACGTGCTATTTTACGCTGGTATTTTGTGAGAGCGTTGTCCTTCCCTAGTCGAGCCGAAACATTCGTGGCGTAATAGTGGCAGCTTGGCTCTACCACATACAAAGTTAAGTAAATACCGTTTTAGGTTGAAAAAAAAATGGTATGCAAATTACTTTAACTTCATAAGCAAGTTAAATAAGTTTGAGAGCAAGAAAATTTTATTATATTATTCTACACTCCTGTACGAAGCTTGACCCTTTGTACTGATGACGAGGCCTTCCATCTTAGTCCACAGGGTTAAAAACGCTCTTCATTTTGATACATATTTGAGGATAAATGTGTATGGGCCACAACATCCACTTACCATCCGGTGGACTGTGTGCTCGTTCTTCACACATTATTCTATAAAAAAGCTTACCGTAAACATTAGGTACAAAACAATGTTAAAATTTAAGGCATGTAATTTGGACAGTATCAATGCGGTTATGAAAATGTAATAACGATATTCTGTCGCTAAAAATAAATTTTCAAACTGGATGATACGACGAAGGAGTTCCTTTTAACGGTAAACGCGCAAACTTGTGTCTTCTGGGGGATTGAACCGGACTAGATTTAGCCGCCCACAGTCCGAGACTTTGCGCAACAATGTCTCGACTTCAGACACAAGTTTTCCCGGTACTCAACGACGTTTCCCGAGAAATATTGGCACGGAAAACGTATAAAGTATCACTAGTGCCGTCGTCTGCATAGCAATGAATGTTACCGGTTTGCAACTGCCTTTGCCCATTTATGAGTTAGTTAACCCTGAAGATTACAAGCTGAGCGTCCGCGGCGGAAACCGTACTGGAGGTTACTAACCAGCAGATGATCCTCAAGGCACCGCATGAGCTGGCTGTTAATGATTATTATTTTAGAGAATAAGGAGGTGATGGCAATAGGTTACCTTTTTTTGGAATCGGTTGCACGAAAGCTATCTTCCATGATTTCAGGACTAAGCCTAGGGAGTAGGAGTACCGAAAAAGATGCGTTTACACCAGTGCCAACTCTGGAGCACATGTCTTCAGCACATTAGGAGGGCCATTTGACTTGTTGTCGTCCAGGAAGAGGAGTAACCTGCGCACCGAGCGTTGAATAAACAGTACATCCTGCATCGAGCACTCTCACCGCGGGATGTGTGACGGCATATTCCCCCGTCATCAAAAGTCGAGTTGGATGCAAAGACAGAGCCCAGCAGATCGGTTACGTCCTCTGCGGCATGGGTCAGAAAATCATCCTCCCTGTGCAGAGATGGGAAAAATCGCTGACAGAAGTTCCCTTGCACAGGCTTGGCGAGAAACTAGAATGCACGTGTTCCCGAAAGAAGAGGAACTAGTTTCTTGCCAATTATGTTTATATGCTCTGACTTTGCCTTTACAATGACACCTTTGCAGGACCTGGAGGCGGAATTATACTTATTTTTAGGATTTTATGATGTTATTTGCATCCCGAGATATCGATGCGCGAGCCCAAGCCTGGTAGCACTCTTGTTTATGGCGTAATGCAATTTTTCACGAGCGACCAAACCATGGCTGGGTTCTGCCTCCGATAGGTACTACAGATGATGGAATAAAAAAATCCATTCCCTATAGCACCACATCAGCGACAGAATCACCGAAAACGCTGGTATCATCCGGTGAGAAGCAAACCCACTTCCAAGGATAGGATGCAAAAAAAGATCGCATCCCGTCCCAATCGGCTGACTTGTAATGCCAAACACGGCGGCAATCTGCAGAACGCAACCGTGATGGTAGCGTTAGTGGCACTAAACTCAGGATCAGACATTGGTCCAAGGAGCCAAGAGGGGCGTCGACGGAGACCATCAGTCCGGATGAGAGTCCAACAGGTAAGGCACATGATCTTCCACATCTGGGATCCACGTAGGCGAGATAACCAGTTGTGTCAGCCCATATGCCAAAGTGAAGACATAAACCAATCTACCCGCATGATCGGTTAAACGAGTACCAAGATATTCAGCGTGCTAGCCGTTAAAATCACCTAGTATTACGATGTCTGCAGATGGGACCTATTGTAGTACGGAGTTTGCAGCGATTTGGGCGTGATTGATGAGTAGGTCCGTGTCAGCATTACCGCTATGGGACCTATAGAGGCACCCGTAGACGCGGGATGGTGGTCGCTATCTACTTCTATCACGACTGTCACGACTATCAAAATCTATTAATTAGGTGTGGCCTTAGTCGATGTGTGAAGCATGTCATATGTAAATATGCTTGAAATAAACATTCTATAGATTTTTATCACTATTTGCAATTGATATTAATTTCTGAAAAGAGTTCTTAGAAATGTCTGTGTTTGTTTCTAAAGAAAGTAATAGACGACTTCGAGAGCTACGATTGGTTTTGAATGATTGATTTTGAACAATCACTTATTTGAGATAGAACTTTATTACTTTGGCAATATCATTCGTACAAGTTGATCCGATGAATTAGTTTTATCAAGACAATGAAATGAGTTTACTGAGTGCGCTCTAGCATAATTACACAAAACAAGAACTTTGACGACCGTAGCTTCTGAATGTAGCTATAACTGTTCATATTAAGTCGACGCACATTTTTTTCATTTTGATATGAAAATAAAAATGAATAATAATTTATTTGATAGTTATCACTAACCAAATAATTCAGCAGTGGTTCCACACTAGGCGCGCAGACCTGAATCGTGAGAGCCAGTAATTATATTATATAATAAAAACGGAATTAGTGCACGACAGACTTTAAAAAGTTTTCCCTTACTTTAAATATCTTCCTTATTTTATTTATATATAGAAGTACGTGTATAATTTAATAATACTGATATTTTTTTGTCTTTTAAAGAATCTATCGTGGTTATCGATGTATAAAAACTCTCTACTCAATTTTATCCCGTGTGTCTAATAAGTGGCGACTATGGGAAAGGCCGTAAATATCTCAACCTTCATTAATAACGCATAGTCCACCTGATGGTAAATGGATGCTGCGATCCATAGACATCTTCATCTACCTTCGATCTCTTACGCCACCATCACCCATCATATGGTATTTAATTACTCTTTCGGAATCACTTGTGTGTGTTAGGATAATGAAAGTAAATTGAAAATAAATTCTCACTCCCTCGCAATCGTAATGCCAGGATTTTTTGTAGTCTTTACTTAGAATTAGGATTTATTTAGGATTTACTGCGACATACCAGCTATAGTTCTAAAGGCTTGTGCACATGAGTTGTAGTAGTGAATGTGTAGTTGGATGATAGGGAAGTGGATGTTTTTTCACCGCCACTGCACGGTAAAAATCTTATTGTTTTGTTGCTAATTTCAAGGAATGGGTTTTAGCGTGTTTAACAATATTTTATCAAAGGATACACTTTGCATTAAATGCTACTTAAATGTAATGAATTGATTAGAGTAATATGAAAACATCTTACGTTATGTTCACATACTATTCCGTTATATTTTATTAAAAGATAATAATATTTTCAAATACCTGATTCTTATGTTATTTAAAATGTTACATTATTGATTTAAAAATCTTATTTGCGATAAAGTTTGATAACATTAAAATATATAAACATTTTCTATGTATGTAGAAAGTGTCTAGGCGTAGGGTAAAGTCATTTGGTTATCAGGTAATTATAGTTGTTCTTATTTTTATTTGACTTGTTTCAATGATCGTACAGTGCAGGTAAGGTATTTCTGTTTGGTGATAAAACTCTATCAAAAATACAACTACTATTATATTCTAATGTGTATCTCAATATTTTTGTAAAAGGTTATAGAGCAAAAAAGCGTCCATAGTGCTGCTTCATGTGCATAAGTGAACTTTACTAATCCTCGACATATTATTTTCTTAGACATACAGGTTCCTTACAAAGTTCTCAAACTTTATATCACGATCTGAAATCGCCGTTGTCACAAAGGTAGATTAATTGGCCATTAATCGGGGACATTAGGATCTTACTGTCTGTTCTTATTAGTATACCCGCATCCATAACAGCACATAATTATTTATTGCACGCCTCACAACGTGAGGGAGTGCTCTACTCCCGATATGTGGCCACACCTGAATTTCACTACATAAAATTGTTTTTATACTTTTAGCTGGACATCAAATCCATATTATTACTAAAGTTACAATAACTACAGATACTGAATTATAAGATTAGTTTATTTTCTAATTGATTCACTTTAAATTACATAACAAAAATGTAATTGAAAATATATATGGACTGCTGTCCGTTGCTCTGTACGTCGGTGAGTCTTCTTGTTTAATAGAAATGTAAGCAATAGATTGGGGTATTATATCGTATTAAATAAGATTGCATGTATTTGAAGTAGGATCCCTATTGCTTTTGTTATTTAACTTAACGTTTGAAAGGTATTAATGAAAATCGATCAGATTCTCTGTTTTTTTTTTCCTTTAAAAATAATGGTCACAAATAATATTAATTCGTAATCATAAGCAGGTAAGGCGTGCACTTTTGAATTTAACAAATATTAGTTAAATTTTTGTTTTAATTCCTTGCAGCACTTATTTGTGGCCCCACTTTAAGTCAACCGATACCTGACCCAAATCCTAAAATTCTTTACGGGGAGTATCCTCCATGTGAACCCTGTGAGCCAGTACCTCCGTGTAATCCTTGTGATCCATGATCTCCATGTTCTGATGATAATGAAGTCATAAATATTGGTCCTTGCAATCCTTCTGAGCCATCTGTTAAATATTTGTATCGTGAGGCACCTCAGGGTAAGAATAATATATTTACATACAAATTAAATCATTTTAAAACAATCTAAACTCAATTAAATAATTTAATTCATTATGAAGTAATTTATCCTATAAAAATTAAAACTTAATAATTTACAGGTTCAGTGGTCTTAAAGCCTGGGCTTAAAGGTAAAGGTTTCGAGCACCTCCATCAATAATTGTACGACCAGGAGCTATCCGTCTGCCAACACTACTATCTGGGTAAAACCACCACCAGTTCAACCAGCTGCCCCGGCTCCAATATACGTGGAACCAGACCCAGTGCAACCGCCTACCCCAGTACCAATTGAAGTTAGGCCTAAGTCAGTGTATCCAACCCGGTGTGCTCCGATTCTTGTTAATCCTGCACCGGTTCAACCAACTAAGCCTGCTCCTATTAAAGTACGAATATTTGATACTGCTTGTACATCATTTCAATTATTTAAAACAGTTTTTATTTTTTTAATGTTATGTTCTCATGTTATCATGTTTTGTTGTAATGCTTAATGCAATGTGAATGTTTATTATGTTACTTTTTGGAGACGAAGTAATTAATGATCAACTTTCAGGTACAGCCACCTCTAATACAGCCACCAGCACCAGAATTACTGGTTGTGACACCTCCCAGGATTACAGTACCGAGATCACCCATCATCTGCTTCCAACCAAACCCTCCATCGCGCTTTAGGATTCAGGGTGCGCGGTCGTTTCATTGTACCAGCCTCAACCACCATGTCCATCTCCATATGTTCCGTCATATGCTTAGAAAACTCTCAATCAAAATTACATGATAAAATTTAAATTAATTATTATGTATAATATATATGTATAAAATCTTTTATATAAGCTACATTTACTACCCATGTGAACGATTGAAATAAAGTGCGGGTATTGTCAAAAATCACGGAGTTTTGTTAAACTATCTTTCCCAACATTGATTTGAAAACGTTTGTATGATGTTTTCAATCACGAACCCACGTCTCATGCATTAAATTATATAGACAGGCCTGTGAAGTTTCTAGTAGCCCCTAGAAGTATTACTGCATTCAGTTAGGTGAGCAAAAAGTGAAGTACGTTTAGTTTATTAAAACTTATTTAACAGATTTTATCGCGTTTAATTTTGACCATGGGTGACCATGGACCATGGGTGTTGGAAAGCACCCAAAACGTCGGTAATTAAAAATCAATTAAAATCAAACGCGATAAAACCCGTAATAGTAATTTTAATCAATGTGTAGTGTTCGCGTAAATATAATAAATCTGTATATTTAGTTATTTTTTATTAATGCATGATCGTGAGGGGTCGGCGAAAAAGCATATATCGCTCGAATCATCTGGCGGGTATCGTATGAGAATAGTATGTGAAATAACAAATCTCATTGCTTCACATAGATGGCGGTAAAATCATCTCGTATATGCCAGATATAACATAACATACATTTATCAGCAACAGGGTTTGAGTCCGTGCTAAACGTACGGTACTGAGTACTGATGTCACCAATCTTCGAGACAAGTGTGGTAATTGTAAGAAATTCATCTAACTGTAGTAGAGGACTGTATCCAGAAGTTACTGAGCGTCTAAAGTATAAAATTCTTAGTAAAATTTAAATTTAACAAAACTATCTGAGTTCTAAAAGTTATATATCGACTGTTTTTTTTAATAGTAGCTTTAGAATTAGTTTACAATTCGAGATAATAAAACGCGCAAAGGCCGTCATTTTGAGATGAAATAAGAGAATTGTTAGCAAATATCTTATTGATAAGGGGGGGGGGGGGACACACATTGCCAATTGCGATTATTTTCAATTTAATTTATATTGAATATATTAGCAGCATACCACTTATATGCTCCATAAAGTTTATAATAAAACTAGCTGTACCCCGCGGTTTCACCCGCGTATATCACGCAGCTCTGCCGCGAGACATGATATGACACCTCGATCATTTAGTTCAATCATTTTAGCTAAAAAATTAGCAAAATTAATGGAGTACTTTTATCTCAATCAATCGATTTATTTTTTGACATAGACTCCTCTCCCACACCCCAGTGACACCCGCATCGCATGGTGCTGGCAGTGTACGCGATATAAGGATTTTTCGACGTTACTATTGAATATTTTAACATGGAAAAGTAGTTATTGTGAGATAACTATAATAGTTAGACATATGATATTGCAGACTTTTATATAGATATTGATGTCCTCCATAAAACTGTAGCACATCACTTTGCTCTATTGTCAATAGTTTCCGCAGCGTACGTGATGTAATGTTTTTTTGGTATTTTTTTCACACCTTGGGTTACATTTACGAAGTTTTCATACGGATCCCTAAATTTTTTGATAACGTTCTATCGCCTATGTTCATCAGGAATAATGTAGGATTCCAATGGTGAAAGAATTTTTCAAATCGGTTCAGTAGTTTCAGAGCCTATTCAATTCAAACAAACAAACAAACAAATCTTTCCTCTTTATAATATTAGTATAGATATAGATGATGTCCTCCATAAAACTATAGCACATCACTTTGCTTTATTGTCAATAGTTTCCGCAGCGTACGTGATATAAGTTTTTTTTTGGTATTTTTTTCACACCTTGGGTTACATTAACGAAGTTTTCATACGGATCCCTAAATTTTTGATAACGTTCTATCGCCTATGTTCATCAGGAATAATGTAGGATTCTAATGGTGAAAGAATTTTTCAAATCGGTTCAGTAGTTTCAGAGCCTATTCAATTCAAACAAACAAACAAACAAATCTTTCCTCTTTATAATATTAGTATAGATATAGAAACATGGTTAAATACTTTATTTAGCCTAAAAATAAACAAAAGATAAGGTTTTTATAGAGGTTGCTACGCATGTACTGTGCGAGACAGAAATCTGAATTGGTGCTGGTATTGTGACATAAAGTTTACGACTTTATTTTATAGAAAATGACGAGAAACGGAGATTACATCTTAGTCCTAAGAAGTGACACCGCATTTTCTCTTTGGTTCATAATGCACGAGATATAGGCTTAAGGTGTGTGTTAACCATTTCGAAATCCCTTCTGATGCTCACGAATCACGACCCTTCATAACCTCAAATCAGCTCAAATTCTCGAACGCACTATAAATTTATATTTAAGTAGATTTGAACATATACTTCAAGGATTCAACTCGGCTGGGCAGCGTTCGGGAAATTACAACGCATCTGCTCGTCAGGTATACCTCAAAACCTGAAAACTAAGTTGTACAACCAGTGCGTGTTGCTAGTGATGACATATGGAACTGAGACGTGGTCCTTCACTGCTGGCCGTATGAGGACGCTCAAAGTCGCTCAGCGAGCTATGGAGAGGGCTATGCTCGGAGTTTCTCTGCGTGATAAACTTAGAAATGAAGATATCCGCAGTAGAACCAGAGTGACCGACATAGTCCAACGGATTAGTAAGCTGAAGTGGCAATGGGCCGGCCATATAGCTCGAAGAACCAACAAACGTTGGGGAAAAAATGTTCTCGAGTGGCAGCCTCGTACCGGTAGACGAAGTGTGGGGCGACCCCCCACTAGATGGAGTGACGACCTGGTAAGACATGCAGGAAGTCGATGGATGCAGGTGGCTCAGGACCGTGCTTTGTGGTATACCTTGGGGGAGGCCTATGTTCAGCAGTGGACTTGTAAAGGGCTGTAATGATGATGATGACGATGATGAACATATACTCGTATTATTTTATTTTTATACAATAATCTGACAAATGAACTGACATTCTATTAATATCTGCAACAACTTCAAACAAAGAAGGCTACGTGGCATTGTTTTGTCACCCTGAAGACATGTTAGTCTTCACGGTGACAATGAAGTCGTCACAGTCTGTAACTTACCAGGCTCTGCTGGAACTGGCAGAAGATCACAGATATCTATTTTCTATTTTCGACCAAAAATCAAACTCTAATGCGTCATCACCCCTGAGGACTAAGATGAAATGCCTTGTTTCGTTACTAGTAAGCCTCAGGTTTCCGTTACAAAGTATATGAAACAAAACAACATTACGCTGGTGTTTTATGTCGGTACTGGGTACTTGGCGCATGATTCATCCCTCGTTGTGCCGCGTTCTTTTCACAGTTGCAGTGTTTTTTACCGCACGAAATTGGTATCAGACTCTCAGATGCATATTCACAACAGAATTAGGTTAGGCTGCGATTAGAACGTCAACAATCGTCAGAGGTCATACGATTGTCTAACAGTGGAAAAGAAAAGGAGTCATATGAAAATGTAAATTTTAAGTATTTGTTGATCCGGTTGATTGTAAAACAGAATCCGCGACGCAAACATTACAAAATTTTTACCATTGTCATTGGTGCCCGAAGGAATCGAGCCCCGGTTGAAGCGCACTGTGAAATTTATAGTAAGCAACCCCTAAGCGACCGCGGATCTCCTATATATCTCAAGCTATACGTACACTTAGCTTTTTGTTATTTTACCACTCAATTGTTGCGCGCGGTAAAACATACTTACGGGGTTATTGGTTGAGCCTCTTGCGCGTAATCTCGCTCGCGGGCGCACAATCGGATTGTAATGAAGAATTCCCAAAAATGGCAAAGATTTATTTAAAAAAATTATTGACTCGTAATTTTAGTAAAATTTTCATTAAGATTGTATATTATTTATTTTGAGTTGTACTTTCTTTGAAATTCAATTAAAAATAGCGAGTCGAATTTGCATAAAAAGAAATATTTCACAATTTTTTTTTGTTAAAACATGTGATAATACTAATAAATAAACATTTATTCTAAATAAATTTATTTATTATTATACTTTACAATATTTTTTTAGGATAAGAGTAAAAAAATACTTCATCTTCTAGAAAAATATTATTTATTTGAAGAAGTAAAATGTACCAAATTCACCATGCTTCTTGCATCCTTAAAACTTATTTCTAGTGTTTGTTTTTTAAGTTAATCTGAATTTTAATTCTTAGTGCATGGATTTACCATCAGGTAGACTGTGTACATGTTTGTCAACCTTATTCTATATTGAAAAAATTAACTTCGTTTTATGTGTAATTTTAATGTTTTTACTAAATCTTCTATACTAATTTAAAACTATTTCAGGTCTTTTGATTTTTCCCGCTGAATGTACTCTCAAAATTGGTACAAACATAGACATGCAGAAGAAGAAGTTGACACTTAGGTACAGTCTTCGCCCAACACTGTTCTGGAGTTCTTCTAACAGTCCATCCCAAGTAGTACAACGTCAATTTTACAGGATTTGTACAAACAATTTATATCACAATAAAACATGTGTTTACGTCTAATCTCAAATGTTAATTAAAGTGAACTCCTACATACAACGGTAGAGCAAAACCTTAAGGGAGTAACCGAGCGGTTTTTAGTCCGTTCAAAGAATTACCTCTGTTTTCTCCCTGGACACAAAATAGCTAATACTTCAACGATACATCATCTATATCTATCGCAACCAAGATACTATTTGTTTGTAATTAATTATTTGAAAAAAACTACGTATCATGCCATGTTAAAAATTCGTGTTTATTAATCCAGCAAACAATTTTAACGAACAAAGGAATAAAATTGAAACATACAGACGTACCAACAATCGTTCTTACATTGCTTATGAAAAGAAGTCAAAACCGTCCAGTTTTGGAGAGATTCCGTATCCAAATGTATGTTGATGTCGACTAATTTTTAAAGGTGAAATTAATCCTCTTTTTTAATTTTAAAGGTCTAATTTTAAAGGTGAAAAAAAACCCTCTCAGAGATGAGAGGAGGCCTGTGCCCAGCAGTGGGACGTATATAGGCTGTAACTTTTGACTTCAAATCAATCCGAGTTGTCTCTCTTGGTTGCTTAGTACGGTTATGCAGGCACAGTGGAAAGGTGACAAAAGAGACCACATTCCACCATGGACCATGGTAAATGAATGCTGTGGCCCAAGATGCTGTGCCACAGTAAAGCCACGCTGCATATTTTTTTCACCACATCGTCGTCAACTACGGAATGCTGCCTGAGCTGATTTATAAGCGAGACTCTGGTAAATAACCGATGTCCTAAATCCTACAGGATAAGAAATCATACCTTCAGAATTTTTGAGCGACCTTTTTAGAAATACGGTAAAGTACTTTACCAAGTACAAGTAAATTACAGCCTACAAACGTCACACTACTGTGCAAAGACCTTCTCTCTTTCCGGAGAGGGTTAAGTCCGCCGCGCTGCAAATATATGTATTTTGCAGACTTTGGACATGTCTTCGAATTATTAGTCCACAGACATTATTTACTTCACTGCCGAGTTCACGGTAAATCACGAATTACTAATTACTAATTATGTTACACATCCACACACTACCACATTATTTCCACACGGCCCGGAGTGATTGGGAGAGAACGCCGAAAGGTATTATGTGAGCCTTTTTTTCAATTTATTGGCAGTGTAAGATAACCCACTACCCTATATGATCCCTTGAGTGAAGCAAGAGGCAACAGTAGGAAAATGAGATAGGAGATGGGCAGTAGCATCACACGTGGTAGAGCCACGCTGCATCCATATTATGGTTGTAGCACGAATGGGTCGGCTCCACGCTCTTACAGAATAACAGCGTGAAATAGCAGCTTAATACTACTGTGTTTCGTATGGTGAGTGAAGAGATCCGTAGACCTTTTTTTTTACTGAAAACGAGGCATTTCATCCAAATCACCAAAGAGGATAAATTTAAATGTCCATGGGCCACGTAGATGTCTATGGGCCACAGAATCCACTTATAGTTTTATCCACTTATAGCTTATATAAGCGACAGTAGCCTAATGACAGGGCGCGGACCGCGAACTCAACAAGTTCCTGGGTTCGAATCCGCCATTCGACTACTAGCGTGAAGCACTAGTAACACAAGCAATTTAAGCTTACCACGAGTGGTTAAAAGGAATATTAGTAATGTTTATAGCATTATTTATATTCTTATAAAAATAAAAATAAAAAAATAGTTAGGGAAACTGTGTGCTCCTTTGTTACCCTTATTCTATAAAAAATATTTCGTAATAACAACAAAAATAGTTATTAAGAACTGCGGTTCAAACTGTGCCTTCAAACCGAGGCAGCTATAGGTTATCCTCTTTCCTACCCCTATAAGGCTATCTATGGGGGTGGCCTAAGTTCTAGATTGCATTTTTGTCGTGTATTTAATAAATGAATAATATACCATGCAAGATTAACTGTTTATGTTACCTCAAAAACACACACGCATTTATGTGTGTATTTTGTTTGTAAATTCTAGTGTTCTGTGAATTTAAGTAAATAGATTGGAGTGCAAAATTTTATGGCGTTAAACTCGCTCCAACACTCGTGAACTGTTATTGCCATCTAGCGCCAAAAAAGTTAGAACTTTTAAAACCGGGAGAATTACTAAAACTCAACACTATGACACATCTTTACACATGACTATTCCATCTTGTACATGAATCCATTGAGTTTATAAATTTTGTAACTTGACGACTTGATAACGCAGTGGCTAAACGATTAAACGCAATACATTGCGTACAAAAAAAAAAAAAAAAACAACAACAAAGCACTTAATTTTATAGGTTGATTGAAGGAAAGAAAAAAACACATTTATTCGTAATTGGGTACATAACCGAACACCAAATATTTTTAATAAAACACATAAAAATAATGAAAATATTAAAATAAATTACGAAACTTTAAGCTAAATGAGAATAAAAATATATAAAAAATAACTTTTTAGGTAGTTAAAAGCGATTTCAATAATAAAAGGGAATGAAATAATTTCCTAAATCTGAATCTGTAATAAGTTCTTAGTCATGATATTTCAAAGAATTAAAGCCCCGAATTCAGAGACTAGTAAATGGTAATTATTATATTCTGAGTTTGTGAAATAGACTTTTACTTATTGTTACTTATTGTTCAAACTTTATTGTTTTTACCCATTTAATTGGACCAAGCAATAAATATCACAATCTCAAGTAACAACAAAAATGTCGTGTTATTAGTTACAGTACAAATTTCATCCTCAATTTATACACCCTCTATTTATCCTTTATTTGTTTAGCGGCAGGTTGTTTCTTCACTATTAGACGGGACCACCCTTGAGATTATATACAATATATTTGACATGGATGAATTATTTAAATCAGTTCAGCCATTTTTGAAGAGTCTATAAATATATATTAATTAACGTCGAAATAAAAATCTTTCTCATTTTTGAGTTCGGTTAATGAAATCGCTAGTTTCAGTCCTTGAGACGAAAAACGATACTTAATATTCTAAGCTAAGCATCAAAAGTAATAGAGATCTAACGCCATTTAGTGTTAAAGAACAGAATGACTTTCCGACGGATACAAAAAGTAATTATTAGAGGAAGCTTTTGGTTCGTCTTTATATTAATATTTTTTAGGTGTTTTGTTCCTAAATTCTTAAATAAAATAATGTTCGATGCCGTTCCATGCCACGAGCTTTAATAGATATTACATTCATACGTCATTTGATACATACAGTCTAGGTATCAACTAATCATTCACCATACCGCCCATCAATAGTTCACAGATGTACATAGACATATTTGCCATAGTTGCCACGCTTGGCAGACGGGTTGAAAACAGCAGTTTTTTTTTGTTATCGGAAAGACACAGCTACCCATCTCTTGGTTTGTGTCTCTCTGTCGTCTCTTAAAGTGAGTCTACGCTATAGGAGCCGAGCACGAGCTGAGCACAAGCTGAGCCGCTCTACTCGCGGTGTCAAGTGTGGACGTACAACGAGCCTAAGACAACCACTCTCCTCGAACGTAGTTTTCCGCAGTATGCTCGCAGGTCGAAGCGGATGTGGACGAGTCTTGGAATATATGAGACCACGCATCAATCTTTTTATTTTTAATAGTTATCCTCATGTTTGTTCTCAAATCGTTGGATTATTTTGATATAATTAAATTAATTGCAAACAAAAATCAATCTTATGTCCACGTTTCCATGATGCTCGAGCGAAACGTCATCACTCAACACGTCCACGAGCACACTGCGAGCGCGTGCAAATCCCTTTGTGTTCGTCTAAAAACCGACAATAGGCGGAGCACAGTCTTGATTGTAAGTCACTCTACACTACACGAATTAGTGCTCGGCTCATGCTCCGCTTGTGCTCGGGTCGTCTAGCGTAGACCTACATTTACGATACCCACGGGACAATATGGGGTAGGTGATATTCTAATACCGCCCGTACACAATTTCCATTGTAAAGAATGTCAGAAATTTAAACTACGTATAAGGGACTGAGGTACTTATATAAGAGTTATGAAAGAAACTGATGGAAAAATTTGGGATGTGCAAGCGGGTTTTAGAAAGGGAATGGGGTGTACAGACCACGTCTTTTCCATGCGCATGATTGCGGAGAAGTTTTTGGCCAAAAACCAGATAGTTTTTTGTGCGTTCATGGACTTGGAAATGGCTTATGATAGAGTGGACAGGAATGTGTTATGGCAAACACTGAACTCATATGCGTTGAGAGCTGGTTTGATACAGGCATTAAGGTCTCTTTATAGGGACTCTAGTGCTTGTGTCAGGATCAATGGGGTCTACTCGGACTGGTTTGGCTTCCAAAAAGGTGTCAGACAGGGCTGTGTAGATTCCCCTTGGCTGTTCAATTTATGGACAGGTGTTTGCAAACTTTGAAAGATGAAGAATTTGGGTTAAGAATGGGCGAGTTAACCATCAAATGCCTTTCTTATGCCGATGATCAAGTCATACTTGCGTCATCGGTGGCTGAGTTGCAAATGATGGTTACATTAATGAACTGGGCATTAAAAGAAAGGGGAATGAAAGTTAACGCAAGTAAGACGAAAGTGATGATTTTTGAAAGAGAAGAAAGCAAGACGGTATGTATAAGAATACAAGGAGAGTTAATTGAACAAGTGGATGAGTTTGTGTATTTGGGATGTGTATTTAGCCGGGATGGTAGATATGATAAGGATATAGAACGACGAGTAAATGCAGGGAATAGAGTAAATGGGGCACTACACTCTATTGTGAAGAATCGGAATGTGTCAAAAAAGGTACGTATGGTAATATACAATGCTGTGTTAGTCCCTACTTTAATGTATGGTAGTGAAAGCTGGGTGTGTCAGAAGAAGCACGAAAGTGGAATAAATGCTGTAGAAATGCGTTCTTTAAGAAGTGTGCTAGGTTTGAATCTGAATGGTAGGGTGAGAAATTGCGTGATGAGAGATAAATTTGGTATGCAAGATGATGTTGTGACCAGGATTAATAAAAAAAAGCTTCGGTGGTTTGGTCATGTAAAAGAATGAATGAGGAAAGAGTGACAAAGCAAATATATACGGCAGATGTGAATGGCAGAGTCGGGAAGGGGGCGTCCCTTCCCGACTCTGCCATTCACATGATACATGATAGATACATATAAAAAGTATATCGACCAAATTGGCGATATTTTGAAAATGAGACACATTAGAAGTACCCTTGGATGTAAAGGAGGCGAAAGAGGTATGTCAGGATCGTGCCAAATGGAAGTCCGTAGTCTCTGCCTAACCCTCTGGGTGACAGGCGTGAGTGTTATATTATGTTATGAGGTACTTATATCTACACCACTGAAATTTTTAAAAATAAATTAAACAAAAAAGTCTGGTGCGTGTGAACAGGATTTTTCCGGACAAACTCGCTGCATCATAGACCTCATCTTTGCCCACGGGCCAGATGGAGGTCAAGAGTGAGTACAATTTTAATTTTATAAGGTCAATCTGTCGTTACTTGAGCGACATTTTTAATAAAGGCACCCATTATAAAATATTAAAATGAATTTATATAAACAAAGTTTGCTTCTTCTTTCTTCAGCTTTTGACTTCCGAAACGAATGCAAAGAAAAATATAAGCGGCTTAAGCATAATTATCCTTTCGCTAAACAAAACTGTCCTTTTGGAAATAATTTAATTTGCTTGAAAAACTCGAAATTAAAAAGCATTCCAAGATATGAAAGGGCGCGTTCTACAGAAGTATCATAGAAAAACTATGTCATTAAAACACCAACACTGTAGCTCTCTCAGAGTTGCTTTTAATTAGTATGATATCCAAACATGAATCTTTTATATTTCACTAGTTGAAGGAATTTTTTCCTGTGTAAATATTCATCTGCATAGATATCACCCTCTTACTCATATCTGCCTCCAATCAGCAGCACGTGCTCTGCCGTGCTCCGGTCTGAATGTTATAGAGAGCCGGTATAATTACAGGCTGTAGGATACTCTATCTCAGTCCGTAGCAGTGCCAGCACATGTGTAGCCTTCTGTGTATGAAGTTGGTTGTGGTATCAATGATACAAGTGACTTACCATTAGCTGGACGACGAGTTTTTTTGTTACTTCATTATTTTATGAAAATTAATGTATTTTTAGTTTAATGTAAATGTGTTCTAACAATATATAAAACATTTTAATAAAAACTTATATAATCCATCTTCAAACTTCTTTTTAATTTCTCTGGAATGTCGCTCTGGTTCTCGATGTTTAATGAATCAAAAACAAGTGCAATAAAATAAATCTTAAATTATATTTCTTGAGGAAAAATGTTTCATTAGATAACTCTTTTGAGTTGTTATTTTAAATGTGAAATTTAATGTAGAAATTAATAGCATAAAGGTACTTTTTCATATACATTTTCTACCTGTATTTTAAAATTAAATTTTTTAAATGAAATTTTTGAAATGAAAGTATTTCACATTTTTCTAGTTAACGACCTCCACAAAGCTACGAATAGATCATTGGTGCCGGCGAGATATCGAACCCGCGTTGCTCGCGTACTATGAAGTTCACAGCGACCGCTTAGCACGCTAGCTACTACAGTTGATTTTACACGTACTCTGTTTATAAGGAAAATATCGCGAGGAAACCTGGATGTCTGTAAATGAGAAGAAACTTTTTTCGAAAACATTTGAAGATTGCCAACACGAATTGGGGAAGCGCGGTGGACATTTCCTCGCCCTAAAGTCTTCTGAAAAATGAGAGGAACCCTATGCTCAGTAGTAGGCTGTATAAAGACTGTAACTTTTTTTAACTTCAGTGAATAGTTCAACTCGATGTCAGAAATATCTTGTGCTTACACAGTCTTATATAGCAAGGTGCTTCTGTATTGGGTATAGTGAGTTAAGAGAACCGTAGACCTATTTTACTCATCTCAGACTGAAGGATGAGAACGCAACTGTGTCTTGATTCGAACACAGATGTATAGGCCACATAATTCACTAACCATCATGTAGATTGCATGTCTTTTCTTTGGTACTGTCACAAAGAATCAATCTACACACTTCTAGGTTTCTATTACTAATGTTTAGAGTACCAGTGTAACTAATACGAAGTATTCCATTTTCTTGCTGCACAAATACACACCCATCACCTTGTTCATTTCACACACCCATCACTTTCTATCTTTATGTTTTTTGACCTTGACAAAGTATTACTTTTTATATCACTTTATTATAACCGATGAGAAAAGGCCGTAAAATATATTATTATATCAACGACACCATTATTACATACTTATCTCCCCCCGAAAAGTGTTAAGTAGAGGCCTTTACCAAGAAATGCCACAGACGCGGTCCTGGGCATCGAACTTACGCATTTTTATTTTATAAAAGGGGGGCGGATCAGCTAGTCTTTTCTACAACGGAAGATATAATATAAATAAATAAAGAAAGTGAACAAAAGGATGCAAGTAATGCGTCTCACAACTATCGCTGCCAATGAACAACCAGCAGAATTGAAAGTGCATTGCCAACCTTTTAATAAAGGGTAGATCCTATGTATCATCAATTGCACTAACATCATTATCATTACAGCCCTTCAGAACTCGTACCCTGAACGAAGAACTCCCGCAAGGAATGAAAAAACACGAGGTTTCCTGAGCCACCTACATTCATCGACTTTAACCCGGCGAGCATGAGGTTAAAAAAAGTTACATAGAGAATGTGGCAGGGTGGGACATACCCATAATTTAATGTACCATATTTAAGTTCTTATTATTATTATTTTTACTTTGATGATTTTATTATGTAAAATAATGAATGATTTAATAGATTTAAATGAAACAAGTTCTTAATTGTGAAACTATTATTATATAATCTTGTTTTTCATAAACTTTATAATTAAAGAAACAAAAGTTTAAGGACTTACAAAAATTTATAATTCAACAAAAATATTATTCTTTGGAGTGTAAATCAACCTAAAGTTAAAACATAGTGAGATCCTCCTTTTAAAAAACTTATTATAATTTTTTTTAATTAAAAATTATGATTAATCACCACTGTCGAGATCAGCACAATTTTCGCAAATAAATTTTGCGTGATCCATACATATATGGGCTTGGCACAAGCATTCCAGGAATATTTGGTTTTTCTATCCTTCTTGTATGGACAATCCTGACATCTGACATATCGCCTAGGTATATTCACATGTCTAGGCGAGGGCTCACCAAACTGTTTTAAGATTCGCTGGCGGATGTAGCTTAGAGTATGCTTTTTTGACTTTCTTGAATTGAGGTGTTCTTGGTTGAGGTTTGAAAAAAAATATTAATCACGAAAAAAATAAAATTACGAATGAATTCAGTTCTCTTGATTGTGACATTTTTGTTTGCTCGATATAAATATAATGCAAGCATTGATAGCTGCCATGTTTAAGACACCATAGAATAAAGTCGTAGCCCATCGTTTACTGTTGCGACTAACATAACACAGTATAAATGAATGAACAACCAATTAATATACTAAAATCATCAAAGAAAAAACTAATAAAACAATCATAATTCATGATCAAATCATTACGTAAAAAAATACGTCAAAAATGAAGCAGGGTATAACATACCCGAGACAGGTTTGCCCACGAATATAACGGCCGGTGTCCCACCCCACACTGCGATCACGCCACTAACCCGCCCCACGCGCCCAGCTCACCAGCTACTGAGCGAGTTAGAGTTTCCAGGCGAGGATTTTAAAAAATACACCACCTTGAATTTTATCAGGGTGTGTGATACCCTGGCTCATGCTCGCCGGGTTAAGCATGTCTTACCAGGTAGTTGTTGGTACAAAACACTGTAATTTACCCATCTACACGTATTTAAATATTAAAACAAGGAGAATTCGTCAAATGTAATTGAAAATCACCCCGGAAAATTAATTAAAACTTATTACAGAATGTGGAATTTTCAAATAAAGTTTAATTTGATTCGACTAAATTCGCAACGGATATTATTTTCGTGTGTTTTCCAATACCATGTACGACGGACGTATAATTTTTATTTATAGTCACTTTTTTATCGCGTTTTTCCATTTAAAAACTAACTCTATGTATAAATGAATGATGTTCAAAATGCTTTGCATAAATAAGTGTTATAAAAGAGCACATAGTACACCGATGGTATGTGGACGCTGTGCCCCGTGGACTTTCATTTCCTCGGTTGAGAGTCAAAATGCTAATGTACTCTCACGTTTAAGGAAAAGATGGATCGCCTCATTTCTAGTAAACAGGGTCTCTGGTTCTCTACACTTACCATACGAAACACAGCCGTATTATGCTGCCATTTCTGTGCTGATTTTCTGTGAGAGCGTAGTGAACAACTGAGACCTTATTTTATATTATATATAGAAGAACTTTAATATAGAACCGGATTTTTATACCAAGTTAATGAACGAGCACCATCCCGGATAAGATGCCGTGGTCTATTGACACATTTTATTACATGTACATACATATTCTAATGGGGGATTTCTTCCAAAATACCGAAACCAAATCACAAGTTTGCTTATAATTGTTATCCTACGCCTACCAAGCAGCCAGTCCAGAATTGTAAAACGAACCCGCACAAGGAATTGGAGCTTTACTCACAATCTGACGACCACTTCCAGCGCTTGTCATCTCAGCAAGGTTAGTGAAGTTGACTTTTATAGTTATTACTGCTTATATAATAATTAACTATGAAAATGATTGAAGTTAATGTTATGGCGATATAGCCATGCTTTTATGCATAGCCGACCAAAAGCGAAACAAAGAGATTCGCAATATCGCAGGATTGAAAGATGACCTTATCACAAAAATTGATAGGGGCGTACTCCAATGGTTTGGGCACGTTGAACGAATGAGTGAAGACCGAATGGTGAAGAAAATATATAGAGCGAAAGTTAATATTAAAAGGTGTCGAGGTAGACCGAGACTAACTTTCGAAGACCATGTGAGCAAATTGCTCGAAGAGGGGAGGGTCAAGAGTACTCGGATACCTAGACGTGCATGTATGAAGAAGTTAATGAACCTGAAAGAAGCGAAAGAGGTATGTAAGGATCGTGACACTTGGCGATCTGTTCTCTCTGGCTACCCCGTTAGGGATTGTGCGTGAAGATAAGTAAGTAAGTAAGTAAGTAAAACTCAAACAGCAATAATAATAAAACAGATAGTCCACAGTGTTTTGTTAAGCTACGGGTATGAAAGAACCTAAACTAGCGATATAAAGTAAACCTAAAACATTTTTGAACATTCCACGAAACCATTTGCAATTTTCACACTATATTTTTACACGAACGTTCGACATATATGATGCCTAATATATTTCTATATTTCTTCGTCACCCGATGCTTTCAATTAATTACACCTGATAGAAAATACAAGGAAGCAAGTTCTACATCACCCAAGAAGTCAACCGACGAATCCAACTCGGCTCAACCGTTCTCAATAAACGATGACAAATCAGTAAAGCACCTATAAAATATGACTAAACATGGATTGGTCAATATCAACCTTACTCAAACCTTTATCATTTCATATAGAAAGGACAATCATTTTATTAACACATTCACCACCTGCTCACTCTCACTTTGAGGTTCAATTTATGGGCATTGTTTGAAATGTTTGCATAGAAATACGCACCGCCTCAACGGTCCAAAAATAAATCTAGAAATATTATTTCACTCTAAGTTCAGTCAGTGCAATTAAAAGTGCCTTTCAAAATTGTACAGACAGACCTAGTTATATTATATATGTATATTGTATATATATACTAAATTTAAAGATAATTAAAATTATAATATACATGTATATTTTACGTAGCTTACAGTATCTAATAATAGGTAACTTATAAATCGAAATATAATGCACACTTCCTTACTACTAATTTTTTTTCTATTGATTGCGAAAGAGTTATATAAAAATTAATACGCAGAGGTATTCGTTCAATATAATAAAAGGAACATAAATGTTAGCAAATATGTTTAGTCAATAATTTTCAACATTCTATGAATTATAATAAGAAATAATTTTTTTTAAGTCAATTGTTATATGCCAACTATTTGACTTATAAAAACTGAATAAAATTTTATATATATTACGATTTTTCAAATTATAATCATTACATAATTTACTAAGTGTATTATTTTTTTAAGAAAATCGTGGAATGACTTCTATGCAAAATACCACTCAGCTGCTACTAAAACGTCTGCGAAAGCAAACATGGATTAAATCAAGGCTTTTTAATATCCTAATGCAATCGCAGATATCGACGACAGCTGGAGAATATTTTTAGGCGATACGATAAATTGCTTACGAATTGAAATCAATAATATGCAGGTTTAGATTGAAGTTTTATACGAGGTAGAGCCATACTGCAGTTATATTAGTAGTATAGTTGTAGCACGAATAGGTCGGTTCGACCGTGGAAGGACCACACTCTTACAGAACACCAGTGTCAAATAGTGGTTTAATGCTGCTGTGTTTCGTATGGTGGGTGTAGAGAACCGGAGACCATTTTTACTGTAAACGAGGCATTCCACCTAATTCCTCGTGGATGACAACGCATCCGCATTTTCATTTGTAATCGAGGATATATGAAGATGTCCATAGGCCACAGCAACCACTTACCATCAGGTGGACTGTGTGCTTCCTTGTCATCCTATCCCATAAAAAAGTGATTTTCTTGATTTCACGTTACCTTGTAGGGTGTTCCAGTGAAACTTTACGTCAGTAAGTAAATAAGAGCGTATAACCCACTGCTTGATAAAATGTTGAATACAAGCGCTTATACCCTTTAGAATACATGTGACATTTTTCAAGGCGAATGAATTATACAAAGAATACTAAAGCAAAATGGCAAAATACTGCTGATAGATTCCGTACCGTGAGTGTAAAGAACTGAAAACTCCTTTTACTGTTAATAACTCATACCATTTTATTCATCAGAACTGACAACGCAAAAAATTTTTAAATTTCTATACTAGGATGTACATTGCATTTTCTTATGATCGGCTGTTTACTCGATGGTTTCCATTACTTGCATAAAAACTTTTTTGAATCTATCAGTAATACCAATTATCTTAATTGGGTAATCAAAATTAAGTTAAAACATTACCTACTTAGGCATCTAAAGAAAAGAGTAGTTTACCACCCACAAAATAATTATGAGTTACGGCCTATGTACCAAACACAAAAATAAAACCATGTAACTTGTTCAATCCACCAGCCTAGTATGCTGATTACAGCTAGTCTTTTCTACAACGGAAGATATAAAATGAAAAATAAATAAATAAAGTGAACAAAAGGATGCAAGTAATGCATCTCACCACTATCGCTGCCCATGAACAACCAGCAGAATTGAAAGTGCATTGCCAACCTTTTAATAAAGGGTAGGTCCTATGTATCATCAATTGCACCAACATCATTATCATTACAGCCCTTCAGAACTCCTATCCTGAACGAAGACCTCCCACAAGGAATGAAAAAACACGAGCCTTCCTGAGCCACCTACATCCATCGACTTTAAGCATGTCTTACCAGGTAGTCGTTGCCAAACTAAAAGTACAAAACACTGTAATTTACCCATCTACACGTATTTAAACATTAAAAAAAGGAGAATTCGTCAAATGTAATTAAAAAATACCCCGGAAAATTAATTAAAACTTTTTACAGAATATTGGACACAGGAACGTTCGTTATCGAAGTTTATGGCCGCAGCGGGTAACAAGCACAGTACGATAAATCAAGAATTAGCAATATCGTGAAGTAATTAGTTATATTTTAGTTAACTATTCCGTCTTACTATATTAATTTCTTTGACGCTGCTAAAGTGGCAATGGTCCAGCCATATTGTAGTCAGAACTGACAAACGATGAAGAAAAAATATATTTGAGTAGCAAACTCGTATTGATAAGCGAATCTTAGAGTGGACACTCCATAGATTGATTAAGTGAGCAATCAAGGAAGTAACTTTATCGGAGCAACCAAAGACTTGAAGAAAGAATACAAAGATATCCTTGCAACCATCAATGAAGAGATCCTGAGCAAGATCGATGACTAATATATTCAATGGCACTTTAATGCGCCAGCCTACCCGTCAGCAGGTGGGCTGTGGGAGGCTGTCGTCAAAGTTCAAAACACCATATACGTTAGGTGATAGATGAGAAAAACTCAGGTACGAAGAGTTTATCACACTTTTTCATCAGATAGAGGCGTGCCTCAACTCTCGATCTCAGATTACCCTAACCGAAAATCCAGATGATGAATACTTAACACCTGGACATTTCCTGGTTGGAGGATTACTAATATAAAGACCACAAACAGATCCAGATCACATGAACTTGAAAACCAGACGTTAGATGATCCAAGCCATGAACAAACAGTTCTGGAAAAAGTGGTCATCGGACTACTTACAACAGTTGCCAGTTCGTACAAAGTTGAGAACACCATCAATAAATATTGAGGTCAACGACATTGTCACAAGATTAGTTAGTAAAGTTACAGCCTATATACGTCCCACTGCTGGGCACAGGCATCCCCTCATTTCTGAGAGGGTTTTAGGGCAAGGAAGTGTCCACCGCGCTGCCCCAATGCGTGTTGGCGAACTTCACATGTCTTCGAAATATTTCTTTTTCTTATTCCTTAGACATGCATGTTTCCTCACGATGTTTTCTTTCACCGCCGAGCACGTGGTAAATCAGCACTTAAAATTGCAATTAACAACTTAATTGGTGCCGGCGAGGATCGAACTCGGATTAATCGCGTTCTGTTATATTTACAGCGAGCGTCAACCATCTGAGCTACCACGGCTCCAACAACAAAGTACACAAGAGTAATGCAGTGATGAAAAATATTAGGAATTATATTTACTTTGTTTTCTTTATTTTATATTGTTGTATTCTTGTTGTTGTATACTTACTTCATAGTTTCCCTCTTTTGGGCCGGCAAGATGTACGGGTTACCGCACAATAGTTAATAAAACATGCATTACTCATTAATTAAGGTCACTTAGAAATAATGTTATTTGTTAATTACGCAAACATGTATAACATCCGTACTTCTGCTGATACATCATTTTTATTATAATCGTATAACTATATAAAGTATATTCTTTTACAATAAAATCAGTTTTAGAACGACTTTCATTTGGTATGTTTCGTACATTAACTTTCCCTTACATCTCGTTTTGCACTCACCTTGTAAACTGTAGACACACTACAGGTCCTTTCGTAATTCTGCTATTATTATACTGTATCGTTGGCAAACTGTATGATTTTGAAGGCAGTCATAATACAAAGTACCATAACAATAATGCTAACAGTTCCAAAGAGAGCTTACAGTAATGCTTAGCGCAGGCCTTTCCTAATAGCGGCTTTACTTAAATGTCGGCACATATGCGTTATTTAAACAATTAAACTCAACCTAATTGTGTACGGCATGCGATAAACTGCATCTGAAAAAAAAGACTTAATTGTGTCCCCTGTGTGCTAATATGTAGAGGCAGCATAATAAATTCCGCTGCCCTGTTCCCTCTCTGTGTCGTAAGAGGTGACTATGGATAATGCCGGAAAAATCACACAGTGGACTAAAGTCATATCGTGGAGTCTCCTGAAAAAGTATATAACTATTCCACAAACCGATCAAACATTGATAGAAACAATAGTCTTTCGGGAAACATGGTTTAGAAAGCCGTGATGGGAGAACGTGCGAGCACTTTTCTTACATTAAAGTCCGTGGAGACCAAACTTCTCGAATTATGTTAGAGGTATATTGCTATTGAATTTGAAGTTATTATATTACTATTGATATGAAAAGTAAAATAATATGATGTAACTTAAACCAAAATCACGCTTTAACATACAACTCGCCTAATGTTTTATTGGTAAAACCTGCGTCAGTTTTTAAAAACACGCACTCTCTCGTATGATTCAGCAATGTTGAACTTGTGTCCATATACGACTTTAATAAAAAAAAAGATAAAAACGATTTGCATGTTACTGTTTGCAATGTTGTTCATAGTTTAACAAGAATTTTTGTGAGATCATTTATAAAATTATACACGCAAAACATTTCTAAATATTTTTAAACTTCAGCATACATTACAAACTGTTTTATAAAAAAAATTGGCCTCCTTTTCTACCTCGGATGATATAAAAAGCTTATAATTTAGCTTTTACAACCGCTAATCATTAGTATATTGTTGTCTCAAGGATTTCATAATAAAAAGATAGTCGTGATAATATATAGCAGACTCCAGGCTGTGAGGCATTTCGACTTAGTTCTTAGTGGTAACAACGCATATGTAGCCGTAGTGTAGTCTCTTGCTGTAAAATTATTCAATATCAGCACGTAAAAGGTCTCACGTTGTAGGAAGGGTTTGCTTTAATCACACTTTGCAGGCAGATTGACAATCTCAGAAATGACTATTAAACGTCTCGTATCTTCGACGCAGCTCACTGTCGCTGGTCTGGGTGCTTTACGTCTGGAGTACGATTGATTCTATTTTTTTTTACTGAACATTTAAACAGAGTCCATTCAGTCATTTATTATTTTCCTGTGTTTATAATACAATACAATATTAATAGAATGTTGCTGTCTCTTTCTCTATTATTGTACACCTAATGGTGGATGATCGTGTGATAGTGACGTAAGAGTATCCATTACCCTCCGAACGTAGTACCCAGCGTCACTTGGCGTGAACGACATGGATATACCGCAATCTATCAGAATATGTAGGGTCCTACGGGCTTTTCTCATAGTTGATTCTGTTGACATCCATGCGACGAATTAACCAATCATTATCCTTTTACATGATAGATCCACTTTGCAGCTACATTATGGTTCAGAACAGAATATATTGCGAAAGATCACGCCCTTACAGAATATCTTATTTATATTTCATCAGTATGTAATTTGTATCTAAATATAATTTCCAAAACACACGAATTAAAAAAAATCGAGCGAAATATACCGAGCAAAGCTCGGTCAACCGGGTACTATTATTTACATCGTAATGACTTCACTCACGAAGACAGACAAAGGAAATCTTGGAGTAATACATACAAATGCAAAAAGAATCATAGAATTTGCGTTCAGAAATATGAGTCTCTATTTTTAATTTTAGACTTCTCTAATTTAGTTGCTAGAGCTACGCTGCAGCTATGTTTTGGCTGCAACATGAACCAGCTCGAGTGGGATCTCGTTCTCACAAAATACCGGCGTGAAACATCAGAATAATCTTGTGTCTTGTATGGTAAGCTTAGAGAACCGCTGACCATTTTTACTGGTAACTAAGCATTGCAACTTAGCCATCAGGGGTGATGACGCATCTGCATATTGATTCCTAGTCGAGTAGTTAGATGTCTGTGGGCTGTGTCATCACATATTATAATCTGTGTATCTGGTAGACCGTGTACTCGCTTGTCACCCTTATTCTATAAAAACGTACAACGTTCTAAATTTTATTTATGTTATTACAATTTTTAACAATACATGTACGAAAATGCACAAAACTTTGCAAACATTTGTGTGTAAGTTTATTTGGTATTCTCATTTTGTAGTTAATATTTATTTTGAGCGTAAACAATAAACAGTCTCCATTTAAAGTGAAAAACTATATTTATTAATACAAATTCAGAGACTTATCCCTGTAGAGTTGAAGACTGCTTTACAATTTTCGCAAATATAAGCAAGAAAAATAGTTTGCCAAGTTAAAGTAAAACAGGTCGTTGCTACCGTATTTGTGGAAAGGAATCTTTTTGTGACGAACACTTTCTCTCGTCATAAGAAGATTCACATGTATACTTGGGAAAGAGGTGAAGATAGAAGCATGATAGATTTCATAACTGTGGATGAAAGAATGAGGAGCGCAGTGGTGGATACAAGGGTTTACCGGGGGTCCAACGTAGGGACGGACCACTACCTGGTCTTATGCCGAATTAGGGGTTTATTCAGACGTTGGCGGCATAGGACATCTGTGTCTACCACTGCGTTACAGCGTATAAGAATTGAGAGGTTACAAGATGAAGATGTGAAAGACAAGTACAAATGCAGACTGAGAGAAAATATAAGTAATTTGGATGAGTTGTGTGGGAATGAGTTAGACTTGGAGAATGTGTGGCATAATGTTAAGAAAGGTTTAGTGGATGCAGCTACCGAAGTATGTGGTGTTAGTAAGAGAATGAATGAAAGGAAAGACAATACGTTATGGTGGGATGACGAGGTACGTATGGAAGTTGAAGCAAAGAAGAGAGCATGGCTAGATTTACTAGCGACCAAAGCTGGTAACTCTGGCGGTAAGAATGATGAGAATGAAAGAAAAAAGGCAGAGTTTAAACGTCTAAATAAGAGAGTAAAAGAATTAGTCGAAAGGAAAAAGCAAGAAAGAACGGATAGGAATGATAGAAGAATATCGGATAACTTCCAGGCAAATATTAAAATGTTCTGGAAACTCGTAAGAAATACCAGGGGACTTTCAAAACAGCCTAGATTGAATGCGATACGAGACGAGAATGGCTGTATCCTGAATGATGAAGTGTTGAGTCTAAAGAGATGGAAGGAATATTTTGAAAGCGAATTTATGAGTGAGGAGAAGTGTGAACTAAATGAAATAGAAATTCCGAAAGAAGATGAAAGAGATAGGGAGATAAGTATGGATGAAATAATGAAAGCAATGAAAAGCATGAAAGTAGGTAAGGCAGCCGGATATGATAGAGTTTCACTCGAAATGCTAAGGGCTGGAGAGGACGTGGTGGCAGGCCTGCTGTACACCTTGTTTAATTTATGTTGGGAACTAAAGCGGGTACCGGGAAACTGGTGCAAAGCCGTGATAGTCCCAATATATAAGGGAAAAGGGTCACAGCAGGACTGTAAAAACTACCGTGGTATCAGCCTTCTTAGCATTGTGGGAAAACTGTATGCTAAGGTACTAATTGAAAGAGTTTTGAAAGAAACTGATGAAAAAATTTGAGATGTGCAAGCGGGATTTAGAAAGGGAATGGGGTGTACAGATCAAGTCTTTTCCACGCGCATGATCGCGGAGAAGTTTTTGGCGAAAAACCAGAGAGTTTTTTGTGCATTCATGGACTTGGAAAAGGCTTATGACAGAGTGGACAGGAATGTGTTATGGCAAACGCTGAACGCATTTAGGTTGAGCGCTGGTTTGATACAGGCATTAAAGTCTCTGTATAGGGACTCGAGTGCTTGTGTTAGAACCAACGGGGTCTACTCGGACTGGTTTGGCATCCATAAAGGTGTCAGACAGGGCTGTGTAGCTTCCCCGTGGCTGTTCAACCTATTTATGGACAGCTGTTTGGAAAATTTGAAAGTTGAAGAATGCGGGGTTAGAATGGGTGAGTTAACCATCAAATGCCTTGTAGTGATGTATGTAAATAAAAGTCACCACATATAATACACAAAACGTTTATTGTCCACAAGCACAAAGAGAGTTTAAAAAGGCGGATAGCATATACAGTGACAGCAAAAGAAAGGAAGAGTTAGCACAGAACAAGATATAGAATTTACACAGAACTTGATATACACAATGAGAATATAATTAAAGCGAGCGAAAGCGTTAGGCCGGATCTGCGCAAGAGTGGCGTGCGTTCTGCGTCGGATGCAGCTACGGACTGACGGGCGTAGCCCGCTCGCGCGCAAGCTGATTGAGGCGTGGCCGTTTGACCTAGATATGGTCGCGCCATAGGTTCAGTGAGCAGTGCTCTCTCGTTGCGGCGCGTTGAAGATACCAGGTTTGGTATGCCTCCACATCACCCCCTTCCAGAGACCGTGTTACGGGCGATAATAATCAGGGAATCTTACTGCCCTTCCTGATTTTGTATGATGTATTACTTCATCTGGTGGTGTTTTGTCCGGGGGTGAATTTTCGCATTTTCGCATTAATAACAATGTGGGCGCTGTTTGCCTTGTAACTGTCATGTCTTTGAGTAGATAAGCCGGCTTTAACCTATCTATGGTAACAGTTACCTTCTTGCCCTTTATTAAAATTGTGTATGTCTTATTACCTCTCTCTAAGACTTTATACGGGCCTCTGTGTGCTGGTTGCAAGGCTTTACGACAGGCATCCTCTCTAAGGAATACGTGTGTCGCTGTAAGGAGGTCTTTAAAAATGAATATTCTTTCATCACAGTGTCGTGAGGCTGGCTGAGGTTGTAATTTTATTGCAAATTCTCTAAGACGCGCTGTGAAGTCAGATACATCGGTAGTTATGTTCGTATTTGCACTGAATATTTCTCCGGGTAATCTGAGCGTTTCGCCGTATAATAATTCGGCGGATGTTGCCTCGAGGTCTTCTTTGTGGGCGCATCGTATACCCAACAAGACTAGCGGGAGTGACTCAGTCCAGCTTTCATTTCCGTGGCATATAATGGCTGCTTTCAACTGTCGGTGAAATCTCTCTATCATGCCATTACATGCCGGGTGGTAGGCTGTTGTGCGCTTGTGTTTGAAGCCAGATATTTCTGCCAGATATTTAAATAGTGCTGATTCGAATTGTCTTCCTCTATCGGTCACAACTTCGATGGGACATCCGAATCGTGCAATCCATCCAGATAAGAATGCTTTCGCGACCGTTTCAGCTGTTATGTCCTCAATAGGTATTGCTTCAGGCCATCGAGTAAATCTGTCAATTGCGGTGAGGCAGTACCTTTTTCCATGAGATAGTGGTAGTGGTCCAACTAAGTCTATATGGACGTGCATAAATCTGGCCTGTGGGATGACGAATGTGCCTATTGGTGAAGAGACATGCCTTGTTATTTTCGCACGCTGACAAGCATAACATTTCTTTGTCCACTCTCGACAGTCTTTGCGAACGCTTGGCCAAACGTAGCGTTGTGACACTAGCCGAGATGATGCATTAGCACCAGGGTGGCTAAGGGCGTGCAGGCTTTCATAAACGCGGTGTCGTAAGTCTCTGGGTACGTATGGTCGTACTTTCTCTGTACTGACGTCGCAATACAGGTAGTTATCTGTTCCAGGTATTGATATTTTTTTTAGTACCAAAGAGACTTCTCCTCTTAGCAGTTCTTTCAACTCTGGGTCGCACTCTTGTGATTTCGCAAGCAAAGTTAAGGTGACTCCTTGAGTTATGTCTTCGACTCGTGAAAGTGTATCGGCTATTACGTTGTCTTTTCCTGCTATATGCTGTATGTCCGTCGTAAATTGTGAAATGTAATCCAGGTGTCTAAATTGCCTGGGAGTACAATTCTCCTTTCTTGTGTGGAAAGCAAAGCATAGTGGTTTGTGATCCGTATACACTGTAAAGTGTCTTGCTTCATGTAACGAAAATATTTTATTGACTCGTATATCGCCAGTAGTTCTCGATCGTATGGGGAATACTTCTTTTGTGCAGGGCTTAGCTTACTCGAAAAAAATGCAAGAGGTTGCCAATTGCCATCCTTTTTTTGTTGCAACACCGCACCAATGGCCGAGTCTGAGGCGTCTGTGACTAGTGCTAAACGTGCTTGCAGGTCTGGGTGTGCTAGTAGTGCTGCTTGGCAGAGGCTTTGTTTGCACTTGTTAAAAGCCTCAAGGTTGTCATCGGAAAGGACGATTGGATACGATCCTTTGACTGTTCCAGTCAGGAGTGCATGTAAGGGTGCTTGGATTTCAGCAGCACCTGGGATGAACCGCCGGTAGAAATTAATCATCCCTAGGAAGCGTCTAAGCTCTTTTACGTTTTTCGGTATGGGAAAGCTCTGGATAGCTTCGACCTTAGAGTCCAGTGGCTTCACACCATGCGTTGAGACAGTGTAGCCCAGAAAGGTTACTTGTGTTGCCCCAAATACTCATTTGTTCATGTTTATTACCATACCGTATTTCTTGAGTCTATCAAATATTTGGTGCAGGTGGTTCTTATGAGTTTCTTCGTCTGGCGAGAACACTAGGAAGTCGTCCAGGTAAGCATAACAAAATTCCAGTTCTCGTGTCATTTCATCGACAAACCTTTGGAACGTCTGGCCAGAGTTTCGGAGTCCGTACGTCATAAAGGGGAACTCATATAGTCCAAAGGGTGTTGATATTGCCGTTTTACATATATCTTCTTCAGCAACCCTTATTTGGTTGTAAGCTTTTACCAGATCTATGGTGGAGAAGATACGGGAACCAGAGAGATTATGTGCAAAATCATGGATATGACGTATCGGGTATCTGTCTGGTATTGTGCGTGCATTGAGCATACGGTAGTCTCCGCATGGTCGCCATCCGTTATCCTACTTTGGAGCTAGGTGGAGTGGAGATGACCACGGGCTGTCAGATGGTCTTGCTGTACCGCACTTTATCATGGCTGCAAATTCCTGTTTTGCTATTTTTAACTTATCGGGTGCTAACCGTCTTGGGTTACAAAAGACGGGTGGACCCGGTGTAGTTCTGATGTGATGAACGGTAGTATGTGCGGAAACTTGCTGAGTACCAGATGGTCGCGTTATCTCTGGATAATCTCTAAGTATTTCATGGTATTTAGTGTCACCTGTCATGGTCTTCACTGAAGAAATATTGGCAGGCGAAGATGCTGTTGTTGCGGTGGTGATTAATGATGTTGTATTATCAATCAGCCGTTGATGTCGAACGTCGACTATTAAGTTAAAATGCGATAAAAAATCTACCCCGATGATGGGTTTCGTAACGTCAGCCACGACGAAGCGCCAGGAGAATTCGCGACGCAATCCCATGTCCAGCTCTAGATGTGCATAACCGTAAGTAGCTATGCTAGTACCGTTGGCTGCAAAAAGTTGGTAGTCCGTCTTTGGTTGCCTTCGTTTGAGTGCCGTTTTAGGAAAAACGCAAATGTCGCTCCCAGTGTCGACTAAAAATTGCATTTTACTTCTACGGTCTGTAACAAAGAGGCGACTTGGCTGTGAAGGGCTGCCGTATGTCGCCATTAACGACTGCCCTTTAAGTTTTCCGACACATGGTCACATGGCTTGACGCAATGGTTTGCAGAGTCTCCGTACTTCCAATGATACCAACATTTAGGGAAACGCCTGTAGTTGGAATTCGATCGGGTTTGGCTGTGCTGCCGGCGACTGCTTCTACTTTTGGAACGTGAGCGTGATCTATTTTTATTTAATGTAAGTGCTTCTACTTGCCTGGTAAGTTGCGCAATTTGTTTAGCCATTTCATCGATCTGCGATCCAGTTGCTACAGCTGTGGCTGCGATTTGTGGCGTAGAGGAGACAATATCGATCACGGCATCTGCTAAATCAGCTAAGCTATTCAAATCCGCTCGCGGTTGTGATGCTATTGCGGTCTGTACGTGTGTAGGGAAGCGACTCGTCCAGAGAGTTTTTAGAAACTCGTCCGGTACCTCAAACCCTGCTAGATGACGCAAGTGCCTTAAGAACTGGGATGGGCGACGATCACCTAGTTCCTCGTGTGTCAGCAACTGCTTAACTTCCCTCTCTCTTGACATCGATAACCTTTTAATAAGCTCGCTTTTAAGGTGTTCATACTTTCCTGTAGTTGGAGGTGACACAATTATATCCTTTACTTCTGCTGCGTAACGGTGCTCCAGTTGAGATATGACATAATAAAATTTGGTTTTGTCATCAGATATACCGGACAACGAAAAGTGACCTTCCACTTGTGCGAACCAAACGGCTGGTTCCTCAGCCCAAAAAGGAGGTATGCGAACGCCGACACGAAAAGTGTCGGTTGAAGCCGCGCCACTAACTCCGCCATCTTGTGATGTTGATTTTGACATGGTCACACTATTTAAGTCCAAAGTACACTTTTTTAAACTGTTTTTATGTTCAAACGCGGGTCACCAGTGTAGTGATGTATGTAAATAAAAGTCACCACATATAATACACAAAACGTTTATTGTCCACAAGCACAAAGAGAGTTTAAAAAGGCGGATAGCATATACAGTGACAGCAAAAGAAAGGAAGAGTTTTTTTTTATTTATTTATATATACTTTATTGTACACCACACATATACAACGAATAAATAGATTACAGAGGAAACTTAATATACGTATGTACAATAAGGCGGTCTTATCGCTAAAGAGCGATCTCTTCCAGACAACCTTTGGGCTAAGGAGAAACTGGAATTAAGAACAGTAGGAGGTGGTGCGTTTTATGTTACACTTACATTCTAATATCTAAATAAACTAAACTATATATTGTTAAAATACCACAATAATACATAAAAAATAATAATAATAAAATAAACATACGTATTAATAAATAGGTTTATATATATAAATATATACACATACATATGTATACATAGATAATAAATAAATAAATATAAATCTGTTGCTAGAATTCGTTATCAATAACCACAAAGTGTTAGGTAATGCTTCTTGACGTCACTTTTGAAACTTTCCAAAGTTTGTGCTCGTTGAATTTGGAGTGGAAGTTCATTCCATAACCTTATGGCTTGGCTCGTAAAAGAATATTTCATAAATTTTGTTCGAAATGAACATGGTTCTAGAATTAGTTCGCCGGCTGACCGAAGAACTCTATCAGGTCGATCATGACCAAGAAACTTAAAGTTTTCCTTTAAGTAGCTTGGAGTCAAAGGATTGAACAACACACAGTACAGAAGAGATACAGTTTGCAAATTCCGGCGAAAGCGAATGGGTAACCACTTGAGCTGTAAACGATATTCGGATACATGATCATATTTGCGCAAACCAAATATGAACCTAATTGCAATATTTTGAATTCGCTCAAGTTTGTTCAGTTGGTCTTCAGTTAAATCGAGGTAACTTGCGTCCGCATAATCGAGAATAGAGAGAAGTAAGGATTGTGCTAACATAATCTTGGTGGGAATGGGGAGAAAAGAACGTAAACGACGAAGTGAACCCATAGTAGCAAACACCTTTTTGCTCACTTGTTTTAACTGCTGCGACCACGACAAGGTAGAATCTAGATATATCCCCAGATTTTTTACAGATTTACTGTAGGGTATGACAACGTCATTTAATGTCACCGAGGGTAGGTTGTTCCAGTCAACTCTGGAGACCATCCCTCCACCACCAATAACTATAGCCTGGGACTTGAACGGATTAATTTTTAGACCATAACGCTGACTCCACTGGTTTATTGCCGCTAAGTCATTGTTGATGGTGGCAACAGCAGAAGGCAGATTTAACAAAGTTGACTGAGTGTAGATTTGGAGATCGTCTGCATACATGTGATAGAGAGAAGCAATATTTTGAGAGATAGAATTAATGAATATAGCAAAAAGTAAAGGAGACAGCACACCACCTTGAGGCACGCCAGCCCGTAATTCGCACCAAGATGAGAACTCATCTTCGATGCGAACACGCTGCCGTCGGCCATAAAGATAACTATGAAACCAGCCAATCACCGGAGGAGATATGTTAATAGAACGTAACAGACTCAATAAGATGTCAAAATCAACAGTGTTAAACGCATTGCTAAAATCAAGCAATACCAACACAGTGAGCTGTTTGTTATCCATACCTCGACGAATGTCATCGGTAACTTTAACCAACGCTGTTGTCGTACTATGACCCGATCGGAAACCAGATTGGAGAGGATCCAGGATACAATTTCTATTTATGTAGAGATTTAACTGAAAGAAAACTAGTTTCTCCAGGAGTTTGGATAAAAACGGGAGAATTGAGATAGGACGAAAGTCGGAAAAATGCAAAGCATGGGCTTTTTTAGGGAGAGGCGTTACAAGTGCACTTTTCCAAACATCAGGAAATTTTGAAGAGGAGATGGATTTATTCAAGATATGGGTGAGGATAGGAGTAACAAATTCTAGGATAGGTAGGATCATGTTACGACTAACATTGTCATCACCCACGGCATTGGACGAGATGGACAAAATGTTCTTTTTAACATCACTATCAGTGAAAGGAGAGAAATTAAACGGTGAAAAATCAGGAGTTGGTATTGAAGAAAGAATACTCAGAGTCCGGTCTTTATCTGAGCTATTTAATGTGCTAGAACAGGCGAAATATTTGTTAAGGAATTCAACATCAACATTATGATGAGGAGAATTATTGGATGTTTTACCAACTCCAAGAGACTGAAGAAACTTCCAAACTTTGGCTGCGTCGCCGTTTTCGACGGATTTGTGAATATGGCGTCTTTGTGCATCCCTACACAATGTATTGCAGCGATTCCGTACTTTATTATAATATCGTAAATTTTTCTCAGATTTATCAGCTTTTAACTTACTTTTAGCAAATCCTTTTTTTATAATAAGTTTTTTTAAACTATCCGTTAACCAAGGTGCAGGTAAATGTTTCATTTTTATTGGTTTTACTGGGGCATGGATGTCATAAAGTTGGATAAGAAAGGAGTTAAATAACTCGACTTTCAAGTCGACTGTTGAAGCATTTTCAACAGCTGACCAATCCATGCGACTAGCATCTTCCAGAAGACGTTCTTTGTCCATTCCACCAAAGTTACGTTGCAGAAGGATTCTCGATTTTGCTTTAGGAGGACGGACTTTGTATGTAAGAAACAAGAGATCATGATGAGAAAAGAGATCAGCGTCATGCTGGCCATGCTTCAGGACAAAATCTGGAGAGGATACAATAATTAAGTCAAGTAGTGATGGAGTACAGTCAGGCATTTTATGCGTAGCAGATAGTGGTAATATATGTAGATTACATGCCTCGGTTAATGATTTTAGCTTTTCACACCGATAGTCACCCTTGAGTAGGCATGTGTTAAAGTCACCCATGATTATAGTATGAGTATATAATGGGATTAAATTTTCTAATAAATATTCGAAAGAAGAGAAATAGTCAATATGAAGAGAAGGACTGTAACAAACGCCAAGAAGAATTTTCGTATTGGATAGGGTTACTTCAATGAAGAGATGCTCAGCCGCATTAGAAGGAGATGGTTGGGGGGACAGGCTTACTACCGCAAAAGGTAAATAAGAACGGAGATAGATTGCCACACCTCCACCCCCCCTTCCAATACGGTCGTTGCGAATGAGATGGAATCCTGGTAATGAATAAGAAGTGGATGGCAAACATGGTTTCAAACAAGATTCAGAGACTAGAATGGCGTGAATGTTATGGGATTCAAAGGACGCAAGCATGTCGGGATAATGAGCCGGAATGCTTTGGGCGTTTATATGAATTACATTAAAGATTTTCAGGGAATCTGAGAAATATGAATTAAGTGCTACATTTATCGGAATTGAAGATGTTGTACTGTGGAAGCTGAGTTCACTAGATGCATTATCATTTGACGACAAAGACAGGAAATCGTCAGAATCATTACCTACATCATAATTATCTAACAACATAGTAAAATGAAATAAAATATATAATATATAAATATAAAACTAAATAGTTAAATTAAATATATAAGTAAGTACCTAAACAGATCTCTATCCCGCCAGCAGTCTGAAAGAGATGAATCAAAAATAATAATAATAATAATAGATGTTTCAGAATAACTTAAATACAAAAGAGACAATTTTTAAACAAAACAAAACTACCAAAAACTGTAAACAAATAGCATTTTACAAATAAAAATATGTAATGAGCACAAAGAGAATTGTTATAGAGATGTTGCTTTGTGATAAGAAAAGAAGTCAAAAATTCCATAAGGTACGGCTGTATGACTATGAGACCTTTGCCTACACCGAAGAAAGAAATAAAAATGTGCAACTGTTATCTAATGTCATGTCAATTCACTTATTGTTTGTTTACATCGAAATGGTTTTTTATATATAAGTTACAAGTAACTACCTCACATCGTATATATAAAAGAAAAATGGTAATATATATTAATAAAAAATAAATTAAAAATTTTTACAATAAAAGAATGTAAACAAACCAGAAATACGGTAGTCGCACAAGATAAAACAGATTTAACCAGCTCCAAAAAAGGATTCATTTTTTACCAATTCTCTTGGTTCTTACTTGAGCAGACCTGGAGTCTTTCACCACACTTGGTACCGAGGTTGCAGCAGATGTGGCTTGAGTCACCGATTCAGAGGTCGAAATAGCATCAAGATCAAGCCTAGAATGGATACGATGGCGTACTTGATCAGGTCCTAGTACGAAGATGATGCCATCCCTCGTCCAGCACCTTGAAACTCCGAAACGTTGGCGCGCCGCTTGGAATGTAGTATGGCGACCCTTTGTAAGAAATTCGGACAATGTAATCCCAGTGCCTTTCAAATTTTTCTTTGCAAGCCATATCTTCTCTTTTGTCCCATAGTCTCTAAATTCTACAAGCACAGCCCGGGGTTTATCAGTGCCAGGTTGACCAAGACGATGTGACCAGCCTATCCAATCAGTGGTAATACCAGGGACTTTCAAGTGCTCGGATAGAACCTTGACAACACTAGAGGATGTGTTCTCTTTCTTGTCTTCGGCTATACCATGAACAAGCAGGATTTTTCTTCGAGATCTCATCTCCATGTTATCATATTGTTGAGCTAATAGTTCAACTTGCAGTTGCAAATTTTCTAAAGCAGTTAAAACAAAGCACCGGAATGAATTAAATTGGTGATTAATATTTGAAGTGGGGCTTGTTGCTGGAATTGAACTCTTGAGATCTTTTTGGAACTCGGCCATCCTTAAGTTGAAATGTTCAGTGAGGTCCGCAACAGATTTCTTAATTGACTCCATTTGTTTTAAGGTTATAACAATGTGGTAGTGAAGTGAATGTGCTAAAGAGTTCAAGTTATTCTAAATATATTTCAGACTTGACTGGCAGGAGTTTATATATCACAGGAACATTAAATTTATATTCAAAAGTCCCTAGATATAATATTATAAAAATTAAAGATTTCAGTGTATTAAAATATGTCTAACTTAATCAACTCCTACCTGCGGAAAAAAAAAAAAAAAAAAAAAAAAAAAAAAGAGTTAGCACAGAACAAGATATAGAATTTACACAGAACTTGATATACACAATGAGAATATAATTAAAGCGAGCGAAAGCGTTAGGCCGGATCTGCGCAAGAGTGGCGTGCGTTCTGCGTCGGATGCAGCTACGGACTGACGGGCGTAGCCCGCTCGCGCGCAAGCTGATTGAGGCGTGGCCGTTTGACCTAGATATGGTCGCGCCATAGGTTCAGTGAGCAGTGCTCTCTCGTTGCGGCGCGTTGAAGATACTAGGTTCGGTATGCCTCCACAGCCTTTTGTACGCCGATGATCAAGTCATACTTGCGTCGTCGGCGGCCGAGTTGCAAATGATGGTTACATTAATGAACAGGTCGTTAAAAGAAAGGGGAATGAAAGTGAACGCAAGTAAGACGAAAGTGATGGTTTTTGAAAGAGATGAAAGCAAAACGGTATGTGAAATAAGAATAGAAGGAGAGTTAATTGAGCAAGTGGATGAGTTCGTATATTTGGGATGTGTATTCAGCAGGGATGGGAGATATGATAAGGACATTGAACGACGAGTGAATGCAGGAAATAAAGTAAATGGGGCTCTACACTCTATTGTGAAAAGTCAGAATGTGTCAAAAAAGGCACGTATGGCAATTCACAGTGCTGTATTAGTCCCTACTTTAACGTATGGTAGTGAAAGTTGGGTGTGGCAGAAGAAGCACGAGAGTAGAATAAATGCGGTAGAAATGCGGTCGCTAAGGAGTATGTTAGGGCTGAATCTGAGTGACAGGGTGAGAAACTGTGTGATAAAAGAAGAGTGTGGTTTGCAAGATGATGCGGTGACCAGGATTAAGAAAGGAATGCTTCGGTGGTTTGGTCATGTAGAAAGAATGAATGCGGAAAGACTGACAAAGCAAATATATGTTGCAGAAGTGAATGGAAGAGTCGGAAAGGGACGTCCTAGGCGGAAGTTTGTCGACCAAATTGGCGATATACTAAAAATGGGCCAAATTAAGAGTACCCTTAACCGACGAGCATGTATGCGTAGGTATATGAATGTGGAAGAGGCGAGAAAGGTATGTCAGGATCGTGCTAAATGGAAGTCTGTAGTCTCTGCCTACCCCTCTGGGTGACAGGCGTGAGTGTTTATGTATGTTATGTATGTAGGTCGTTGCTAAGGGAATTTGTCATTGAATTTGTCACTACTTTCTTGTAGAGCGCGGAAGTTTAATTTTATGTAAGAGGTTTTTATCAAGTAGAAGTGCACCAAATATTTAAGTGCAACTCTATTTACGTAGAATGTGAACTATGGTCCTAATTTATGTCTAAATGTTATTATTATTTTGCGATATTTAAATGTGCTACATCACATGACGAGCGTTGGACAGAGCGTGCAGTATAGTGGTCACGCGTCATACATCTCGTGCGGCGCCACTCAGCACGCTGCAATACAAAGCATGTGCTTGTCATGCTCGCGAACGCTCCGCCGCACTCCAAGCCAAGGCTCTAGTAGAGACGACGGAGTAGCATACTTCCCAAGCGGCACCACTCAGCACGCTGCAATACAAAGCATGTGCTTGTCATGCTCGCGAACGCTCCACCGCACTCCAAGCCAAGGCTCTAGTAGAGACGACGGAGTAGCATACTTCCCAAGCGGCGCCACTCAGCACACTGCAATACAAAGCATGTGATTATCATGCTCGCGAACGCTCTACCGCACTCGAAGCCAAGGCTCGAGTAGAGATGACGGAGTAGCATACTTCCCAAGCGGTACCACTCAGCACGCTGCAATACAAAGCATGTGCTTGTCATGCTCGCGAACGCTCTACCGCACTCGAAGCCAAGGCTCGAGTAGAGACGACGGAGTAGCATACTTCCCAAGCGGCGCCACTCAGCACGCTGCAATACAAAGCATGTGCTTGTCATTCTCGCGAACGCTCCACCGCACTCCACGCCAAGGCTCTAGTAGAGACGACGGGGTAGCATACTTCCCAAGCGTCGTTTACGCTTTGTAGCATTATTTCGAGGATGCCCATGTTCGGCAATGTACTTGTGATAGGCTCTAATGATGATGATGGTGTCATGTGTCTCATTGCAAATAATGTGTTTCAGTAAAAGAAATTGTATTAAAAATTTGTATTGTAATTTATTCATTCATTCATTCCTTAAGAGCCTTCACAAGTCCACTGCTGCACTTAGGCCTCTCCCGAGGAACGTCACAAAGCACGGTTCTGAGGCACCTGCATTCATCGACTTTCTGCATGTCTTACCAAGTCGTTACTTAACCTAGTGGGTTACTCGACTACTTCACCTACCGGTACGAAGCTGCCACACGAGAACCTTTGCAACTTTTCATACTAATCTAATGTGCTATGTCGGTTATTCTGGTTCTCCTGCGGATGTTCTCGTTATTAAGTCTATCACGCAGACAAACTAGTAACATAGTTCTTCCCATAGATTGATGAGCGACCTTGAGCTCCCTCATAAGGCCAGCAGTGAAGAACCACATCTCAAATTCATAGGTGATCACTAGCAACGGGCACTGGCTGTATAATCTGGTTTTAATGTTTTGAGGTATGCCTGACAAGAAGATGTGCCACAATCTGGTGTAAACATTCTCGTCAACAACTTCGAGCATAGAGCTACCAACAACTACTGGAATAGGTGTGACATGGACATTACACATGATCTTTGTTTTATCCATATTAATCTGAAGACACAACCCTTGGAAGACACTAGTGAGCTTGTGGCGGCGCTGTGGTCGCGCCAAAAACGAAACACCTCGAAGCCTAAATTGCACTATCAAAGTTACGGATCTTCATCACGGATCACGGATAGCCATCGTAGCTCAACTCGGCACCGCTGAAGGGAATGCAGCGCCGTCCAAATTTCAACAGAATCAAAAGCTTTCTCATAGTCCACATACGCTGGACAGAAAGGCAGATTGGTCTTCTGTACTATTAGCCCCAGGGTATGTATGTAGTCTATTACAGTAGTATTATTTTTTCTTATCTCAATACATATATTTATCTAAAAAAAGAAAACAACTTAGGGCGATTCAATCATTTCTCAACAACTGAACAATACAACGATTTTACTGAAACGTTTTTGTGAACAAATGGATGGCATTATTGATTTTCAATATCCTTGACAGCTGGAGAATGTTTGCGTGATGAAGATGGCGCGAAAAATTGATTATTACGATTTAAATCAATGCGCAGGTTTTGATTCGAATTATTCCATTAATTTTACATTATATGAATTGTGATTGTCTCGTATTGTGGTTGTTAGTACGACTGCTGATCATTTAGTCCTGAATTCGAATCTCGTTTCGGGCCAAAATCATTCATTGGGTTTTTCTGTCAAAAATTATCAGTAGCAGAAGAGCAAAACACAGAAATTTTAGAAGGCACGTAAAGCCGTTATTAGTCCTATGCCAGATCTCTCTCCAGCGGTGTCGGATTTCCGTCCCATTAAATATTGTTTTCGAATGATGGCACGAGGAAATATTCAAAGAAAATATTTAGTTTTCTTTGGTAATTGTGTAGAGGTATAGAGGAGAATTGACGAATTAAAAAATTATAAACTTATTGTAAAAAGTGGATCAGAAGTTAATATGAATCCACTGTCAACCTCCTCTAACGGTAGAATATATTCGCTAAATAGGTTAACTAACTAATAAAAGAAGTCACTTTGAACAAAGCAAAATTACATTTCCTAAAGGCGTTTAGTTTACTGCATGCTAGGAAACTGAAAACGGCTTTAAAAATTTGTATGTTTATTCGTGGTTACACACCGGCTTGCATGTTTTTTTTATAGGATAGGGTGACAAACTAGTACACAGTCCACCTGATGGTAAGTGGTTGCTGCGGCCCATAGACATCTACATCTATCCTTGATTACAAATCAAAATGTAGATGCGTTGTCACCCGTGAGCACTAAGATGGAATGCCTCGTTTCCAGTAAAAATGGTCTACGCTTCTCTACACTCACAATACGAAACACAGCAATATTCAGCTACTATTTTATGGTGGTATACTGTGAGAGTGCGGTACTTCTCTGGTGGAGCCGACCCATTCGTGCTAGAACTATACGTATTATAACTTTAACGGAATTCAAAAAAACATCAACTTTTTTTTAAATTCCGTTACAACGCTTTGTGTACTGTCGGATATTTTAATGTGCTGTTAGCAGTTAAATTAATCGGCATTATCTTTGCTCTCGTATTTGAACTAAATGAGGTACAAGAAACATAAATCTGATAAGAAATGTGACCTACTCAAGTCCCAGTGAATTATTTCCTATGAACCCCAACACCGGTAGTTTCCTAGTTTATCTTTGTCACGTCCACTTACCGCTCGTTACGGTTTAAATTGATTTTTGTATACCTGCACCAAATCTCTTGAGTTTTTTTAATTTTGGCAACAATTTGAACTTTGTATAATGGGGTGGTTTAACCAGATATCAATCCGCATTTTAGATACTAGCGCATAATATGTATTAACTTATTTCCGTGTATATTATTACATTAATCATATCATATCATATCATATCGTAATAGTATCATATCGTAATAATAAATAAACCAAAAATTGTTGATTGTATCATATCGTAATAATAAATAAACCAAAAATTTACCCTTAAAATATAGATGAGAACATTAGCAGTAAGAAGTATTTAGGTTCAATTTATTTGAATTCAAACTAGCAGCCATACTACCTCAATTCCATAATTATATTTATGAATATAATTTAAAATATTGTTTTGCTTACTTATTCCATTTGTACTTCTATATGAAACCTTTAATGGAAGTGGAAGGCGTTTTAATTTTGTACTCATACATGAGCCGTGAAAAATTAAGATGAATAAGCGGAGCTACGAGTGCAGTTGACACTTTTGTTACTTCTTCTACCGAATAAAGACTGTGCACAAAGCGAAAAGATGTATAAGGTTTATATGGAGCATTTCAACTCTAGAGTCCATGTTGAGACTAATTTGCATTGTTTTATTTTCAAACCATGTTAACATGAAATCAGATATTAGTTTAAGAAATATAATTCATGAATTTGTAAATAAAACCGAAATTGTTCCATGCGGTTGTTTCGCCCGATAGTTTCGTCAATGTGTTTACAAAAATGCACTGAACGTCTTCAGTTCTTACTTGAACGTCTTCAGATCTTCTTATTAATATTAAATGGACCGCTTTAACAAAAAACAAAATGATCGACTACGTGTGTGTATTATTGAGTAATTGAAGGCCAAAGCGTGGTGGCAGTTAGCGTATCTATTTTCTTTTCAAGGGTCCTATCAAATGCTCGTTCAAAAACAATCAGGAGCGCACTTTAAAAAAACACAAATTGTTGGCTTTTCAGTTATTGTAGTCCCTTAAACAAGAAATAAAAATTACAAAAGCATTATGTTTCTAAACGAGAAATAAATAGAACAAAATTATAACACGTGATAAGTGGCCATGGGATTAATGTACACAGTAACAGTGCACAGCGATGAACGAGCTGGCTGCTAACAAATGAAGCAGCTGCTAATGACCGCGATGCGGAATGCTGTCGCATCGCTCAACGTCAATCAATGCAGGGAGACATTGGCTTGCATTCGAACAAAAACTCTCAAATCGATGAATAGCGAGAATTACATGAAGCTTTAACTAACGATCGTAAAAATAGGGCGCTAGTAACAATAATGTCCTCCAGACCGATTTTTGGTCACGGCGGCCAGTCTGAACAAAGACTATTTCAGTAGATTGCTTGCTTGTTATTGAAGCGACAGTAGCCTAATGGTAGGGTGTGGACCGCGAACTCAAAAGGTCGTGGGTTCGAATCCACCTTTCGACTACTGTGGTGAAACACTCCTAACACAAGCGTTCTTACCAGGAGCAGTTAAAATATTAATGATGTTGTGATACAATTGTTTATTTTTTTTAATAAAAAAACAAACAAGAAACAGCAGCTAACGTGATTTCTTAAACGCAATTATAATAATGAGGTCACGGGTTCAAATCCCGGGTTAGGCTAAGAAATGCTCAGTAGCAACCCGGAGTCAAGATTTTGGCGGTATCTCACCCCGTGCCTTGGAATACACTAAAAGCCGTAGATTCTGCACTTAATCTCTCTCCGATCGTGTCGGATTGCGTCCGATCGGATTATTGGAGTGAGGGAATAGAGAGTGCTTGCGCATACACTGGGGCACTAAAATTCTGTTCTGCGCATATGGCTGGTCTCCGTTGACGCTGGCCACTATGACCGACATTCAGTCTTGATGATATTACATGTGTTCACATGCACATCATCACAAGTGTAGATTTATGATTTGTTCTAAAACAAGGGCCTCGTAGACGGAGGACAGCCAAAACCGTTTTAAAGTTACTGGCGCGGGACTCGAACTTATCTATTTTTCAAAGTGTCTTCACGATTTAATTGCTTCAGCTCGTGCATGACGCTGCTATAATTTTCAAATTTAATATTTTCACAAATAATGTTTTAAAAGCAGATAAAAAGTGAGCTTCTCTTAAATTAAGACGCACTTATTTACCTCCCCTCGTATTCTTGCTTGTGAATAAATAGTTATCTACCAAAACTACCTCGCCCCCTACAATAGTTATTTGTACCAAACATTTCGAATACCAAACAGCAATAACTTTGACGATGAAACCCTGCACCAGTTCGATATTAACTCTTCACTTCAATGAAATGAATCAAATGAATTCTTACTTTCTTTTAGTACTAGAAGTCCCTTAAGTTCTCAGAACCGCTGTGTGAACTTTAAGGAAATTTAAGTTAACTCTGGTTTTTGGGTCTTTAATATCATAATAATAAACTTAACCAACGAGACTGTTTTGGAGGTATACAGATATGAAAGTAGTGGGAGAGTTGTATCAGGATGGTGCCAAATGGAAGTGTGTAGTCCTTAACCACCACTAGGGTGACGGGCGGGAGAGTTTATGTATGTGGGCACAAATCATGAAAACGGTAACCAAAATTCCGGAAATCAATCTGCAATCGAAAATAAGATCTAAATATAAGCGTTAGCCCTCTGAACAATATTAATCGCTGAAATAGGACCCAGTAGTTAAGCTGCAATGCACTTGTACTTGAGATCTTAGAAGTTTCCTTGCGGCTATTTTGGCTCCGGACTCAACGAATCATCCAAAGTTCAGGTTTAAAGATATGCCAGCCCCTAAAATATGAAAGCGGTAAATTAATGCTTGAGGTCGTACGGAAGCTTTACATTCAGTGCAAATGACAATGCCCATCTGTGCCCCAGAAATGCCCAGATAAAGTACATATATTATAAGATTGCTCTAATAAATAAAAACTAGAATTATGTTGATAATTTTAAATCATATGAAGCACTGGATAAAAAATAAAAAAAATAAGACGTTCAATTGACATTGCAGTACGTATCATCGTTTAAATCATTAATTCATGCTTTATTTATTACGGTCCGGAATCACGTCCTTTGGCCCATGTATATGGGTCAAAAAAGTAATCGATTCCAATATCGATTATTACTACTACTTTGTGGTAGTGTATAAGTATATCTAGACTTCAAATAAACAAATATAATTCAAGCAAAAACCTAATGAAGTAATGACTCAAAAGACTTAGCTCCAAGTCATAAACATTCCAAAAAACTAAAATGACTGTCACTCATTCTTTCACTCTGCCTGCGCAAGGGGGTAAAACTTGATGGGATGACGTCTCTTGAATGAGCGGGTCGCCTCGCTATACCAACTGCTAAAATCTGAAAAAACTCTTCCGCTCGATAAAAAATCTACTTTGGCTTCGTGTTATGGATATTGATATCTAGTGCCGTTTTATTCGGTGACTTCGGCTTTTTTCTAATAAGGACTTGACTGTGTTTTGTGATTCGGACATTTCGTTTGTGATACAAAATTTTGCGTGGCCTGAACTGCGGGTTACGCGTTCAACGAATACAGAGACATGTAGTTACAACTCTGCCTCAAGAGTGCTAATAATCTTATCTTTTTTGCTGAGAATTAGAAAAAACTAATAGCAATGCTGTATGTATAAAAAGCAGTAGGAAGTTATCATGTTTAATGTCCAATATCTTTTGAACCGGTGCTATATATGACATTAAATCAAGATATCATATAAATATCGTTAAAAAGTTATCATATGACATAGAGCTGTAATTTGGACATTGCACGGCATTGCTGACTTTCAGCTCCATACTAATATGGGCATGGTGCTTTACAATCCTAACGACAACACGTATACAAATCTTAACGCAAGAACAAGCTAAAACATTAGCTCTGTCACTAACTGATTATCGTGTCGTAATTTTTTTTTGAAATTTTTTAGATGAACTAGCTAACTAAGCGAAAGAGGTATGTATGTAAGGATCATGACACGTGGCGATCTGTTCTCTCTGGCTACACCGTTAGGGATTGTGCGTGAAGATAAGTAAGTAAGTATTAGATAAACTACTTTTACTTTTTCGTACTCTTTTCATTTAAGTAACTTATCATATTATATATCATTTGGAATTATCCATTTTTATATTCATTTTTATTTTCTCGTACGCCCCCTCTATTTTAACTATTGTTTGCATCAGTTTTCTACGCAAAGGTTATCTGAAAGAAATCACTTTCTAAATGATACGAGCGCCTCTTGTACATATTATACAAAACGGTTGTCTCGTCTAACGGACTGTGTGAGGATACTATTTCATAAGAACATTACGTGCCTTGTACTTGCTGGTACTTTTATTATTTATACGATTACTTGCTGAAATTGCTTTTCGTTCTTAAAATTATTTCTAAGATAATTAATAGAGGCTTGGCAGTTCAGAGCTGAAACGCAAATAACTTGAGCTCTGTTTGTACTGATCAAAATAATATTACCATTAAATTTCCACGTTGATTATTATTAATATTATATTTTAATTAATATAATCGTATTCATCAAGCTGATCTATTCGGATATCATAGTTGTGCAACAACTCCGCAAATGCGCCATTATAACGCGCAAAATTTAAACTAGAGCCGGTTATTTTTAGCTGACACTTTCCATAAATTATCAATTAAACCTTATTGTATAATTTGTTCAGAAGAAAATTTAGTCGATGATATGAAATCTCGTTAGATTGCATGACGTAATTTATACTATCGTAACGTAGTTTTTATATACTTCTTGTTGCAGCTGTTTGTATGTATGGTGTGGGTAAAAATCCGCACACCCTTTTTGTTAGGGTTCCGTAGTCAACTAGGAACCCTTATAGTTTCGCCATGTCTGTCTGTCCGTCTGTCCGTCCTCGCTTAATCTCTGTGACCGTTAGCACTAGAAAGCTGAAATTTGGTATCAATATGTGTATCAATCACGCCGACAAAGTGGTAAAATAAAAATTGGAAAAAAATGTTTTATTAGGGTAGCCCCCCTATATGTAAAGTGGGAAGTGATTTTTTTTTTAATTTCAACCCTTACGTGTGATATATTGTTGGAAAGGTATTTAAAAATGAATAGGGGTTTACTAAAATCATTTTTTGATAATGTCAATAATTTCAGAAATAATCGCTCCAAAAGTAAAAAACAATGTGTCCCCCCCCTCTAACTTTTGAACCATAGGTTTAGAAAATATGAAAAAAATCTGAAAGGTAGAACTTTATAAGGACTTTCTAGGAAAATTATTTTGAACCTGGATGGAAACAGTTTTTGTACAAAAAAGACAAAAAGTTGTACAAAATAATTTCTGGACTAAGTTTGTAGTATAATCGTTTAAGCAGGCATTTTTTTTAACTTCGTTTACATATTTTATTATCCTGAACGTATCTTTTTTCAAACAAAAAAAGAATTATTAAAATCGGTTCTCGCAATCCAAAATTACCATCGAAAACTTCTGGCACGTCTATGTATTAATTAGTAACCCAATTCCCCGAGAGATGGCGCTGTAGGTACTTATTACATTGGGTCAGGTATTATCGAATTGTTCGGTTGGTCTCTCCTTGGCATCGCATGTCGCGGAGCGTGCAATGTTGCACGCTCCATGTTCGCGCACGTACCCACTACCGGGAGCAGTTGCAGGAGCGCGGAGCGCTGCTGGAGCGCGAACATAATGGATACCCACCTTTAAACTCATAAGTGGGAACACTTATTGTGACGGACGGGAAACTACGGAACCCTACACTGAGCGTGGCCCGACACGCTCTTGGTCGGTGTTTATTTAAAATGAAGTATTCCATCTTAATACTCAGGTGTAAAAGCGTCTTCAATGTTCAGGAGGAAAAAGACATAAGGCATATTTATCTCAACTAGTTTTTAAATATATTTTATAATATATTTTTTATTATACTTACTCTCATAGCATTGGATCACTTGATCGAAACGGCTACTGCATTACATGGTCGCCTACAGTCAGCTTCAAAGTAAGAAAGCTACAAAGGTGTTTTGACCCCTGAAGACTAATATAAAATGCTTTACAGCTTATAATTATACAGGCTCTCTATATACAGATAAGAGGGTGGTTAAAACCTCATTTTATTAATTTTTGTTATAGATAAGTACATAATATATACACTAATTATATTAGTGTATATATTATTTTGGTTGTATTGAAGCCGAAACGCAAAGCATCGTCATATGTCTACAGAGATATAACCCCAGTAGCCAGTAGCTCTACTGCAAACGTTTCTGCTGTAGACAATTTTCCGAGAAAGACAAAAAAAATAAGAAAACTATTGATATTCTTCGGAGACGCCTAGTTATTAAACAACAAAAAAAAACAAATAAATATAAGAGTACAAAAACGTACGTGCTAATGAAAAAGTGAAAAAGTTGTTTCAAGTGATAAAAAATCTGGTAAGGCTTCCCTCACCTCAAAATAACATTAGTGCTGTAATGGTGTCTAGTTTAAACGATTTGTTGCAGCATCTCTTCAAAAGAGTATAATTAATAAAAAACAAAATAAAAAATTAAACAAGAGTATGATACGAAACTAAAGACATTTGCCCTTATGGCACACGATCACAGAAGTTGCAATAAAGTAGTGCTCAACTCAATAGCTAAAACCCAACTACAACACACAGCGCCGTAATTGTACTAAAGAGCATTTGCCGGTTGACTCTGCTTTTGGAAAGAAAATCATATTTATCAGCTTATTTCTAGTTGAGTGGCTTTGTTAACAAATATAAATTGCCACATTCGGAGCTACCAAAATCCATGGGAAATCTACCAAGAAGTCACTGTTTGGTGTGGATTTAGGTCCGTCCGGTAAAAATCGCGAATATGCACTGTGTGTGTATAATGCTAATCAAAACTTTTTTTAACTTATTGTATAAACTATAGTATTCTTCTGCCACTAGATATATCAAAAGATATCAATGAACGATTAATATCAATTTAGTTTAGTGTTAGGACTGCGAAGATTCCCGTCTGATTATCTAAAATAGTGTCGTAAAAATATATATACCACTAGTTGTGGATCTCTACGGACTGGACAAATCAAAATTGACAAACAAAACAGAAAGCTAAATAGCAATTACAAAATAGACTTGCGTGGATTTCCTCAATAAAAATACTTTTATCCATAATTGATGATTAGATAAGCATTGACAAGTTAAACACCTCATTTATTTATTGGATATCATGAGTAAGTAATTGTTCGCTGCGTTAAACAAATTAACTTCCAACATGCAACGAAATCTACTAATGATTAAATATTAACCACATTGTTGGCAGAAAAAAAGAAAGGAAAACTTTTATTGCGTTAGTGAAGTATTAAAATGATTGTTAATACTATAGATACAGACGCAACTCTACAGAAAAACACATAAAGGAAAAACTTGTCATGCGTAAAGCCAAAAAAGTGTCTTTGTCTTTATTCCGAGCTTTCTGTGTATGCGATAAATAAAAAAGGTCAAGAATGTAAGTTGAAAAGACTGTTTCCAATTTTTCAACCACAGCTTGACCACTATCCCACCCGATGGTAAGTGGTAATGCAGCTGAACATGGTAAAACGCGCTGACCCAGCTGAACAAAAACCTTTTCACTCTTGCCTTGAAGATACCCACATTATTATATTTAGGAAAGACAGATACTGACCAATTCGAAAATGAAGATAGTTTCTATAGCAATGGACGTTAGCTTTGCAATTAAATTACATAATAAGTGGTGACTTGTGAATATTCGCTTGCGAGTGCAGTAGTTTTATGTTTATAACTATCAAAGTGATGATAGGCTACGCCGCTTTAAGGTATTGAGTGTTAAGATTAAAAAAAATTGAGGAATAACTTTATTTTATCTAACAATTTCAGGAATATCTAATATCACACATAAACAGGCTTTAAACATTTATGGATTTTTTTCTGCATGTATCATTCCTATCAGTATTTAAATTTAATTGATTTACCGCCGTAAACAAGATGAGTCGTGAGCAATGAGCTACTCATAACTCACTGTGTTTTTACGATTAGTTAAGTTTAATAAATGAGCTGCTTTAATATATAAGTGTTATTTGTACATCAATAAAGCGTACTGCTTTCAATCATGTCCCGTTATATTTCTTGCCGACTATCGTCAGATGTATAAACCTACGTGGGTGGAGCAGTTCCCTTTAGCCGTTTTGAACCACGGTGACAGTCTATTGCGAGGGAAATATTACAGTGCTAAAGTGTACCTCCTAAACTACTACGCGGGAATTACATACCTTAATTTCTTTCACCCTTTCAACAGTATTAGAAAACCAGGCGATCGTCGCGTTTTCATCCCTTTGTTGTCAGTAAAGCATGCATACAAACCAATCGGTTTACTTTGACTTATGTAACACGTACGGCAAAGTAGTGGAATGATTTGTTAACGTCTGCCTTTTTTTTTTTGGAGTCTTGAATACGTTTTACAAAGTTTAACGTCGTGGTAGCACAGTGGAAACGCGCTTGGCTATGACACAGCGTTGCCGCGAATTCAAAGCTTGCACGAAACAGTTTCTGTTTGTATTTTTTACATATAATTGTTCTCCGTCTGGAATTTCATCCGTGTGTAATTAATTCATCTATGTTTTACGCTTTCATGAGATAACGCCGTTTTCTTATAAGATTTCATTGCAAGAAACTTTAATTAATGATTTTTAAGTCTTATTCTTTTATTTTACTACCATATAATAGTCTACTATAGGAAAAAGAACTCCCTCGCTGAATGATTTGCAGCAATCCACACACCTAGCACGTCGAATGACCATTTCGGCATCCGGGGTCTCGCATTTTTATCATCGCTGGTGCATCTGATACTAATTCGAGTGGCGATTCCCATAGTTATAAAAAATATTATGTTAAATTAAATATTATGCATTTAAAAAAAACACCAGACAAATTATAACGGAAAGTTTTGTCCCTTACAACTATCAATTTACAGTTTAGTTTAAATTATTCTCACCACATCCAGATTTGAATAGCATATGTCAAAAGGCATTAAATCCGGCCTTTAATCTTTCTATAACAAGGTTGCAATAAATAATTAATAAATACCGTGTATTTTTTTAAACCCAAAAAAATTCTTTGCTGTTTAGTTTAAACCGTTAAATTTACGACGACTCAGCTAGACGGAGTTCGCGATAATATATTATCTTGCACTGAGCATAATTTATTTATTTATTCTTTTTTGTACACCACAATACAGAAACATCAAGTTCAGTTAAAACTAATTAAAGTATGTACAATAGGCGGTCTTATCACTCTAAAAGTGATTTCTTCCAGACAACCTTTGCGTAGAGGAGTGATGCAAACAAAAGTTAAAATAGAGGGGGGCATACAAAATAATAATAGTAATAATATTTTTAAAAAAAAATACATACCAATAAAAATAAGTGAAAATTATATATAAACTATCATTATAATAGACTAAATAAATAGAGTACGAGAAAGGTAAAGCTTATGCCGTGTAGTGGCGGTTAAGAATATCCACTACCCCATATCTTCCCGTGGGCGTCGTAAGAGGCGACAGAGGGAGACAGGCAGGAGATGGGCAGCAGCATCTTCCTGATGACAACTGTGACGTAATAAAAAACTGCGGTTGCCAACCCGCTCGCCAAGCGTGGCAACTACGGCAAATACCCCCCAATGAACAAATACACAAAAAGACGGCCCCCAGTCCCCGGCGGCCCCGCTATTCCTGGCTACGGTGGCGACCATGATAACGGCGGGGCAGGGGGTGCTAAGAATCTCCGGTGGAGGTTCGGTTGCCACCTACGACGACTCGACCTGGCAACATATAACGCACGCACCCTGAGGACTGACGAGAAGATACTGGAGCTGGAAGAAGAGGTAGACAAGTTGCGCTGGCATATTATTGGATTATCCGAGGTCCGAAGAGAGGGGGAGGACACGGCAATCCTCGAGTCCGGCAACTTGTTCTATCACCGGGAGGGCGACCATCTGTCCCAAGGAGGTGTCGGATTTATCGTCCACAAGTCTCTCGTCAACAACGTTGTAAAGATTGGGAGTGTGTCGACGAGGGTCGCGTACCTGATACTCAGAATCACCAAACGGTATTCGCTGAAGGTCATTCAGGTTTACGCACCAACCTCGGCACACCCCGATGAGGAGGTGGAGGAAATGTATGAGGATATTTCCAGAGCCATACATTCCTCCAAAACCCACTACACGGTGTTGATGGGAGACTTCAACGCAAAACTAGGCACAAGAGAAAGCGGTGAGCTGAAGGTAGGGAAATTTGGAGTAGGGCAACGGAACCGAAGGGGCCAGCAGCTGGCCAACTTTATGGAGAAAGAGGGACTCTTTATGATGAACTCTTTCTTCCAGAAGCGGCCCCACAGGAAGTGGACCTGGTCGAGCCCCGACGGTTCGACAAAAAATGAGATTGACTTCATTATGACGACCAGACGCCAACTGTTCAGTGATGTCTCAGTGATCGCAAGGGTGAAAACTGGCAGCGATCACCGAATGGTTAGAGGCACACTGAACCTAAACGTTAAGTTGGAGAGGTCTCGTCTAATGAAGTCAACGCTCCGTCCCCCTCGTGCTCTAATCCAGAATCCCGAAACCTTTCAGCTCGAGTTACGTAACCGCTTCCAGTGCCTAGAAGATTGCAATGCAGTGGACGATATGAACGATAAGCTCGTGGAAACTGTCCATGCGGTCGGAGCTAAGTTCTGCAAGACCCGCCGCAGAATACCACAAAAACTCTCCGATCACACTCTTAATCTCATGGCTGTTAGACGGGAGATGAGGCTGCAATCGTCAACAGATTTGACAGCATACAGGCAACTGAACAGACAGATCTCCAAATGCATGCGGCGAGACTTACGCAACTTTAATACTTCTCGTATTAAAGAAGCGATCGAGCGGAACCAGGGCTCCAAAGTCTTTGCCAGAGATCTGTCTGCCAGAAAGAGCCAACTGTCAAAGCTGAAGACTGAGTGTGGCAACATCGTTTCCGGGACACCTGAGATTTTGAGTGAGATTGAGAGGTTCTATGGGCAGCTGTACACATCATCGTTGGAGCCACACGCAAGTGTGAGTAACGATCCAAGAGCAAGTCTTATCCGACACTATTCCGATGATATCCCGGACGTCAGTCTAAGCGAGATTAGAATGGCTCTCCAGCACCTTAAAAACGGCAGGGCCCCAGGCGAGGATGGAATTACAGCGGAGCTTCTGAAAGCGGGTGGAACACCGGTACTTGTAGTCCTTCAGAAGCTCTTCAATTCCGTCCTCCATGGTGGCACTACTCCAGAGGCGTGGAGCAGAAGTGTGGTGGTCTTGTTCTTTAAGAAAGGCGACAACGCTCTCTTAAAGAACTACAGACCGATTTCCCTTCTGAGCCGCGTCTACGTGCTGTTTTCGAGAGTCATTACGAATCGTCTCGCACGCAGACTTGACGACTTCCAGCCTCCCGAACAAGCCGGTTTCCGAAAAGGCTTCAGTACCATAGACCACATACATACCCTGCGGCAGATTGTACAGAAGACTGAAGAGTACAATCTGCCACTTTGCCTGGCGTATGTGGACTATGAGAAAGCCTTTGATTCCGTCGAAATTTGGGCGGTGCTACAGTCCCTTCAGCGGTGCCAAGTTGACTGTCGGTATATCGAAGTGCTGAAGTGTTTGTACAGTAGGGCTACGATGGCTATCCGAGTACAGAACCAGAGCTCGAAACCTATCCAACTGCAGAGAGGTGTAAGACAGGGTGACGTTATATCCCCGAAACTCTTCACCGCTGCATTGGAAGACGTTTTCGAGCTACTGGACTGGAAAGGATACGGTATTGACATCAATGGCGAGTACATCACTCACCTTCGATTTGCCGACGATATAGTCCTTATGGCAGAATCGCTGGAGGACTTAAGCACTATGCTCAATGACCTCAATAGTGCCTCCCAACGGATAGGTCTTAAGATGAACATGGACAAAACAAAGATCATGTTCAATGTCCATGTCACACCTATGCCGGTAGTTGTTGGGAGCACTATGCTCGAGGTTGTTGACGAGTACGTTTACCTGGGACAAATAGTCCGACTAGGTAAGTCCAACTTCGACCGAGAGGTCAATCGACGGATTCAACTCGGCTGGGCAGCGTTCGGGAAATTACGACATATCTTTTCGTCAGGTATACCTCAATCTCTAAAAACTAGATTGTACAACCAGTGCGTGTTGCCAGTGATGACTTATGGATCTGAGACGTGGTCCTTCACTGCTGGCCGTATGAGGACGCTTAAGGTCGCTCAGCGAGCTATGGAGAGGGCTATGCTCGGAGTTTCTCTGCGTGATAGACTCAGAAATGAGGATATCCGCAGTAAAACCAGAGTGACCGACATAGCCCAACGGATTAGTAAGCTGAAGTGGCAATGGGCCGGCCATATAGCTCGAAGAACCGATAACCGATGGGGAAGAAAGGTTCTCGAGTGGCAGCCTCGTACCGGTAGGCGTAGTGTAGGGCGACCCCCCACTAGATGGAGTGACGACCTGGTAAGACATGCAGGAAGTCGATGGATGCAGGTGGCTCAGGACCGTGCTTTGTGGCATTACTTGGGGGAGGCCTATGTTCAGCAGTGGACTTGTGAAAGGCTGTAATGATGATGATGATGATGATGAGAAAGGTAAAGTAATTTATCTAATAGCGTTCTAAATAATACGATTTAACAAGACTTTTGAAAGTGTGAAGAGATTTAGCACGACGAATATGGAGAGGTAAGGAGTTCCACAATCGCACAGCGGTTACGGTGAAGGATTTCTTGAAAAAGGAAGAAGAGTGCAACGGTGTACGGAGAGAAAGATTGACGGAGGAACGAAGGAACCGATTATGGATAAGAGAAAGATACTGGAAACGATTTTTTAAATAAAGAGGAGTAGAAGGATTAAACAGCACACTATACAACGCGGAGAGAATGTGAGTATTCCTGCGAAGGCGGATCGGGAGCCATTTGAGCTGTTTGCGAAATTCGGAGATATGATCATATTTGCGAAGCCCAAATATAAATCTAATGCATAAATTTCAGTTGTCAAATATTCATATATAAATTTCAGTTGCATAAAATTCAGTTGTCAGTGGATATAATCGGGGGATACAATTCTTACAATGCAAGGAAAATAACGATAAGTGTTTAGAAAAGCATAACGCTTTATTGATGAACACATTATGTTAAAATACCTCATATACTAAACTAAAAAACAAAAGTATACCGTTGTGAGCTGCGTCATTGCTCACGACTTAGCTGGTTTGTGGTGGTGAATTAATTAAATATAAACACGCGAGTTAATGTTATGATGCTTTCAGAAAAAAAATAATTGCAAAAATTATTTATAGCACTGTTCAATGATGGTACTGGAAATAACTGAAAAGTTATTACTTCCTGTCATCAGTATTACTATTTTAAAAATAAAACTATTGTAATTGTAAGCTAATATTTAAAGTCACCCCTTATGTTATTAAATCTGAAGGCAAACGTTTATTGCCAATATTTATCATCATTTTCGATGCTACGTATAGCTAGGTTTAAATAATATCAATTTTGACGGATTTTATCGCGTATATTTAACTTTTTAAATACCCGACGTTTCGAGCACTTTACAGTAGCCATGGTCACGGGGGGACCATGGGTACTAGAAATTGCTCGAAACATCGGGTATTTAAAAAGTTAAATATTCGCGATAAAATCCGCAAAATTAGTATTATTTAAAAGTGTAGTGTTCGCGTAAATATAAGAAATCATTATAGCAAGGTTTAATTAAAAGGGACAGTGTGACTCTTGAGCTTATTATATTATATTGACTTATATACCGGACATATTTGAAGTGAAACATCTATAGAATAGATTTGATATTTCACTCAATGAAATGAAAAAGCGACACTGAAAGGAGACAAACATATACATCTATAGGATTTAGCGACGCGAGAGAATGACATAATATGTTGCATTTTACAATTGCAAAGAGGTCGTTTTCATTTTCCTATAAAACGGAAGATCATTTAATTTCAAAATAGGGACGTTGTTTGGATTACCTCTATTTTAGTTGGGAATTTCTGAAGTATTCCGTAAATTTAAAAACTTTTCAACAACAACAATTTTACATTCGTTTTCAGACTACTTAAATTGGTATGCAAATAACATATATAAACACTCACGCCTGTCACCCAGAGGGGTAGGCAGACACTACGGACTTCCATTTGGTACGATCCTGACATACCTCTTTCGCCTCCTTTACATCCATATATCTACGCATACATGCTTGTCGGTTAAGAGTACTTCTAACATGACCCATTTTCAAAATATCGCCAATTTGGTCTAAAGTTTTTTTTTCTAGGGTGTCCCTTCTCGACTCTGCCATTCACATCTGCCATTTAAAGTTGCTTTGTCACTCTTTCCTCATTCATTCTTTCTACATGACCAAACCAACGAAGCATTCCTTTCTTAATCCTGTCCAAAACATCATCTTGCATACCACATTTATCTCTTATCACGAAATTTCTTACCCTGTCAGATTCAATCCTAGCATACTCCTTAAAGACCGCATTTCTACAGCATTTATTTTACTTTCGTGCTTCTTCTGCCACACCCAGCTTTCACTACCATACATTAAAGTAGGGACTAACACAGCATTATGAATTACCATACGTGCAAATAACATTAACTATATAAGCAAGTGTCGCATGTTAAACAAAGCGTACATCACAGGTAAATAAAAATGTCCTCGTACTTCATCAGATTGTTTACAACGGTAATAATTATTCTACGAACTTGCACGAAACGTACCGTAAAGATTAAGTATATACTTATATAACTGAAATGAATATTTTAGTTTGCTACTTTGGGAGTATTATCATATTATCGTTTTTTGGTGAGGACATGTGAGTGAATGTGACATTATAACTGAGTGGTCAGCAATTTCCGACTTCGGACAGATAATCTGGAAAAGGAGAATAGGACTTTTGGGCCTGAAGTTAAAAATTTGGTTTGTTCTTTATAACTTGGCTATATTTTTCTCAAGCAAATTACAAAAAACTAGTTCATTTTACAATCTAGAATTCAAAAAATATTTAAATTAAGAAATAATTTGGAAAATAGATTATATTAACACTATCAAATTTATATTTATTAGATCTAAAAAATAAAATATAAAAGCTTTCAAGGTTTTATTTAAATTTTGTTATTTACTTTAAATGATATTAGAATACTTTTGGAAATGATATATATTATTTGCATTTGGAAAAAAGAAATAAACTTTTTATGACAGTAAATCGATTATCATATTCGAAAAATAGTAACGACACACTAGTTAAATTTTTATTTTTGAGCTCTACCTACCACTGAACTTCTTCTCATTTTAAAACTTGACAGTTCATACTTCAAAAATACACAAAAAAGAACAAGACCTATTTTATATTCGATTTGAAAGAAGCGCAATATATTCGATCCTCGATAAATACATTATAATATGATCTATTTTTGATTATTTTTCTGTAATCTAGGCACATTAAAAAAGATTGGAAACATAGCTACATAAAAAAAATAGAAACACGCCAATAAATAATACTAACAACAACTTGGATATTAGTAATCTTGTATAGATCGCCATGCCTACTATTCACTCTACTTGTCACTTGCTGGTGTTTTAACTTATTTATTTTACAATTGTGTTTCCTTAATAAATAGAGCTTTACTTAAGAAAATATCTACTGATTTTTTTTATTGACCCTTGTTTCGTTATTGGGCACCGAGATTCTTGCTTACACAATTGACCCAGCCGTATTATTTTGGAATACATCACACACACACACCTTTTGATTGGATACTTACATCATGGACCATTGTTTTATTTGTAATACATTTACAGAAGGTGTGTGAGTTTGTAAATATAATTGTATCCTAGTGAAAAATCGACTGCTACAGTGTAAGTAATACATAAACTCACTATTACCTATTCTACCATAAAGCCGGCACATCAATCGGAATTTCTTTTCCCTTTTGTTGTACATTAAGAAAGCAATCAAAATAACAAGACATAAACAGAGTGAAAAACAAAAGGCGGTCTTTCCTCCAGACTTCCCACAAAAGGAAATAAAAAGGAGTGAAAAGTTAATTAATAAATAAATTTCAAAACGTGGCGTAATTTACCAAAATGACAGGCTAGTGATCGTCATATTACCTGATGTATGTATTACTTTGTATTATTGCGTCTTACTACAGTCATTACGTATATAAACCTGAAAAATTACAATTAGCAATTTTTAGCGCAAATTTTAAAGCTTTCCCAACAAAATACTTTCATAAACGGCAGACCATCTGTGATCACCACCAAACGTTTTTTCTTAGGTTTAACTGAAATATTCTCTCCTATAACATGGTAATAAAAGCTTTATTTTTCGCTTCCCTTAAACTTATACAGACTACTGAACGTTCAATAAAGTTAGAAGTCATAAACGTATACAAATTTGCTGGAGCGGAATCCGATTAGTAAAAACCATTGCGATTAGATAGAAATTTTACAAAACTGCTTCTGGGGTTAAGCTATATTTTAACGGAATATAATATTTTATGTAGTCCAAATTGGTCCTTAGTCCGCCTGAATAAGTTTTAGTTTTAAAATTATATTTATTGAATCCGACTATGGCAAGAGCTGCAAGGAGATTGCCCCCAGACCCGGGCGGCACCCCTATTTTTAACTACGGCGGCGACCATTATGTAAGTAAAAGATGTCAGTAATGTCAAAGATCACAGCATGACACGGACGTCTCCCACCGTATTAAAGGATTGCCTAAATCGCCACTCCTGGTGGACGGGATAATGATCGCTGTACCAGAATTCTCATAATTTGATGCTGCTACCCGTCATCAGGCAAATATTTAACGTTTTTTTTTCTCTGTATTTATTTTAATATTAAATACTAGCAATGCTACTAGCATTACTAATATTCCCTTTAACCATTCCTGGTAAGCTTCAAATGCTTGTGCTAGGAGTCGTTCAGGACAGTAGTCGAATGGCGGGTTCAAACCCACGACCTTTTGAGTTCGCAGTTCGCATTTCGTCCGTACGGGGATGATGCATTGGCAGTTGAACATGAAAAACTTTCTGTTACCATGCAGGCGGATCCACGGACAGTAGTTAATGGTCAATAAAATATCCTTTAAAAATATAATAAACCCGTATAACGCTTCTATCACATACGTGTGTGTACTCGAGACAGTCTACGAATCTTCGAGTGAGAAAAAGGGGATTAAGTGAGACTTATGAGGAACGAATTACAGCCGTCACGTTTCTTATTTCACGCTCATCTAGCGAAGTAATAATTCATTATTGTTGACAGCTATATTGACAATGTATGAGGTATTATTTGAGTACGATTTTTAATTTACGTGAGCAGAAAGATGATAATAATCACAGTGCATGTTTCAGTGTCAACCACATGACCTCAGTTAGTTGAGTCTACATGATATTATCCCATAGACTTCAAAAAAGAACGGATTCTTAACTTAAAGCTCCTCACACTTATGGGTGATAAGACATGCGCCGCCACCATACGACTATCAGCACAATTGTCTTTTAATAACAAAAAAAAAAACCTAAAGCCTGTGAGACCGCACTTTCGAACTATGTAAACATTTTCATTTCTGAAATAAAAAAGTTAAAGTTACAGCCTATGCACGTCCCACAGCTGGGTACTGGTCTCGCCTCGTTTCTGAGAGGGCATTAGGACAAGAAGGTGTCAGCCGCACTGGCCCCATGCATGCTGGCGAACATCACATATCTTCGAATTATTTTTCTTATTTCTCAGACATGCAGGTTTCTTCACGATGCTTTTAATCACCGTCAAGCACGTGGTAAATCAGCACTTAAAATTATAATCAACAATTTAACATTTGATCATTTTGATTCTTAATCGAGAATAAATGTAAATGCCTATGGGCTACAGCAACAATTTACCATCAGGAGGACTGTGTGCTCTTTTGTCACCCTTATCCTATAAAAAAAGCATAATACTAGAATTTTCTCCTGTATCGTGGCTCGGCAGTTTTCATACATAAATTGCACGAGAGAAAATGTCAAAAGCCAGATTTTTAGGTCAAAGAAATACTAGTTACGCGCGTAGTTTCTTTCTGCGGAACACAGGGCCACAACTCATTGCTAAGTCGTCAAAGTAGTTAGATTACTCACTGTATTTATTTATTAGTGACAGCAGTAATATTCACTTTCTGTCGGGTGCAATGTGTGCTGGTTTTCTAACTTTACTTCTGTAAACAATATATTATTTTAAAGTGATAATAACATTAAGTATTAATATTGACCTTTTTCCCGATAAATTGAATATTACATCGCAACTCGGTTTGGATAGTGCTGTGCATATGAAAAAATATCACATATATTCCTGAAGTTAAATGTGACTACGACGGCCATTACAAATTTAACGTCCGTGATAATGATGTCGTACCTCATGCCATCCTACATGTCCCCTGATCTTTTTCATTAGGGTTCCGTAGTCAACTAGGAACCCTTATAGTTTCGTCATGTCTGTCTGTCCGTCTGTCCGTCCTCGCTTAATCTCTGTGACCGTTAGCACTAGAAAGCTGAAATTTGGTACCAGTATGTGTATCAATCACGCCGACAAAGGGGTAAAATAAAAGTTGGAAAAAAATGTTTTATTAGGGTAGCCCCCCTATATGTAAAGTGGGAAGTGATTTTTTTTTAAATTTAACCCTAACGTGTGATATATTGTTGGAAAGGTATTTAAAAATGAATAGGGGTTTACTTAAATCATTTTTGATAATGTCAATAATTTCGGAAATAATCGCTCCAAAAGTAAAAAACAATGTGTCCCCCCCTCTAACTTTTGAATCTTAAGTTTAGAAAATATGAAAAAATCTGAAAAGTAGAACTTTATAAGGACTTTCTAGGAAAATCATTTTGAACTTGGATGGTAACAACAGTACCCACTACCGGGAGCAGTTGCAGGAGCGCGGAGCGCTGCTGGAGCGCGAACTTAATAGATACCCACCTTTAAACTCATAAGTGGGAACACTTATTGTGACGGGCGGGAAACTACGGAACCCTACACTGAGCGTGGCCCGACACGCTCTTGGCCGGTTTTATTTTACAATGCTTGTAAATTTTATTTTTGTGCGAAGACAATTTTATTGTAACAACTTTTCAGTAATATATTTGTTTCTAAAAAGTTTGTTTAATTTTCTAATTTATATTATAAAAGCTTGTTATTAATCGAAAAGTAATTAAAATAAAATATGATAATAATGATATGCTTGTTGGGCTATATTGGTTCCACAAATTTTACTGTTGGTATCTTCGTTACAATTTATATCACTCAGATAAACTCCGAGCTTTCTCAGCTCGTTGAGAGACTTTAAGCTTACTCATATAAAAAATTAGCCTATAAACAGAGAAATAAGGGGAGGCCTGTGCCCAGCAGTCCCACTGCTGGGCACAGGCCTCCCCTCTTTTCTGAGAGGGTTTTAGGGCAAGGATGTGTCCGCCACACTGCCCCAATGCGTGTTGGCGAACTTCACATGTCTTCGAAATATTTTTTTTCTTATTTCTCAGACATGCAGGTTTCCTCACGATATTTTCCTTCACCGCCAAGCACGTGGTAAATCAGCACTTAAAATTTCAATTAACAATTTCATTGGTGCTGGCGGGGATTGAACCCGGGTTACTCGCGTACTACTTTCATAAAGTTTATTAATAATATAGAAATATATTTTTAAGCCTACCGATTTTATAATGACTTATTAGAATATGATCAAGTGTTATGTTACTTTGTGTAAATTGATGATAAATGAATCATGATATTGACTCTCATTATTTAGAAATGTTAATTTTGAATTTAATATATTGCCGTTGCTGCGGGAAGGTAATATTTTTTAAAATAAAAAAATGCACCAGTTTCTTACAACTTGACATAACATTCCCAAATAGCCAAACTCTTGTTTGTAACAGAGCACGATGCACTAAGTGCATTTTTTGTCATTTGAACAAATTGTTGTTACATTCTCGTTGTTTTGGATTGTGCTTTGCCCTATTATTATATATTATTTCTCCAGCCAGTCATTATTAGTAATATAATTAAGTTGTCAAGATACCAGGGATAGTTAAAATATGCGCCCAGGCTCTAATCCAGCCAGTGCTATTTAATTCTCGTTTATTTGGTACACAATCGCAACGGAGTAATTATGTCACATTATTCGTCCACTACAGTCTATCAGAAATGCACTGCTGCACATAAATAACTTCAAAGAGAGGATACTTGCCATAGTTGCCACTTATGGCAGGCTGGTTAGTACCCACTTGTGTTTGATATCCCCATGTCATCTAGTAGGACACGGGATGATATGGACATCCCTTATATTACAATAATGTAAGCAAATAGAGAATTTAATAAACGCAATTGAAGCAGGAAATTATTCCGAATAATTAACTTCACCATCCTCGACTTACTTGTAAGTAAACTATAGTATTAGTCACACGGCTCTGTGCTGCACGCTCTCGTTTGTTATCTGTTCCTTACCTAATGGAGGTGAGCTCTTCCTAAGTATTAAGTAGAGCGTTCAGGACACCGAGTATAAATACTTTTACATTAATAAAGAAAAGTGATGTTTAGAGCTTTTTATAACGTGTCATTATTTTTGTATAAAAATCTTAGTATATTAGGAATTATAAATAACAGATAGTGGTTTTATTAAATCCTGTATTTTAAGTAAACAATTATTTTTAAAACAATTGTACAACGAGTGCTTGTTTATATAAATTGCAGTAACGATTTGGATAATTGTTTTATTTGGGTATATATTACGTATAATCTTTAAGAAAAATTTTTTTTCTAACGCCGAGAAAAACAATGATTGATTGCAGCATTTTGTCATTATGATAAGTAATTATATCCTATTTAAGCCTACCAAAAGTCCACTGTTTGAATAGGTATCCACGGTTTGAATTAGGGCCAGCTGCCAGCCACGGAGGCAGACAGCTGGCCCTCTGACATCTGCGGCATTGCACCACCAAATCTTCTCTGGTCCGTATGATTTGATCCCACTTCTGACACCAATTTTACGAGCTTAGGGTTCGTGACATTAAAAACTGCCGATTGAGTTACCAAAATTAACACTTTAATTACCGACACCAATTAAAACTTAAAACACACTAATAATTAATCACACAACACTTTAGTTATCTTTATTTAGTATTTAATTAAATATTAAATCAAATATTTATTTGAGATGGTTCCTGGGGTAGCCGCACTATTTGGGATTATTTATACTTCCTTCCTTTATTCGTTTCAAGTTTTTCAATTTTTGTTATTCCAATTGTAAGGGTTTTGTTTGAGTTTTTAGCTGCTGTTAACGACATTGTGTTTCAGTGGAATTAAATGAATTTGTCTGACTTGCATTAGGTGGCTGTTAAATTTATTATTTGAAAAGTCCCTCCTAATAATAATGAATAATAATATACCAGCCGCAGTCCAATATTTTAGGGGTGGTACTTCCACCCCTAAAAGATTGATCAGGATTATAAACAACTACTTATATATTACTATGAGACCAATCCTGAAATATTGTAAAAACTATTTTCAATAAAATGACTTCCAACGCCACTACAAAGTATTAAATATTTTTTGTATGTTCTCATATGTTGAAGTCGAGTGAGTATAAACAACCAACAAAACGGACGAAAAATGCAACTTCAAAATACGTAAAAAAATACGTGCCGAATTGAGAACCTCCTCCTTTTTTTGAAGTCGGTTAAATACACAGTATACACTTAGTTTAACAAATACTTTTCTTGTTACTTTATCTTCCATACATACGTTATTCTACGAAAGTAACCAAAACCGAATTCACGAATTGATAGGTCGCTGTCTTTGAAAAATATTTTTTTGATATGCTTATACTTAATCGACACTGTTATAATCTTCAGTGATATGTGAAATATTTCTTCTATTATAATACTACTAAATCAATTATACACCTTTGTTTTCACTTAAATATATACAATACCCGGTAACAAAATCCGAATGATGGTTTCCAACCTGAAGGCCGACCTCTTCTCCCTCTTAATTTGTTCGAAGTGTACTGATGTTTTACAAAACGCTAATGTCTAATGTCATTCTACAATGATGCCAAAACTAAAATGCATATTTATTTTGGTAGATTTATAAAATATCATGGGTAAAAATTGGTAACGAAAAATAGGTTTCATTAGGGAACTTTTTACCGGACAATATTATTTAATTTAAATTTCATAAAACGATAATGAATTGGACCAATCGCGCTAAGTCAAATTAATTTCAATCGGTTATCATATCGTTTGGAATCTATAACTCTCTTCATGTTCAAAGAAATGATTGGAAAAGTTGCACTCGAAGTGTCTAGAACAAGAATGGGTCAGCCGCTTTTCCATACATTCGAATTTATTTTATTTGATTTGGATTTTATTTATTTTATTTTTAGTTTTCACGTATTTTGAATATTTGTGCGATAAATTCATGAAGTATCATTTAATGGTGTATTTTTAGCACTTGGATACATTTAAACACGTAATAATGTTAACTTAAAAATATCGCACATGTAAAAAAGCTTCGCGCAAAAAATTTAGGAAATACTCATCTGTTTCTTTCATTCCATCTCTCACACTCTTTACGTAACTCCCTTTTGAACGTCTTGGGCTTTTTCCTCTCTCATGACAGCTTGTGTTCCTGCTCGTGTAGCGTACGTGTGCTGCTTGCACTTCGACTTCGACGAGAAATTCTACGATGATCATGTGCAACACTGCGGCGTTGATCGCGCTCTGAACTGCGTTCTCGAGCTCGCTGAAATTGTAGCCGACGCTCACCACAATCACTGTGGCTGCGGCTTCGACTGCGCCTTTCGATTCCTCGCAGATGTCGATCACGGCCTTGGACCGCTGCCGGTCACTAGTACGACATGAACTACGATCGCGTCGAGAATTCGCCAGTTTCCTGGAACTCGGAAACGATTTTCATGTACATAATTACAAAAAGGAACAAATCTTAATTTTAATTTATTCAATGACGGAAGGTATTTTAAAATTTATTTTATTGTTGCTAATCACAATTTTTATGTAATATATTTTCGACATATAATGTAATAGGGTCATCGCTTATGTATATAATAATAAAAAAGAACTAATCTCGATTTTCATTCATTCAATAACAGAAGGTATATACATATACATGGCTCACTAACTAAAGTAGTGCTAGTTCTAGTACTCTGTTGTCATCAAATCACTTCCACCGGCTTTATTTTGCACTTATATGATTAAAAAAGGACGCATTTAGCAAGAGTAGATTTCAGTTGATACTTCTAACGAAATTATAAGATTATTCATTAAATAGAATTAATTAGAAATAATTTCACTCGGACATCAGTGGATCGGTATGGATGTGAACAAGACATCTGTAGAAAAACTAAACTTATCATCCTTTTTACTCTTTAAAAGAAAAACGTATTTCGGTAATTAATAAAAGTAAATTGATTTTCACTTTTGAGACACATCTTACACGATAACATTAAGTTTCCTTAAGCGACTGAGTAACTGCATGTACAAAAAATAATGTACCTACTGTGAAATTTCGAGTCAAATTTTTGTATATTATTCTTCTTCTGAAGTACAATAATTCCCTCGCTTTATCTTCATAAAAAAATTTAATTCATAAGTAAAAAAAAAATATAGTATCTACAGTCCTACTCTCCGTTGTATTGTGCCAAGATTTTTTTTAATTTTAATGTTATTGTACATTCTACATAATGGTGAAATAAGCAACGCCATGATAATTATGTACAAAGTTTTCAAATAAATTTAAGTTTAAGTTTATAAAGTTACGACCAAAAATGTCCCAATGCTGAGCTTTATACATATACTATCAAGCTACGCATTGGCATGTAATGATAATAAGATATTCTGTGCGTAAGGATTATGGTAATGTTAGGCGAATAAATCAGACAAGATGAAATTAATTTCCGATCTCATTTGCAACTCGTACATCTGGAGGCTTATTAAAATTATTTATGAGCTCAAAGTATGGCCACGTAGATTAACGATCAACACCATAAATTTAGTCATTCGAAATATAATTTTATTCAGTTACTAACTACCAAATTACAAAAAAATACAAAAAAAACACGTTAATTTTTGTAAATGTTATTGTAAAGATATCGTTTAATTACATATTAACCATGCATCCATAATTTAAGGCAACTATAAAATCCATGACAACTCAGTCAGGGCCACACCTGGCATTGCTTCCTTTTCTGTTAGTGAAGCTTCATAGAAATCGGTTGAGCCATTACCAAGATTAGCCCGGAAAGACATAAAGAATGAAAAAATAAAATAAAAATTGTTATTCACTTTTGTTTATAGCCTGTAAATAAGACCTTGTATTTGATCGATGACAGTTATTTAATATTTCAAGCAAAAACTTCAGTTATGAGATTCGCCAAGATAACTTGGAACATATACGATATTTATTTATTTTCGTTAACGCGCCGGAAATGTGTTGGCTCTAAATAACTATGTATGCTTAGTTCGTATATGTTGGCAAGGCAAATTTATTCTTAGAAATTAATATGAATATATTGAAATGTTTTTACAATTTTAAATAATATTATCTGAAGTGAGTAAAGGAACTTTTAATTAAATTAATTTAATGAAAAAACCTAATTTTCCTTAACTTTACATGAGAGTTGTAGTGGCACGGCGGTGGGTCTATTCAATAAAACTCCTTAGTAGTGTTGAAGTCTAAGTTCGAATCCATTCGTTTTCAATGAAATTGAAGTGTAGGACCGTTCCCTGCAGTACGAAATTTGCGTACATTATTACCACCACTGGTGCATTTATGTTCACACAGCTTTGTACCACATGATGAAAATTATAAACAAAAGCTTTCAAGTAGTAAAGTTAAAATTATAACATATGGAGGTAACGATGGGAGCATCCATTGTCTATGACATCAAAGAAGTTGAAGATGATATTCTGCGATCGTTAACGCCATAGAAAATATAAATAATGTAATCACCGCTAAGTCACGAAACTGTTGCGTGACTTAATGTTAACCCCTCGTCCGTCAAAACGCCATATTCTGGCGTCTCAAATAATATGCGCTTCTGTCAAAATCCATAATATGCCGTCGAGTGATAATGTTTGCCCAAGATCCTGTTCCTGGATGCGGCAGGAGTTCTTGGGTGATGTATATAATAAATTGATGTCGTCAAATTCCCAAAATGAAAATCTTGACTTTAATTGTATTAAATGCACATAATTCAAGAAGTAAAGGATGAAAACAAGATTTCTATATTGAAAGACAATTACAAATGTATATAAAAGGTGAACTACTATCTTAAGTTAAACTATTCTATCGTGTCTTGAAGAAGTCTAGAACCGTTATATATTTAATTCGAATTATTTGATTGGCCCGGGCTATTTGTCATTGTTGCGTTTCGATTTACGATGAAACGCAACATGCTCCCCGGCGTTGAAGTGGTCTAGTCCGCTTCAATTGGTAATGTGACGAGGCGATTATAGGCCCGAAGAAGATGCCCTTTCTTGGTCTTGACTTCAGCTACTCTGGCAACACCATCTTTTCCCGGAATGAGTTTAGTGACGCGCCTCAGAAGCCATAATGGAGGAAGATTGTTTTCCTTCACCAAAACCATTTGTCCTATAGTCAGGTCCCCGCAAGAGATGCGCCATTTCTTCTTTTGCAGTAGGAGATGTATATAATCATTAACAAAACGCTTCCAAAAATGTTGTTTTAGCTTCTCCACTCGCGCAAATCTAGATAGTGAGTGGATATGCCTGTCTTCGATTTGTGGATACGGAACTGAGGTAGTTGTCCATCCAATAAGAAAATGGGAAGGAGTTAAATATGTTAGATCAGTGGGATCGGATGATAAGGGTGTAAGAGGTCTGGAATTTAGGACAGCTTCAATCTGAGTCAAACAAGTTGAAAGCTCTTCAAATGTGAAGTGAGTGAGGCTCATAATGCGTCTCAGATGATGTTTGACGGACTTTACGGCAGCTTCCCACAATCCGCCAAAATGAAGAGAATAGGCTGGGATAAATTTAAATTCTATAACTTGTTCTGCGGTGTCTGAAGTTATGTGATCTGACGTGTGCCTAAGAAAGGAAGAGAGTTCATTGCAGGCACCTACGAAGTTGGTACCGTTATCTGAATAAATACGCTGCCGCTTTCCTCGTCGAGCCACAAACCGACTTAAGGCTGCGAGATATGCCTCCTTCGTGAGATCCGTGACGAGTTCTAAGTAGACAGCCTTCACTGCTAAACAAACAAAAATACAAATGTAAGATTTTATTAAGGTACTGCCTCTACCTTTACGATTGACTATCAGCACAGGCCCGCAATAATCTACTCCGGTGCTCAAAAAAGGGAATTCTAAGTGAGTCCTATCGGTAGGTAAGTCACCCATAGCAGGCTGCACGAAAGTTGCTTTAAATCTATTACAACGTATACAACCATGAACAATAGCCTTCGCTAGGTTTCCACTGCCTAAAGGCCAGTAAGTTTGCCTGATGTCCGCCAACAGCAGTTGAGGACCTGCGTGCATTAAGCATTTGCGTTTCATTTCAAATATGATTTTGGTTAAATGATGCTTGCTACATATTATAATAGGGTGCTTAATATCATAAGTGTAGTTCGAATTGCTAAGACGACCTCCCACACGTATAACACCGCTATTATCCATGAAAGGTGAGAGGGATAATAGTCTATTTTTCTTTGGTAGGGAATTACCCGACTTCAGAATAGCATATTCTTTAGGAAACATTTCCATTTGACCTATACGTATTAGTATTGATTTCGAAAAATTTAATTCTGAACATGAAAAATAATTGGTGTTATGAATATTACTTCTTCTACAATTGTTAATGAACCTTTGTATATAAGCTATTATTCTAACTGATTTTGTGAAATTGGATGATTTATTGATTATGTTTGAAATGACATTGTCTGTTTGCGTATTTATGTCTGTATGTAAGGATATTTCTGGAAGTTGATTTGTTTGAATGGAGGGAATTTTTGGAAACTTGATTGGGTCATATTGTAGAAAATCGGGCCCGGACCACCACAAAGAGGAAATCCTGAGGACATCAGCCTTCATCCCGCGCGAAACTAGGTCCGCTGGATTATCATTGGACGGTACGTAGTTCCATTTATAGCCAGTTGTACTATCTTGTATCTCACATATCCTGTTCCGAACAAAATGCTTTAGTCGACTCGGAAAAGTCGATAGCCATCCCAGGACTATTGTCGAATCTGACCAGAAATAGCGACAATGTATAGTTATGGTAAGTGACTCCAGTACCTTTCTAAAGAGTCTCGTACCTAACAAAGCACCACAAAGCTCCAAACGTGGTACTGTGGTTGGTTTGAGAGGAGCCACCTTATTTTTAGATGTCAAAAGGCGAACGCACACAGATCCATCTTGTCCGATTGATCTGATGTAGACACACGCTCCATATGCGCTCTCTAAAGCATCTGTGAATACGTGGACTTCCATTTTAGTAGGGGTTGTAATATGGCATATCCAACGAGGTATTTCAAGGGAGTTTAAAGAAGAAATTGAGTGCATGGCATCTTTAAACTGTTCTTTTATGTCCGTACCAACTTCTTCGTCCCAGTTACTTTTATTAATCCATAATTGTTGAAGCAATATTTAAACAAGTAATATGCAAGGTCCAACTAACCCCAATGGATCAAAAACTTGGCTAATAAGAGACAAGATGCTGCGTTTAGTGATTCTTATATTGCTGTTTATATTAATGGTGTAAAAAAGATTGTCTGACTCAGTACGCCAATATAAACCTAAAGTTTTGCTCAACGAATGATCAAGATTTAGAGTCTTCTCTGAGTCGTCTTTAATGGAAGAAATTGATTCCAAAATTTCACCGAAATTTGACTGCCATTTCCGTAGATTAAACTTCGCAGATTCTAAGGTTTTAATGACACCTCTGCAAGTCTTTATTACGGATTCTACAGATGAGCCACTGTACAAAAAATCATCAACGTAAAAATTATGCTTGATAGCATTTTGAACATTGATATCTGGGGATTGATTAGCGAGGGAAGTTAAGCATTTTGTGGCTAAATAAGGCCCCGATGCAGTCCCATATGTAATTGTATTAAGAGTATACGTCTTAAGTGGTTATGAGGGGTCAAACCTAAAGACGATTTGCTGGAGTGAGCATTGAGAAGGCTCGACTAAGACAGCACGATACATTTTCTCTATGTCAGCTGTAACAACATATTTATGCTCTATAAAGCGAAGCAAGATGGACATAAGATCATCTTGTACGGTTGGGCCTACCATTTGGATAGAGTTGAAAGATTTACCCGAGGTGCTCGAAACCGAAGCGTCGAAGACTACGCGTAATTTCGTAGTTGTGCTTGACTCACGTACGACACCATGATGAGGTAAGAAATAAGAAGGTTGTGTGAACACTGGTTTTTTTTGTTCTTGTTTGTTTGTTCTTTAAAATTAAAATCCTTTTCAAGTCTGCGTTCCAAGCACAAAAAACGGTTATTTGCCATATTGCACGAGTCACCAAGCACATTGGGTGAATCTCTCAACGGTATTTTTACAATAAATTGACCGTTTTTGCATCTTCTTGTATTTTTCTCAAAGCTCTGCTCACATAGTCGCTCTTCGGAAGACATGTGATACTTCGCAGGTACAGAATCCAGGTCCCAGAAGCGAGTAAGAAGAGAGTCATCTGTTTGAGTGTGAGTAAAATGACAGATAGAAGATGTTGCCTGCGTAGGCTGAGGAATACAGCCAGATATGATCCAACCAAGTTTTAATTCATGTAGCCTTGGCTGGTTTTTTCCTAAGCTAATATGGGTGGAACCTTGAACATCCCAGAAGACCTATGCTCCAACTAGGATGTCAATTGCGGAAGGAACGTTGTAGGAAGGATCCGCTAAATGTATTCCTTTCGGTATATGGATATTATGTATATAACATGATGGTAACGACTGAGAGATCCGTGGAAAAACATAACAATTTATGTTGGTCGTAAAGCTACCGCCGTACGATTGGATAGTAAGATCACATGACTCTGACGTACTACAAGACTCGTTATTAATACCTGAGACTGTAGAGTTCGTTGCACGTCTTACCAGACTCAGCTTTCCACACAAGCTCTGCGTTATAAAGTTCGCAGTGCTGCCATTGTCAAGAAGCAAACGAGCCGTGTGTAGGTGCCCATGAATATCCTTCACCTTCACTAGTGCTGTAGATAGCAAGACATTGCCTTGATTAGTATTTATGTTTGCTAAAACAATGTCTGTGGAAACGGCAACACTGTTTTAAAAAGCAGAAGATGATACATTTTCCGCGTCAGGTTCCTTATGTAGCAAGGTATTATGCATAATATTGCAATACTTACGATGAGATAAACGGCAACCTTTTTGGGAATGACCTGGGCGCAAACAGTTAAGGCATACATGAGCAGCTATAGCTTGTTTTATACGTGAATCAACGCTTAAGCTTCTAAAAGAGGGACATAAGTATAAATAATGTTTATCACTACACATGGGACAGCTAATCTCATTCATTGCATTTTTACTGTTTGTGTGATCTGTAGTGGTAATGAAGCTCTTAGACTTAGGCGGTTCAAGTGTTTTTTGTTTTTGTATATTATGTTTGCTATTATTAAACAATGTTTCAAGTAAATCTGCTCTATTGTTTAAAAATTTTAAAAATTGTTGTAATGTTGAAGAACCGGTAAGAGTATTACGATACTCCTCCCATTCGCGACACGATATACCATCTAACTTGCGAGACATCATAAAAATAATAAGCGTATCCCAATGGTCGGTGGGCTCACCCAGAGTTGCAAGGGCCCTCAAGTTTTTGTTGTTGACATCAATCATGTTTCTTAAACACACGCTAGATTCTTTTTGTAAAGGCTCAAAATCGAAAAGGGCTTGTACGTGGTTATTTACGAGCAGTCGTGGATTATCATACCTGTCTGATAGAAGTTGCCATGAAATGGCATAGTTATCAGATCTAAGTTCTAAACTGTGCACAATTAAAGCTGCACTACCTTTTAAAGCAGCGCGCAAATAATGTAATTTGTTTATATCACTCAAGCTATTGTTATTGTGTATAAGTGAAAGATACGTATCTCGAAATGCAAGCCAGCGCTGATAGTCACCGTCAAAGTGCGGCAGGTCGATTTTGGGCAACCGCACAAAGTCATGTCTGCAACTAGTGTAACCCTGACTTGTCACGGACTCTTCACCGGGTTCCGAAGGTGGCTGCAGCGTAGGGGCGAGCAAGGTACGCGCCAGCGACACGGCGCCGTAATATTGTGTCTCGAATTGCTCGCGCTCAGTAAACTGATCCTCCTGTTGTTCGGACTGTAACTCGATGTTGGCCTGTAACGCATCGTAATCACTATATATCGCATCAATTCGACTTAAACGACACTCCAATTCAGATGCCTGCAACTCACTTAATTTCGCACAGCTTTTGTATACATTCAAAACGTTCACAAATTGAGTCAGCTTTGCTTTAAAGGTGGCACGTTTTTTCACTAGCTCCTTTACTTTTGCATCAGCCATGATTACTAGACTAAATTTACAAACAAAGAATTCAGAAAATGAACAGTAATTCACTAGAAACAAAATAATTCTAATAGGGTTATAAGATTTAACTGTTATGCAGTGAAGTACGTTACTCACTAATTACTACAGATGCAATGTTGACCTTGCCGGCCGAACGAATGACAAGCGGAGCCACTAGACTAAAACTATGTCACTATTCACAACTTACAGCAGTTTTAAACGATGCAAAGGTAATGCGTGTAGGTAAACAAACAAGAAAGAAATTATTTCAACGCGGTATAGTATTTTTATCACTTAAGGGACGGATGAACAATGTAGCAGTTTTAATTATTAAGTGAATTAGATTATTAAGAAAATGCAATTATTTAAATGTTGTAACAATGATATCAAGTTGCCTGCCACTTTAAAGCTGTTTAAATTATAGGAAGTGGGAATTATAGAAAAATGGAAAAGGAATAAATATTGGAACGGACTCACTCAGTTGATATTATTGATCTTCAAACGGTTTCGGGCTTCGAATTGAGTGCGGTCTTGAACAAAGTCCGCTTGCAAAAATAGAAATCGCTGCTGAGTATTGAAGGCTCGTTGACGACGACTTCTTAATTTTGCGCCTGAGACCCGAAGACCTGGATTGCTCTGAATTCTTGAATTTTAATTGGCCGGTTGTCTTATAGAGGATCGAAGGACCATTTGTTTGCCCAAGATCCTGTTCCTGGATGCGGCAGGAGCTCTTGGGTGATGTATATAATAAATTGATGTCGTCGAATTCCCAAAATGAAAATCTTGACTTTAATTGTATTAAATGCATATAATTCAAGAAGTAAAGGATGAAAACAAGATTTCTATATTGAAAGACAATTACAAATGTATATAAAAGGTGAACTACTATCTTAAGTTAAACAACGCTATCGTTTCTTGAAGAAGTATAGAACCGTTATATATTTAATTCGAATTTTTTGATTGGCCCGGGCTATTTGTCATTGTTGAGTTTCGATTTACGATAAAGCGCAACAGATAATAAACTATTTGTAACATGTATATGATATATATAACATACATATATATATAACATATCCACCCCACCCCGTAACCCTAAGCACTGCAAAGCACAAGGATCGTCGAGAATCAAAAAGTTAAAGTCTGAAAAAGCTCTTACTAAATAACTTTTATTAAACTTTAAGTTTTATTAAGCGAAGGTAGCTTTATTGCAGGGTGCTAACAGCGAAATCAAAAGGTCGTGGGTTCGAATCCGCTATTCGACTTTTGTCGTAAACCATTACTAACACAAGCATTTCAGGCCTACCAGGCGTGTTTAAAGGGAGTATGAGTAACTAAAGGGAAATGAAGTGAAGTGAAGAAAGGGAATATGAATAAGTAAAGTTAACCCGCACAACGTCATTTACGTCACATAAGATAGAGAGGAAGGTAACCAAGCAGGAAAAACATGTTCTACAGTCAGTCCTGTACGAAATCTGCGCGTAAAATTGTAATATCAATTTCAGTGACACCAACAGGCAGTAAATTTGATTTGCCCTCGTATTATGATGAAAGTAAAACTTTTAAAATTAACATTTGTGACAAATATACTTTTAATATTTTCGTTGCACTTACCAAGCCTAAGCAGTCTCGTTAAAAAGGGAAAAATATTTCTGGATTTCATTCGCTTTGTCAAAAACGGAATATCCAACATAGAAGTGCTTTTACTCTTTTTCACAGTTAATTGAACCTGTTGTGCTTTGATTGTGCTTTGATTGACTGAAAAGGGAAAAGCAGATATGTTTAAATGTAAAAAGATATGTGTAAAATTTACTACAAGATAATTACATGTACAATATAACGCCGGTATACAATATTTGTGAGTGTGGTATGACAAAGTTATTTGATACCGCCAACCTACTACCGTCTATCAAAACTCCACCGCTAAACATGGGCTTCCCCCATAGTATGCCTCAAAGGAGAGATATTTGTATTGTTGCTATGCTCGCCAGGAATTCTATGTTTTTATTCAGCTGTTATCGGGAAGGTGCTGCTGCCTTTGCTTCTCGTTCAATTTCCCTTTGTCACCTCTTACTTTACAGAGGTATGGATTTATTCACACGCTGCTACGTGGTTCGTGATGCTGCCAACAAGTGTTTCAGATTTGTTTATTTTACAACAGAATAACAAAGAATAAATAATAGAAAAGTTAACACGGGCGACTTCAATATAAAGGAGGAATTACTGTAATCATCGTTTTTAGCAGGCGAATTGACGATCGCCATTAAGACTCTGTTTCCCGTCTCTTTATTATTATTCCTTGCCCTAAAACCCTCTCAGAAATGAGGGGAGGCCTGTGCCCAGCAGTGGGACGTATATAGGCTGTAACTTTACTTTACTTTTTTATTCTTAATTATATCAATAGTTGATTAAACGCGATAAAATCCGTAAATATAGTTTTATTCAATATATCTCACCTACGAATTAAAAATTTTATTAATATATTTTTGTAAAAAACGTCCTTTTGCATTTGAAGTTACACAGCAATGATAATTTGTGTGTAAGTGAAAAAATTATTGCAACCGGTCGTATGGAAAGGATCAAATTTTGTATAAAATTTACCAAATTGAATAGAATTTATTATTAAAATTGATAAAACTTACCATAATCTTTTGTTTTTTAAAAGCAAATATCGGCAAAATTCATTATTATCCATTATATTCACCAGAAAATCTTTTAATCATGCATCGAAAACACACGACTTAAAATATGACGTATAAAATAATAATTGTTATTTCGGTCTACCTGCATTGAGTCTCATTTATTTTTTTTTATTTAAAAGGCAAAGGAACTCATGCCCATTATGCCTAAATACTTATTATAAATAAATGAACATCATTGTTCAAGCATTGATACGAATGGAACACAGAAATACATTTAATAGTTTATAAATAAAACAATTATTTTCATAGAGATTTAATTATATTATTGACAGATGATACACAGAAATAATAATAGACATGCGCATATGTCTATTATTTATATTAGTAGTATAATATGTAAGTCTATTATGTGGGCACTCAATTTTAGATGACTATGGCGGCATCTTAAGACACACCATTTTCAGCAACACTAACACATTAGACATCGTCCGATTAAGTGAAACGACTAATAAAACACCATAAACTGAAAATTAACCGGCTAGTACATAACACCACACTTATGTCATTATTCTACGAAATACGAAATAATAAATCTACGTCAAACTCAAAGCATAGAAAAGTTAAACACAAACGAACTCCATTTAAATTGGGAATTAAAACATTCCCGGTTATACTAATATCTCTTTGTAAAATTTAAAATTAAAATTTAACTTTTTAATTTCTTTTCACAACAACCACAGAGACATTTAATATTTATATTTTCCGCTACAGAGAGGTGTATCACAGACTAATTATTTCAATTGGACATAAAAATAATCGGAACGTACGTAATTTATACTTTATAAATCATGTATTAAACAAATATTATGCAATCTTATATTACAAAATTTATAGTTTATAATTTATTAGATAAATGGCATGGTGGTCCGAGGCCTCGTGGTATGTAGACATGTCGCTCTTTTTGCTGCAGTATTTACGTATAGATCGTTTAGTGTATTTGTATAATTTTATTTTTAAATTCATTGTTTCATAAATATATTCCTTTCTATAAATATTCTTCTCTCGTATATATGTCGATTTAAAATATTTAAAGTTAAAATAGCGTAGTATTGTACCTTATTAATAACTATCATTTGTAAATATGGGACAATGTGAAACTCGTTACGAAGAGTAAAAACGTTCATATAAATCAAACGCGCAACATAATATGAACGATATTAAAAGGTTTTACTTATTACTATAACATTTAATTATTACTAAGTAATAAATATTTATTTTTAAAACAATATACCTATGAATTTTAGAAAACGTAGTTTATTACTCTTGTGTATTTGGTAGTGCAGGATTGATTTGCAGTTTGCATTAAGTTGCATTGCAAGTGTCCGGGTTCGATTCCAGGAATGCTCAAATTTTCTTTTTTGTATTTCATTTATTTAGTATTACATATTTAGATACATTTATTAATAACTTTATAAGTAAAAAATTTATGTATTTTTTAAACCCATGAATTTTAAATATTTAGTCTACTACAGTAGTGACTGAGTATTCAAACAATGTGTATTTGGATTTGACGAGGAACGGATTTTCAGCTTGCACTGTAGAATGCCCGGGTTCGGTTCCAGGAGTGTAAAGTCAAATTTTCTTTTTTCTTTTTTATATATTTTTGGTACTCCTACTCCCTAGGCGTAGTCCCAAAATCATGGAAGACGGCTTTCGTCCACCCGATCCCTAAAAAAGGCGACCGCTCAGACCCATCCAACTACCGGCCAATCGCCATCACCTCCTTGTTCTCCAAAACAATGGAATCCATTGTAAACTGCCAGCTCATGAGGTACCTTGAGGATCACCAGCTGATTAGTGACCGCCAATACGGTTTTCGCCGTGGTCGGTCAGCTGGTGATCTTCTGGTCTACCTCACTCACAGATGGGCGGAGGCAGTAGAGTTCAAGGGGGAGGCATTGGCCGTTAGTTTGGACATTGCGAAGGCCTTTGATCGGGTTTGGCACAAAGCGCTTCTTTCGAAGCTCCCTTCCTATGGGCTTCCCGAGAAATTGTGCGATTGGATCACCAGCTTTCTTGCAGATCGGAGCATCAAGGTCGTTGTAGACGGTGCAAGCTCCGATTGCAAGCCTATTAATGCTGGTGTTCCACAGGGCTGCGTGCTATCGCCAACGCTGTTTCTTCTGCATATCAATGATATGTTGCATACCCGTAACATTCATTGCTTTGCAGACGACAGCACTGGTGATGCTCTTTACACCGGCCGAGCCAATATTTCTCGGGAAAACGTCTCCGAGTGCCGGGACAAACTTGTGTCTGAAGTCGAGTCTTTGCTGAACAGAGTCTCGAATTGGGGACGACTAAATCTAGTCCAGTTTAACCCCCAGAAGACACAAGTTTGCGCGTTAACCGCTAAAAAGAACCCCTTTGTCGTATCCCCTCAGTTTCAAGGCACTCCCCTTGTTGCCTCAGCCAGTATCGGAATCCTTGGCGTCGACATATCGAGTGACGTGCAGTTTCGTGGTCACTTGGAAGGGAAGGTCAAATTGGCCTCTAAAAAGCTTGGCGTGCTCAGCAGAGCGGGACAGTATTTCATGCCGGCACACCGCCTGCAACTTTACAAGGCGCAGGTTCGGCCGCACATGGAATACTGTTCCCATCTCTGGGCTGGGGCTCCCCAGTACCAGCTCCTTCCACTTGACCGCATCCAGCGCAGAGCGGCTCGAATCGTCGACGACCGAGTGCTTTCTGATCGGCTCGATTCACTGGCGTTGCGAAGAGATGTTGCATCTCTTTGCGTATTTTATCGCATCTATCACGGGGAGTGCTCTGAGGAATTGTTCGGATTAATCCCAGCCGCCAAATTTCGTGAACGCACGACACGGCAAACGTCCCGATACCATCCACACCATCTGGATGCTTGGCGGTCCACTACTGTACGTTTCACAAGGAGTTTTCTTCCACGTACAACCTCTCTGTGGAATAGTTTATCACCGGCGATTTTTCCGGACCGATACGACCTGGGGACCTTCAAGAAAAGAGCTTACTCCTTTCTAAAGGGCCGGCAACGCACCCGCAATTCTCCTGGTGTTGCGGTTGATCATGGGCGGCGGTAGTCACTTAACATCAGGTGAGCCGCATGCTCGTTTGCCCCCTCTTCTATAAAAAAAAAAAAAAAAAAAAAAATATATTTAGTTTTAGTTAGTAGTTTTGTATATAAATATAAATTATTTAAACACTTTTATAAATAAATAAATAAATAATGTTTGAAATGTCATAATTTTTTACCGGAGAAAGAAAGTTGAAAATATCAACACGAAAATTATTTCAATCCAAACGTCTCAAATTATAGAGGTTTGGATCTACCAAATGAGAGAGGCTAGGATTTGCAGTATGCACTCGAGAGAGCCCGGGTTCGATTCCAGGAATGAGAAGTCAAATTTTATTTTTTTCTTTTTTCTGTATTTAATATTAGTTAGTAGTTTAGTATAATTAGAAAAGTTAATTAAACACTTTTATAAAAAAATTAAAAAAGTTTGAAATGTAATAATGTTTAACGGAGAAAGAAAGTTGAAAATATCAACACGAAAGTTATTTCCTATTCGTAAGTATAATAACAATAAAAAAACTAAAAATACCTAATGTTTTGTTAAAAGACCGCGGCGGATAAACATAACGAAATAAAAGAATCATCTAAAAATTGCGATGTGACTCATCACATGGAAGAGTTTAGTTTTATCGATTTTGTTTACAACAAATGGTAATCATAATTATGTATGAATGTTTTGTCTTTTACATATAGCTTAAATATATTTCAGTCAAATAGTACAAAAAAATAAAGGAAGTGTAAATTTACCTTAAGTAGTAGTACTTTAAGTATCTTGGGAACCATAGAACTAGAACATTTAGGTTGGTCTTTTAGAAACGAGTGTTTATCTAATATACCACCTGATGCTTTTAACCACGTACTGTTATATCACTGATTACAGTGATATAACAGTACGTGGTTATAAGCACTGGCTTATCATAACAGAAGCCCACTCTTGCCTTGAAGACACTCACTCACATTGTAATCAGATGGAGAGACAAAGTCAGGCAAAATGTTACTTTGCCTAGTTGTACACTTTATGCACGACTAAACAAACAGTCTTGTCTGGTCAGTTCTATCTTGGTGCCTGATATGTATACTGGTATTTACTTTTTTAAGTGATAAAAATGTGCAAATTTCATAGTCTCTATTTTCATTTTTGGATCCTTTTTTGTGCTTAGGGTTATATAACCGAACAATAAAAACAAATTTTGTACGTGGTAGAGCCATACTGCAGTTATATTAAGAGTATAGTCGTAGCACGAATGGGTCGGCTCGACCGGGGAAGGACCACGCTCTCACAGAATAGCAGCGTGAAATAGTAGCTTAATGCTGCTGTGTTTCGTATGGTGAGTGTAGAGAACCAGAGACTCTTTTTGCTGGAAACGAAGCATTCTATCTCAGTCCTCACGGGTGACAACGCATCTGCATTTTGAATCGCATACGAGGATAGATGTCTATGGACCACAGTAACCACTTACCATCAGGTGGACTGTATGCTCGTTTATCACCCTATCCTATAAAAAACAATATCGCCGTGCTCTGTCCAGTAGAACAACCTAATAATAGGTATTCAATGTATCGTGCGGATGAACGGCTCTTTTACTGGCGTTGTTGCTTGGCGTGCAATTTGCTTTCAGACGAGCGACGGCTTACGTGTATCAGAAGTGATATATCGTTTCACTTTAGAAGACACTGTGAAATGTCAGTTCGAGGACTTATGTATAGTGTGACGGGTAAATGACGTAAGAATTTTAGGATGCATCTTGCGCAAAGTGGTAATCACAAGTAAATTGTTCGTTAAGCCATTACGACAAATTTAATTACTATGGACACTATTATTATAACTGTAACATAAATAAAGGATTTAAGGGTTTACATTTTATTGACAATCAATGACACAAAAATTAGAGCTAATACTCGTATAATTGTTTATGGAAAGAAAGAAAGAAAGATTTATTGCAGCACGCCACAAACATTAGTAGGCACTTAAATTTTGACACATCAATTATAAACATTATAACAAACAAAAACAAAATAGGAAACAAAACAACAATTTGACGGATAAAACAATTTAAAGGTATTAATACTTATAGATTATAATTTAAAAAAAATATAGAAAGACAAAAAAAACTGTTTCTCGGTATCGAGTATGTTGTGGCGCGTCATACAAACGGACCTCACTCAGCTTATGCTGTCGCCAGAGCAACAGCGCTGGTATTCAGTGGGCGCGAACGGATAGTAACGTACGGACGTCCGCGAGTGGTACATAATAAATAATAATATTCTAAAACCAATCTGTCTAACTATGCTTATATTATTGATTTCAAACCAAACAAAGGTATGTACATGTGCTTATTATACATGCACTTTATTTTTATTTTCAAAAATTTTGTTACCAGTGTGCTCTTGACTTTATTAATTAATATGTTACATTATTTCAAAAGTTATTATTACGTTGTATTTGTTTTCTTGTATTAATATATGTATATTTTTAACACTGATTTCTAAAACTTATACGTAAATTACCTCAGTTATTGATTGACGACACTAAATTACACTTTCTTTTAGCCTGCGGTCAGTGGACCTATCCGAACAGTATCCAATTTAAGGTTATATTATCATCACTTCACTTTATTAGTTGCGACCTTGACCACCTGTGCTATGTGCTAGTACCCATTTTGGTGAGTAGTACGCTTCAGCCTATGTTCTTCTGAGTTAATATTAGATAGTTTTAATATTTTTCTTTAGAGGTTTTAATTGTTTTTAGGCTACGAAGCGGTGGCAGCAGGTCGTTCCAACACTGAGGCAGCGTACCTAAAGCTCCCACGAAAAGCAGCGGTGCAATGGAATGGCACGGCGAGAGAACAAATCGACGCACTAGCTATTTTTGTATTTACGTCGCGCGACCACACCAACTTTTGGAAGAGATAAGGTGGCATATTATATTTAATTATACCAAACAGTAGTGTTGCTAAATGAAAGTGACGACGATATTTCATTTTTAAAGTGTTGCCTTCGTTGATGTACGGCGTAACGTGAGTGCGTGGCGGTATCCTGAAGCAAAATCTTGCACAAGCGTTCTGAACTCGCTGAATGAGATTTTGACTACGTATTTATAGACGAGGACCATAAACTACATCCATGTAATTAAATTTAGAAAGAATTAATGAGTCACAGAGCCTTATTCAAATATCTGTGTTCAGGAAATTTCTAATTTGATACAGGACTTTAAGTCTGTAGAAGCAATTTCTGGCAGTACTAAGTATGTGAATCTCGAAGCGCAAACGATTATCCATAAGCAGACCTAATGTTTTAAATTTATGGTGGCATGAAGCCGTTGATTCGCAATGTTTTGAATTTGCTTAGCCGTTCCCAGAATCATATACTGTGACTTATTTCCGTTTAGAACAAGAGCATTCAATTCTGATCAATCAGCAATGCCTTCTAAACCTTCGTTTAATTCGTTTATTGCTGATTGAGTTTCCTCAGGCTTACATGATATGTAAATCTGTGTGTCATCAGCGTACATGTGGTATCTACAATGTTTGATGTGATCTACCATATCTGCACAGTACATAGCAAACAAAAGTGGTCCTAAAATTGAGCCTTGAGGTAAACCTTGTTTCACAACCTTGAAATCGGAAACTAGCGGCAACCCTCTATGGTCAGAAATTTCTACTTGCTGTGCGCGATATTTAAATTAGCTCTCAAACCATTTCACCGCAGTTACGTCGAAACCATAATAGTGCAATTTTGACAAAAGGATTGGTACATACAAACGACATATATTAACTAAAATATCGTATATATATATATATATATATATATATATATATATATATATATATATATATATATATATATATATATATATATATATATATACATACGATATTTTAGTTAATCACATACCCGATCTGAGTAGCCATGCATTTATTTGTTGTGAAATTAATTTCAAAAGCCCAAACAAAAACCGCTTATAATATCATGCAGAAACTTACATTCCATTGATGTCGAACAGTTTGAATTAGATCTAAAGTCAATGAACTGGGAAACCATCAACATCCTGAATGACGTTAATGATATGGTATCTCTTTTTAACACAATGATGTTAACCATATTTGATATTCATGCGCCTCTTTGCTCAAAAACTGTAAGACATTAACAATATCCCTGAATCACTTATAATATAAAAAAAATTATGAAATTCCGGGTTGAAGCTGGTTTAGTAGCACGTAAATCTGGTTCAGAGATACATAAGAACTATTATAAGGAACTAAAAAAATACTGTATTGAGGCGCTTCGCAAAGAAAAACAGGCATACTATGACTACCATATCCAAAATACTAAAAGAGATTCTAAATCCATATGGTCACACATAAAAAATGTAAGGTTAAAAAGTAAACCAGAACTACCGTATCATATTTTAAATGGTCCCAATTTAACATACCAGCTTTTTAAATGTTCCTGGACATGATTAAATACTTACTTCTAACACGTCTCTCTTTGAATCTCATATAAAAGTAAATTTAAGCTAAAGACAGTACAGGAAATTGATATTTTAAAAATAGTACAGTCATTAAAATCAAATGTGATTGGTATAGATGGCATATCCCTTAATATGCTCGAAATGTCAATACCCAACACAATATCTGTTATAACAAGTATAATTAACAAATCTATAGAAACCCATACATATACCGCAGAATGGCAACACGCATTGGTCAGACATATTCCTAAAAACGCAAATGCAACTAACATGAGGGACATCCGCCCGATCAGCATATTGCCCTCTGTGTCAAAGATTTTAGAGAAGGTTGTGGTCGATCAGCTAAGAAGGTATTTGGAAACAAATGAAATACTCCATAGTTTACAATCAGGTTTTAGGCAACATTATATTACAACTACCACTCTGATTAAAGTAATCGATGATATTCTGTCAGACCAAGACTCTGGAAAAGGCACAATATTAGTTCTACTAGACTTTTCTAGAGCATTTGACTGCTTCAAGTTTCTTTGAGTCGATTCAGTTACACATTGGCTCAGTTTGTAGCACTGTGAAAATTCTCTAAGTTTTTTTATGATTACTATCCGCGGTATTCAATACATTTATATTAAAGTCCCCTAACAAGATTATATAATTGCACCATGCAAGAGTCCCGATAGTTTCAGACAAAGCATCGAAAAATGTGTCTACGTTTAACCATGGTGGTCTATAGGCAGTACCAATCGCAATCATAGTACCGTTATAGTTAGTTAGAGCAAGCCACATTTGTTCTACAAGCGGAGTCGAAGGATGAGGCAACGTTCGAACAGCTAGACCCTGCCGTATTTGGAAGCCAACTCCGCCACCTCGCGAGCGCACATTGGTCGGTCGGGGAATGTGACGTCCGGTTACGTCCTGGAACCGCGGGCGCGCGCGCTTCCTCACCCTCATGCAACCAAGTTTCGTTAATCGCCATTAAATCGACAGCGTGGCGATCTATAGCTACTACTAGTTCTTCATGACCTGTACCTGGTGAACCTACATTTAGAAGCCCTAACTTAAGATTACTTGTCATGTTGTATGATATAAAGGAATTTTCACAATTGACATCTTTGACCAACAAATATCAGAGTAATACTCACAATAATTGTTCCTACTCTGAGCTTGTTTCATTACTCTATTTATGTTGTTGTAGGTTTGTGATATTATAAGAATGTTAACTGAATTTAGCAAATAATTATAACGGGTAGGATTTAGGAGATATACATATTTTCTTACATTCAAATAATTAATGCTGTTCGCGCCACTTTGCACTATCGCTTAACGCTTATAAGGGATTCGTTAATTATTATCCAATAAGATTACTGCAAAGCCCATTTCCGGTTTCCTATCTACCGCTTTATGCCCAGCATGTGCATTCGTGTGTTAACGGGCTCACTCAAGTTGAGAAGACACGCAATCAACCGCACCGCTTATATCTCGCATCATCGCTCCCGCCCTTGTGTAATTTGGATATTGAATTATACAAGCATATAGTAAAAAGTATAGACATTTGCAATAACGCTATATTTCGTGATTATATCTGTGAAGTTGATAAGTGTGAAGACAGCCGGCAGCCATCGAGACACGAGGCAGATCAGCGGAAGTCCAGGTGGGTGCACATGCATTCCTTCACGTCCTTCCTATATCCCGAATTTAGGGGATTTGCTGTATCACGAATAAATTAAATTCCATTTACCGCTCGCACCGAGCTCATATACAGTCCACTATTCTATTTAAATTAATAGCCGCACCGCAAAACATTATTTAATACATTTGAACCAGCAGTTTGATGGTTGAAAGCCAAACGCCAAATCCACCATATATTTTTCGGTCACTTCGGCCGGGATTAAATTAAGCTTTAGGCCCGGAGAAGTAAATTCATTCTTTTTATATATTACAAAAAATTATATACGTATATATTATTAAATCATAATAAATTGTAGTTCTAATTATACTAACTACAATATTTATTTGTCCCGCATCGCTTATTACACGTATTATAATACCTTTGTAACGCATACCACACCGCTTCATTATTCCATTAATGATATTTTTCTTGTTGATTAACCGCCATCTTTCTAGTAACGCGAGATTGCTTCGTTCCCCAGTTAACTAATTCTACCGTCACTTATCGCAATAATTTTAGTCCGCATTTGTTTGTTGAAAATGACGACGAGAAGCAAAGAATCTAAACTGGTTTCGGATGAAGAAGTTAGTTTAAAAATTATTATCGCTAAACGTAATTATATTTACGAATGATTACAAAAAATTTACGAGACCTCAAAAGGCGCATTTAATTCCTTGGACGAGCAGAATTTATTTCTTAGCATCGCTTCGAATATAGAACAATTACGTAGTGAGTTTCAAGAAGTTCTAGATAACTATAATACTAAACATTTAAAATTAAACCCTAATTCAGACGTTGATTACGAGGCTTGGAACTCATTTGAAGATTTATATAGTCGTATTAAGTGCCAAATTACGAAAATATCCACATTGCCTTCCACTGTTACGTTAGAAAATAGATTTCCTACTAAATTAAAAACTCCACTGCCGCCAATTGAATTAATGTCATTTAACGGAGACATACGCCAGTGGTCCATGTTTTATCAACAATTTAAGACATTAATTCACGACAATTTACAATTAACTGATGCCGAACGTGTTTATTATTTGGTTAACAAATTGAGCGACAGGGCGTTATCAGTTTGTGCCGGATTAGCCCCTACCGCAGAAAATTATTCCATTATTTGGAATGCGCTTTTAGGAAGATATAATGACGAACGCACACTCGCATCTACGTATATTAACCAACTATTGGATTTAACACAGGTGAACGCAAACACAACAGGAGGTTATCATAAATTTATGGACAAATTTGATGCTTCAATTAATGCTCTAAAGCAATTAAAAATTGAGGACTTAGCTGATTTTTTGTTTTTAAATATTGCACTTAGAAAATTAGATCATGACACTGTTAAGTCATTTGAAATGTCTTGTCGCACAATTAGCGTACCAAACTACGCCTCTTTAGTACAATTTTTATACGAACAGAATAGGGCTATATGCCATACATTTAATAATTCGCATACTTTATCTACATCCAATAATAATCGAAACAAATCACTTTCAAATAAATTTAGTAAAACATTTATTAATACAGATCCTTCGCATTCATGTATCTTTTGTAAATCAAATGATCATGAACACTTGTATGTTTGTCCACGCTTTTTAAAATTAAATACACAACAACGTTACGATATTATTAAACAAAACAATTGTTGTATTAATTGTTTAAGTAATAAACACTCGACTTCTTTTTGTAAATCGAAGCGTAAGTGTATATACTGCGCGCGGCGCCACCATTCTTTAATTCATTCTGACCCGCATCAGAATGGCTCTAAGACTGCTTTACGTAGCAGCAATACGTTACACTCAGAGGTTGTGCAGACGCCTAACGCTAATGCATGCAGCTCGCATTCGATTAACTACCGCGCAGTTAACGATAATAAGGTTAATTCTTCTGTCGCTCACAATTCGAATACGGTGGAAGATGAAAAAACACTTACCTCTTCATGTAATATTTCTCGCGATTATAGTTCTCTCCCGCGCTTTACTACTTTATTGGGGACTGCAAAAATAAAGGTCGTAGATAAGTACAACAATGAACATTTTATTCGGTGTTTAGTTGACCCCGGATCCCAAAGCGACTATATTACGAAGGATTGTTGTAAACGCTTATTTCTTTATTGATAAAAAATCTAGAAAGGCTTCCCTCACTTCAAAATAACATTACTACTGTAATGTTGTCTAGTTCAAACGATTTGTTGCAGCATCTCATTGAAAAGGTGATTAAAAAAAATAAACACGAGTATGATACGCAACTAAAGACATTTGGCCCTACTTTACACTTTTATAGCCCCAGAGCTTACAATTGACAAAATGTAAGCAATTGAAACATGAGAACAAAATTTAACCTGTGCCTACCACATTCTCGAACACTACGAGTCTGGTACCAAAATGTAGGCTGTAAACCCGGCATCACTAAGGCAGCCGTGGAAACCATAAAGGCTATAAGTAAAAAAAAAAATTCCTGTTGCTTATTTTTTTAGAAGACGATTGACTGCTTCACAGAAACAACACTTCTGAAATAGTGCATTGCTTCATCATCAGATTTGTAAAAGTTGCTTCTATCACTTTAGGCGTAGCATCTAATATAAAAATGGCACAAATACTAGGAGCTAATTTGAGCACCGCTCCATTTAGACCGTACTTTTAGTATAGAGGGCGAAAATACAATGTATATAGAGATGCTTGTCATTTACTAAATTTCGTTAGAAATACTTTTGCAGGATACAAAATTTTTATAATCATACTGATATTATTAAATACGAATTTATGGAAAATTTCTGCCAACTTCAACATCACAAATTTTGTAAATCACATTGAATGTACGCTTAGCAGTGCAACTGTTAAGTAATTCTGTTGCAACCAGCACAGAGTTCTGCAAAGACGGATTAAAATTATGTTTGAAAATTGTCAAGCGACAGAAGTTTTTATAAAGTATATAAACAGCAATTTGACATTTTCAACTACAGAAATTTACTCAGCTACGGATTTAAGAAGGCCTTAAATGCAAATAATGTTGAAAATGTTGTAGCTAAATGCGACAAAGTCTCTAAGTATATTAAAAATTTAAAAAACAAAAACCAAGCTTTGATAAAGAGTCGAAGAAAACCTGGTTTTATCGGTTTTTTGGCAAATACAATAGCTTTAAACTGGCTTTATGTCGGTTTTATAGAGTCAGGAAAATTAAAGTTTCTTCCGACTCATAAACTTTCTAAAGATCACATAGATATTTTAGTGCAATACGTTCTAAACAAGAATTTAACAACAATTCTTCAGCCAGACTATTAACAGCAGCATACAAACGATTAATCTGCCATGTGGAAGTGCAAATCAGCGATAAAGCTAAGCCTTTGGAGATTATTAGTATGCTCAACCTACAAACATCGTGTACTATAGATACATTAAATGCTACAACTGGTCTTAGTGCAATGATGACGCCAAACGACGATGTGGCTAGTGGTCCAGACCAAATCGATAATGAATATTCTAATTTCGTATCATCTATGCCATGGATTCTTGAAAGCATGGAATCTATAGATCAGTCCATTGTTCAGTACATATGTGGTTACATGGTGAAAAAATTGCAAATAAAATTAAATGCGAATCCGGTGTAAATGTACTTTATGGTGAAGTTATGGTGAGGGTCACCTTTAAACATGAAGGATGTAGATGGTCTCGTTTATCTCTCTCAAGACGTTTATGGGATAGGTATTCGTTCTGTACGAGTTTTTCGAAAATATATGAAATGAAAAAATGTAAGCGAAAATATGTTTCGAAAAGTAGTGAACGAATGCCTTGTGTCCCGCAAAATTTATTTTGACATACTTGACAAACATATGTATGATTCATCTGCAATATAAAATCGTAAACACTTAATTATTAAATTAATAATCGAAACTTATTTGACTATTAAATTGAAGTTTGAAGCAAAACTGCAAAATAACTCTAAGGCGAGCTTTTACAAGAAACTAGTTATTTTTGGTGAACAATAAAAATCACTACCTTTTTGTTTATTTTATGCCCTCAAACATAAAGATATTCATTTTATTTGTTACACAAACAGAGTACTCTGTATGGATAATTGAAGTTTTTTGTCTCACCCTAATCTCTCCGTCGCCAATCTAATGTATTTATATCTATGTGCTGTTAAGTGCTCTAAACGTCGGGATTATAAAAAAATTATATACACAATAAAATAAAAACTAGTTTTAATTTGTAATGTCACTGTAATTCGCGTGAATATAAGAAAACATTAAAGAATTTCTTAATTAACCCCATTAAAATATAAAAACTAATTTAAGTTCACGTACTAAAATTATTTAAATTTCACAACCCTTTTTTTTTCTTAGAACTGAAATGACAAATTTGCTTACAGTCAACCAGACAGTAAATTGCTACTGCAGGTTATGGAGCCTACAGTCAACTTTAAATAAATATACAGAAGTCTATATCCGAAGAAAAACAACCTGACGAGTGACAGGACCAGCGTCAAAAGGGCGTAATATGTGGTGCTTCTGGCAAAAGAAGTGATAAATAAATCGTCGCAACAATGAGAGAAGGCCGATATGTAAACGTTTGTATCATTTAGTACACCGCACACGTCGTTATTTTAACTTGTAGATAATAATAAAATAACATTTACAAGGCATGCTGATAAACTAAATTAATTATATGGCCAAATAAATAAGCAAAATAATAACCATTAAAACCCTTCGACTATATATTTTATAACTTACGATTTATAACATAACGTAGTTGATTATTATTCTTATACTTAGTGGAAATTAAAAACATTTTATAATTTCCTGATGAAAATTTCTTGGTTCCACTCCAAGCTAAGGAAAAAGAAAACTTCATGAATTTCTCTGCTATATAAATTATACGTCGCAAGGAAAATCTTAAATGAATAACAACCGTAGTTCTTGTATTTTGAACTCGGTATCCTTTTTTTTCTAGAAAGGAAACATAAAAACTACTGATTTCATTTAGAAACACGTCAAACTATATATTTGTTTAATATTTTTTGTATTTATTTTATTATTATATATTTTACTTATCTATTTACTCAACATTTCGAAGCCGGTTTGGTTATTTTACGAACAGAATTACTAAACGTACATTAGATTTCCTTAAGAACTCATATTTAAGAAATACTTAAAAATAAATATTTTCATTAAAGGGTTCTAAAATTAAATCACAAAATACTAGGTGCAACCTGCTTGTGTGAGCAATTTTTATAACAAAGCTATAGCAAGGATACCTTGAGTATGTTGGGAGAGCCGTGGTAGCTCAGGAGTTACGCGTTTTTTAATAATGCCTCGTTTCCATTAAAAAGGGTCTCCGGTTCTCTACACCCATCATACGAAACACAGCAGCGTTTACCTGTTATTTTACACTGGTTTTCTGTGAGAGCGTGTTCCTTCCCCGGTCGAGCCGAACTATTCTTGCTACAACTATACTACTTATAAAGCCGCAGCATGACTATACAACGTATAGTATACCTGCCAAAACAGTGGTATGTCAAAGTTCCTTAAGTATATTAGCAGAGACTTGCGTTTATTCATTTTACAAATGTAGGCTTAATACATCGACGGAAGAAAACGCACACGTCGTATCCAACACATTTAAACGTACTTTAATCTCTCAAACACCAAGCGTCGATATTCCATCAAAATTCAAGAGGTCAAATTTGACCGCACACACCCACAGCACTTTAACCTATAAATACTTATGTTTAGAGACTACTTTTCTATGAAGAAGTGTGGCATTATAGAATCAATATGAAATTTTCTATTCTCTAGTGAATTAAAAAACAGTTAGCCTATGTATATTAATTTATATTCTACGTTCATTACGTTCGCCATTTTTATTTGGATGTCGTTGTGTTGATTTTTGGATTTTTCTAGTGTTTTATAAGTGTTTACTTGTGTTTTCTTACAAAATTCTATAAAAGTTTTTGTGTGCATATAATTCATCTTTTCACGTAAATAATTTCGAGTAATAAATAGAAATAATTGTGATTTTCACGTTGCCAACATCCGCTTGGTATTTTTTTTTTTGTTATAAAAATACAATAAAGATTTTTTGTAATGAAGTAAAATCTATCACAGGATAGAGAGTTTTGTATAGATTTTACAATGCCAAACTTCTTCATGAAAAAGTAGTCTCTAAATATAAGTTTTAGCGGTTCTAAGTGCTGTGGATGGGTGCGGTCGCAGGCGACCGCTCGGGATTTGCCAGGCGCATGCGACTACATGGGAATTTTATGGGGATTGAAGGGTTAAGCAACTCACTTAATGAAAGTTATTGTATACTACAAGCCAAGCATAGCAACATTGCTGAGGCTCGCGGCGCTCCATGCGATTAAATGAATCACAAAGATTCAGCTGAAGCGTCTCTCTAAATATTATTAACAAACTACTGGTTAGTTACCGGTTGCAACAGATTTATATTATGCAATATAAATCTGTTGATAAAACACGAATGTAAAGAGGTATAATCTAAGTTAAATACAGTAATTAGTAATTTTGAGTTTTCCTGATTTTCGTCGAATTCAATTTAATTTTGAGAATTTTTGGAGAAGCAAAGAATCCGATACGAACTGCCTCGAAGCGTGCTAGCTGAATTTCCATGTCCTACAAAAATCTGCAGAGACGTAGCATGGGTTTCAGCGGCCCCAAGCCGCTAGAGCTGAAAATGCTGCCTTTTACCCCCTTCCTAACTTATCATCTCAATTTAAGTAAGTATTGTCTTTTATCTTTTAGTTGCCTAATCCCATTGTTATGATTACTATGTATATATATTTAAGGATTTTTAGCCAAATGCCTAGCACTTTACCGCGGCATATTAAGCGCTTTGGCAAAGTGACTCCTACGATAATAATTAAGGTTGGGAAAATAAATTTTTATAGGTATAAATATTTAACAAAAATGTTAGTTTATATAAATACTTGAATACCGTCTAGCGGCGGTGTAAGTACATCCATTACTTCATATCGTATGGCAGGAGACGATAGAGGAAAACAGTCTAGGAGATGGGCCGCAGCGTCTTATTATTACTAAAATATAAAAAACTTGCGTTGTCAATTTGGATTCAAACGTGGCAACTCTAGCGGATGTCAGAAGCTAGTATGGTGGAGAGCAATGGACTCTTGCTAGGCTATAATTAATGATAATAATCTATACAAATAAATAAAATTGTCTGTTTCTCTGTGTCTGTTTTTAATGTAAAAATAAGTTAACTAGTAACTTTTAATAAAAACACAACTATAAATTTTTTGTCTATCTGTCTGTATGTTCCGGCTAATTTCCAAAATGGCCGGACCTATTTTGATGAAACTTTCACTGGCAGATAAGGTTCCGCGAAAAAAAACATTAAATTAATTGTGATAAATTACATGCAGGCAAAGTCGAGGGGAAAAGCTAGTGAAATATAATTTTAAGCTAATAATCATGTCACTCTTTTGAATTTTAGTGCTAAATAATAAAAGTAAGGTAAGGCCTAACTCTACATCTGTTATAGACGCAATTAAGGATGATCGGCAGAGATAACTTTTATGTAATTTTACTTGATTTTGCAGTACAGCTCGTGGACTCATGAAATATAGATGTAAACTCGTTGCCTCTGATGCGATGATTCGGTGTTAACAGATGTACAAAACCAAGACTCTACATGAGTTTCATCCCTTCATTCGTTACAGCAGATTAATCTACATGGCGACTTCACAGCTACACGTCTATTTTCAACACCCTCTCTGAACTTACTACAAAATACTCCGCCTTTCAGTCCACAGTATTTCGTATTTATAGTCACCAGTATGACTAATGTCACTTTTTAAAAGGTGAACGTGGTTTTATGGCATGCATCACAGTCTTATATTCCTTATTAAATCCCGCTCAAGTTTTCAATCCCGCTCGTAACAAGTTTTTGTGAGCCTAAAAATATATCAATTATAATACTTATATTAATTTGCAACCATCCACTTAATTAACTTCGATGATGTGTCTTACCTGGATTGAAGAACATCTCCCGCCCTCCCTCAATTGCGTGCACTAATCCCGGCACCACTACTTCCAACACCACTTTTCCGGTAAAAACACACCATCGACGTTAATATGATACGTGTTTCGCCTCTACATGACATCTAGACTCTACGGCAGCTGACCGCTAAGCGGCAGTGGTGCCGGGAGTAGTGGTGCTGGGATTAGAGGTGACGGGATTAGTACACGCAATTGAGGGAGGGTGGGAAGTGCTCTTCAATCCAGGTAAGACACATCATTGAAGTTAATTAAGCGGATGGTTGCAAATTAATATCTTTATTATAATTGTTATGATGGATTTCCGCAAAGTAACGTCTGATTCTATCAATTATCTAAAAATATATTGTTATATCTGGAATAACATCCTTCCTGTATAAACGCGTAAGTACGTAATATTTATACGATTTTTGCATAATAAGGTAAGGTTACCTGTGAATTTTTATATTTATCTCTCTTATAAATTACAAAGATTTGTGCATCTTAAAATTTATATGAGTTTTACAGTGTACTGCTAGTACTCGCACAACTTATATTTTGCTTCTATTTCCTGGTGGTTTTTGGGTTCATTATCTAACTAGACTAGGTTAGGTAGTCAGGATTGTTACTGGTTTTTTCCAGTCAAGTTAGTTAGAAAGAGTTTGTGTTACAGTTTAAAGGATGAGAGCGCCAAAATAATTATATATATAGCATTGCACCTTAGCCTAAAGAGGTGACAGGGCACTGCTTGCCTTCTGTCTGAAGTTCGATAATGTCGTGCATGGACTGTAGCAGACATACATACATCATTCAGGTAGATTGTTAGCTCGTTTGTCAAGTTATTGTTACAATAAACCTTCCAACTAGGCTTGAAACACATGCTGTGGAATAATGGATTTCAACATACACCGTTAAGTTTTATAATCCGCACTCTAAGCCATAAAGTTAACATTCATCGTGGATTTGAAGTTTGAACAGAGTGCAATGTACACGTAAACTTGTCGCTTGGGGATAAAGTAAGAATATACCTGTAAAGAAATTGAGAGTTTTCTTGTAGACAAGATGTTTATGACAACGGATTAGTTTTGTTTGGGTTTTATATTTTTAATACGTTTTACGTTTAATATTTTTGTAACATATAAAAAGAGTTTGTTGAATCTTTATTTAAAACCTTTGAAAAAGGAAAATAAGTAATTCGTTCCATGTTATGAATATCAGTTTACAAGACTAAACTAATAAAAATCTGTTTCGACTCTGATTTTGCATATCTTTATTGCTTAAAATTAATTTCATTCCATTTAGTCGGCAGAGCGCACCTAATTTGTACAGTTGTTGATTGTTGATAATTGCAGACGAAGTTTACATATTTCTCTTTAAGAACTTCTAAACTTATGGATCAATAGAAATAAATGAGTTCGATTACATAGCGATTGATTTTAGTAACGTTTAATTATTAAAACAAGACACTTTAAACTTTTCTTCCTGTTGCAGATCGCAAATGTTGAATTATTATCTAGTTAATTAGTATCAGCTTCTAGTAGCCAAATGATTGAAAAAGTCAACGACCTGTTACTGTTAATCATGTAGGGCGTATTATTTACAGTTAGGAATTAATTCAGCGACAGAATATCACAATATTATATTTAAAATGACCAAAACACTTTCAAAATTACTTAAATAACATTGTTTGTTGTACCTTCAGGTATTGTACCTTATCGTTATGGTTAGCTTTTTTATAGAATAATAGGTCATAAACGAGCACACAGACCACCTGATGGAATGGATGCTGTACTCAATAGACATCTACATCGATCCTTCATTAAGAATGAAAATACAGATGCGGGTGACACCCGTGAGGATTAAGAGGGAATGTCCTGTCACCAAAGGGTCAAGCTACGTGCAGATACGTAGAACAATTAACATGGTAAATAATGAAATAAAGCTTATGTGTGATATAACTTTAACATGCTAATCTTGCTTATAAAGTTAAATTAATTTGCATAGAATATTTAGCGATTTAAAAAGTTATTTACTTTGTGCTAACTAATCGCTAATTGTGATTGATTACGTTATATTTAAGGAATATTATATATTTTCGACAAATTTTATATTATACTAACGGAAATTCTTTAAGGATTACCAAAGATGACACCGATAACCTCAACGTCGAGATATGAAAATTTAATGTTCATACTTTGTAGAGAATGAAAACAGCCTCTTTGCAATTGTAATGCAGCCGCTTGACTATCTACGTTTTGCATTCAAAGCACTGCTCAATTTAATAGGGTTTTTATACCCCATTAAATTGAGTACTATGCAATAAAACAGAAACTGAAAAGAGATATCTAGGTTCATGTGAATTTTAATATTTTCTGCCTCTTTGCAATTAAGAGAATCGCCGCGAAATCTTTTAACAACGCCAGCCCGTATTTTTCACGTAAAAAAACTGTAACAGCCTATTTCACCCTCTCACGGGTTGAATTTTCTAAAACACTTTCACTTCGATAAAAAAGTATATAAGCCAAATTTCAAGTCGATAGAGCGTATAGTTTTGAAAATCCCGTGATGAGTGAGTGAGTAAACTGTCACTGATGAAACAAATGCCTTCTGAATATACCCGCATGCTTTGTTCACTTTCATGTCAACCATGAAGACCAATTTTGATTGGTTTCGATTTTTATCCGATAGTTACAGGTACAGAGTAACGTTTTCCTAGAGCCAATTAAACTGGATTTCAGAATTCTTTCACTAAGTTCGCGAACTTTCTTATTTCTTAGACGAATTGAACGAGTTTCTAAAATACCATTTTGCGAATACACTAAGTAAAAAGTCCTTAAACTTCGATGTATACATAGCTATAGCAGAAAAGAAAATTAAGTTTATGAAGTGATTGTTTACACCAGCCAAAGTTTGTCAAGCTATCCAGGGCCGATTTTAAAGAATGCCGTAAGGCATTAAGTCTGCCCTTTACAAAGAGGCCGTTTTCAATTACCTCTAACACGGAAAATCATATAATTTTCATATTTCGACGTTGTTGATGTTATCGGTATCATCTTTATATTTCTTTTTATCATATAATATTTCGTAATCAGTAGTATTGGCTTTAAGTTCAAGTATAGTGGACTCATTTTTGGGCAATGAAGGAAATGCGGGATAAGAACCTTAGAAAATATTAAAAATAAATTAAAATTACTCTGTAAAGGCGACATAAAAATTCAACACTCTATATATAACCTTGGGTTATCGTTAGAGGAAATAAAAGGAGATGAGACAGAAGGAAGCTTCTCTCCTAGCTTACACATACACTGTATACATGTATGTGAACGTGACAGTCACAAGTGTTCAGTGTTTTTTCCCTATATCAAAAGAGCTATATAGATAGATACAAACAAAAGAGGCAGTATAATTGCGGGCAGTGAGGCATTCCATCTGTATCCCGAGGTGACACGAGGTTTGTAGCGTTCTTTGTTTGAAATTGGTAGCTGGTATCCATGGACTACAGCAGCCACTTACCATCAGGTAGACTGTAATAAGAAATGTATGACTAGCATAGCCGTAATTTACGGGAAAATTAAGCATCAAACAACCTTCCCACTATATATCAATTCATTATGTGTTCTGTTTAAACTTTTTAGTTTTATATAATATTTGGCGAAAACCCTGTGGTACCAGTTAAGTGCGTTATCAGAACCAGTATTCAAATATATAGAATTAATAACTTCTTTTTTAATTCAACCATTAACAAATTCAATTATTTATTAAAAAGAAATTTTCGAATTATATATTATTGTTTTATTACCTCTGCATTATTCGGGAAGTAAGAGGACTGTCAAAGACATTACTTTACTGATACCCATGTCAGTAAGAGGTAATAAAACTACATACAATTTGATAGAATCAGGCGTTACTTTGCGGAAATCCATTATAATAAAAAATAAAAATATCAATTTCTTTGCAATGTCTATGTTTAGCGGAAAGTTGCAAAGAAATTGATATTTTTATTTTTTATTACATACAATTTGCAAATAAAATAATTTAAATAAATGAAATAAAACCAACTATTCATTTTTTTTAGTTGGTCGAGCAAATGGTTGCTAGTTCAAATTCGGATCGAAGTATCACAAATATGGTTGGGCCACAGGGTCCCCGGTTCGATTCCGGAACTAATGACTACAAAATTACGGGTGCGCGAATGACGGAAGGTATTGCAGGTTGAACCAATAGGTGAACTGTATCTAGGTGCCTCGTTATGAAATAAAACAAAATGGTATACGCGGCACGGGGCGGTCTTTGGACAAATATATTTACTTTCGCAAGCGGCTATCTCTAGCTTGCCAAGCATGGCAACTATAGCCTTTCACTTTTTACGAACGTGCCTCCCATTGGAGGAACAAAATGAGGCCACCAATCTAGCCACCCCCCCCCCCCCTCTTAGGCAGGCCCGTGCGAGAAGTGAACGGATGAGAAGGGAGGTAATTGCCGGCTAATATAACTAACAAGAAATACAACGACAAATTCTAAATGCAAGGGTGTACTTCGGCGCAACCAATGGTTTGGTGAATGATTTCTGACTGATTCTGGTAATTTACTTAACAGAAACCACAGGGTTTTTGTTACATCTCGTACAGATTATAATATAATATACAAAAATCGTGCGATTCTTAAGTCTGCTTTTTTTCTTACGCCATTATCAGTATCTAAGTATCCATTAATCACTTTTAATCGCGAAGTTTATTGTGGAATGCTCACTTTTTGTGATGCCGAGCGCAGAAAATTCCGCTGAAGAGTTCTGTTCTGAGTTCTACGGGTGAAGTAGTTATTTGAGTGCCGAGATAGTATTGTGGTTCTGTCCGTAGTAGTGGTTCTCCAGGTGCAATAACGTAATAAGAGTTTTGCTCTCTTATCTTCGTTTTGCCAACAATGTAATTAATGTCAATATTTATTAGAATTCGTCGCATGTTCGAAGATAATTTTCTTAAAGCAGTGAACAGTCGGAACGTTACTGACAATGCCTTATTTATTTATTCTTCATTGCATTCCCTAAAACAAAAGAATACAAAGCGTGAAAGGATGTTAATCCGTTGAGGCATTCTTTACCAGTCAACCCATGGAGTAGTGAGAATTTAATATAGGTGTAGCAATATAGAATAAAAACTAAAATAAGAATGAAATAATTCAAAAATTAAAAAAAGCACAAGTCGATGCTCCGTTTTATTCTTTATTCAGGATCAATGTAGGTATCTTACGGCATTTTTCTATTTAAAAAAATCCAAATGTAGGTTTGAAATTGACTTTGGTTTACACCTCGCAAACTATAAATCAGTCATATAAATTAAAAAATATGTAAATGTCTAATAATCATTTAACGATTTCATTATAGCATTGGGGTTAACCAAAGGGAGGTGCTTTAAAGATCTTAAGCTTTTTATAAGACAGCTTAGTTGACCAATTGCCTCAGTTATTTTTGTAATCATGTTAACATGCATGCCCCCAGATCGAGTGACGTCACTGTAAGTGGGTATAATTAAATGACGTTTTTCTTCACATAATTAAGAGTCACTCAATATAAGAACAAATGAGGAATATTAAAAAAATAACGTAGGTAGTAAGTGTAGCAATAGAAGAAAAAAAGAAGGAAAAGAAAATGAAAAGAATGAAATGTATTACAGAAGTAATTATTGAAATTAGATCGCCGTTTTTTTATAATACGATAGAGTGACAAACGAGCACACAGTCCACCGGAGGGTAAGTGGTTGCTGCGGCCTATAGACCTCTACATCTATCCTCGATTACAAATCAACATGCAGATACGCTGTCACCCGTGAGGACTAAGGTGGAATTCTTCGTTTCCGGTAAAAAGAGTCTCCGGTTGTCTACACTCACCATACGAAACACAGCAGCATATAGCTACTATTTTACGTTAGTATTCTGTGAGAGCGTGTTCCTTACACGGTCGAACCCACCTATTCGTGCTACAACTATACTACTAATATAACTGCAGGATGGCTATACCAGGTATTAATAATAATAATTTAATAATATTTTTTATACTAATACATGTTAATTTATTATATTTGCGCGAATATTACACATTGATTAAAATCACTTTTAGGGATTTTATCGCGTTTAATCTCAGATGATTTTTAATTCCCGACGTTTCGGGTGCTTTCCAGCACCCATGGTCACGGCGGACTGAGGTGACTAGTCACCTATAATACCTGTTGTCGAATTTAAAAAATTATGAGACTTATTCATTCGTGTTTCTTCTTTCTAATCATATCCTTTTCGTAACATATTAGTGCGTTGTAAGATATTAAACACTACTTAATTTGAGTGAAACGAGTGATTTAAAATATTGGACAGTAGAGCCCAACCTCTCCCCTTCGCATTTTAGGCGTGCAATAATTAAGTACGTAATATACACATTTAACTAACTGTTAGCGTCGCAAGCATAAAATCAGCAAAGTAAATATACAGTCCACATATTTGATGTCTAGACCGGGACCAAACGTGGACCCGTAATCTCAGGCATCAACCACCTTTTAAAATTAGGCGTGTGTGTTTCTGATGTAGGCGTTATCGAAAGATATGCCCACTGCGTTGTTTTGAAGCATAGTTTTGAATCTAACGTGGTGTTGCTTAGGCAAGGGGAAAAATTGACGAGTTAGGAACTGGAAGACTCGCCGGATTGCTACAGTGTTAAGGGTTTTGGCTAACGGTCCTTCGGAGTGAAGGGTGATCAATTCAGAAACGTCCACGATCCTCTTTACTAACCAATAAAATATACAAATATCCACATACAAAATACATATCATATACACATATACATATTTATATAGAAATATAATAAATATGTAGAAACAAATCTGAATAAACACGTCTGTTTAGCAATATATATGACGTGAATGAATTGTGTAAGAAGTTATTGTCAAAAATGAGGTGTTTTACTAATCAATGAGGTTAAGGGCTTTTTTAATAATCAATTTTAGATAAAAATATTGTTTAACGAAGAAAATCATGCAAGTTTATAATGCTCTACCTATTTAGCTTTCCCTAATTTTTATATATATATATCTCTATCTCGACATGCTTTCAACATGTATCAGCGCTAGTGGCTATGGAGATTTATGCAAACATTTAATATCAACATTGTGTACCTGAGATTAGTTTCTATATTTGTCACTATTTCGACATCGTACTTAGATGATATAGCGCCTACAGACGGGCCCAACAGATAGTTCAAATTTCTGCCGAGCTTCAAGCGTTAGCGCTAATGTTAAGAGGTTGTAAATGATTGCTCGTATTTAATAAACAAAACAAACTAAACAAGTGTTTTCTTAACATACCTTTTATTAGAAATATGTGGAATTAAAGACTGGCTTTACACGCTATTACCACAGCTTTTTAAAGTCCACTGCTAAACATAAACTTTTTCCCACAAAATGTCTCAGACTATATATACGCTGTACTTTCGTTTCTGTTTCATTAACTTATTATATACCGTCAGTAAAATTGAGCCGAGCGTTGAATGCAAAATATGAACAGTTGAACGGCCGTATTACAATTGCAAAGAGGCCGTTTTCATTCTCCTATAACACGGAAATACATTTTATTTCCATATCTCGGCGTTGTTGACGTTATCGGTATCATCTTACGCAATTTCAGTAGTACAAAATTTTCTTAAAAATATTTCATAATCAGAAGTATTTGGCTTTAAGTTAAGTAGATTCATTTTGGGCAATGAAGTAAATGCGAAATGTGAACCTTAGGAGAAATTAAAATTACTCTGTAAAGGCGGTATAAAAATGCACTACACTATATCTAAGCTTGGGTGTTGTTAGGGGTTACAGGGGATCATGAAACAGCAGAAAGGCAGCAGTATCTTGATGGTAACAATTGAAAATAATTAAAAAATGTCAGTAGTAGGACAGCACAGGACAGGACAGGAGTGAAAACTTTCTAGCTCACACATACATCTGTATACATGTATCTGAAAGTGACGGTCACAAGATTTCAGTCATTTCCCTACATCAAAAAAGCTATAAAGATATAAAGAAAAGAGGCAGTATAATTGCGGGCAGTGAGGCATTCCATCTACATCCTAAAGTGACAAGAGGTCTGTAGCGTTCTTTGTTTGAAGTTGGTTGCTGGTATCCATGGACTACACTACTAGCCACTTACCATCAGGTAGACTGTAATAAGCAATGTATGATTAACATAGCCGTAAGTTTTGCGTAAATTAAGCATCATCCAACCTTCCAACTATAAACCAATTCTTTATTTGTTCTTTTTTAACTCTTTTAGGTTTTATATAATATGTAACATAACCTTGTAGTACCAGTTAAGTATGTTAACAGTAAGACGAATACATTAGGAGTGTAATTGCACTGAAGTCATATTTTTCTTTTTCTATGTAAATGATTTTAAGTACGTTCTAAAACGACGCTAACATGCAACTTCTCTGGTTGTGCAGATGTTCATGGGCATACATGATCACTTACCATCAGGTGAGCCGTATGCTCGTTTGCTTCCTCTTGTAACAAAAAGTTCGAAAATCTCATTCCAATATCAATTAATATTTGGTCCAATGGTTTGGTCAGTTGCTAACAGCACATCAAAATATCTGACTGTACACAAGGCGCCTGCGGAATGAAATTGAAAATTGGTGTTTTCAGTTCAAACATGCAAGCTGCTGTGTACCTAACCACGGACAAGTAATTTTTGAATCTGTTTCTAGTTTATAACATGCTCATTCATTCTAACAGAGCCGTGAAGTAAACGCCTTTTGAAAATAGTGTAATTTTGCCTTGCTCTAAGTGTCTTCTATTATAAGTTAGTTAACTTATGTAGCAGATTTATTATATCGTTAGCGGAAATTAAGACAATATTTTAAGTCGATTTATATTTTATTTAGTCAATTATACACAATTACTAACGACAACTATCAAAGTTTCTTTGAATATTTCCTCGTGTAATCATTTGAAAACGATAGTTAATAATAAAGTAAAACTATTATTCCCCCACTGTCATAGGCCGTTGGGATGGTAATCAGACACGACTGTAGAGAGATCAGGGATAGGACTAATAACGGCTTTACGTACTTTCCGTAATTCCTATATTTTTATGTATATTAATGGTGACAAACGTGCACACAGTCCACCTGATAGTAAGTAGATGCTGTGGCTGTGGCCCATAGACATCAACATTATAGCGATGGTTAGTGGTGCTGTGACCCATAGACATATACTTCTTTCGTCAACTACGAAACAAAATGCCGTCGTGTTGTCACTCCTGAGAACTAAGATGCCTCGTTACCAAAAACATGGATAGTAAGGTCTCTGCTGTAGCTTGGCCCTACCACATGCAGAACACACGATTCACTTGGTGGTTAGAGTCGCTGTCAGCCATATACACTAACATTTTATCACCCATTAAGAAAAAATGTTAATATGACATAACATGACAACTTGGAGGACTAAGATGGAATACTAATTCACACAAAAATAAATCGTTATGGTTGTCCCTCACAGGGACAAATACACACCCACGTCCCACACATTTATGACTCTTGATGTTGTTTTCCTTTTACAGTTAACATTTTGTAATAAATAGCTTAATAAATATTTTAAACTATTAATTTTTTATTATATTTGTGTTAATACGACTCTACAACTCAATAATATTAATATCTTCGCTTAATTTGTCTATAAATATTACAATATGTTACTTTTGAAAATAAAAGTGACATACCTCAGGCGTATTAAAAGTAAAAAATATATTTAAAGTAAAAAAAAACATCTAGTACACAAATGCAATGCATGACTTGTGGCTTTGCTGGACCACAAATACGTTTTTAATTATTTAATAACCATTTAAATCTAACTTGATCTTTGATCTTCTACTTCTTTTACCTACAATCTCTGGTACCAGTATTATACATATACAAAATTCGTAAAAACACAATTATATTTCTGATAATATGTCACGTCCTCGGCATCCTAGGCGATTCCTCGTTATTTCACAAAATCAAAACTAAAAATTTTAATTAAAAACAGACAAAGGTACATAGTGGCTGATTTCTATTACCTGAATTCATACAAAAGCTTAAAAAGCATAAATCGTATAATATTGCTGGAACACATTGAATTTTGGTGTACTCGTATAGAAATTAATAAATTAACTATAAATACCTTAAATAATCTATATGTCTAGAGATCGAATAGATTATATATATATATATATATATATATATATATATATATATATATATATATATATATATATATATATATATATATATATATAATCTTTAGATCTCTAAACTTGTACACTTGATTGACTTTAAATTTATGCTGTCTTCGTATCAATTTTTTCAAATATTTTACATCCAGGTTCATATTATTATTAAATAGTATCGCGTTATACTCATAATATACGTAAAAATAAACATTTTTAAAGCTTACTCTTTAGTAACTAAATTAATTTAAAAAGATTAAGCGTTAGGAACTTCAGACCATCAAAACCTTATCGACGGAGCACTGCGTACGTTTCTACTAAAGCCAAAACCATGCACGACTTGACATGCACTCACGCATACATGTTTCTTTTTATTTCTTTATCAGCCCTTGAAACTTCACAGATGCACATATGCACCTATGCACTTTAACCATGTTTTTCTGTCGTAAATGAAATAAGATGCATATTATATGTAAAATAAGTTAAGGATGGTTTTGACTTGGTTTTTGTGTCACTTGAAATGTATGCAGCGTTCTGAAGTTAGGCATTGTACACAGTGCAGTAACAAGTTAAATATAACAAAAACCGCACTCACATATCGCCGTAGACACGAACTCGAGTTAAACAAATTCATTTGCATTATGTCTGAACTAGATAGCGTTATCTAGGTTTGTGTTACAAAATACAATAATATTTTAAATGACTTAAAAAGGAAGAAGGTTCTATATTCGACGCATAGTTATTTTAATGTTAATTTACCATTTCTCAGTAACAGCCAAACCGATTTAAAAGAGTCTTTTTTGTTTTTTGTTTTCCGAGGCAAGGGGGTGAGACACCGCCAACTTCCTGACTCCGGGCAGTTACTGAGAATGTCTTGACCGAAAAACTCAATAATCGATTTTTGGTTCGACCAGGGATTCGAACTCAGGACCTCATAATCAGCAGTCGCACTACTACAACCGCTAGACCAACGAGGTACCAATTACTTAACTACTTATTCTAGTAAGCAGCAGTGCACTTACAATATTCTTAAACCATTACTTCAACGGCCTTACTCATAACCCTTGATTCTCGCTTACTTAATTATTATAAGCATTATTTAACTCTATACATGTCTCTTCTTACCGACAGTTAGTTAAAAAAAGAGCTTAAAAAGCCCGAATATTTCGGAATCCTAACACTAAAGTGTTATATGTATATAAATCAGTCCGTCTAACCAGTAGAAGCATATTATAGTAGTTTTTCTTGCCTTTTGTACGCCGATGATAAAGTTATTCTTACGTCGTCGGCGGCCGAGTTGCAAATGATGGTTAAATTAATGAACAGATCATTTAAAGAAAGGGGTATGAAAGTTTTTGAAAGAGAAGAAAGTAAAACGATTTGTGAAATAAGAATAGAAGGGGAGTTGATAGAGCAAGTAGATGAGTTTGTATATTTGGGTTGCGTATTTAGCAGGGATGGGAGATATGATAAGGATATAGAACGACGAGTGAATGCGGGAAATAGAGTAAATGGGGCTCTGCACTCTATTGTGAAGAGTCAAAATATGTCGAAAAAGGCACGTATGGCAATTCACAATGCTGTGTTGGTCCGTACTTTAACGTATGGTAGTGAAAGTTGGGTGTGGCAGAAGAAGCACGAGAGTAAAATGAACGCAGTAGAAATCGTTAAGTAGTAAAAAGTCGTTAAGAAGTATGTTAGGACTGAATCTGAATGACAGGGCAAGAAATTGTGTGATAAGAGAAGAGTGTGGTTTGCAAGATAATGTTGTGACCAGGATTAGGAAAGGAATGCTTCGGTGATTTGGTCATGTGGAAAGAATGAATGAGGAAAGAGTGACAAAGAAAATTTACGTTGCTGAAGTGAATGGCAGAGTCGGAAAGGGACGTCCTAGGCGAAAATTTATCGAACAAATTGGCGATTTATTGAAAACGGGCCAAATTAGGAGTACCATTAACCGACGAGCATGTATGCGTGGGTATATGGATGTGAAGGAGGCGAGAGAGGTGTGTCAGGATCGTGTCAAGTGGAAGTCTGTAGTCTCTGCCTACCCCTCTGGGTGATAGGCGTCAGTAATACATAAACATGTATATGTAATTTATGTATATGTTTTCTGACAATGTATCACTTATCACACAATTTGGCACGATGGTTGGGGTTTTAAATCCGTAACGTAGATCTTATTTTACTCTATGGAATTCATTCAGTATTGACATGGACTAAGTAACCATTATGCTAAAATGGAAATGTTATGCCGTATAGCTCTACGAATTAACAACACATGGACAAGCGCAGTCTAGCAAAACATCTCTGACTACTTTGAGTAATGATATAACGAAATTAGTATGGAGTCACATCACAACGACATTATTTTTAATACGTATTTATTCTTTGTTTTCTATTTAATATAACATAAATATTTGTAAATGTCTTATTTTATTTTACTTACCATGAGTTATGTTAGGAATAAAGACAAAGCGTTTAAAACTAATCAAAACATTGCTTGTTTTGCGTTTAGATTTTCATTAAAATATTTTTAGAAAAATTTATATCATAAAAATGTGTTTTTTTTTTAATTGGATATGGTGACGAACGAGCACACAGTCCACCTGATGGTAAGTGGTTGCTGTGGCCCATAGACATCTACATCTATCCTTGATTACGATTCAAAATGCAGATGCGTTGTCACCCGTGAGTACTAAGATGGAATGCCTCATTTCCAGTAAAATGGGCCTCCGGTTGTACAAACTCACCATATTATGTGAGAGCGTGGTCCGGTCAAGCCGAACCATACGTGCTACAACTATACTACTAATAAAACTGCAGCATGACTCTACCACGTAGAAGTGAAATGAAGAAATATTTTCACAAAGAACAAAAATATGTGCTTATTTGTTTTAAATTACGAAACTCCATGATCCATGGAAGTAATAACAACGAAATAAAAAATTCGAATAGAGCCTTCAATCGAAATCACCATATACATGTTCTATCAATAGTAAAAATGAGCGCAGCAACTTGTTTCTTTTTTGTTGTTTCGTTTTGACAAATATTTAATTGTACTTTGAGATCGTTGACGTTAAATATAATAAGGTTTTTAGGCAACACTTAGCTCGCAATTTTTAAAACTTAATGATGAAGTAAGCGATGCTTACTTCATCATTAACTTGCAAGCAATCAACAATAATGTCAGTACGAGAATAAATAAAATAATGTGGGCACTATCAGACGTGACCTATCTGTTGTACTTCTCAAACTTGTGCATACAGTACGACTCTTCCAATGTATTACTTCACCGATAAATAATCGCTTAGAAAATCAACCTATTAAATTGGGAAGAAAATGAGTACTAGCGGCGTAACTCTGGTTGCGTGTACAACGTTTGCTATAAAGTAACGTGTGAATATGCATTAGCACGGGCACTTACTTAATAAAATGCAATTTAAGTGCTGATTTACCACGTGCTTAGCGGTGAAGGACAACAACGTGAGGAAACCTGCATATCTGAGAGATAAGAAATAATATATGTTGAAGACATGTGAAGTTTGCCAACACGCATTGGGGTAGCGCGGTGGACATTTTTGAAGTGAAAACTTCTTTAGCGACGTTGTACACTTCTTTGTAATTGGTAAAAAATGTTAAACTCGCACACAGGGACACGTGACCCTGATCGGAAATTCCGGCGTAGGAGAGGAAGTATCCCGTTCTCTTTCTACAGCGCGGCGAAAATGTCTACCGTCAACTTTCCTTGTCTTAAAACTCTCTTAAGAATGAGAGAAGGTCGGTGCCAAGCTGTGGAACGTAAGTAGGCTGTAGCTTTAACTTAATTTAGTACAAAACCTACTTTATAAATATCGCTAGAGTATTAATGAAAGATTATGTAAAATGCCTCATAAGATAATGAAATAATTTATGTTAAACTGCGGTACATAACTACAACCATTACAGTACCACTTTAAGTTAAATTGGACAGAGTAAAAAAGCAATATTTTGTTTCTGAACAAATATTGTTTACAGTAGGATACATCCCATGGCCTGTTGAAACGTTGCTAAGACTATCTAACCAACAGGTAGTATAAAACCGAGTCGTCGTAGTAAGTCAATTAATTATTAACTTTTAAATTCAAAGATAACTTTTATAGTTATAGTAGAAACACCACCTCAAAAATGAATTGAGCTGAATAAATTTTGTATAAGAAATATAATCCTGAGAAAAGATCTACTCGTGATTCACAGAAATGTTTATATGGATGAATCCCACACCAGTAGTTCGCGAGTTTAACTCCGTCACGTTCACTAACAGTTCGTTACGTTTCAACTTGATATTTGAATACGTACACCGATACTCTCGAAAAGTTTAGATATTTTATTTGCGTAGCAAGTATGTTGGTTTAAGTAAATATGCATTAATATACTGTCAAGTTTAATTAAAGACATTTATAATTAAATATGTATATCCTAATATATATAAATTACGTGTCACGTTGTTTGTCCGCGACGGAACCCTAAACTGCTTAACCAATTTTAATCAAATTTGCACACCGTGTGCAGTTTCGTCCAACTTGAGAGATAGGATAGTTTTTTTTGCCCATGAGGGACCCACAATATTTGTTTGCGAATTGAAGGATTTTTAATATTACATGACAAAGGGTCGTCGAAAAGGGCAGAAATTTGGTTTTTTCGGTTATTGCTGCTGTCTAAATTCCATGACAAAATTTACGATGTAAACTTAAAATATTGTTTTGTTTACTTATTCAATTTGTACATCCATATGAACGGAACTGGAACATGTCACGGAAATGGAAAATGTTTTTACTTTGTATTCATACATGAGGCGTGATGCAAGAAGAAATGTAAGCGAAACTATGTGGAGCGTTAAATGTATTCTCGGTACTCTATTAGATTAAATTATAAAATATTTTTTACTTTTCGCAACGGTTTCTTAGTTAAAAGCCCAGCTGGATTACACACGATAAAAACACAAAATGAACGGACGACGGTAGGAGTCCATAACAGTAGACAAAGGCTATATGAAATTTACAATGAAAGGTATATTTACAAAGTAAGGGTTCTTCCATGTCGATAGTACAAATAGGCGTGCCTGAAGGCTCAATTCTCGGCCCCTTTCTGTTTCTTGTATATATTAATGACTTACCTCACATAGTAGGGGGTAACCATGATATCGTATTATTTGCTGATGATACTTCTTCAAATTCAAACGACGATTACTATATAATAACGAAATAAATTAGTTAATTGGTTTACTGTTAATAATTTGCATTTAAATGGTACTAGAACTAAATGTATGAAATTCGTAACTCCGAATTTCAAACATGTTAGTACTACTATAATTTTGAATGAGGAGAAGCTGAGTCTTGTTTATATCAAAATTTTTTTAGAATCACTTTACACGAAAAGCTTCAATGGGATTGCCACATATCAAAACTAAAAAGCAGACTTAGTACCTACTGCAGCATATACTGTAAAAAAGATTAGAAGTTCCTACCAGTGTGAAACTTATTTTTTCTATTTCTTAGCTATTTCCATATCATAATTTCGTATGATATTTTTATATGAGGACACACGACTGACACTGAAATTATATTTGTTTTACAGAAGAGGGCCGTTAGAGTTTTAAAACCTAAAGACTCGCTCAGAAAAAAAGCTTAAGAAATTAATATATTAACTTAGGCTTCTCAATACATTTATAAAAATGTAGTATACGTACACAAAAATAAAAGTGGTATTACAAAAATAAGTGATATTCATTCTGTAAATACTAGAAACAGACATAAGCTAGTAGAACCAGTTACTCGACTCTACCGAGTCAGTAATTCATTCTTGGGGGGTGATGTACGCTTTTACAACAAAATCCCTGAAAATATAAATAAATTTACCCGCACAAGGTTCAAAAAATTTATTAAACTAAGTTTGTATAAGTGTTATTATAATATTAAGAAATTTATGAATGACAATTACCTCTGGGAAGTGAAATCGCGATCAAGCTATTTCTAATTTAGGTTCGGCCGCACATGGAATACTGTTCCCATCTCTGGGCTGGGGCTCCCCAGTACCAGCTCCTTCCACTTGACCGCATCCAGCGCAGAGCGGCTCGAATCGTCGACGACCGAGTGCTTTCCAATCGGCTGGCGTTGCTAAGAGATGTTGCATCTCTTTGCGTATTTTATCGCATCTATCACGGGGAGTGCTCTGAGGAATTGTTCGGATTAATCCCAGCCGCCAAATTTCGTGAACGCACGACACGGCAAACGTCCCGATACCATCCACACCATCTGGATGCTTGGCGGTCCACCACTGTACGTTTCACAAGGAGTTTTCTTCCACGTACAACCTCTCTGTGGAATAGTTTATCACCGGCGATTTTTTCGGACCGATACGACCTGGGGACCTTCAAGAAAAGAGCTTACTCCTTTCTAAAGGGCCGGCAACGCACCCGCAATTCTCCTGGTGTTGCGGTTGATCATGTGCGGCGGTAGTCACTTAACATCAGGTGAGTCGCATGCTCGTTTGTCCCCTCTTCTATAAAAAAAAAAAAAATTGTTATGTGTTGTTAATTATAACATACATGATTTAAAGCTGTTATTTAAAAAAAAAGTCGTGCTGGGTTTCTTTCTGGTTATTCCCAAGACAAAGTTTTTTTCCGAACAAGAGGTAAATTAAAAAATTGACTTTCAATAAGTATTATTTATAATCTATATTGAATAAAAAAGGTTCAGTTTCTGTTACAAAATGTCAACTATTCACAAGAATGCCTTAGCGTTTATGTTTATACAGTACTTTTTATTTTTCAGTTGAAAACGTAGAAATTACAAGTAAAAACATGGAAAGTGATCAGTTTTTTTTAAAGGAGGGAACAAAATAGCACGCGGCTATCCTGATGTTCAGTGACCACAAGCAGTTTTAATGAATTGTTATTCTTAAGAGAATGTAGTAAAACAATTTACGTTACGTAGTAAATAAACAATAGAATCGCACGATTGGAACTTCGAGTATTATTGTTAAAATGAAACGTGCTACATGGCCCACTTATTGTGATTTTTTTAAATATTCAAAGCACAAAACATAATCATTTTCCTTTCAATTACGAGAAAAGCTTACTGCTGGATGTGAACCTCTCTTGTTGCTTGGAGGATATGCCTTGTCCGCAACGTTTGGAGGGTAGATTGCGCTCGAAGTACAGGACGTGTCGCACCTTTTTGACATGGCGGCCCCTTGCCAGTCGCGGTATTTTACGACTGGTTATACAGCCATCTACCGAAACCTGGGGATGAATTAGGGTGGGAGAGCCACGCTGCAGCTATATTATGTATATAGCACGAATGGGTTGGCTCAACCGGGGAAGGACTACGCTCCCACAGAATATTAGCGTAAAATAGCAGCTTAACACTGCTTTGTTTCGTATGATGAGCATAGAGATCCGGTACCCTTTTTAATTAGAAACGAGGCATTCTATCTTAGTCCTCAGGGGTGACAACGCATCTACGTTTTGATTCTTAATCGAGGATAAATATAGATGTCTATGGGCCACAGTATCCACTTACCACCAGGTGGACTGTGTGCTCGTTTGTCACTCTCATTTTATTAATAAAATATATTTATAAGTCGCCACAATACGTCACAACTCAAAGAATTGCATTCCAAGAAGCATTTATAATAGATAAATGTTATCTATGATTTTTACATAATTTCTATTATGAATCGTAAATAATATTTGCATAATTATCGTTTTGCTGTTATATTATTTTTTTAATTATCAAATATAAAATATATTATTTGTCATTGGATTATCATAATAATTATCATAGATAATTTTCTCAGTTAATTTTTTATTTAGAATTTGAGGTAATTAAAAAGAGTAATATATAAGTACTTTCACTTTCTAAACATTTGTAATTAATTTAATGATCAGTAATATTTATAACAGCGTTTTACTTATTTTCATATTATAAAAGTTCAAACTATTGCTAGGTTCAGTTTTGATAGAAAGTGGGGATATGCTATCACCATTGTGTGATACTATTTAAACGATTGCAATAATTATTAACGGGCTATTCGAATTGTGAGCTAGTAAAGTAATCAACAAGTAATCAAGTGTATTATTATTCTTCCTGCGACTCCCATAATATCAATTTGTTTTTTCGAGTTTTTTCGGGTTATTTCAACTTATTTAAAGTTAAAAAATAATTGTACTGGAACTTTACAAAATCATGACTTCTAGCAATAATATTTAATTTCCGTCCGTTGCCGCGTGAAATTAAAATATGGTAATAGTAGAGTCGTGTAGAGAATTTTGAAGAAGTTAAACATTTAACGTCGAATTCATTTTTTACTTTTTTGTTTTACTTTTCATTTGTTTGTGCGAAAATTTTGACGGGTATGGTTGTGACTGTTACATTTACAAAGGTGCTTGTTAATTAATCCTTCCGGACGCTCTGAACACTGTGTGATGGACAAGTCACCTTTTTCTATTTTATTGTAGTTTATTTTCTGCATAATGGCAGCATAGCATTTCCTGTGGCCGTTTCTGCCAACAGGCTAATCCCAGTCTCTCGGGTCATCTGAGGCGGCTGGGACTTCGTGCACACAGTTAATAAACTGTTAAGTTGACATGATTTAATGTTCAAGGACAGATGAGGACATGCGAAGAAGCCCAAAGGAAGCGAAATAATATTTAAAATCTTGAAGGGTTAAGCTGTTCTTATACGCACGGTGTTGGCTGGACCGGGGTGCTATCACGCTCTCATAGAAAACTAGCGTGAAACAGTGGAATTATGCTGCTGTATATTTCGTATGGTAGGTATAGGGAACCGTAGTGCTTTTTTACTGGTAACGAGACATTCTATGCTAGTCTGCAAGACTAAACAACGCATCTGCATTATAGAAAGCGGCCGGAGGGCAGTTTATATATATATATATATATATATATATATATATATATATATATATATATGTGTGTGTGTGTGTGTGTGTGTGTGTGTGTGTGTGTGTGTTTGTTGTCACTATAAAGACCAGCCAATACTATGTAAATTATGCTGTTGGTCACTACGTTACAATATTATAAGATATTTAGAATAACTATCATAGGCGTTAGCGAGCCTGTGTTCCTGAGCGAAGAATCTTATTATTATTATTAGTAACAAGTAACGCGAAAAGTATTAGCATTAACTTTTTGAATAAATAAACCGATTTTATAGAAGTAGGTGAATTAGTAAATAGGGAGATATAAAAAACTTATATGTATTAATTCATTATTTGCAACCTATCAAAAGTCCCTTGCTAAACATTGGCCTCCCCCATAAATTGCAATAAAAAGATAATAATATACCTGTCGGTTGATGATGTTGATCAGCATGGGAGTCTTTCTCAGAAAACATAATGTGTGGGCGCAATAGGGTCACGAGCAACAAACAAAGTAATCTAGATCACGTAACTAATTTAATTGGTACAAAACACAACGAGTCGTGTGACAGTTCCTACGTAAAGATTTTTAAAACGAATATGAATCGATATCTCGCTACAGACTATAAACTATAAAATTCTAGCGCGCTATTAAATACGCTATCTTATAGCACGCTATTTATAAGAAAGCGTGTAGGAGTCCGGCAAGCGCGTTAAGTTTTGCAGCACGTTATATCACGTAGCACGTTACAATACATGTCGTTAATTGGATAGATTGCGTTCTATATAAGAACATTATTTTGTAATAAGTCGCATTTTAGACTCAAATAGAGCGGTAACGAAAAATCTATGAACGCTTTTCCATACTTTTCAGGCTTACGTTTTTCTATAATCCTAAAAATATTTTTAAGGCATGTACTTTTTAAAAGGAAATAAAATTAATTATTTTTTATTATAATTGATGTAAACGTTATTTTAACCTTGATATAAATTATCAATCAAATAACGATGTATTTAAAAGTTTATTGACTGTATTTATAAAAAACAAATATTTACATACACAATTATATGCACTTTTATATCTATATTTTATTTACATTTAAAAACATTAGTTAGGCTTCTTTTATATCAGACAAATGTCTCCTTCGATTACTTATAAATATACACCATACACTAACTAAACAACGTCTAACACTAAATTGGGTCGCGCGCGATAAATATCGTGCTGCTAGATTAAATTTACATAACACGTCTTCTCCCAATAGCGCTGCTGCTACAACTAGTTGCCGCTAGATATTAATACTTAATAGCGTCAAAGCGCCATAGCGCAATAGCGCCATGACGACTACTTACGCAGCACGCGCTATGTGTTATGGAGAGATAGTGCGCTACAATATGGCGCTATTTGCTATATTTACTACCATTAGTTCCTAACACGCTGCGATCCGCTCGACTGCTAACACCGAAGTGCTCTGCCGGCCCGCGCGATCCTCTCGGCTAGACTCCATCGAAGGGTTGGGTCGCCAGTGAGCCGCTGCCTTTGCGCCAGCGAGCTGTCTCGGCTTTAAAACTGTAGACATAAGCACTAAGATTGCATACCCCCCAGTCGCTGTTCACATAGGCACATAGTTAGCGTCAATTACTACCTGCAACTTATTTCATATTATATTTTACTCCAAGTAGTTTAATGTAAAATTTTAAGTACACAACAGTCAAAGCAAGAGACACGGAAACAACTACGTTAGATGCGCACATGTCTCGCAAAGTAGGTATCAAAAGTAATTTATGATTGGAATAGATGTAAAAAGTTCCAGTTGCATGAAAAAAATCTTCTATTTTAATTTTGATTTGAAAAATAAAAATTAAAAGAAATGAAGACAAATGTATGGCACCATAACCATAGAATTCTGAACTCTTAAAGTTCACCACACATTGTTATAATTAACGACAACTGTGTGACATGGAACTAAAAACCATTGCACACATTATAAAATGAAAGCTGCATGCAGAGGCGTAGGCCAGGCTGTTCGCCAGCAGCAGACTGCAACGCGCCCAGTACGGCCGTTGCGCAGCGCTGCCACACGTGGAACGTTAAGCACCACGTGACACGGTGAAACGGAGCATACGCCATAGGTAGCTGCCATGAATCAAGCGCCCGTGGCTATTTAAAACAAATTAGCACTTGTGAAGAACGCTGCACCCGTATCCGGTGTCCATTCTATCCGTCACAAAACCATGTGTTCGGCGGCCGCCCAAGCCGCCCCAACGCAAGATCTGCCGTGAAACAACAGGTTGCAGTAATGTAGTCTCTTTCAATTTATTCATTCAATTTTACCAGGGCTCGGTCGCACCTGAACATGTCAAATTAGCACTCGACTATTTGTGGTAAACTGTAACACTTAACTATATTAGAATACAAAATGGCTACTTATTTTCTTTCAATTCATAGCACGTTAAAGTTGAACATTAATTTTTTGTACATCGCTTAAACATTTTGAACTTTAAATTTTAGCACACGTCAAATCATATTCCGCATGATCTATCAGCCGAGGATAGTTTAAAATTACAATGTTTTACATTGTGAATTTCAGAAATTTTTAAATGTGTCGCGGTCATACTAACACTAAATCCTTGCAACAATATTTCACCATCCAACATTATATCACTTTGCAAAAGGCATCGGGCAGAACATGTAATAATAGTTCAATTATTTTGTTATCAATAGCAACAACGCAAGCAACCTGAACAGTGTTGTGCACATTCGCATGACTAATGCCTTTTAAAGTTAAGAAATTTTGTTCACGTTTTACCACTAAATTTCTGTGACTCTGTCACACTCTCCTTAATGAGTGAGCACTCGGCACCGGAATCGTAGTGAAATGAAAATGACTGAACTTAATGATACAAGGTACCTGCCGGGGAATCAACAATGCACACGTCGATCCGTCGCTCGCTGAGCGGCGCCTCGGTGCTATCACCTCCATAAGGGCGCCGAGTAGAAATAAATGAGTAGTTTCCACACTTGAAGCAGAGAACGGGACTGGTGGTAGTGCTTTGCTGTAGGGAAACGTTGTGGCTTACTCAGCGCTTCAATCAGGGCCTTCATATTCGAATTTTGAATTTCGAATAATAATCGCCACTTGTCGCCATTTTCTTCACGTGGTGTGACCACAGTGCGACGTCCGTTTGTTTGCTCGGATATCACTTTTGATGTCGGTTGATGAGGTTGATTAGGATGGGAGTCTTCATTGTAATCTAGATCACGTAACTAATTTAATTGGTACAAAACACAACGTGTCGTGTGACGGTTCCTAGGACGCTATGGTCCGCTCGACCGCTAGTACCGAAGTGCCCTGCCGGCCCGCGCGATCCTTTTGGCTAGACTCCGTCGAAGGGTTTTGTCACAACACTTCTGCTTCAAGTCAGCATTCGTATTTCTCTGACATATCGTTATTAGATAACGTGTTATACGTTTAGCTGGTGGATTAGTTACCACAATATTTAATTATGTTGAGTTGGTATCAGAGGAAGATGCTGCTGTGTATCTACTGTTGCATTCCCCCTGCCGCCTCTTAAGACACGCGTGGGGTAATATCATGTAGTAAAACAGATGGAACATATCTATAAAGTATTGTACTAATGAATGACTCTGGCATAGGTTTGTTATCTGGCGTGCAATTTGCTTTTCGATGAGCGATGGTTTATACGTATCAAAAGAGATACATCGTTCACTTTACAAGACTTTTGTGGTGGTCAGTACGTGGACACAGCGTAACGTAAGGTATGCAGATTCGTGGCAACAATTTTTTTTTTGTTAAGTAATTACTAATTATTTTTTTCATCAAAATTTAATGAAATTTTAACGAAAAAAATTAAAAACACTTATGAGACATGCACTCTTGGATTTTCTAATTTCATCTAGAGAGATTATATTAGAAAATAAGATTAAATTAGTATCAGTAATAACTGATATCGAGATTAAAACCATCAATAGAAGTATTAGACAACGCTCTCTCCTAATTCACGTTTACTCTCACAACGTTCTGATTAGATTGAAAGAGAGAAAATTTATCGAAGGCTAGAAGTTTACTAGAAATAATAACTTAGTTAAGAGTTCTATCCGTGATTTAATTTATTTTTGTTTTTATTTATTTGTGTGTGTATAAATTAATCAATTTATACATAAATAAAGTAAATTATATGTACAGTCTTATTACGTCCTACCGCTGGGCACACGCCACCTCTCATTCTTGGGAGTCGTGGAGTAATAAGTCTGCCGTGCTGCTCCACTACGTGTTGTTGGACTTCACATTTCATCGAATTATTTTATTTATTAGACATATGAGCTAAATATGAGCAAAATAGCACTTTAAAATTGCAATTAACAATATCTTTGGTGTTTAAAGGCCTTTGAGTAAATACGAGCTTGAAAAGCTTTTAGCAGCCTTATTCCAGCTGTGAGTGGTATGTTCCCTTACTTTTGCAATTGAATAATTTTTGGATGCGTAACATGTGAAACGTTGTAAAGTTGTTACTTTACTTTGCATTTTTAAGTTAAATATTTATAACTATATATCTCGCTATCAGTGAAAAAAGGGAATCTTAATGATTTCAAAATTAATTTCTGATTTTAGATCATTGTCACTTGCGCTTGCGAAGAAGCAAATCCAGAAGTATCAAAAGAGTATGATGTACTTCGCCGTATGATAGACTCCGAGGAAAACTTTCTTGAAGTGAAATCATCAGGAGAAGATCTAGTCTCAATGCAAGTTCTAAAGTAAGTGTTTTGTAAAAAATAATGTCAAAATACAGCAATGCAAGTTATTATACGTTTTGTTAATAATATGATAATAACAATAATGTTCTCCCGACCGAATTACGTCTCAACGAAGACTAGGCATTTGCTAAGGACACGATTACAGTCAACTTGTGCGTGAGGAAGCATGGAAGCACTCTCTCATTCTTCAATTACGCAGTCCGATGGGACGGCAATCCAACACGACCAGAATTAGTTTAGACGTTTAATGAGTTTAGGCACGGGACTAAAACACTGCTAATTTTATGGCTTCACGGTGCTACTGAGAGTTCCCTGACAGAGACACCCAACAACTTGTTTGGGTTCGACTCTGGATTCGGACTACAGCAATCGACAATTGCACTTGCGATTATTAGATTATGGTACACTTAATGTGGCAGTCAATACTAATAACGCTAGTGTCGTACGAGCTAACAGTCTACTTAGCGAGAAGTGGTTACAGCGATTAACCGATACCCGCAACAAATTAAAAAATGTACACGTGCGTTGTCAATAAAAAACAAAAAAATAAAAATATACCCTAGCCATAAGGTTTATAGTCAGTTGCAAGTTTGAAGTGCTGATTTACCAAGTGTTTGGCTCTGAAGGAAAATAATATTTCGGGGATATTTTTGTTTCTTGAGACATAAAATAGCTTAAAGATATGTTAAATCCGATAACGTACATTGGGGTAGCGCGGCGGATGAATTCTTGCCAAATTTCTCCTAAAAGGCCAATAGCGAGCACATATACTGAAAAACCTTTTTCCCGTCTGAAAAAGAATAGGGTGTAACATGTGAATGGAGTAGAGGACTATCGCACTATTGTTTTATAAAAAATAAAAACAAACATTTTTGGATTAAACTTTGAAGACAATTTTTTAAACAATTAATTTGCCCTTTGCCTTAAAGCGACAAGGTCAATGATGTCTACTAAATATATTGTTTTATTGGTGTAAGTAAAGTAGGATGTATCCATCCTATGATTTGAATTTCAAAATATTTTAATCGATTAATTAATTTAATTCAAAATATACTTCTTTGTTATTTAATAGACCTTATCTAAGTGTGTGTGTGTGTGTGAGGAGTGTTCAGCACTATTTGACATAACTCTCTCTCTTTCTCTCTCTCTCTCTCTTTCATAAAATTGAGATTGAGTTACAGAAAATTATTAATTTCAGAAATAAGAGGAGGCCAGTCCTCTACTTACATCGGCTATAACTTAACTTTTTATTATTAATGATTTCTTATATTTACGCGAACACTACACATTGAAATAATACTAGTTTTAACGGAATTTATCGCGTATATTTAACTTTTTTATTATTATTTAAATAGTCCTTTTCTAAGTGGTGGAATGCTTAGATATATATTTTTATTTTTTAATAAACCATCATTCTAGGTATTTGGGGAGGAGGGTATACCCAAACCGTTTAAGTATACGGAGATCCAACGTCACCGATTCAACATGGCTGGCAAGGAAGTCGTCGCTCACAGGAAGGTTCCTTTGCAAACGCTTGTATTTACCTCAGCAGATGGTTCTTCGAAGAGATTTAATCTGAGAAAGGTATTTTCCTTTTGTTTCATCAATATAACAGTTTTAATTTCACTCTTGCCCGGCTCTGGTTAAGTAATTGTTTAAACATAAGCTAAGGTCTATGGTCTCTCAAACGTTTTCTTTTATAGGATAGGGTGACAAACGAGCGCACAGTCCACCTGGTGCTAAGTGGTTGCTATGGCTCATAGACGCCTGCATGCATCCTCTATTACGAATCAAAATACGTGTAAAAGAACTAAGCCTTTAAATCAATGCAATTAAATGATACGACCATTTATGTCACAAATATTGATACTTGCACAAAAACTACTTTACGGTGACTTAGAATCATGATCATCAGATGCAAGGCGTAAATAAATAAAGGAAAATGTCTGAAAATCGTTAATTTGAAGTTATATCACATAAAAATTATATTTTGCGATTACAAACTTACATTTGCAGTTGGACTATAGAGTATCACGCAGGCCCATGTAAGGGAGAACGTTTTTTTTTTCTCTGCAAAGTTAATTCTGTCCTTCAATTGCCCCGACTTAACAAAAAGCGTTAGAAAAATGTTTGATGCTTAACTTAGCTAAAATAATTTCCGTAAGCTAATTAGCTTGAAGGAAGTAAATAAACTACTTACACCTATAGTTATTATATAAATGTAAAGTTTTTGTTAATTTACAGAATTAGGGTATCGGTATCAAAAATAGGCAAAAACCGTCGAGAATCTTGATTCAGACAAATTTTATAAAAGACCATTCATTTTTTCAAATTTTAGATTTCTCACAAAAAAAAACTCCATGTTTTTCGATAAAATATAGCCTATATTACTCCATAAAGTTAAACCCACGACCAATGAACGAGGATAAAATTGTCCCTTTCAAGTATGAAAAAAAGCATAACTTTTTCTATTTCATTTGGTCCTATGCTACGTACACGAGATATATGTCTACTCGTTATGTCAAACTTGGATATACTTCTCCCTTCCCCTGTTGCCGTACTCTGGCATAGGGACAAGATATTTTTATAATTTTTTTAATAAAATAGGGTGACAAACGAACACACAGTCCACCTGATGGTAAGTGGTTGCCGTAGCCCATAGACATCTACATCTATCCTCGATTACGAATCAAAATGCAAATGCGTTGTCACCCGTGAGGACTAAGATGGAATGCCTCGTTTCCAGTAAAAAGGGTCTCCGGTTCTCTACACTCACCATATGAAACACAGAAGCATTAAGCTACTATTTGACGCTGGTATTCTGTGAGAGCGTGGTCCTTCCCCGGTCGAGCCAACCCAGTCAGTGGTCGTCAGTTGTCAGTGGATATAATCGGGGGATACAATTTTTGTATTAAATGTGTAGTGTTCGCGTAAATATAACAAATCAATTGCATAGTGAGATAAATGTACTTAATAAATTTATCACGTTGTATGAGTCACTGAATATTATTTTATATTTCAGTTTGGTGAGCTGCCTTTTCATCTTGTTCGATCCAAGCGATTTACCGATATTTACGCAGAAGTTCTATTCAATTACGAATGGCTACATGCAAAGTTGAACTACTGTCCTCTGCAAGCTGTTTTGGCAGATTTTGAAGATGCTAAACTTCATGTCAACAAAGATGCTGTAAGGTGTGTTGATCAATGAGTTAAATTGTACTACTAGATGTTCCCCAAAACTTCATCCAAGTAAAATTTATTACAATTGTATTTAATGGTCTTTTTTTAACGCCGAACCCTTAATCTTTTAAAAGTAGCCTTATTTAATCGTTATAACATCATCTCCTGCTCTGCCAGTGAAAGTCGTGTAGAATTCGGTTCAGCCATTTTGAAGATTAGCTGGAACAAACAGACAAAAAGACACACAGACAAAAATTAAAAGAAAATTGATTTTTTGTTATTAGTACCGTACTTTCATGTGTATTTAGTAAATAGCTGTTATTGTTATATATTGTTATATTATTTGTATAGATATAATGTGTTAAATGTGAGTCACTAGAAAGTGAGATATAATTAAAGTTGAAAATCAAAATACCGTAAAAACACCGTTAAGTGAATCACTAAACTAAATCCCACTTTATTCATTCATTTATATCTTTTATGGCTATGTTTAAATCTTAAATTAATCTTTAAATGTATTTACCGTTTTAACACCGAGCTTGTATTTACTTTTAAGCAGTATGTGTTTACTTTGTAAGTAGTTGTTACATTTTTAAAGTTGACACATTGAGTCGGTAGAGCTTTTATGGGGCACCGTGTACGCTTTTAAAATAACATTTCAGAAAATTTACAAAATTTGTCAATAAATAAGTAGAAATTTTTATTAAAAGAAAAATGTACGAAAAGTGCTATTATAATATCAAAATAATATCAAAAATAGATCAATAATAACCCCTGGGATTGAGGTGATCGCCACCATGTTTGTACTATTATATTATTGTAAAGTGAAATGTTTTAAAAAATATCCCGCTGGGTTTCTTGTTAGTTCTTGCCAGGACAGAGGTATCTGTAGTAAATAAAACATGACTTTCAGTAAGTATTATGTAATAATCTATATTTAATAATAATGATTCTATTGTATTGTATTCTCTGTAACATAATATATTTACTAACTTTTAACTAACCAGTTAAAAATAATGTGTTTAAAGAGAAATCAATTGATATTGTGCAAATATTGTTAAATTTAACACATCTAATGTTAATAATTTAAGCAAAGAATGTATAAACAATAAACATTTTACAAATACCCGATTTTTATTTTATTAATAGGAACTAGCAATTAGCACAAGAAATATAAAGAACCATTCATTACGTAGCAGCACTTGTGCAATGTAATTAATGGTTCTAAAAATATAAAATTGTAAAATGCAAATAAAGGGCGGGCCCAAAGTACTCTTAATTTTACGCCATCTGATGTATGGTCACGGAACTTAACGTAAATAAAATTTGAGTTGCTCATCTATCTCTAGCACATAGTCAGTAATCTATTCGTCGCAGTAAGACGTGAAGTGAAGTTTAATTGTGTATAAGTTTAAATTGTAAAGTGAACCAAAGTATAATAGTTTGAATCTACCGTTTTGTTATCTACCTGGACTCGAAATAGTATTGTAGAAAATGAAATAAAGTATAATAGTAGGAATCAACCTATTTATTTTCTACCTAATCTTGAAATAGTACACACACTTGGATGAAAAATCTTGTCTCGTAGAAATTTGCAACTTTAGTATGTTTTTCTAAAAAATAGTACTAATTGGTTGCATATTATTTTAATTTCGATAGTTTTTAAACGATTTATTTATTTACTAGCTTTTTACCGCGCGTGGGCTTGTATTTAGAAACATCGATAATACTATTTCGTACTAAAATTTGCAAAACTAGATCACTTGTAGAGAGACGTCGGTATCTGTGTCTATATTGGCAATATTATAGACTACAGAAACACATTAGTTAGTTTATCAGAATCACATAAATACCGTACATCAAGCTACACCTTTTTTTTAAATCGGGCACGTCTTCCAATGTGTCATTATGAAGGAAAAATTGTCGTGGAATCGGAAATGCGTTATTTACATAATAATCATTATTAAAGTTGATACACTTTTGATAAAATAAGGTTTTATTTAATGATCTTTATTAATATTGGTCCCATTGAATATTGATTACCTTCACATATCAGTATTTTTTTACGTTCGAGTAGATTTCAAAATTTCATAAATGTAGTTCTATTCACGGAGAACGTGTGAACAGAACTCAATTCATGAACAGCAGTAGAAATCTACATAAGATGGGATGCAGCGTCTTCCTGATTATAGCTTATAATAATAAAAATTGCAGTACAGTACTACTCGCGTGCCAAGCGTGGCAACTATGGCAAATATCCAACTTTGTCAGTTTGTGGAGGAAATCCAGTTGATGAACGGGAGTAGAAAAATATATTAGCCATGTAGAGGCGGCGAAAAAGAAAACCACCACCCCATTTCGTCCCGTGGGTGTCTTAAGAGGCGACAGACGAAATAAAAAAAAAATATTATTATCATCTCGATAACAACGCAAAGTAATAAAGAGCTGCTGTTGCTAACGCGCTTGCCAAGCGTGAATACTACTGCTAATACATGGTTTATTTGACATAGGCAATGAGGAACGCCTGTGATCAGCAGTGAAAAGCCCCATTAAAAGTAAAACAGTAGCAGCCTAAATACATCCTGGGCACAGGGCACAGCGAGTTTTAGGTCAAAAAGGAGTTGATTAAGTTGACGCCAATGCGGAATGATCGACTTCAGATACCTATACCTAAAAATAATTTCCGAAATATTTTTAACATCTCAGATAATATGCAGGTTTCCTGCGATGTTTTTCTTAGTGGACTTGGCGCGAATCTAATTTGAGTTACTTACGTACTAACTTTATTACGTAACTATGAAATTTACATTACAAACCCATGTTTATAATTTGCTTTCTTTGATATTTATATTACTTTTTCACGAGAGTCTGTTAATTTATTCGTGTGAGTTATGCAACCGGGACTGTCACAAAAATTTTAATAGTATGTCTGAAAATATGAAATCTATCTTAATATATGACAAACTGTTTTAAAAATCTCAGAATATAAAAGGCTTCATCAACAGTATCATGAACTATTCCATCAATTATGAATATAAATCTCATAGTGCATTCAATTTTCATTTACACTTATATCGGACTTGATACAAAAAGAATTTGGTGAAATATTGCTATGCCGATAACGACACATAAAATATTCGACTATATTTTTTTATTCATATATATCATGAGCATATTATTATATAACAGATTACCTTTAAAAGAAAAAAACCGGCCAAGAGCGTGTCGGGCCACGCTCAGTGTGGCGTTCCGTAATTTCCCGTCCGTCACAATAAGTGTTCCCACTTATGAGTTGAAAGGTGGGTTTCCATTATGTTCGCACTCCAGCACTGCCCTCCGCAAGCTATAATGCCGCTATCCAACAAAATCATATTTCAAAGTTAACGACAAAAAAGCGCGGAAAAATGGATGCCGTTTCACAACTATAACTTTTATGCGAGAGTTATCAATATCAAAAATTAGATCTAGTTTTGCATTTTGAAAAAGCCATACTTTTACTTATTTAATAATGATTTAACCTTAACAAAAATAGCTTTTTGCGTTTTAGTTTAGTATTTTTACAATTTACAACTTATGAAACTACGACTATAATGCCGCTAAGCCTACTGTAACGGTACTTTAGTGTTTTATTTTCATTTAATTTTATTGACATTAAAAAGTCTTAAAAAAATCTCTTCATTACTAAACTATAATGCCACTAAATACTTTAACGTTTTTATAGCTTAGCATTGTGACTCCGAGAACAAACACTATACAAAACCAAAATGCAGCTAAAACCACGTAGCCGCACTTAAGACTAGTGACTTATAGGGATATTTTTTCCGCATTTATTTTTTAGGTTGATTACATGGCTTAAATGCCGCTAAACACAAAACATTAAAACGTAACGGCGTTTTAGTTTTGAAACTACCATACGATAGTTGAGGAAATCAAATAAAGTAGTAGCAACCTACAGAAATAAAAGAGCTTATTATAAAATATAAATCAATCATTTAATGACACAGTCTTCTCTAATTTTAACAAAATTACTTTGCGAGGACTTACAATAATTGAAAATGAGATCTTAACAAATAACTTAAAAAAAATAAAAACAATCTTCACCTTATACGAGTATATAATGTTATCTTATGTAAAGTAAAGTTACAGCCTATATACGTCCCACTACTGGGCTCAGGCCTCCCCTCATTTCTGAGAGGGTTTAGGGCAAGGAAGTGTCCGCCGCGCTGCCCAAATGCGTGTTGACGAACTTCACATGTCTTCGAAATATATAGTTATCTTATGAAAAGACTAAAAACATTTCAAAAATACCTTTTTAAAGCAAATTTTGAAACTATTTTACAGTTGATTAAATGGACAAGTAACGAGTATGATGACCAATTTTTATTTTGAGCATCGTAGCTATCGAGCCATATATTCACATTAGTGTCGTCTCGGTTACATAAAAGAAAATGGTAGAAGGCCGTCATGATGTCCTCTTGTTTTCTCTCTGCAATACCATCATGCCATATGACTGTTAATGGCTTTGAAGAGGAACTGATTTTGCCTAGTACTGCAAATGTCTGATTGAATGCCGTAAGGCGTCTGCAAAAAATTGCAGCTTTGAATCTGAACAACATAATTTCTCTTTCTAGGTCTGCGCTGTAATATATTTGGAAATCATTTTGGGGTAATTTCTTGTGTACATTGTAAAGCTCCTGCTTTTTTATATTTTTGATGATGTTATGCCCACTCCAAACATACAGTACAGTCTAAGATAATCTGGTTACCGGCATCATGTGGTGTTTCTTTTTTATGCAAAGTATAGGCTTCACACATTTCACACTCTTCATTACCCTAACGAGTAAAAGAAATATTTTTTTTTACGTGTTGCCTATATAATAAATACGAAACGATCTTATCTAGATATTTCTTACAGAAATGTCTATGAATATTAGTTATACTAATATCACTTGAAAAATATCGTCGCAGTGAGCATGTTCACGCCTGTAGTGGGGTTCTGATGGGTGAAACGATTCAACCTCCTGAGTCAACAAATTACGATCATGAGCAAGTGTTTTCTGGTGTTTTCCTCTTTTATCAGTAAATTGGAAATCTACATGAGAGCTATTCAAAATCTGTCGTTTGTTTTAACATAACCAAAGGTAGTCAAAAAAAAGGGTTTGCGTACCTCAACTCTGATATGGTCTAGTTGTTTAAATTTTAATTAAATGTAAATACCCTCCTTGGTTTTCTTTTCGGGTCACTGGTCGTTTTTCTCTTTAGAACTGCTACTGAAGTGTGTGCATTCAAGAACAAATGCTTTTCTCGCCAGGTCTTGACTAAATTTAGAAGTACATTTTTTTAGGTAGGTTTCGTTACACCCCGTTTTAACATTATATTCTAACTTTTATTTTATTTTTGGCATCTATTTTGTGCTGAAATAAGGGAGTGTCCTATTTTTTACGTTTTTGTTTTGGTTGTGATGTTTCAGGTTCCAAAGTGACTGCAACAGATCCATTGACTTGATACAATGTTTGATACGCACCAACATCAATGGTGTTCCTACGACTGTGAGGAAGTAGCGACGCCGCAATATATTTATCAGCACAGGGAAAATTTATTGAACTTCTGCGTTAATTCTGCAATTTTTTTTCTTTCATGAATAAAAGTAACAGTGTCAAAAACGTCTGAAGTTAAGCTCTTCGTGACCACACACTTGACCACAGCTGGTATAAATATGGATTGTGAACCCTTTTTTTAGAACTTTTATTTGTTTGTAACACTTGGGAATTTTGGCTTCTTGGTTTAACTGATTCAAAATCGTCACTTGAATCACTACTTGAATCAGATGGGAGATAGTCTTTATCACGCACAGAGTCGTCGGAATCAAAACCACATTGCAACGCGTACGTTGATGAACTAATATCATTTTGTTCAGTTACATTAAATGAGAGTTCTTCTGACTGTATCACTTCGTTGCAGGTTAAATCGGTTTTCACCTGATCAGAATTTGGTAAAGTATCATGGCTCTGAGCAGGCCAAGTTTTAAAATCTTTATTCAAATTATTCAGGATCGATGAAAGCACATGTGAATTATAAGTAATTTATGTATCACAAAACATTTCAAAAACATTGGACGTCATCGAATAAGGCCTATTATAGTCTAATGTATCAAAATGCAGTAGCTTGCGATAAGGACTTTTATTCCTTCTGCTAAAATTCTCAAGGTGGTGTCTGTACTATCTTTCTTCTTAATCATTTCTAAAATGTTTTTGGATCTTTGTGAAATAGCAGTGCTCCTGTAACAATTAAAATGTAGGTTTACGTTATCTTCTACACTGGTCTCTACAGTATCTTCAATAAATAGTATTTATAAATCAAAATAATTGGTTAATAAGGTCGACGAAATGTAACCATTTTATCTTTTTATTTTATTAGAAAATATTTGGTTATTTGCGAAGCTATTTTGAACAATATAGTATTAACATTTATACAGTAAAATGTGCAAGTTACCGAAAGCATTTATGTAGATTAATAGAGTAATTTATTTTATATCATTTATATTAAAATATGTTTAGTTAGTAGTATATTAGGTCAGGATACCAGTAAAAATCTTGTTTTTCCCCCGGAAGGTTAAATGTCATGTGATTCAATCCGTCAATTCATAACTACATACTACACAAACATAGACGAGGCGTCAACAAATATGATTTAAGCCTAACTATTATATAACTATTATATATTAACTACAGTGGATAATCTATTTCAATTAGAATCAGAGTGAGATAAGCGTTACGCAGTTCCTTTATTCCCCTTGCCGATATTAAATGACGCTTGGTAAATGAAAAGTAAATGTTATCAGTATACCACATAGTTATTAAAGCTACCCTGGCTTAGTCTTTATATGTATAAGAAAGTATATATATTTATTATTTTGAAATAAAACAAGTTTTAATGAGTTTTATCGCATTGTAGACAATGAGTTAATAACGCCATAAAATCCATTAAAACTTTAAGTAAAGTGCTGGAAACGACGTAAATATACAATGGTATATATACGACGTTTCTAGCACCTTACGGTCAGGGGTGGGAGGGGGCTGAGGTGTTCGACGTCGCAATGTCATAGTGAACAACGGCTACCTATAGATTATTATTTTTTTTTTTGTTTTTGTTTTTGTTATTAACTTATATGGTATCTAGAAGTCTTGCAGTTTTATGCATGGGTTGGGATTTAATTTTATTAATTGCAGAAATCTAAGCAGATAGTACCAGTTAGGATGTTTTTAGATTTCAATAGCGTCGCGGGTTATCCTGGGATGTATTCGTTGTTCTTTAGCGTGGATAAGAAATCGTTATGTTTATTACTTGTTACATATCTACATCCATAAATCTTTTCCTTCTTCTTCAGCCCGCAGAAGTGAAGTTCATGGCTGGATATGGGCCTCTCACGTTGTTGGATGACGATTGCAATATATCATATCGCAGACCAGACGCCGCACTGCTGTGGTACTGCTGCACGTTGCCTGTTTGGATATTTTGCACACAGTGTTAACGAGATACACACCGTCACTTATCACAAATATACAATTTATACCTAACATTACGCAATACTGGTTTACTAAATAATTTAAAAACCATCAAATTTACAGTTATGAATGTTTTATCAGAAATTAATATCTCCAGCTACGAGTAGCGAATATTAGCGGTATTATACACCCATTATCCCTCACAGCTGCACTGGTTCTAGCTAGGATTAACTCAATGGATTTATTAAATAGATGCAACAACATGTGATTACACTGCAAGCTGTGAGTTGGTTGACTTTCCCATTTCATCCCGCCAGAGACAACGGTGGGATATGGAAGGAAAATCGAATGGGCTTTGATAGATCACGGCATAATTATCCTTTTTTCTAAGGGGACGAAATATAGATTTTAAAATAAAATAAATAAATAATTATCATGAATATTCCGATATATTTACTTTCAATAAAAATAAAAAAGACGTTTGGCACTCGGGGACTGCCGCGGTAAAGCTATTGCATAGCATTTTGTATCAACTTATGCAATTATAATTATTTATTTATTTTAGCTATGCAGTATTTCTTTTTCTTTGATATTAATTCAAGTTACACTTTTTGAGCGTGGTGACCGATAAGAAAACAAATTTTTTTCTTTTATTAAATAAATAAATAATAAATGCACTTTGTTCATTCATATTCAAAACACTTTATACACAAATTTTACAAGTACAGCTATTCACTGTTGTACATAAATACCTACACACCTATATACTTTCCCATAAACAGCTGCTTATGTATTCGTCCGATTTTGAAGCAGCTCGTCTCGATTCGTGCGAGCTTCGTAGAGTCGTACAATAAGTCTAGTTGCACGCACACAAACACCGTGCCGAAGACTGCCGAAAAGAAACGACGTTAGACAATGCACGGCCTTCAAGCCACACCTCCGTGCCCGTCGGAGTGGGGAGCGTGAGGTTTTTTCGTTACGGAATGAATTTCTGGATTCGGTCCCCGCACTCAAGGCCCGCGATAGAATCTAAGCAATAGCTTAAAATCGACTTTAAAAAACTAAAAATAATGAAATAATTACACATTTGGAATTTGATGCCAAGAATTAGAGTATGTCAGAATGAAAGACTTGAATTAAAAATTTGAAATTCTTTATAGTTCTTTGAAGCCGGCGTTAACTTTTTATTAAAAGATAATCTTTTCATCATTTTGCCAGTAAAAGTCAGACATACAGACACATTTTATAAATTATTATTTTGTTATAAGCACTTATTAAAAAGCTGTTATTCTGACATTACAACCAGACACTACATTTGCATTTATTTGTATAGATTACTGGCGATATTGAAATAGAATTGAACGACAAACGTAATAACTTAGCGTCAAAAGATATTCACAAGGTTTCATTTCAAATGTTAGGGAGAACGTTTGATCGAGTATTTACTTTTTATATTATAAAATTACTCAGTTGTTATTGTATCACTGCAATGGTTACTGAGTAATTCATAAAATTAAATGAACGAAAATTAAAGAGTATTGCCTGGATCAGTCCGGGCCCTCATTTGCATTATTAGTGTTATTTTAACGTCAGCAGTCGCGCTAACAATCACTTAACCAAAAAGGCAGTTAAGCATTGCAGTAAAATAAGGTAATTATATGTAAATAAATCAGACGATATATAAAATGCATATTAATTAATTATATTAGGATATTATATTATAAAATGCATTATATATATATATATATATATATATATATATATATATATATATATATATATATATATATATATATATATATATATATATATATAAATATAATGCATTTTATAATAAATCTTTCTTTGCTCTTGGTGTAAGTTGAAACATCAACTCAAACGTTTGTTTAAGACTTTGTGTAATTTTGTAACGTTGTGCATAAGGCTTTGTGTAAAGCTTTAACAGCTGAGGGTACAGTAATTGCCTGCAAAAAACACTTATGAATAGACGTTAAAACCGACAATTCATGTTACATTAAGTATTTATGTAGACAAATTGGACTGCCACGTGGGTCTAGTGACATCTCGTACATGCGATTGCTGATATTGAGATCCTGCACACGAACTTCGTGTGTATTAACTGGAAACTAATGGAGAAAACGGCAGGCGGAACTATAATACACGATAAAATCTGTAAAATTAATTTTATTTCATTTTGCTATCGATATTTATTTCAGCGAATTTTCTCACAGAATACCAGCGTCAAATAGTTGCTTAATGCTGCTGTGTTTCGTTTGGTGAGTGTACAGAACCGGAGAACCTTTTTACTTGAAACAAGGTATTCCATCTTAGTCCTCACGGGTAACTATGCATCCGCATTTCGATCCGTAATTGAGGATAGTTATAGATGTCTATGGGCCACAGCAACCACTAACCATCAGGTGGACTATGTGCTCGTTTGTCACCCTATCCTATCTTTAAAAAAAGTTTCGATGTGTTTGTTTTTTTTAATGTAAAAAAGGACTACAGAAACTACGATCTGTCTATTTAATTATGAACGATCAATGACTTGAGACAACATAATATTTATATGGTTATTTGTTTGGATCAATTTAATCCAATGAAGAGTCAGATGAAGGCGATGAAATAAATTTACTAAGTTTAAAAACTAATACAGAAAGCAAGAACTTCAATCTTAGTTCCTGGACGTAGCTGTAATACTTGAAGACTTCACGACGTAGTACGCATTTTATTATTCTTAATTTAGTTATTCTTAACATCTTATAATATTGTTACATTGTGACGAACAGCATAATTTGAAAATTATTCTTTGATCTTTATACTGGCAACATTATTTCATCGAGAAGTGACAGGAGGGCAAGGAATCGTCCACCACGTTGCCCCAATAAGTGTTGGCGAACTTCACATGTCTTCGATATTAGTTTTAATTAATTTTTACCTATTATCGATTTTAAGAATAAAAATGCAGATGCGTTGTCAGCCCTGCAGACTAGCATAGAATGTCTCATTACCAGTAAAAAAAGTCTACGGTACTTACTATACGAAACACAGCAGCGTAATTCTACCGCTTTACGCTAGTTTTGTGTGAGAGCGTGGTCCCACCTCGGTTGAATCGACACATAGTGCTGCAGCTATGTATAGCTAAAATAGCTGCGGCATTACTCCGCCACGCGCTTTGTTTGTTTGTTACCCTTAGTTGTATTAAAAGAGCTTAAGCCATACTCAAGATTTTAAATATGATTTAGCTTCCTTTATGATTCATCGCATGTCCTCGTCTGTCCTTGAACGTTAATCTAAACAACGTACTTCATAATATAACAAATAATTAAAATTGAATTTTCTTTTTATAATGTCAATATAACAGTTTATATTAATTCTTATATGAAATTTAATACGGTACTTATAACAAAAAATAGTTTTTAAAACTGTTGTCTCTCTGTCTGTTTGTTTTGGCTAATCCGAAATGGCTGAACGGATTTTGGCGGGGATTTCCCTGGCAGATAGCTGACGTTATAAGGAGGACTTGGGCTATATTGATTTTAAAAAGAATGAGGCTTCCACACAAAAAGTTAAAACCCATGAAATCCAATTGTAATAAATTCCACACGGGTGAAGTCGGGGGAATAGCTAGTTTTTAATAAGAGAAGTTGACAACTGATGGACAGTTTAAAGGTGCTTAACCGTGAGGTTCAATGAAAGTTTCGAAATAGTTACAAATCTTATCAAACTGTAATTAATCTGATATTGAAAACAATTAAGTTACTTTAGTAACTTTTATACACAATTAAGTTAGTAGAGTGATTCAATTATTTATGTCACTCTAGTAACTAAAACAATTAGTTTACGCCTAATCCTACATAATAATAGAAGTATATTAATACAATATATTTAATAGGAACTCACTCTTAAATCCCTAAGCGAAATAAGAAATGTTTTTCCATGCTTTGTTACAGTAAAATTATAAGTCAATATTAACTGAGAGCGTATTATATATTCTTAGAAAATTAATAAGAAATGCCGTATAAACATAATATATTCTTAGGTACTCTTGTGAACACAGGTGATATTTTTCACGGTGCTCGATTTGTGAACTTACGGCGTTGCTTAGGATGTCAATAAATGTGAAAATGTTCGCATTTCCACTACAGTTATGTGAACGGTGTCGTGATGTAGATCGAAATGTAGTTGGCGACGAATCGATTTTATTAACTATTACGTATATTTTATTTACCGATACTTATTGATTTTATTGTCTTGCAAATACCAACCACGCATACACGCAGTGCATCGGGTCTGAATAGGAATACTTCGCGAAGATCAGCTCTATCACGTCTGCAGACCTAATTTCCCGATGTTTATTCTTTTTGAATATTTGAGCTATAGGTCATAACTGTGATATATGTGATGTGTGAACTGAAGTCATTAATGCCATTATCATTATACGAACGACAGGTGATGGATTACCCATCTTCAAAAGAATACACTTACACTTAATGTATTCAGTCTGTTGACATAAAACTTCATATAATTTGTTATATGTCTTAGTGAACGGGACATCATGTTCACAGCAATGGTTCACAGCAATTTGTCAAAATGCACATGTCTTCCAAACATTTTCATTCTGAGAAGAATAAACCTTTACTTTTTTCATTCTGAGAAGAATAAGCTTGTATTTATCAAGTCTGAACAGAGCACCGTTAAAAATATTCCGATTTTCATTCTCTTTTGCAAAAACAAATATAGCCTGCTAACATGGAAGCGCTTTTACTTTCCTTTCACAATTATTTTAAGCTGCAGAGCTTTTAGACAAACGGAAAGGTTTTCCTTTTCAAAGCAGAATATTTCAAGCAATTACCATGTGATTTTTGAACAAACATAATTATAATAATATGATGTCGCCAGTTTAATTATTGTGCAGGGAGTAGTATAGATGTAGTGGAGCACTGACCAATAATATGTAAAAGCAGAATGCCCACGTAGTAATTGTCATTGTATTGCATGCTTGAAAATTGTGATTAGGTTTGAATATTATTGGTATCATATTATTGTTTTTTATTTACAAAAATGTTTTAACTGAAGTAAAAAAAGTAGTTAATATTCTATATGAGAGATGAACAGTAAGAGAAACGTTTTTCTTTTCTTTTATTTTTTATGTATGTTCACTGATATCTCCATCGTGGACCGATTTTGAATATCTAATCATTTTCTGTATAATATATGTATGTCTCACATTTAGCCCCATATAAATGTCATATCATATGTTGTAGTTGAGTTTTATTGAAGTCGGTTGTACAAAATTTTTAATTTTACCACTTGTCTAGTAATAATAGTAGTCCGTTAGAAAATGATGTTCGTATTACTAATTTTAATTACTAATTTACTAATCTTCATCATCATCATCATCATTACAGCTCTTCACAAGTCCACTGCTGAACATAAGCCTCCCCCAAGTAATGCCACAAAGCGCGGTCCTGAGCCACCTGCATCTATCGACTTCCTGCATATCTTACCAGGTCGTCACTCCATCTAGTTGTGGGTCGCCCTACACTATACCTACCGGTACGAGGCTGCCATTCGAGAACCTTTCTTTTCCATCGGTTATCGGTTCTTCGAGCTATATGGCCAGCCCATTGCCACTTCAGCTTACTAATCCGTTGGGCTATGTCGGTCACTCTGGTTTTACTGCGGATATCCTCATTTCTGAGTCTATCACGCAGAGAAACTCCGAGCATAGCCCTCTCCATACGACGCGACCTTGAGCGTCCTCATACGGCCGCAGTGAAGGACCACGTCTCAGATCCATAAGTCATCACTGGCAACACGCACTGGTTGTACAATCCAGTTTTCAGAGATTGAGGTATACCTGACGAGAAGATTTGTCGTAATTTCCCGAACGCTGCCCAGCCGAGTTGAATCCGTCGATTGGCCTCTCGGTCGAAGTTGAACTTACATAGTCGGACTATTTGTCCCAGGTAAACATACTCGTCAACAACTTCGAGCATTGTGCTCCCAACAACTACCGGCATAGGTGTGACGTGGACATTAAACATAATCTTTGTTTTGTCCATGTTCATCTTAAGACCTAACTGTTGGGAGACACCATTGAGGTCATTGAGCATAGTGCTTAGGTCCTCCAGCGATTCTGCCATAAGGACTATATCGTCGGCAAATCAAAGGTGAGTGATGTACTCGCCATTGATGTTAATACCGTATCCTTTCCGGTGTGTATGAAATATATTTTAACTATTATCATTCTATTTATTTTTCAGTGACTCTGAGCTTGACAAGGAATTACTGGAAAGTAATATGCAGGGACGATGTACTCCTAATATTCGTCGAATGAATATTAGAGGTCTAAGTCTACATCGATGGAATGAGGAATAATAGTGGAGGGTTTCCGAAAGAGCGTGGAAAAACATGGTGTTAAATATCACATGCTGATTGGCAATGGCGACTCTGGTATCATAAAAAACTATTGATTACTATGCCATACGGTTCTAACCTCATGGTTAAAAAAGTAGAATGCAAAAATCACCTTTTCAGAAATTTTTGTTTCAAATTGAAGCAGTTGGGGAAAAATATAACAACCAATAAGGTTACTTACTACCAGTACCTACAAGAAAAAGAGTTGTGAGCAATGTTTTGCGTCGCTTTTACATGGTAGAGCATTGCTGCAGTTATATAAGTAGTATAGTTGTAGCACGAATGGGTCGGCTCGACCGGGGAAGGACCACGCTCTCACAGAATACCAGCGTGAAATAGTAGCTTAATGATGATGTATTTCGTAAGGTGAGTGAAGAGAACCGGAGACCCTTTTTACTGGAAACGAGGCATTCCACCTAAGTCCTCATGGATGATAATGCATGTGCATTTTGATTCGTAATCGAGGATAGATGTAGATGTCTATGGGACACAGCAACCATTTATCATCAGGTGGGCTGTGTGCTCGTTTGCCATCCTATTCTATAAAAAAGCAGTAGTTGACGACGTGAAACATTGGAAGAACGAAGACATCACTGACGTGGAAAAAATAAAAACATCGAAAATGACATAAAATCAGTGCCAATCATGTTTTTAAGAAAAGAAAGAAGAGTTTTTGGCTTCTTTTCAAAAAAACGAGAACGAAGTAAAATAATTAGAATAGGCTACTAGAGGTCAAAGAGACAATGATTTGTGGCACACTGAAGGAGAAAAATTTGCTGCATATAAATTCGGAAAAATCGCAAACTGTGCCCTTACTGTATACTCATTTCAAAGGAAATACGGCAACCGAATATGGAACCCAACACAAATCGGAGGCCATACGAGAATTTTCCACAACTACCAATCTAAAAGTTTCGGTGTGTGGACTGTTTATTGATTAAGATGATTATTATTTAGGGGATAATCCCGATAGACTTATCGGATATGACTCTCTCTTTGAAGTCAAATTTCGTATTTCTTCTAATATTCCACCTGTGGTTGCCATAACTCAAAAAAAAAATCCAATTTTGTTTGAAATGAGAAGGACAGATGATTTTAAAAAGAAATCATGATTACTATTATCCGGTCCAGGGAAAATTACATGTCACTGGTAGGCAATTTTGTTTTTTCGTAATATGGACGCTACATGTTTTGGCGTATGAAAAAATTCAGTACAATGACCACTTATGGACAGAAAAAATGCAGCCAAAACGCATTTAATTCTCAGTGCTTATTACCAAAAGTGATTGACCCTCGAGTGTCTAGAAATATGTCAGCTCAACAAAGAGTCTAATAAAGTAATACGTATTAGTAATAAAAAAATAATTTCCACAAGTTGTTACTTTTTTATTTATTCATCTAATTAAGTGTAATTTCGAAATATCTTTAAGTTATAGTCCTTCTTTAACAATGACTCTAAAATAAAAATACTAAATAGTGAATACCTAATGAAATTATTCACAACCATTATTTTTTTCATAAGAAGTATTATTTGTGTAGGTTTTCGGTATTCTTCCGTCTATTCTTCTCCCTAGGCTATAAAAATATATTTTTTAATTATTATTTTTTTACGTTACACTAGGACTTTCTCCTGTATCGTGGAGGCAGTTTTTACATACACAAATTGCACAAGGACAAACATCCAGACCCGGAACAATTACTTGTAGGCCATACAAATACTTGTGCCGTGCGGGATTCGAACCCGCGGCCCTCAGAGTTATAACTCATTGCTGAGCTACTGCGCCACGTAGCCGTCATATCTATACATATATGTATATCGATAAAATCTCCGACATCTAATAACAATTAACCACAACTAAAGCAGTATGCGTATGTATGCCCCTGACTCCCGACCCGTATCGTGCGATAGAGAGAGTTGCAAGTCTTGGAAGCAATTGCCTACATTTCTTTATTGAAATATTGTTTCGGGCGATAACATTTTTACTCCCCTAAACATTTAATGAGATATTTTTGAGATATTTATCATTAGATTCAGTACACCTTAGTCTAGGTTTGTACGTTTCTTCTTTTTTAGTAAATCAGTTTAGTTTAATTAAGAAAAATAAAAACGCTCGAGGAAGTTTTTAAGTCAAAAATATAGATATTTAGAAGCTAATAACTTACATCGTACGTAATATTTCCTTAAAATTTAAACGTACGGACCTAGTTCTTTGTTACATATACAATATTTTCAAAAATTATGAAAATTAGACTATGTTTACTGGTGGGAAAACGTTATCGCTTTTTATATGAAAATTCACAGTTTCACAATCCTCATAAGGCTTTTCAATTTTGGACGTGGAAAATTTGTAGTGCCCACATAAAGTTATTCTGGGACGCTGACATAATACAATATGTTTCTATGAAGTAATATCAAAAGTCACAAGTTTTCTACATATCAAAAACAAATATCTTCAACATCAAGATGTTTTCATATTCACGTGTGACCACGCCTGAAGATAAGCTATTTAAAAGAATAATAATTCTAAGCGGTTTACAAATGACGATCAAATCGCGTACTTCCTTTTTTGATGTTGACCAAAACTTTATGAGAAATGTTCAACTGCACTTAGGACTCTTTAATATGTTAAGTACAATCTTTCTGTAAACGTAAAAAAACACACAATTATATTACTTATAACTAACAAAGCATCCAACAATAACGAATTATTAACTCGCTAGGTTAAAGCAAACTAAAAACGCGTTAACTATGATTCATTCGTCTTACACGCAACTGTACCGATCCCCTTTTTTCTCAACGTTTTTTTCTTTATGACAGACGCACTATATTGATTTATTATATTTTAAAAAGATTATTTATTAACTACTAAATTTTGATACAAATAAAAAAACCTTTCAATATTCATTTTCTAACAAGAGAGACAGACGCTCTGCGGCAATAGTTACAAAAATAATCCTAATATAACACTTATGTAATTTTGTATTCTAACGCCAACCATTTAGAAATTGAGCATAAATAACTTTATAATGCCATGCAAGTGGATACGCGGGCAGAAGTTAATAGTTCACAAAATATCTTTTAAAATATAATAAATGAGTATAATGCGGTTGTCATATATATGTAATCGAGATAGTCTACGAGAAATCTACGAGAAAGAAAAAGGTGATTAAGTGAGACTTAAGAGGAACGAATTATAGCCATTATGTTACGTTTACGTTACGTTATGATTTCTTATATTTACGCGAACACTACGTCGGGAATTAAAAATAAAAATAATTAAAATTAAAATTAAACGCGATAAAATCCGTAAAAGTCGTTTTAATCAAAGCCGTCACGATTCTTATTTCGCGCTCATCCAGTGAAATAATAATTCATTCTTGTTGGCTGCTATGGTAACAATATACTAGATATTATTTAAGAGCGATTTTTTTATTAACGTTAACAGAAAGATGATACGAGTAACAAATACAGTGCATGTTTCAGTGCTGATAACCTGAGCTCTAGTTGCCACCATACGAATATCGGCGTCATTTTCTTATAACTACAAAAAAATAAAGACTGTGCAACCACACTTTCGAACCTTGAGAAATCCTTTTTTTCCTCAAATATGAATAAGATTTGAAAACAGACATTTACGAATTAAAAGGACTTGGAACTAATATGTTTATTTAGCACGGGAAATAAAATTATAAATTTGCACTTTTATGTTAAAGTGCTAGGTATCGGATGACACCAGTAGATATTTAATATTCTTCTTGTTCTTTACCGACCTATAAAAGTGCGCTTTCGAAAATGAGCTTGTCCCGTTCTAGGGAGAATATACCTTGTTATTTACGTCTGACAGAAACCTTACAGGTACTAGACGTGAGTAAATTTAACGCTGCTGTCCGTCGATAATCAGAGTATTTTACGCCTTAGAAAAAAGACAGAGTTCACCACCATTTACTGGAAGCCATAAAAGCGTTTTGGCATTTCCCATATCGACTATTCCCATACCCACGAAACAAAATGAGGCGATGAATTCTCATACACAACCACCATGCGGCAATTTTTTTATCATTGTGTTTATAATACATAACATGCTTATAATATATGAAATACATAATACACTGCCAATTACTAACAAAAAAAACTAAATTCAATTAAATAATCTTTTATAATTTTAGTTTTTTGTGAGTTTTACAGTGCTTAGCTTGTGTCACAACAAAGATAAATAAATATTGTGTATTGTATGTTTTTGCCGGTAACTTTGACTTTAAAGGTGTATCTTTAAAAAAATCTGCAAAGTGGTATTTGACTAGAATTGAATTTAGTATTAGGAATAAAAAAGTTCATGAGCTTGGTGAAAGGCTCATGTAAAAGAAGTAATTCAGCCTAAATGTTCCAGTAATCCTGCAATAATTAATTCAAAACCATCAACCAATCAAACCATAGATATCGGATAAGAAGACAATACCAATCGAAATCAGTCCCTCTTGGTTAATGGCGTTATTTAGTGTGCGGAGCATGCGGGTACATTTATCGAGCATTTGATTCATCCATGGCATTGAAGCTTAATTCAAACAATTTTAAGATTACAACGAATGAAACATCAGCTAGCGATTACAAATGATGATTTATAAAACTGGCCCTGTCTAATACACAATAATATAATGTATGTGTGTATATGTGCAACAATAGAATTATCGTGTCAGAGGATCTTTTCAAATCACGATAACATGTTGTATAAAATATATGATCTTAGTTTTTCTTTCTCTCTATATCAAGTAAGAATTATACCAAAGCAAACGCAAATTACATCGATCGTAAACTAGTCCATTATGTGAAATGAAATGTAGCAGACGCTATAAAAAGGCAATATATTTTGATTTAAAGTATCTAATTTTAAATTCCTATACCAAACATTAATTAAAATATCTTCACAATCTTTATGATTATAAGATATTACAAAATAATAAAAGAGAGATTGTGCTATAAAAATGGATCATTCTCTTACTTTTTAAATCCTAAGTAATAGGACTCGTCCTGTAAATATTTGTCGGCGTAGGTAAGCACCACTCTTTTAGCTATTTTTACCATCAAGCAAATCTGCATCCACTGCTGTGTAAAGAGTATAAAGTGCAAGTATAATTAAAGATAACGGGGCTTCAATTTAAGTTCTTAAAAGTGACAACTCATATGTAGCTTTCCTTGTTTAAAATAAATTATATTAAAAAAATCCGTACTGATTAAAAAAGGAAGAGGTTTGCAATTCTACTGTAAGTATGTTACGTGACATCTTTGCCGACTCTTAACTCTCGTTCTTGTATTAAATTGGTGCCCATAAAAATTTTAAGGAAGAAATTCCACCTCTAAGGGCGATGATAAAATAGGAGAAGAAGTTTAAACTTTTAAACTTTCGTTTATCGAAACAAAATGGTCGCTACTGGAATTATATAGACGATTTGTCAGTTGTTAATGTGAGCTTGTGATATTCCTTAGTCCTCAAAAAAGGGTAATAAAATACTTTTGAAAGTAAAGGCTACTTCAGAAAAAAAGGGAATTATATAAATTCCACATAATGGCTTCTGAAATCGGGACTCTACGAGTACACTATGCCTTAGCATTGATTTTCGAATCCATTGTGTGTAAATTATTTCTATTCTTGTGAGTTCTTTAAAGTCACTTGTATCTTTATAAGTTAAATTTTTATACAACTTAATAATTCCAACGATTTTTGCGTTATATAAATATTGGTATAAAATACTTCTATCGGTTTGTCTGAGAACCACACTATTTAAAAAAAAATTTTAATATTTTACCCTTTACGATGGACTAATATATACATATATATATATATATATATATATATATATATATATATATATATATATATATATATATATATATATATATATATATATATATATATATATATATATATATATATATATATATATATATGCTGGTATTCTGTTACAGCGTGGTTGTGCTCCAGTCGAGCCGACACATTCTTGCTACAACTATAATATAGCTGCAGCGTGGCTCTACTGTGAAGTGATATTCGGTATAACTTTCTTTTCTTTTCAGCAATTTATTTTGTGGAGTCAGATTTTTTATTTACCTAACTATTTTGATCAGTCATCCATTCTTCCATCAATAACAGCTCACAATATTCCACCTCTGAACATAGACCTCTCTATTAGAACACCCCATAGGTAGGACTATTAAATAGTTAACACGATACGGTAGCGGTACGACATGGCAGCATTTTATAACATTCAGTTGTAATTTTTATATATAATAAGCATATAAAATGAGCTCAATAATGTGTTTCGTATGGTGGGTGTACAACACCGAGGACACTTTTTACTCGTAACTAAACACTCCATCTTAATGTTATCTTCAACTTAATTTGAATTCTTAGTCGAGTGTTGATGTAGATTTCTAAGAGCACACAGTCTACCATCAGGTAGACTATGTGCTCGTTTGTCACACATAATCTATAAAAAAGCGGCCAAGAGCGTGTCGGGCCACGCTCAGTGTAGGGTTCCGTAGTTTCCCGTCCGTCACAGTAAGTGTTCCCACTTATGAGTTTGTACAAAAACTGTTGTTTCCATCCAAGTTCAAAATAATTTTCCTAAAAAGTCCTTATAAAGTTCTACTTTCCAGATTTTTTTCATATTTTCTAAACGTATGGTTCAAAAGTTAGAGGGGGGGGACACATTGTTTTTTAATTTTGGAGCGATTATTTCCGAAATTATTGACATTATCAAAAAATGATTTTAGTAAACCCCCATTCATTTTTAAATACCTTTCCAACAATATATCACACGTTAGGGTTGAAATTAAAAAAAAAATCACTTCCCACTTTACATATAGGGGACTGCCCTAATAAAACATTTTTTCCCAATTTTTATTTTACCACTTTGTCGGCGTGATTGATACACATATTGGTACCAAATTTCAGCTTTCTAGTTCTAACGGTCACAGAGATTAAGCGAGGACGGACAGACGGACAGACAGACATGGCGAAACTATAAGGGTTCCTAGTTGACTACGGAACCCTAAAAAGAGCTAGGTTATCTCAAACATATTTTAAGCATATATCTTGAAAATAAAAGTCATGTTACTATAAAAATGTCTTCAAACTTACAAATGTCCTCAAATCCAAGGGTTGAAAATGATAAAGATTTCAATCGTTTATATAAAAGTACGGATTCGCTTATCTTACAGTAATACTTTTAGTTATTTAAGAAATGTGATATTTTAAATCAAGTCAACGTGTACGAAAAAATATGGTCTAACCGCTTTAGACATTTCTTCTTAGTTCTCAGGGTTTACTCACATATGTGGCCTTGCTTGCGACGCAACTGCATTTTGATACCTAATCAGCGTAAAATAGCAGCTTTATGCTGCTGTGTTTTGTATGGTGAGTGTAGAGAACCGGAGACCCTTTTTACTGGAAACGAGGCGTTCCATCTTATTCCTCACGTAGATGTCTATGAACTACATCTAACAATTACTATCAGGTGGACTGTGTGCTAGTTTTTCACCCATCTTCTATAAAAAGAGACTTTCATATGAGGTTCATATACCGCTACGGTTATAGCCTATCAAAAGTCCACTTCTGAACATCCAACATTTGCTTCTGGATTGATACTTAGTAAGCTGAAGTGGCAAGGCCATATAGCTCGAAGAACCGATAACCGATGGGGAAGGAAAGTTCTCGAGTGGCAGCCTCGTACCGGTAGGCGAAGTGTAGGGCGACCCCCCACTATATGGAGTGACGACCTGGTAAGACATGCAGGAAGTCGATGGATGCAGGTAGCTCAGGACTGTGCTTTGTGACATTACTTGGCGGAGGCCTATGTACAGCAGTGGAATTGTGAAGGGCTGTAATGATAATGATGATGTTGATGATACTGAGGATTTTATGTGAATTTGACTCGATCGAGTATTCGAAGCTGAGACTTCAACATCATCAGTCACGTTTACGGCCTCTTAATCAAAGAGACAGTAGAGGGGGAAACCACTTATAATCACGTTGACTGGTTGCTCATTTTTCACCCTTATTTTATAAAAATTATACAAAAAAATGTAATGAAGTATGTTACGAACAACTGAATATCTTATCTGTTATATGAAATCCATTTGGATAGATCGGTCGTCGATGGACGTTAGTGTTTTTTTTTTCTTTTTTCTTTGTATACCGATCGATTCAATGATTAGTTTGGTGTGCATAGTCTATTTGAGCAAACAAAGCAGGGAAGCGGTCCCTAATGGGTGCACTGTCAATTATCATCAAAGTAACAATCCAAAAAGTGTTTGATATATCTTGCTGTTAGTTTTTTCATAATTGTTACTGTTATACATCTTGTATGGCTAAAATTCTGTTACACATATCAGAACCTTTTAGATTAAGATTAGTTATTAACTCTGGGAATGAGATAATTTTTGTACGTAGTAGAGCCATGCTGAAATATAACTGCAGTATAGTTGTAATATAATGAGAGAGAATGACCACGCTCTCACAGAATACCAGCGTAAAGTAGTAGCTTAATGCTGTTGGGTTTCGTATGGTGAGTGTAGAGGACCGGAGACCCTTTTTATTGGAAACAAGGCATGCCATCTTAGTCCTCACGAGTGACAACGCATCTGCATTTTGATTCGTAATCGCGGTTAGATGTAGATTTCTATGGTTCATATGATGCCTATAGAGAACCAGAGGCCCTTTGAAATGGAGACGAGGAATTTTCTCTTATTCCTCAGAGGGGATAACGCATTTGAATTTTAAGTCTTAATAGAAGACAGATATAGATGTCAGTGGGCCACAGCATTCAGTTACCATCGGGCGGACTATGTGCACGTTTGTCATACTCTTTACAAAAGAGGAAAAAAGTATTTGGAAAATAATAACCAATAACTTTAGATTACCTACAACTATCGCCGATAAGTCAATGACACTGAATTCCAAATCCAAAAATAGTGCAGTATGTGTTGTTCTAGCCAGATATAGCGACGATCTGCACAAGGCGGCTGGCAGCAACTGGATGCGTTAAGCCTAATATCAGGCTAAGGGGCAAACTTAGGAAGAAGCCTTTCTCCAGCAGTGGTATTCTGTAAAATAAACGTAAAGCTACAGGCCATATACGTTGCACTCCTAGCACAGGCTTCATTTCATTACTGAGAATTGGAGCAAGGAAGTGTCAACCGATTACAAATGTATGTTTGCAGACATGTCTTTAATAGTTTACTTTTATTTTTGGACATATAGGTTTCCCCACGATGTTTCCTTCACTACTGACCATGTGGTAAATTTGCATATAAAATTGCAATTAACAATTTTATTAGTACCGGCGGGGATCGAACCCGGATTGCTCGCGTAGTGTGCATTTTAGGTGTGTGAGTTGTGTCGTGCTTATACCGCCGCCATATCATCGTCTAGTGGATGTGTTAAATATATACTAGTCCATATACTAATACTTACATAAATATTTGACGTCATATTTCTGTAAAAGCTAATAAATAAAAATTTTGACACCGTTGATTTTTTCCTTGAGTAAATATTGCCGTACCAAGAAAGAAGAAGACTTAAGATACCTCCTTTTAAAATTTATCCAGCTACGTCAAATTTGGGCCATTATGCTCCTTTAAACAGAGGGGTGAGGAGTTACAATCTCATTCACAACTCTATATCCAGTGAAACAGAAAAAGGAACTTCTCAGCTAGATGTTTTCTCAAACTCCTTAACACATTTTAAAAAATTTGCAGCTCAAGTAATAACAGAATAATTCGATTATAATGTACGATAGTTAATTTTAATTTCATTATGTGTGAGCGTTATTTTATTTTTATCTCAATTTTTAATTTTGACTTTTAATATAATTTTTTATTTAAATGACATTTCGACTTGTTTAAAATTTTATTGATGTTTTTATCATTTAGTTTTAAAATAATATATTGCTCTTGACATAGGTAAGTTATTCAAAAAATATGCGGATGGAATTATAGAATAGAAATGCTGCAGTGGTGGTGAACACGACAATCGTGTTTCGAGATATGGCGGATACTGACTGGTGACTCGTGACTTGTCACCACGCGTTCAAAATCGCGCAATGCATAATGATACCCTGAAGTACGCGTATCCACCTGTACGCGTGTGTGTACATACCTAGATAACGCGTATATTAGAACACTTAGTCTGTATATACACTTAGGCTATATACATACATAAAGTAAATAATGTGTCTCGAGAGCTTGTAGAAATTAGAAGATTAAATACAGCAGTTTCTGTACTAGAAGCTCAGAGTGGCCTATTATTTAATCCGTTTAACGCTTCAGCCGTTTCCAATCTAGACAAGTGTGCACTCAGACTAATGTTGACTGTTAAAATCGATAACTCTATACCCTTATACATTTAAAGATACTAAAGTACGAAATTCGAGCGGAAAGTAAATTGATTTTTTATACAATTAAAGATGAGCAGCAAGTGTGGTGAGATTGCCGTTTGGTAGTAACGTAAAATATGCAGTAGGGTTAAGAAACTGACTCCTACGTTTTCTATCTGGATAATGCACTAGAGTAAATATTTTTTTACTAAACTTCCTGTAATCTAACCCCTTGCCATGCTTCTATATTTCGTTTTTCCTCACAAAATTATTATTTTAAAATACGCCGTTTTGGCTTAGCTATTAATTGCGGCCTTTAGCCTGTGGGTTCAAATATTGTACTAAATAAGTATTTATAGACTTTCAAATAATTGTTTCTGGTCTGAATGTTTGTGCTTGCGCAATCTAATTACGTAAACTGCATCTAAGATGCAAGAGAAAATCCTAGTGTATGTGTAACGTTTTTTAATACCTGGAAGCCTTCTAAAATTTGGTACCAAAACTGTTCAGTTGTACCACTGTCATAATAAAGTAAAAAAAATTAAACAATAAACGAAAGGCGTAAGAAGCAACCAAAAGAGACAGCTGAAGATCTGACTTCAGCTGTCTCTTTTGGTTGCTTCTTACATCCGGAGAATCCTCTGTCCATTGATGTACTTTTACGTTCTATTAAGGTGACAAACGAGAACAAATTCTGCCTGACAGTAAGTGGATGCTGTGGCCTAGGACAACGTTTATTTGCAACTAAATGCTGTTAGAGAGACGCGGTAGAGCCACGCTGCATATTTTTTACCAGATTGACATCAACTACAAAATGGTGAGCTGACTGATAAGCAAGACTGTGGTGTTTAACTTAGACATGGTAAAGGTTATCTTATTAGAAATATGTTAAAGTGATAAAGTACAAGTAAATTAAAGCCTGTATACGTCCCACCGCTGGGCACAGACCTCTCAATTCTGAGAGGATTACGAAACAATTAGTCCGCCGGGCTGCTCTAGAGAGCCTGTTTGCGAATTTCACCTTATATTTTTAAAATTTTTTTTGCTCACACATTGTTTCTCCACGATGTTATTCTTCACTGCCGAGTACATGGTACATCAGCACAAAAAAATTATTTTAAAATTTCATTGATGCTACCAGTGAGAAAACCTCAGTTGCTCAGACAAGAGAAATACATTGCATTTTAGAATCAGTTTATATGCTGTGTACTGGCAGTGTAGGATACACTACTACCTATTTTACATGAGGATCCATACTATACCTGCTTCGTTGCGGCGGTGATAAGTAGTAGCTCGCCCCATCAAAATCCCATGGAGTTCCACTTTCGCCGCATATTGGCAGGGCCACAGGAACGCTTTCACACACATTCTCATAACCTAACCATCTTTTGAGTGAAGCAAGAGGCGACAGATAAAAATGTAACAGGAGATGGGCAGCAGCATCGTCCTAATAACAACACAAAGTAATAAAGAACTGCGGTTGCAAACGCTCCTGCAAAGCGAGGCAGCTAAATATCCTCCCTTCTTCTCGTATCCCGGCTATCTATGGGCTTGGTCTAGTTTCTACAGATGACTTTTGATACCTTGTAATGAGAATGCAATGCAAGAATGACCCGATTTTTTTACATCCCAAGCACACACGCAGGTATGGGTGTAATCTTATAATAAATTCCAGTACCCTGTTTAACTCCATTGAATTGATTTGAGTGCTTATTTTTCTGTAATTAATCCCGCTTCAACACCAACGAACTGTTACCGCCATCTAGCGACGAAAAGTTATAATTTTTACATCCAAGAGAATTACTAAAATGCAACAGTACGACATATCTTTACATATGACTACATTTTTATTTAAATGTTGAGAAAATTTATAATTTGACGGCTTGATAGCGCAGAAAATGAACGTTTAAACGCAACGGGTAGCAGGTTCGAATTCCGCATGAAAAAAGATTAGTTTCTTTTTGTATATAACTGAAGTGACAAGTGTACATTCCACCTGAAGGTAAGTGGTAACTGCAATCCAGGTAAATGTCGCGGGTGTGGATGTTTGTCTACGTGTATTTTAAGTATGTGAAACGTCTCCGGGATACACGAGAAAACTGTATTGCGTATACGTGTACACGCAACACAATTTTCTCGTGTGTACGTGGTAGAGCCACGCTGCAGCTATATTATGGTTGTAGCAGGAATGGATTGGCTCGAACGGGGAAGGATCATGCTCTCTCAGAATACCAGTGTAAAATAGCAGCTTAATATTGCTGTATTTCGTATGGTGGTTGCAGAGATCCGGAGACCCTCGTTTTGACGCATCTGTGTTTTGATACTTAATCGAGGATAAATGTAGATATCTATGGGCCACAGCATATACTTACCATCAGGCCGACTGGGTGCTCGTGTGTCACCCTTATTTTATATAAAAAAAAAACAAAAACAAAAAAGAAACATATTAGACTGGCCTGTTGATCTAGTGGTTAGTGACCCTGACTGCTATGCCGGAGGTCGTGGGTTCGATTCCCACCCAGGACAAATGTTTGTGTGATGAGCACGATAATTTGTTCTGTGTCTGGGTGTAATTTATCTATAATATATATGTATTAAGAAATATATAAGTATGTATATCAGTTGTCTAGTAGCCATAACACAAGCTCTGCTTAGCTTGGGACTAGATAGCGTTGTGTGTGATAATTGTGGAATATTATTATTATATTGTGGAATATTATATTTATAACCATCTGGGACTGATGCATTTTAAACTAAATTTATTTTAACTGTAGAAAGCAGAAAAATAATTTTTATAGTTTTATTACGTAAAATAACAAAGTCTCAACTTCAGATTGATCACATTGTGATTGATTGACTGAGAAAAAGAAAAACAAAAACACATTTATTCGTTGATTGAACACACAAGGTAAACGCCAATCATATCTAATTAATACAATACTTACATGAAAGTAATGACAATATTAAAACTAACTCTTTTTATGTTTAAAAAGAATAATAATATTAAAATAAGTATATTAGAAAAAAATTACTTCAAAAGTACAAAAATATTAACTTGTGAATTCGGTGCTTGGTCATGGTATATCGATTAATTAGTCTTGACTTGAGAAGCTATGGAATGGAATTGAAATTATAGTCGGTTCTTACTTTTTGTTCAAACTACATTTTTTTACAATTTAAAACAGACTAAATAATATCACAAGTTAAACTTGAATGTTTTAAGTTGCAACAAAAATTTAATCTTTTACGGGATCACCCTTGGTACCTCACCCGATACAGAATATTATAAGAAATATTTTAACCGGTTCAGACATTTCCGAATAATGTATAAATATACATAAAAATTATACACGTCGAAAATACAACGTCTTTTTTTAAAGTTGTTTAATGAATAAGTTCTCATCAGTGTCGTTGAGATGAGAGTCGGATAGAGTTTAAAACTCACAATTATTAGACATCTAGCGCCATCTAGTGTTGAGGAAAGGAGTGACTTTCCAACATTCTTCGCCGTCAGTAGCCCATTCTTACTTCGTCTCACTTCTTCCTTATCACTTAATCCTAAAAATGTGAAATTCTTGTGGCGGTACATGAGCATTTCTCCTTGTAGACTGGTTCGGCTTGCTGATCTTTGTTTTCTTATATTAAATATATTATATAGGAGAAACAAAACACTTTGAAATATAAAATAAAATCTGCGAAGGAAAGATAACTCGAAGAACCGCGTCTTAGATCGTTTAACAGACCACACTTAAAAGCATTTCGCTAATGGCGCGAAGCAGTTTGCCGACGACAGTTCACGCCCATGTAATGAGTAGACGGAAGAAATCTCCTCGTCTACACTGAAAAATGTTAAAGATCGGTAAAAAATAAACAAACAGCGTTGTAGTTCTTATTACAAATGATGCTGTCTACGTCCTTTTGTAGAATTTTCTTAACGATAAAATGCGGAACGTAGGATTTCTCATTCTCTTAAAATACCTATAACTTATTCTCTATATATTTAAGTAGCACTAAAACGAATAGTCAGGTTCTATCCCTGCTGGTACAAATGAGGTAGGTAATTTCTTTTTAAGTGCTGAAGTAACGTAGTAAACGCGCTCGATATTGAAGTAAAAGAATATGAAAATGCAATTTCTTTTGATTAGAGCAATGTAAAATCACCCCGGAAAAGCTGTCAAAACTTTTGAATTAAACTTTTAATTGCCAGTATTCCTAACTGTTTTTCCATTCAATGCAAAATTTTTAATAAAATTTTAATTTTATCAGAAATGAAATGGCAGTTGATTTTATGTTCAAGGGTGTTCGGGTACACCATTGTATGGCGGACACCTCGCTTTCGTTTCTAGTAAGTTTTCATCGTGCTTTTGTTGCTCCACCTTATAAGTTAAAAAAAAAACTACGTATACTTATATGAAGTTCATATTTTTTTATAGAATAGGGGTTACAAACGAGCACACTTTCAACCTGATAGTAAGAGGACACTATGTCTTATAGACATCCATACCATATGTCCATGATTAAGAAGCAGTACGGAGAAGCATTCTCACCCGTAAGGACTAAGATGGAATGCCTCATTTCCAGCAAAAAGAGTCTCAAGTTCTCCAGAATCACCATAAGGAACACAGCTACTTAATCTACTTTTTCTAGCTGGTATGCTGTGAGAGTGTGGTTCTTCCACGGGCGGGCCTATCCTTCGTACTACAACGATTGTATTATCAAGTGTCTTGATTTAAATGAAAGCGCAAAGAGTTTGCTGATGATCAAACCCCCCCCCCCCCCCCGCCCCCCACTCACATCTGTCGATCGCATCCCGCGCTTACTTTCTTTATTCTATTCTTACTTTCTCTTTATCTATATTCTTACTTTCTATATTCATTAACGTTTATAAAAACCTATGGAGTTAAGGAGCAGACTGCAGAAGAGCAGACTTTTGCACACTTTCAAACCTCTGTAAACTTACTTTGTCTTAATTACATTGGTCGGCAAAAAAAAAAAAAAAAATCCGGGAGCAAAAAGTTTACTATGTGATTTCTATTGGCTTTGATTTGTTGAGTCCAAATCTGTTTAAAGATTTCAACTATCACTTCTAGCTTTTCAGACATTTACATTTAAATAAAATATCGGTATTGATATATATATTAAATATGCATATATTTTAGAACGAAAAAATTTATACTGATTGATGACTTTTACAACACAAATTAAAATGAAATATGAATGAAAAAATATAAAAAAAAACATAAAAATGATAACTATTTGGTAGATCGCTTTCTTTTATACATTTTAACTGCTGTTTCTCGATTTATTTCCCAGCAAAAATCAGTCCACTTGCCGCTGTATCTTTTTTCCATATGTGCAATGTCTTGGTGGAATCTTTCACCATGCTCATCAGACACGGCACCAAGATTTTCTGGGAAAAAATCTAAATGCGAATGCAAGAAGTGAATTTTTAAAGACATAACTTGGATGCAAAGTTGATGATAAGACGAAAGCAGTTCTTCTATCAGCTCTGTGTAATTTTCAGCCCTTTTATTGCCAAGAAAATTGTGACATACATTTTCAAAAGCTACCCATGCTCTTCTATCTTTATCTACCAACTTTAATTTGAACAGTAGAACTGACTCAGAACACAACTAAATACATGTACATACCAACGTTCACAAATACCGCTGCCTGCGACTATAAGCACACAATTCTAGTGCAAACAAAAAATGCTATTGCGTCGAAACTAAACGTGCTAGGTGAATTCTAACTACATATTTGGATTTAACGTAACTAACGTAATAACTTCCATATATACATTTTTTTGCTCTTATTTTGATGCCGACCAGTGTTATTGTTATAACAGATCATCAAAAGTTCACCGCTTAACACAGGTCTCCCCATAGATTAGCAGAGAGTGAATGTATGACACGAACAACTGCAACACCAGGGGAATTGCAGATGCGTTGCCAGCCTTTTAAAAAAGAGTAGGTTATTATCTTGAAGCTCTCTAAGTTGCATCGGTCTGAAAAATCTCTGGTGGTAGTTGATTCCACAAGGAAGTTTTAGAAGCGAGGAAGAAAACTACTTTTAAAATGCACAGTGGTGGACCGCCAGTCATCCAGATGGTGAGGATGGTATCGCGAGTATTGGCGTGATGTGCGATGGTGAATTTGTGCGGGTGAAATTAGCTTCAAAAATTCCCTTAGAATACTCCCTGTGGTAAATGCGATAAAATACGCAAAAACATGCAACATTTAATCGCAACGCAAGTGAGTCAAAAAAAAGAGTTCGGTCGCCGACAATTTGAACGGCTCTGCGCTCGATGCAGTAAAATGGAAGAAGCTTGCACTAGGGAGCCTCAGCCCAAAGACGAGAACAGTATTCCATGTTCAGTCAAACCTGCACCTTGTAAAATTGCAGACGGAGTGCCGGCATGAAATATTATCCCACTCTGCTGAGCACGCCAAGTGCCAAGTAATGTAATGTAAGGCAAATTTGGCCTTACATTACATTATGTACCTGTCTACCTTATTTTTGACGATATTTCTGCCTAAGTTTTTTCCGTAACATCGTTCCTTGAATATTAACCTAGTGAATGATTGTGTAGACAACGGAACGCTTTACCCACTTTCACAAATACAATCCCCTTTTCGGTCCTATTCATACCTATTGAAATTAAAATTCGTAAGAAGTAAAAAATATTAGAATTCATTTAAAGTTTTAAAGGAATAAATGAACGGTTAATATTTCACGCTTCCTCTTTTACGCCAGTACACTACGACTATCGTAAATATAATAAACATCTCCTACGATTCGCTGCAGCACCGCTTCGTATGCGAACTTGGTTGAACGTGTACGCGCCCGTATTGCTCCCGTCCTACGCGCGTATTATGATATTCTTATGATACGACCCGTGTGCGAATAGGCTCAAAGACATGTTTCTTTCTAAACAGTAAACTTTTTTATCGCAAGGCCTATCCGCTGACCAAAGTTTTCGGTCACCGGTTCGATAGGCGTTGCACGTCGAGTATCCACATCTGTTTCCATACCGAACAAGCTTCTACATCGAACGACACTAATGTGCACAGAGCTGCAAATCAATATAGTGTTTAATACGAGGGTATGTAAATATAAAATAAAATATATTGAAGTGAGAGTACAACTCTTAAAGTCCATTTGTTCGAGCCGTAAGTGCAGTCTGCGCTCATCGTAAAAATGACTAATCATGATGTCTGGGGTTCATTCATTTTTAATTTTTCGGTAGGAAGTTACTTTAATGGGTTCAATTTTGCAAATTGGAAATTTTTACATATCTCCACATTTCAAGGTTTTTGGAGTCGAATAGTATGGTTTTTAAGATGATATCCGTGTGTGCACATGTATGTATGTATGTATGTATGTTCGGATTCAATTTTCGCCTCGTGTATCTCGAGAACAAAGACTGATATTGACATGGCACCAATTTTATTTAACGCATAATTATGTAACTTAGACCCCACTTAATTTTGAGCAAAATTGGTCAGATCATTTTTTGTGCCAAATGAAAAATAACATACGATATTTTTTATTCTTCCCACTGGGAAGATAGTCATGTGTACCCTTCGGGTCGCGCATAGACCGCTTTTTCTTTTTTTGTGCCATATGTTGGCGGCGTTTGAAAACTCACTACCTCATATCTTCCGTGGGTGTCGTATGAGGCTACAGAGAGAAATATAGAAGGAGGGACACCAACATCTTCCTGATAACAGCTGACAGAATGCCTTTGTGAAAGACCAGAACAATGCTTTGTTTCGTATGGTGAGCGTAGAGAATTGGAGAACTTTTTCACTGGAAACTAGACATTCCATCAAATGTGACAACGCATATGCAGTTCTAAATTGTAAATACTCGTAAACTTGAACCATATCATCGTAGTTACCATCGGGTTACTTTTATTCTATTAAAAAACTCGATGTATATTTCGATTAATATAATCCGCCCACCAAGAGTGGCAACTTTAGCAAAATATCCCCCTATGGCAAGCCGTGGACTACTGATAGATTATGAAGAATAAAAAAATAACAGCACACAATACAAGCAGATTATTATTTTCAATCAAATACTATTAAGAATAATTTCCAACATTAAACGTTTCTGTTTATCTTTTAAAATTTGCAGAGTATTTTTAAAAATTTCTAAGAAAACAATGGAGATGCTTAAAGTATTTTTTATTTATTTATTAAATAGCTGTATAACTTTGCACGAGAATTTTATAATTACTTCCTGTGACTTTCTGGTGGCGTGATCCTTTGGTAAATTTTACGTGAAGAATATTGTAAAAATAATACTCATTATAATTATGTAAGTAAAGTAAAAAAAGCAAACTACTAATGCTGGCTCTACGGCTTTATCTAATTTTTGAGAGGGCTTGGAGCAATGAGACCGTAAAACTGTTGCAGTATATGTTGATCTTACAACAAATTTAGGTCCGGTATTAATACAAATGTTAGTAGTGTTAATAATAATAATAAAATAGCAAATAAGAGCAACTTTGCCCAACATAATAATATATATTGTTATAACTGCAAGGAAAAGGGCCATCCATTCTTGAAATGCCCCAAGCCTATTATTAAGTGCGGTAAATGCAATAAAATGGGTCATAAAACAGAAAATTGTTTCGCAACTGTTAACGACGATAAAAGCAACACTGTTCACAAAACCTTGCGTATATCAAACTCAAACCCAAGCTCTAAGTTTTATAAAGACGTTTTTGTAAATAACTCTCCGGAAAAGGGATTTGTGGATTTTGGAAGCGAGGTATCGTTAATAAGGAAATCGAATGCATCCTGTTTGGGACTGGTTCCTGATAGTGAATCCACATTACTGAGAGGTTTTGGAAACGATGTAGTGCGCACTCTTGGTAGTATCACTGTTAACTTGTCTGTAGATGGCGTCCACGCTAACGTCGCGTGTCACGTTGTTGACGATCAATATTTGGAGTTACCATTGCTATTAGGACAGTCATTCACTGAGCAGTCGCATGTCGCTGTTTATAAAACTACAGATAAGCTTAGCTTCTTTGATGTTAATCGAGAAATGCCCTTTTCGGAAATCGATATACAAAACAAAACCACCGTTAAGGTAGTAGCTTCTGCCAATGTCCACATTTATAGAGCAGCAAGCATTAAGGCATTTGCAGATTTAAGTGTCGATAGCAATATTCTGATAAACAGTAAGATTGTTGGCAGGCCTACGGAACAATTCGTCATAACGGGAGGGGTATATTCTGTCAAGAATAGGGTTTTAAACGTCATCATCTCCCCTTTATTAGTTCACAGTTACATCAAAGAAAGAATGACCATCAGTCGTGGTTTAGAAGTCAAGATCATTAATCTTATTGCCTCTTTGCCAAAAAAAATAACACGACAAACTAATATTTATAAGGAGTAAATACGAATAGGAGATAATATTGGACAAATCCATCGACAAAAACTTTTAGCTTTGCTGGACAAGTACCAACATTGCTTTGCCTCTTCTTTAAAAGAACTAGGGTGCACTAATGTTACCGAAATGACCATTGAACTGAATAGTAAGAAACCGATTTGTTATCGACCCTACAGATTATCGCACAAAGAGCGAGAAGATGTGAGAGAGATGATTGGTGAAATGCTAGATGCCGGAATAATAAGTGAATCAATATCAGAGTATTCAAGTCCTATAATTTTAGTCCGTAAGAAAGATGGAAAAATGAGAATGTGCATAGATTACAGGATGTTAAACTCAGTGACAGTAAAGGAGCGTTATCCTATGCCTTATATTGAGGATGAAATCGCGAGATTGTCCGGACAAGCCTACTTTGTAACACTTGATTTAACATCAGGATATTATCAGGTCCCTATATCAAAAGAATCCCGGCCACTAACTTCATTTGTTACACCAGATGGTCAGTATGAGTTCAACCGTATGCCATTCGGGTTGGCCAATGCCCCGGCTGTGTTTCAACGAATGATGAATCGAATCCTTGGTTCAACGCGAGCAGAAGGAGCAACAGCGTATATGGATGATGTGTTGATATATGGTAGAGATGTAGAAGAATGTCTGATGCGATTAGAAAATGTTTTACAATTATTAGAAGGGGCAAACTTGACCCTTAATCTGGCAAAATGTGAATTTCTAATGGACAAAATAGATTACTTGGGTTACGAAATAAGTGCTGCTGGAGTACGGCCGGGCAGTAAAAAGATTCAGTGCGTGCTCGATTTTCCCTGCCCTATAGATCAACATACTGTGCGGCAGTTTCTTGGTCTTGTTCTTGTCTTGGTCGTTGTTGGGGTACTTCCGGAAATTCATCAGGAACTTCGCTATCCTAGCTAACCCATTAACAAAGTTATTGACTAAAAATGCACGATGGACCTGGAACCATGAGCAGGAGGAAGCTTTCAAAAGTTTAAAAGACAAATTAGTGGATAGACCTATCCTAGCTATTTATGACCCAACAGCAGAAACTGAGTTACACACTGACGCTAGTAAGTTCGGTGTTGGAGGTGTGTTATTTCAAAGATCATGCAGTAGTCATAGTTTTAGGCCAGTGGCTTATTATAGCCGAAAGACTTCTCCTGAAGAAAAACATTTCCATGCTTACGAACTAGAAGCACTGGCCGTTGTCTGCTCATTAAAGAAGTTTCGAGTATATCTATTAGGCCAAAGATTCAAAATAATATCAGATTGCAATGCTCTCCGCTCTACTTTCTCAAAGCGAGATATTCTTCCTAGGGTTGCACGATGGTGGCTTCTAATGCAAGAGTTTCAGTGCACAGTTGAATATCGCCCTGGTGCAAGGATGACTCATGTGGACGCCCTGTCTCGCAACCCAGTATCAGATGACGAAAGTTCAGAGGTTTTAGAACAATACCCATCGGTCATGACTATAAGCACCGAAGATTGGTTACACACATTACAAATGGGCGACACAGAGTTATGCAGGATTCGAAATGTTCTTTCTTCAGATATGGATGTGGAGGGACTTAAATATATTAAAGATAACTACTTGATAAAAGACAACAAATTATACCGATATCTAGATGGGAACGTTAACAATATTCGTTGGGTGGTTCCAAAGGGCGCAAGGTGGCAACTTTTACGCATGAATCATGACGATATAGGGCATTTTGGCGTTGAAAAGACATTGGAACGTATAAAAAAATCATATTGGTTTTCAAAAATGTCAAGGTTCGTTAAAAAGTACGTGAAAGCATGCGTAGAATGTGCCTATGCTAAGAAAAACAAATCTACAAAAGAAGGATACTTATACCCCATTGAAAAGATCGAAGTCCCTTTTCATACACTGCACATAGATCACCTGGGACCTTTTGTTAGGTCCAAGCGCGGCAATACTCATCTTTTGGTTATTGTCGATGGATTCACTAAATTCGTGTTTGCTAGGCCGGTACGTAACACAAAGACTCAGAATGCAATTAGGGCTCTTGAGGATATTTTTTATACTTTCCGCATTCCCGATCGCATTATAAGTGATAGAGGAACATGCTTCACATCACACACTTTTAAACGGTTTTGTCAAGACAAAGGTATAAGACACATCCTCAACGCTGTAGCTTGTCCCCGATCAAACGGTCAGGTTGAAAGATACAACCGTACTATCCTTGACTCATTAACCGCACAGAATTTAAATTGTGACGAAAAAGAGTGGGATAACACAATTGGAAGAGTACAGTGGGGATTAAATAATACATACCAAAAAACTACTGGTAGAACACCGGCCGAAATTATGTTTGGTACAGCTATAAATTCCGAAGTTAATCCTATGTTCAATGAAGTTCGTCAAGAAACTCGAGAAATAAACGATCTAGCCACTATTCGTAAAACAGTTAAAGACACTATTGACACTCAACAGGAAAAACAAAAACTGAGATTTGATAGGGGACGACGTCCCGCCAAGGTTTATGCTGAAGGAAAGTTAGTTAAAATAACGAAAGCAGCTTTTACAAATGACGGTAAAAGTAGGAAACTTCTTCCTTCATACACAAGTCCATATCGGGTTATATCAGTATTGGGAAATGATAGATATAAGGTAGCAGCGATTCCGGGACTAACGGGTACTAAGAACAAACGACCAACTACTGTAGCTGCTGACCGAATGTCGCCTTGGGTCAATGTTGCTGCTTTAGATGTTAATATATCAGATACGTCCAATGATGATGGAGATGAGGATAGTAATAGTGATAACTAATAAAGCCAAGAAATTCTGTTAATTACTTATTTTAAATTGTTATCTCAGTTTGTAAAATTACATCTAAGCAATCCATAAATGCACAGTTTTGAACCATGTTATCTATTAACAGTTTTTACCTAGTTCCTTCTAAGTTTCACGTATAGTTTCTAAGTATATCGTTAAATCAGTACAACCTAATATATATGGATAGATAATAGAAAACTAAGATTTATATGATTAAGATCTAGAACGACATAGGTGTTGAGCATGGATATCTGTGAGAATGGATGGGTTCACAGTTTATCGTTTTACTTGTGCCGGTTATGAGAATGGATGGGTTCGTAACCGGGCCAGTGAAGTGTTCTACACTGTGTTCGTTTGTTAAATGTGTCCTGTTCGTAAGAATGGATGGATTTACTAATGGGACTCATTTGGAAAACTTAATGGGTTATCAAAATTTGTGTTAACTTCGAAGTATGTTTTACTTGCTTACTGGGAATGGATGGGTCCAAAAAGCAAATATATAAAGTACATACCTAAAGCTGTTGTTAAACTTTTATTTTAAGATGTACCCTTAGTATTTAGCTATTTTCGACTTTTTCTAATTCCTTTTTTATCTTTTGATTTGTAAGAAATAATAATATGTACCTAATGTAAGTTTTCCTTTAGTTTTTTTTGTAATTTTATTTATTACCGTGAAATTATTTGTATCTAAGCCCCGTGCAACTGACCGAATGTTAGGTTTCTTTTCAACCGTGCATGAGGACATGCACGAAGTCAGGATGGACGAATGTTAGGTTTTCACTTAGTTAATTTAATAACAATAAAGTTCATTTAATATAGTTTATTTAAGCATTGACTTTTTATTGGTAAATTCATTTTATTAGAATGGCAACACTTTAGTAAGGGAGGGGATGTGGTCAGTTGCACGAAGCAAAGAGGGCATTAAGCAAGGAGGAGCGGAGAAAGACGGTTGTGTCGATTACTAAGCATAGGATAAGACAAAATAAGTGTAAATTATAGTTTAAACCTAAGCCTCAGGGCAGAATAAAAGTGTGAGCAGTAATCGGAGAGTGTTTTATTATACTATAAATATTCTTCTCTCGTATATATGTCGATTTAAAATATTTAAAGTTAAAATAGCGTAGTATTGTACCTTGTTAATAACTATCATTTGCAAATATGGGACAAAGTGAAACCCGATACGAAGAGTAAAAACGTTCATATAAATCAAACGCGCAACATAATATGAACGATATTAAAAGGTTTTACTTATTACTGTAACATTTAATTATTACTAAGTAATAAATATTTATTTTTAAAACAATAAACCTATGAATTTTAGAAAACGTAGTTTATTACTCTTGTGTATTTGGTAGTGCAGGATGGATTTGCAGTTTGCATTAAGTTGCATTGCAAGTGTCCGGGTTCGATTCCAAGAATGCTCAAATTTTCTTTTTTGTATTTCATTTATTTAGTATTACATATTTAGATACATTTATTAATAACTTTATAAGTAAAAAATTAATGTATTTTTTTAAACCCACGAATTTTAAATATTTAGTCTACTACAGTAGTGACTGAGTATTCAAACAATGTGTATTTGGATTTGACGAGGAACGGATTTTCAGATTGCACTGTAGAATACCCGGGTTCGGTCCCAGGAGTGAAAAGTCAAATTTTCTTTTTTCTTTTTTATATATTTAGTTTTAGTTAGCAGTATTGTATATTAATATAAATTATTTAAACACTTTTATAAATATATGAATAAATAATGTTTGAAATGTAATAATTTTTTACCGGAGAAAGAAAGATATCAACACGAAAATTATTTCAATCCAAACGTCCCAAATTATAGAGGTTTGGATCTCCCAAATGATAGAGGCTAGGATTTGCAGTATGCACTCGAGAGAGCCCGGGTTCGATTCCAGGAATGAGAAGTCAAATTTTCTTTTTTCTGTATTTAATATTAGTTAGTAGTTTAGTATATTTAGAAAAGTTAATTAAACACTTTTATAAATAAATTAAAAAAGTTTGAAATGTAATAATGTTTAACGGAGAAGGAAAGTTGAAAATATCAACACGAAAGTCATTTCCTATTCGTAAGTATAATAACAATAAAAAAAAACTAAAAATAGCTAATGTTTTGTTAAAAGACCGCGGCGGATAAACATAACGAAATAAAAGAATCATCTAAAAATTGCGATGTGACTCATCATATGGAAGAGTTTAGTTTTATCGATTTTGTTTACAGCAAATGGTAATCATAATTATGTATGAATGTTTTGTCTTTTACTTATAGCTTAAATTTATTTCAGTCAAATAGAGCAAAAAAATAAAGGAAGTGTAAATTTACCTAAGTATCTTGGGAACCATAGAACTAGAACATTTAGGTTGGTCTTTTAGAAACGAGTGTTTATCTAATATACCACCTGATGCTTTTAACCACGTATTTTATATCACTGATTACAGTGATATAACAGTACGTGGTTATAAGCACTGGCTTATCATAACAGAAGCCCACTCTTGCCTTGAAGACACTCACTCACATTGTAATCAGATGGAGAGACAAAGTCAGGCAAAATGTTACTTTGCCTAGTTGTACACTTTATGCACGACTAAACAAACAGTCGTGTCTAGTCAGTTCTATCTTGGTGCCTGATATGTATACTGGTATTTACTTTTTTAAGTGATAAAAATGTGCAAATTTCATAGTCTCTATTTTCATTTTTGGATCCTTTTTTGTGCTTAGGGTTATATAACCGAACAATAAAAACAAATTTTGTACGTGGTAGAGCCATACTGCAGTTATATTAGGAGTATAGTCGTAGCACGAATGGGTCGGCTCGACCGGGGAAGGATCACGCTCTCACAGAATAGCAGCGTGAAATAGTAGCTTAATGCTGCTGTGTTTCGTATGGTGAGTGTAGAGAACCGGGGACTCTATCAAGCAGAGAAACTCCGAGCATAGCCCTCTCCATAGCTCGCTGAGCGACCTTGAGCGTCCTCATACGGCCAGCAATGAAGGACCACGTCTCTGATCTTATACGGCCGTGATAGATCTTATACATATGGCCGTGTAGTGGCGGTTAAGAATATCCACTACCCCATATCTTCCCGTGGGTGTCGTGAGAGGTGACAGAAGGAGATAGGCAGGAGGTGGGCAGCGGAATCTTCCTGATAACAACAATGATATAATAAAAAAACTGCGGTTGCCAACCAGCTCGCTAAGCGTGGCAACTATGGCAATATACACCCCATGAGAGTACCGTCACGGACGCCCGTCCTGAGATACATAGTTAGTGAGTCGGAAGAGTTTACGTAAATTTAAGATTATTTGGACGTTGTTTAAGTCTGAATTTTTGTGCAAAAGTTAAACATCTGTGTACTGCGAACCTTATATGGTGTGGATGCATTAGAGTGTTTAGTGATTAGTGAATAAATAGTAAAAAAACAACATTTACATATTAAAAACATTTTATTTTTAAATGTCATCGAATAAAATTTAATAACATAATACCGTCATATAATACTGATCAACACAGTTCCATCTCACGCTTCCGTTGTGTACTAATAAATCAACGCATAATTTAGCTTTATCAACTATTAAAACTTATTGATCATGGCAGTTAAGTGCAGTGCGTGCGGTAAATACATGTCTCCGCAAGATGGCGCTAATGTTACTTGTACAAAGTGCAATAAACAGCTACATCGTGCGTGTGTAGGCATCGCAGTGGGCGCTTCACTAATGCCATCCTGGGCTTGCCCTGAATGCAAATTGAAAGAAAAACGTTGCAACAAGGACACAACGCCGGTAAAACCCGCGACAATGTCTGTTGCTAATTCGAGTGAGGTTTCAAACCTCGGGGAGGAATTGCGATGTTTCCGAGAAGAAATGCGGCAAACCCGAGAAGAAGTTCGGGCATTCAGAGAAGAACTTCAGGACATAAGAACCCTTGTCAGCAAATACGATGCTCGATTAGATAAGCTCGAGAACACGGTCCAAACTATCCTGGAATCACAAGAGCAATATGGGTCTCAAGGATTCCAAATTGAAATCCTAAAACTCGATTCGACCGTCAATCAGCTGCAAGCTGCTTGCAAAAGTTGCTTGCAAATGACGTCGAATTAAGTGGCATTCCAGAGGTGAGTGGGGAGAACCCAACACACTTGGTTCTATCAGTTGTGACCAAGCTTGGTGTTCATTTGGAGGAAAAGGATTTGGTCCATTGTATGGGAGTGGGGGGCGCCCGCCAGGATGTCACATCTCGTCTGCGGCCCATCGCTGTGCAGCTGGCGCGGCGCGACGCGCGTAACGACGTGCTGCGCGCTGCGCGCGTCCGCCGGTCTCTAACAACCGAGGCTCTAGGTCTTAAGTCCGCACCCTGCAATATCTATGTAAACGAACGACTGACTAAAACAAATAGGCAGTTGTTTCGCATGGCACGCGATACAGGCCGCAAGCAGGAATGGTGATATGTTTGGATGAAGGGAGGCTGTATTTTCGCACGTCGGGAAGCAGGAGCTCCAATAAATCGCATACGCTTCAACGCGGATATTGCAAAGGTTTTTGGGTCCGAATGTGTTCGATCACCATAACTGTCTCTCAGTGTACTTACAAAAAAGAATTAGTGTTTTTAATTTCTTTGTAACTATTTACTATCGTCAAGTGTTTTGTGGGTACTCGTATATACCCATAGTTATTAATAAGATTTATTTACAACTTCGAAATAATACGAAATCCCATTAAAAAAATATATAGTTGGGCCAAGTTATCGTAATAAGCTATTTGTATTTCCATTTACAGTTATAAAATATTTGCTACCCATATATATTATTTGTTATAGTCTTTTGAATTTTATTAGTGCATCATTTGTTCTTAACTGTTTGCCAAACAAAGTAAATGTCTTTTTACATTACTCAGACGTTATACAGCTTGACGCTCATTGTTGTTGTTATTATGTGTGTAGTAGGACAATATCTACAGGGCCGATACGTATGTATATTTATGTTATTTCCTTTATAAACTTTATAGGCATTAATTATTTAAATGTAAGAAAATATGTATATCCCCTAAATCCTACCCGTTATAATTATTTGCTAAATTCAGTAACATTCTTATAATATCACAAACCTACAACAACATAAATAGAGTAATGAAACAAGCTCAGAGTAGGAACAATTATTGTGAGTATTACTCTGATATTTGTTGGTCAAAGATGTCAATTATGAAAATTCCTTTATATCACAACATGACAAGTAATCTTAAGTTAGGGCTTCTAAATGTAGGTTCACTAGGTACAGGCCATGAAGAACTAGTAGTAGCTATAGATCGCCACGCTGTCGATTTAATGGCGATTAACGAAACTTGGTTGCATGAGGGTGAGGAAGCGCGCGCGCCCGCGGTTCCAGGATACCGGTTACGTCACATTCCCCGACCGACCAAAGTGCGCTCGCGAGGTGGCGGAGTTGGCTTCTATATACGGCAGGGTCTAGCTGTTCGAACGTTGCCTCATCCTTCGACTCCGCTTGTAGAACAAATATGGCTTGCTCTAACTATTAACGGTACTATGATTGCGATTGGTACTGCCTATAGACCACCATGGTTAAATGTAGACACATTTATCGATGCATTGTCTGAAACTATCGGGACTCTTGCATGGTGCAATTATATAATCTTGTTAGGGGACTTTAATATAAATGTATTGAACACCGCGGATAGCAATTATAAAAAATTTTGAGATTTTTTACAGTGCTACAAACTTAGCCAATGTTTAACTGAATCGACTCATTTCACCGATCATAGTTAAACCATAATAGATATAGTTTGTACAGACATCCAGCAATACGATATTTTAGTTAATCACATACCCGATCTGAGTAGCCATGCATTTATTTGTTGTGAAATTAATTTCAAAAAGCCCAAACAAAAACCACTTATAATATCACGCAGAGACTTACATTCCATTGATGTCGAACAGTTTGAATTAGATCTAAAGTCGATGAACTGGGAAACCATCAACACCCTGAATGACGTTAATGATATGGTATCTCTTTTTAACACAATGATGTTAACCATATTTGATATTCATGCGCCTCTTTGCTCAAAAACTGTAAGACATTTACAATATCCCTGGATCACTTAGAATATAAAAAAATATGAAACTCCGGGATGAAGCTGGTTTAGTAGCACGTAAATCTTGTTCAGAGATACATAAGAACTATTATAAGGAACTAAAAAATACTGTATTGAGGCGCTTCGCAAAGAAAAACAGGCATACTATGACTACTATATCCACAATACTAAAGAGATCCTAAAGCCATATGGTCACACATAAAAAAATGTAAGGTTAAAAAGTAAACCGGAACTACCATATCATATTTTTAATGATCCCAATTTAATTAATACCAGCTTTTTAAATGTTCCTGGACATGATTAAATACTTACTTCTAACACGTCTCTCTTTGAATCTCGTATAAAAGTAAATTTAAGCTAAAGACAGTACAGGAAATTGATATTTTAAAAATAGTACAGTCATTAAAATCAAATGTGGTTGGTATAGATGGCATATCCCTTAATATGCTCGAAATGTTAATACCCATTACAATATCTGTTATAACAAGTATAATTAACAAATCTATAGAAACCCATACATATCCCACAGAATGGCAACACGCATTGGTCAGACATATTCCTAAAAACGCAAATGCAACTAACATGAGGGACATCCGCCCGATCAGCATATTGCCCTGTGTGTCAAATATTTTAGATAAGGTAGTGGTCGAGCAGCTAAGAAGGTATTTGAAAACAAATGAAATACTCCATAGTTTACAATCAGGTTTTAGGCAACATTATATTACAACTACCACTCTGATTAAAGTAATCGATGATATTCTGTCAGACCAAGACCCTGGAAAAGACACAATATTAGTTCTACTAGACTTTTCTAGAGCATTTGACTGCTTGAATGTACCAATCCTTTTGTCAAAATTGCACTATTATGGTTTCGACGTAACTGTGGTGAAATGGTTTGAGAGCTAATTTAAATATCGCGCACAGCGAGTAGAAATTTCTGACCATAGAAGGTTGCCGCTAGTTTCCGATTTCAAGGTTGTGAAATAAGGTTTACCTCAAGGCTCAATTTTAGGACCACTTTTGTTTGCTATGTACTGTGCAGATATGGTAGATCACATCAAACATCGTAGATACCATATGTACGCTGATAACACACAGATTTACATATCATGTAAGCCTGAAGAAACTCAATCAGCAATAAACAAATTAAACGAAGATTTAGAAGGCATTGCTGATTGATCAAAATCGAATGCTCTTGTTCTAAACGGAAATAAGTCACAGTATATGATTCTAGGAACGGCTAAGCAAATTCAAAACATTGCGAATCAACGGCTTCATGTCACCATAAATTTAAAACATTAGGTCTGCTTATGGATGCTCGTTTGCGCTTCGAGAATCACATACTTAATACTGCCAGAAATTGCTTCTACAGACTTAAAGTCCTGTATCAAATTAGAAATTTCCTGAACACAGATATTCGAATAAGGCTCTGTGACTCATTAATTCTTTCTAAATTTAATTACATGGAAGTAGTTTATGATCCTCGTCTATAAATACTTAGTCAAAATCTCATTTAGCGAGTTCAGAACGCTTGTGCAAGATTTTGCTTCAGAATACCGCCACGCACTCACGTTATGCCGTACATCAACGAAGGCAACACTTTAAAAATGAAATATCGTCGTCACATTCATTTAGCAACACTACTGTTTGGTATAATTAAATATAATATGCCACCTTATCTCTTCCAAAAGTTGGTGTGTTCGCGCGACGTAAATTCAAAAATAACTAGTGGGTCGATTTATTCTCTCGCCGTGCCATTCCATCGCACCGCTGCTTTTCGTGGGAGCTTTAGGTACGCTGCCTCAGTGTTAGTACGACCTGCCGCCACCGCTTCGTAACCTGAAAACAATTAAAACCTTTAAAGAAAAATATAAAAAACTATCTAATATTAACTCAGAAGAACATAGGCTGAAGCGTACTACTCACCAAAATGGATACTAGCACATAGCACAGGCGGTCAAGGTCGCAACTAATAAAGTGAAGTGATGATAATATAACCTTAAATTGGATACTGTTCGGATAGGTCCACTAACCGCAGGCTAAAAGAAAATGTAATTTAGTGTCGTCAATCAATAACTGAGGTAACTTACGTATAAGTTTTAGAAATCAGTGTTAAAAATATACATATATTAATACAAGAAATCAAATACAACGTAATAATAACTTTTGGAATCATGTAACATATTAATAAAGTTAAGAGCACACTGGTAACAAAATTATTGAAAATAAAAATAAAGTGCATGTATAATAAGCACATGTACATACCTTTGTTTGGTTTGAAATCAATAATTTCAGCATAGTTAGACAGATTGGTTTTAGAATATTATTATTTATTATGTATCACTCGCGGACGTCCGTACGTTACTATCCGTTCAGGCCCACTGAAAAAAAAAGCGCTGTTGCTCCGGCGACAGCATAAGCTGAGTGAGGTCCGTTTGTATGACGCGCCACAACATACTCGATACCGAGAAACAGTTTTTTTGTCTTTCTATATTTTTTTTAAAATATAATCTATAAGTATCAATACTTTTAAATTGTTTTATCCGTCAAATTGTTGTTTTGTTTCCTATTTTGTTTTTGTTTGTTATAATGTTTATAATTGATGTGTCAAAATTTAAGTGCCTACTAATGTTTGTGGCGTGCTGCAATAAATCTTTCTTTCTTTCTTTCCATTAACAATTATACGAGTATTAGCTTTAATTTTTGTGTCATTGATTGTCAATAAAATGTAAACCCTTAAATCATTTATTTATGTTACAGTTATAATAATAGTGTCTGGTGGAGCCACGTGTTTAAGGCTGCCGAAGTCTAGTTCCCCGGTCGAACCTTAAACCTATTACGCGAGATATTAACTAAAGTGGACTGTATATGCGGTTGCTTCTACGCTTACGTAAAGGCGACTACTATAGCATGCGGTATAATGCACTCGCTCTTCCCTAAAACTAAACTATTATTGTGCCAAATCGCTGAAAAGGAATCCTGCCTTATTAGGAGAACAACAAAATTGGAGCGGGTTAAACTATGTAAGGCAGGAGCTAAATTAAGGAATGTTGACTCACCGGGGTTTCTTCTATCCTGTTGAGCACTATAGCTGCAACTTCTGGAACTTCTTCTGGAACACTCCGGAGAGAGGCGGTGCGCGACTATATCTCACACGATGTGAGGCGGGTCTCCTGGAGCTCGACTGCTTCCAGGCTAAAGCGGTTTCTACTAGCGGTGTGGTTTCAACGACGACTGTGACGGAAAGAGCTGTTGTTCCAATGACTGGCGCGGAGGGAAGAGAGCGCGCAACGGTCGCGCGCGTCTTATATGTCCTCGGCTCCGATGACTACGTGACATTCTAGAATCATCTTCTTGCCCCTCCCACCCCACCACCCCGATGTGTCGATGGAGGATCGAGGAGGGTATGAATGATATCGTTTTTCGGAAAGGAACAAGCGGCTTGGCACCTCTACCGTCAAATATAATAATCCAATGGTTTTTTCCGCGCAACCATCTCCCCCGCCCTTGAAGGATTTCCTTCAAAATTAACTAATACAACTAGAGCTAAGATCAACTAACAAAATAACTAACTAACGCTAAGATTACTTAAATTCAACTACAATTTAATCTAGAACGCTAATTTAAATTATGGAAGAGGCAGGGGGCACAAACGGACAACCGGACGCAAGTAAGACCCAACCGTGGTCTTAACGCGAGCTATCCTAACTACTCCGTCGGAACCGGGAAAGACCTCTTCGACAATTCCTAACGGCCAGTGGAGAGGCGGCGTATTCTCTTTGGTGAGCACAACTACAGTTCCTACAACTAAAGGCTCAGTTGCTGTGTTCCATTTTTGCCGAGACTGCAAAGTATGCAAGTATTCCATCCTCCATCGTTTCCAAAACGATTGCACTAACCGATCTAATAATTTGTGGCGTGCGGAAATGCTAAGTCTGTTCTCATCCATACCTGCGGCTGGCAAATACTTTAAAGGCGTTAAATTCAAAAAATGTGCTGGAGTTAGAGCCAGCGGTTCCGAGGGGTCACTAGACAACGTACGACAAAGTGGGCGACTATTCATTACGCATTCAGTTTGAGCGAGCACCGTACTTAGCTCTTCGAAGGACAAAATTTGATCTCCTATTACTCGGTATAAATGACTCTTTAGACTCTTGATATTAGTCTCCCAATTGCCCCCAAAATGGCTCGCGGCTGGGACGTTCAGAAACCACTCAATGCGGTTCTCGGCTAGAATGTGAGCGAACTCCGAATTATAATATTTGCTAGCTAAGAGCTCATGTAGTTCCGATAGAATACGTTTTGCACCGACGTAGTTCGTACCGTTATCCGAATAAAATTTACTTACAGGGCCTCTGCGGGATAGAAATCTTTTAAATGCACCCATAAAGCCTGCTGTGCTTAGATCACCAACGAGTTCTATATGCACCGCTCGAGTAGTTAGACATACGAAAATGCAGACGTAAGCCTTTGTGGATCTTATACCACGCCCGCGAGTGAGCGTGACCTTAAACGGACCAGCGAAATCAGACCCGGTGTGCGTGAAGGGCTTTACTGATTGTATTACTCTACAAGATCTAAGTTCCGCCATTTCCGGAAATGACGGCTTGGGGCGTGCCCGAAAGCAAGCTATACATCTGTGCACCCGATTGCGTATTAAACTACGTGCAGAAAGAATCCAATAATTCTGACGCAAAATCGACATCAACAAGTCGGGGCCAGCGTGCGAGTTCAATTTATGATGGTAGTCGACTAATAAGTTCATGATATGGTCTTTACGCGGTAAAACAATAGGGTGCCGTTGGTCGAAACTCAATTGCGAGTTGGACAAGCGTCCACCTACCCTTACAATCCCATCCTGTAAAAATGGCTTAAGGCGTTGAAAGGCGCGACTACAAGCTCTATTCGATTGTAATCTTCTAATTTCTTCCGAGAAGTGCGCACGTTGAAGTTCACGTAATACTAGCGACTCGGCATAGTTGTACTCGGATGCTAAGACATACGAACGTCGCGGTAAAAGCTTCGCGAATCGACAAACGTAAATTACGCTACGCAATAATTTCGACCAAGAGGACAAGCGGTTCGCCAAAGCAATGATTGGAGAAACCTCGCTCGAAACGTTCGCCACTAGAGCGTGTCTCTTCTCTTCCGGCGGTTGTGACACTGACGAAGGTTCGAAGTCGGTTATTGGCCATTGCGAGGGATCCAAGTGAACCCAAGCAGGTCCGTGGAACCAAAGCGGGTGGTCCATTATTTGCATCGGGGTGAGTCCACGGGATAGACAATCGGCGGGGTTTTCCGTACCGGACACGTGATAAAAGTTCCGCGTTTCTAACTCGTCTTGTATCTTGGCCACTCGGTTCGCAACAAACGTATCCCAACGGTGGGGTGAAGAATGAACCCAGCATAAGGCGACGGTGGAGTCGGAAAAGGCCAATATCCTTTCTATGTGAACTCTATCCCTACATGCGCTGATAACTGCGGTAATAAGCTTGGCGAGTACTCATATTGCGCAAAGCTCTAAGCGCGCCAGAGAGACAACCTTACGGGGGGAGACTCTCGACTTAGAACTAATGAGGCTTATCGAATTTCTACCATTATTCTGGACGTGGAAATATACAACGCCCCCGTAAGCCTTCTCGCTGGCGTCTGCAAACCCAACGACCTTTATGGCGCTATTCCTATCTACGTTTATATGACGCGGTATTTTAATTTCTCTTAATAAAGGAAGTTCCTCTCTAAAGCGCTGCCACAACCGAACAATGCTGTCAGGCGGCGAGTCATCCCAGTCGCATTCCAATAACCAAAGTTGTTTAATTAAAAGCTTAGCGTATAATACCACTGGAGCTACGAAACCCATGACGTCCCATAATCTAGCAACGCATGACAGTATTGTGCGCTTTGTGCATTTCTCTACGGGCGGATTTACCTTAAGGCTAAACACGTCGGACTCTGGTGACCAACATAGACCGAGCACCTTGTGTGTATCAGAATCGTCGAATTCCTTTATCGCCGAAAGACGGTGTGATAGTGGGATTGTATCCAAAACCGGACGCGAATTACTAGTCCACTTCACAAGATCGAATTGACCCGATTTCATGAGCCTTATAACCTCGGCGGTGGTTAGGGTTGCCTCCTCCACGCTATCGACCGAGTACACAAAATCATCCATATATAATCCGCTCTCAATTGCCCTCTTAGCTTTAGGATAAGAGGGACCTTCATCGTGAGCGAGCTGTCTCACCGTGCGTAACGCATGAAATGGGCTCGACTTTAAACCAAAACAAACGCGGTTAAATTCAAACACCATTAGAGGTTCTTTGGGTTGAAACGATATAAAATGCGTTGGAATCTACGGTCCCATTCACGGACCCCTATGCAAAGAAACATTTGACGAATATCGGCGGATAGTGCTATACTAAACAAACGAAAATTGACTATTATATTAAATAAACTGCCCTGTAAATTTTGCCCACTATAGAGGATATCGTTAAGCGACAGGTGAGTGCTAGTTTTAGCACTAGCGTCGAGCACTACACGTAACTTAGATGTAAGTTTGTCCTCTCTAATGACTCCGTGGTGTGGTATGAAATACGACGGTGTGTCTTCGTAATTATCTAATTTCGAAGCCACAAGTGATATGTAACCTTCTCTTATGTATTCGTTAATGACGCCGTCGTAAGCTTCCTTTAACTGGGGTGAAGCGAGCATCCTACGCTCCAAGCTGTAGAAACGTTTTTCCGCCATTTGACGCGAATCGCCGAGAGATAAAACATCTCCTTTAAAGGGTAGCGCTACACTATATCTACCGTCGCGATCACGAATGGTCGTGCGGACGTAAATTTCCTCGCATAACCTGTCATCTGAGCTAGCTATGGGTGGGACGTTCACCTCCTCCATCTCCCAAAATTTGCGGACTAACGACTCGAGCGGTTCGACAGCCATACCACAATAAGAGGTTGCCGAAATACTATCTATGATGGGGGCGGAGCCAAGGATCACATAGCCCAATACGGTTTCCAGTGCGTAAGGCGCGGTATGCGAAGAGTTGCCCCTGACCTTATTGTTTAACAAAAGATAAGGGAAAAGCGATGCTCCAATGAGCATGTCTATGTTTCCAGGAACGGCGTAAGTGTCGTCCGCCAGAGTCAAATTCTTAAATTCAATCATTGCCGAGGTGTCAACCGAAACGGTTGGCAACCGTTCAGTGACCCTATCTACTACTAGTGCATTTATATCAAAGTTAACATTACGATCTATCCGAGAATAAATTTTTAAATTTATATATCCCTGTGTTGATTTACTAGTGCCTCCGATGCCTTTAATTACAGGACATGAAAGTGACCTATTTATTACTAAGCCTAAGCGCCGACAAAATTGTCGCGTTATAAAGCTATTTTGGGCTCCGCTGTCCAGCAGTGCACGGACGCTTTGTTCGTTTCCACGCGAATCCCTAACCAAAATACGTGCCGTACCCAGTAACACGGTTGAAGGAGGTTGTGCTCCCATATTTGCCAATGAGCACAGAGCGACATCACCAGGTCGACCGCTAGAATCGTTGACCTTAGTAGGGGCGAATTCCTTATCCGCTTTACTTGACGCCGCTATATTGCTATTTTCAAAATGTAATAGCGTGTGATGTTTCCTGGCGCACTTGCTACATACGGAACTCGAATTGCATTTTGCAACTAAATGCTTATCGCTTAAGCAGTTCAAACATAGGTTGTTTGTCTTTACTAATTTATAACGCTCGCTTGGTGAATATTTACGAAAAGTCGCACAATTATATAAATTACCGTGTCTATCTTTACATACTAAACAAGTATGCTGGAGTGATGTTGGCGTAGCGGTTACGTAAGTTAACGACCCTGCTATTTTAGATGGTTGAGTCTGTCTACGGTCGACGCACCCTTTATTGTCCTGTTTAACGTTCGGAGAGCGCTGCATCACCTTTATTTGATCTCGCACGAACGATGCTAATGAATGAAAGGAAGGCATCTCCGAGCTACGATGCTCCATTTCAAACGCACGCACGGTGTCGGGGTCCAACTTCTTCAGTGCAATATGGAGAAACACCACGTCCATAAGATCATTAAATTTCAAATTCTTAAGTGCAGCCACCGATGCCACAAATTTATCTAGAAATTGCTCTAAGCCGTTGATGTTCGCGGATGATATAGGTTTAAGATCGAATATCTGGTTCAAATATTCGGAAGCTAACATTCTCCTATCTTCATATTTAGTTTTAAGCGTTTCGAATATTAATAAGTAATTGTTTGCTGTAGGTGTAAAACCAGAGCAGATCGACTGTGCCCTGCCACTAAGTTTACTGATTAAGTAATATAATTTTTCGGCGTCCGATAACGATGGGTTATTGTGTATATTGTTTTGAAAACTACTGAAGAAGAAGGGCCACGTCTTAATATCACCATTAAATACCGGAATATCTATTGGCGGCAACCTAATCGAGTCGCTTGGACGTACTTCTTTTTCCGGCTTTGCTTCGTTTTGAGATAGGGATCTCGCAATTCTTTTCACGCGACACAACATATCTTCGAATGCCAGCAGCGGTTGGTAGTTGACTATGTATTTCGGGTCGATTTGTAATTCCAAATGATTAATTTGGTCTAATATTTTTCCGTAATCTATTCGTAAAGAATCTATCGTTTCGATTTCGGTCAAAAAAGTTTCCCGCACTGCTTCTATATGAATGTTCTTTATATAATCACTTATATTCTGCATACGCGAAAAGAGTATGTCCCTCTTAGCATAAAGCGTTTTAATTTTGATTTCACTTCCACTAACTGCCATTTTAAACTATTATAATAAAGTTATATCAATCACAATTAATCTCACAACGCACAAACAATAAAGGATGGACACTCGGTATGCCGTATTACGTAATTAAATCGAACACCTGCGCAGCGAGTCGAGGTGACGCGTCATTTGCTAGACTCAATAATTTTATCAAGATTGTGGGTAAGCGTATCAAACGGTTCCTATTACACTGTTTCAATTATTTAATAGGCTTTAAATTTAATCAAATACGAGCGCTATAAAACGAATAATTCTGTTTGCGAGTACCTAATCAAAATTTAAATTTAAACGAACACTATTTAAGTCTATTCTATAAATTGGAGTGCATTATCTAATTAATTAATTCAACAATTCGACCAAAATCCTGCTCGAAGTGACCATAAAATGGTGGAGCCACGTGTTTAAGGCTGCCGAAGTCTAGTTCCCCGGTCGAACCTTAAACCTATTACGCGAGATATTAACTAAAGTGGACTGTATATGCGGTTGCTTCTACGCTTACGTAAAGGCGACTACTATAGCATGCGGTATAATGCACTCGCTCTTCCCTAAAACTAAACTATTATTGTGCCAAATCGCTGAAAAGGAATCCTGCCTTATTAGGAGAACAACAAAATTGGAGCGGGTTAAACTATGTAAGGCAGGAGCTAAATTAAGGAATGTTGACTCACCGGGGTTTCTTCTATCCTGTTGAGCACTAGAGCTGCAACTTCTGGAACTTCTTCTGGAACACTCCGGAGAGAGGCGGTGCGCGACTATATCTCACACGATGTGAGGCGGGTCTCCTGGAGCTCGACTGCTTCCAGGCTAAAGCGGTTTCTACTAGCGGTGTGGTTTCAACGACGACTGTGACGGAAAGAGCTGTTGTTCCAATGACTGGCGCGGAGGGAAGAGAGCGCGCAACGGTCGCGCGCGTCTTATATGTCCTCGGCTCCGATGACTACGTGACATTCTAGAATCATCTTCTTGCCCCTCCCACCCCACCACCCCGATGTGTCGATGGAGGATCGAGGAGGGTATGAATGATATCGTTTTTCGGAAAGGAACAAGCGGCTTGGCACCTCTACTGTCAAATATAATAATCCAATGGTTTTTTCCGCGCAACCAGTGTCCATAGTAATTAAATTCGTCGTAATGGCTTAACGAACAATTTACTTGTGATTACCACTTTGCGCAAGATGCATCCTAAAATTCTTACGTCCTTTACCCGTCACACTATACATAAGTCCTCGAACTGACATTTCACATTGTCTTCTAAAGTGAAACGATATATCACTTCTGATACACGTAAGCCGTCGCTCGTCTGAAAGCAAATTGCATGCCAAGCAACAACGCCAGTAAAAGAGCCGTTCATCCGCACGATACATTGAATACCTATTATTAGGTTGTTCTACTGGACAGAGCACGGCGATATTGTTTTTTATAGGATAGGGTGATAAACGAGTCCACCTGATGGTAAGTGGTTGCTGTTGTCCATAGACATCTATCCTCGTATGCGATTCAAAATGCAGATGCGTTGTCACCCGTGAGGACTGAGATAGAATGCTTCGTTTCTAGCAAAAAGAGTCCCCGGTTCTCTACACTCACCATACGAAACACAGCAGCATTAAGCTACTATTTCACGCTGCTATTCTGTGAGAGCGTGATCCTTTCCCGGTCGAGCCGACCCATTCGTGCTACGACTATACTCCTAATATAACTGCGGTATGGCTCTACCACGTACAAAATTTGTTTTTATTGTTCGGTTATATAACCCTAAGCACAAAAAAGGATCCAAAAATGAAAATAGAGACTATGAAATTTGCACATTTTTATCACTTAAAAAAGTAAATACCAGTATACATATCAGGCACCAAGATAGAACTGACTAGACACGACTGTTTGTTTAGTCGTGCATAAAGTGTACAACTAGGCAAAGTAACATTTTGCCTGACTTTGTCTCTCCATCTGATTACAATGTGAGTGAGTGTCTTCAAGGCAAGAGTGGGCTTCTGTTATGATAAGCCAGTGCTTATAACCACGTACTGTTATATCACTGTAATCAGTGATATAAAATACGTGGTTAAAAGCATCAGGTGGTATATTAGATAAACACTCGTTTCTAAAAGACCAACCTAAATGTTCTAGTTCTATGGTTCGCAAGATACTTAGGTAAATTTACACTTCCTTTATTTTTTTTGCACTATTTGACTGAAATAAATTTAAGCTATAAGTAAAAGACAAAACATTCATACATAATTATGATTACCATTTGTTGTAAACAAAATCGATAAAACTAAACTCTTCCATGTGATGAGTCACATCGCAATTTTTAGATGATTCTTTTATTTCGTTATGTTTATCCGCCGCGGTCTTTTAACAAAACATTAGGTATTTTTAGTTTTTTTTTATTGTTATTATACTTACGAATAGGAAATAACTTTCGTGTTGATATTTTCAACTTTCCTTCTCCGTTAAACATTATTACATTTCAAACTTTTTTAATTTATTTATAAAAGTGTTTAATTAACTTTTCTAAATATACTAAACTACTAACTAATATTAAATACAGAAAAAAGAAAATTTGACTTCTCATTCCTGGAATCGAACCCGGGCTCTCTCGAGTGCATACTGCAAATCCTAGCCTCTATCATTTGGGAGATCAAACCTCTATAATTTGGGACGTTTGGATTGAAATAATTTTCGTGTTGATATCTTTCCTTCTCCGGTAAAAATTATTACATTTCAAACATTATTTATTTATATATTTATAAAAGTGTTTAAATAATTTATATTAATATACAATACTGCTAACTAAAACTAAATATATAAAAAAGAAAAAAGAAAATTTGACTTTTCACTCCTGGAACCGAACCCGGGCATTCTACAGTGCAATCTGAAAATCCGTTCCTCGTCAAATCCAAATACACATTGTTTGAATACTCAGTCACTACTGTAGTAGAATAAATATTTAAAATTCGTGGGTTTAAAAAAATACATTAATTTTTTACTTATAAAGTTATTAATAAATGTATCTAAATATGTAATACTAAATAAATGAAATACAAAAAAGAAAATTTGAGCATTCTTGGAATCGAACCCGGACACTTGCAATGCAACTTAATGCAAACTGCAAATCCATCCTGCACTACCAAATACACAAGAGTAATAAACTACGTTTTCTAAAATTCATAGGTTTATTGTTTTAAAAATAAATATTTATTACTTAGTAATAATTAAATGTTATAGTAATAAGTAAAACCTTTTAATATCGTTCATATTATGTTGCGCGTTTGATTTATATGAACGTTTTTACTCTTCGTATCGGGTTTCACTTTGTCCCATATTTGCAAATGATAGTTATTAACAAGGTACAATACTACGCTATTTTAACTTTAAATATTTTAAATCGACATATATACGAGAGAAGAATATTTATAGAAAGGAATATATTTATGAAACAATGAATTTAAAAATAAAATTATACAAATACACTAAACGATCTATACGTAAATACTGCAGCAAAAAGAGCGACATGTCTACATACCACGAGGCCTCGGACCACCATGCCATTTATCTAATAAATTATAAACTATAAATTTTTTAATATAAGATCACATAATATTTGTTTAATACATGATTTATAAAGTATAAATTACGTACGTTCCGATTATTTTTATGTCCAATTGAAATAATTAGTCTGTGATACACCTCTCTGTAGCGGAAAATATAAATATTAAATGTCTCTGTGGTTGTTGTGAAAAGAAATAAAAAAGTTAAATTTTAATTTTAAATTTTACAAAGAGATATTAGTATAACCGGGAATGTTTTAATTCCCAATTTAAATGGAGTTCGTTTGTGTTTAACTTTTCTATGCTTTGAGTTTGACGTCGATTTATTATTTCGTATTTCGTAGAATAATGACATAAGTGTGGTGTTATGTACTAGCCAGTAAATTTTCGGTTTATGGTGTTTTATTAGTCGTTTCACTTAATCGGACGATGTCTAATGTGTTAGTGTTGCTAAAAATGGTGTCTTAAGATGCCGCCATAGTCATCTAAAATTGAGTACCCACATAATAGACTTATTATACTACTGCGCATATGTATATTATTATTTCTGTGTATCATCTGTCAATAATATAATTAAATCTCTATGAAAATAATTGTTTTATTTATAAACTATTAAATGTATTTCTGTGTTCCATTCGTATCAATGCTTGAACAATGATGTTCCTTTATTTATTACTATTAATAAGTATTTAGGCATAATGGGCATGAGTTCCTTTGCCTTTTAAATAAAAAAAATATATGAGACTCAACGCAGGTAGACCGAAATAACAATTATTATTTTATATGTCATATTTTAAGTCGTATGTTTTCGATGCGTGATTAAGTGATTTTCTGGTGAATATAATGGATAATAATGAATTTTGCCGATATTTGCTTTTAAAAAACAAAAGATTATGGTAAGTTTTATCAATTTTAATAATAAATTCTATTTAATTTGGTAAATTATATACAAAATTTGATCTTTTCCATATGACCGGTTGCAATAATTTTTTCACTCACACACAAATTATCATTGCGGTGTAACTTCAAATGCAGAAGGCCGTTTTTTACAAAAATATATTAATAAAATGTTTAATTCGTTAGTGAGATATATTGCATAAAACTATATTTACGGATTTTATCGCGTTTAATCAAATATTGATATAATTAAGAATAAAAAAGTAAAGTAAAGTTACAGCCTATATACGTCCCACTGCTGGGCACAGACCTCCCCTCATTTCTGAGAGGGTTTTAGGGCAAAGAATAGTAAAGAGACGGGAAACAGCGTCTTAATGGCGATCGTCAATTCGCCTGCTAAACACGATGATTACAGTAATTCCTCCTTTCTATTGAAGCCGCCCGTGTTAACTTTTCTATTATTTATTCTTTGTTATTCTGTTGTAAAATAAACAAATCTGAAACACTTGTTGGCAGCGTCATGAACCACGTAGCATCGTGTAAATAAATCCAACCTCTGTAAAGTAAGAGGCGACAGAGGGAAACTAAACGAGAAGCAAAGGCAGCAGCACCTTCCCGATAACAGCTGAATAAAAACATAACATTCCCGGTGACAACTCGGTGCGCGAGCAGAGCAACAATACAAATATCTCCTTCGAGGCAATCTATGGGGGGGGGGGGGCATGTTCAGCGGTGGAGTTTTGATAGATGGTAGTGGTAGTGGTTGGCGCTATCTTTAAATAACTTTGTCATACCACCCACACTAATATTTACATTATATTGTATACCGGCGTTATATTGTACATGTAAGAATCTTGTAGTAAATTTTACACATATCTTTTTACATTTAAACATATCTGCTTTGCCCTTTTCAGTCAATCAAAAAGCACAACAGGTTCAATTAACTGTGAAAAAGAGTAAACGCACTCCTGTTGGATGATCCGTTTTTGACAAAGCGAATGAAATCCAGAAATATTTTTCCCTTTTTAACGAGACTGCTTAGGCTTGGTAAGTGCAACGTAAATGTTAAAAGTATATTTGTCACAAATGTTAATTTTAAAAGTTTTACTTTCATCATAATACGAGGGAAAATCAAATTTACTGCCTGTTGGTGTCACTGAAATTGATATTAAAATTTTACGCGCAGATTTCGTACAGGACTGACTGTAGAACATGCTTTTCCTGCTTCGTTACCTTCTTCTCTATCTTATGTGACGTAAATGATGTTGTGCGGGTCAACTTTTTTTTCTTCACTTCACTTCACTTCCCTTTAGTTACTCATATTCCCTTTAGACACGCCTGGTAGGCCTGAAATGCTTGTGTTAGTAATGCTTTGCGACCGAATAGCGGATTCGAACCCACGACCTTTTGAATTCGCTGTTAGCACCCTGCAATCAAGCTACCTTCGCTTAATAAAACTTTAAGTTTAATAAAAGTTATTTAGTAAGAGCTTTTTCAAACTTAAACATTTTTGACAATACGCTCAAGCGTCAAGTAAAATGTACGTAAACGTAAATGTGCGTATTACACTGTAACAAACAATAACACTACACATTAAATGAAACTAATTTTTACGGATTTTATCATCTTTAATTTAACTTTTTGATTATCGACGATCCTTGTGCTTTGTAGTACTTATGGATGCTGGGGGGGGGGGGGGAGGGACTGAGATGTTTAACGTCCTGCGAAATTGAAATGGTATATATTATACTTTTGACAATAATTAACGCTATAAAATATAGCAATGAATGGAAACAACAAATCTTTACGTTAAGCCACGCGACAGTCTCGTGACTTAGCGTTGATTTCATTATTTTTATTTTCTATGGCGTTAAACGATCGTAGAATATCATTTCCAACTCCTTTGATGTCATATCCAACGAATACTACCGTCATTACCTTCATATGTTATAATTTTAACTTCACTGTATTTGAACTCAAGCTGTTTATAACTTTATTACAACTTAATAAACTTTGTGACCACATGAAAACTTTTGTTTAAAATTTTCATCAAGAGGTACGAAGTTATGTGTTAAAATAAATGCACCAGTGGTGGTAATAAGTAATATAATGTACGCAAATGGCGTACTGCAGGGAACGGTCCTACACTTCAACTTCATTGCAGACAACTCGATTCGAACTCAGACTTCAACACTACTAAGAATGTTATTGAATCGACCAACCGCCATACCACTACAACTCTCATGTAAAGTTAAGGAAAATTATTCGAATAATTGTCGTGCTGCAAACTATTTATGTAGTAAATTACAATAAAATTGGCATTCACGTTGCTACAAACACGGTATCATTTAAGGCTGGCTATGCATAAAGGACAAGTATAATGGTTTAATGCTTAGTTGCAGCTGGTCATTTATTTTTTAAGTATCAGAATATAAAGTCACAGTTCTTTGTTCCCTTCATTTACAATATATATATATATATATATATATATATATATATATATATATATATATATATATATATATATATATATATATATATATAGATTTGTAAAAGAAGACAAGATCAGATTGGGAGTAAATAAACTGGAGGTCATGAGAAAATAAATATTTTAGCGAAGAAATTTCCGCCAATAAAATCGAGAGAGTAATTTAAAAAAAGCTAGCTCGGAGAATGAGTAGGTAGTAGTAGGTTTCGTATCCTTGACACTGCTCCCTGTTGCCGGTGTGGATATCTTTATCCTCTACTCACTTCTGAAAATATTATTTAAAATTGTAAAAACATTTCAATATATTCATATTAATTTCTAAGACACGTAAGACCAGAGAAAAAATAAATTTGCCTTGCCAACATATACGAACTATGCATACAAGTTATTTAGAGCTAACACATTTCCGGCGCGTTAGCGAAAGTAAATACATATCGTATATTATGTTCCAAGTTATCTTGACGAATCTCATAACTGAAGTTTCTGCTTGTAATACTGAATAACTATCTTCGATCAAACGCAAGGTCTTATTTACAGTCTATGAACAAAAGTGAATAACCATTTTTATTTTATTTTTTCATTCTTTATGTCTGTCCGGGCTAATCTTGGTAATGGCTCAACTGATTTTGATTAAGCTTCCACTAACTGAAAAGAAAGCAATGCAAGGCGTGCCCCCTGACTGAGTTGTCATGGCTTTTAAAGTTGTCTTAAATTATGTGTGCGTGTTAATATATAATAAACGATATCTTTACAATAAGATTCACTGATATCAACGTGCTTTTTTGTATTTTTTGTAATTTGGTGGTTAGTAATTGAATAAAATTATATTTCGAATGACTAAATATATAATAATGTGTGTATATAACATGCAGTTGCTCAGTCGCTTAAGGAAACTTAATGTTTATCATGTAAGACGTGCTTCAAAAGTGATAATCAATTTACTTTTATTAATTACCGAAATACGTTTTTCTTTTAAAGAGAAAAAATAATCAAAGTGATAAGTTCAGTTTTTCGAAAGATCTCTTGTTCACATCCATACGGACCCACTCATGTCCGGGTGAAATTATTTTTAAATAATTCCATCTAATGAATAATCCTATAATTACGTCAGAAGTTACTCCTCTTGCTGTATGCGTCCTTTTCTCTCATATATCAATCTCAAATCAAAAAAATCAAATCATATAAGTGCAAAATAAAGCTGGTGGAAGTGATTTGGTGATAACAGAGTACTATCACTAGCACTACTTTAGTTAGTGAGCCATGTATATGTTACCTTCTGTTAATGAATGAATTAAAATTGAGATTTGTTCTTTTTTATTATTATATACATAAGCGATGACGCTTTTACATTATACGTCGAAAATACATTACATAAAATTTGTGATTATTAGCAATAATAAAATAAATTTTAAAATAGCTCCCGTCATTGAATAAATGAAAATTAAGATTTGTTCATTTTTATAATTATATACATGAAAATTGTTTCCGAGTTCCAGGAAAATGAGTGACAAGGGAGCCAAGGCGAATTCTCGATGCGCTCGTAGTTCGTGTCGTACTAGTGATCGACAGCGGTCCCAAGGCCGTGGTCGACATCTGCGAGGAATCGAGAGGCGCAGTCGAAGCCGCAGCCACAGTGATTGTGGTGAGCGTTGGCTGCAATAATGTATACTTATAATATAATAAACATATACTTCATAATATGCTTATTTCAGATTTTAAGACGATGTCACAAATTTAATATAATGTTTTTCTCTTTTTTTCCTCTTAAAGTAATTCGATTTTATATCAATCAACCAGTCCACTGCTGAACACAGGCCTCTAATCGTAGTAAGCATGACGTGATTGCCTAGATTGACAAACGGATGTACGTACACAGTACATCAGGTACTCTCTTGGTTGGTGGGTGGGTCTGGCATCATTGGCGTTGTTCTGTTGCCGGTCTGCATAGTTTACTTTATTTACTTCTTTCAAATAAAATAAAACCGAACAAAACGTGAAGACGCAAAAGACTGTGTCAGTTAAACACTTGAATCTCCTCTTTTTTGAGAGTAATGTGCCCATGACAAATGTCACCTTTATTTATTTATGAATATGAACTTAAGTTTATGTCAATCATTACAATTTTAACAACCACAATAAATAATGTCGCGTATATTTTAATTCTTACTCTTACCTTTTACTTGATGAATACTCGTAGGAATATTTTTTGTGATAGAATATTTTTAAAAGTGTAAGTCAGGTCTTAATCTTAGGTCTTAATCTCAAGTTCAAATCTTAATCGAAGCCTATAGCATAAGCGATTCACCAGATATCGTTTACTTCAGGATGAGATAAAAAATTCATCTGGCTTCAAAATAAATACTCATAAAATGAGAATATCATCAATGTAGTCGAAGTCATTTAAATACGCATTATTAAGATTAAAACGATTTGCAAAATAAGAATAGAAGGGGAGTTGATCGAGCAAGTAGATGAGTTTGTATATTTGGGCTGCGTATTTAGCAGGGACGGGAGATATGATAAGGATATAGAACGACGAGTGAATGCGGGAAATAGAGTAAATGGGGCCCTGCACTCTATTGTGAAGATTCAAAATGTTGGTCCCTACTTTAACGTATGGTAGTGAAAGTTGGGTGTGGCAGAGGAGGAGAGTAGAATGAACGCAGTAGATATGCGGTCGTTAAGGAGTATGTTAGGGCTGAATCTGAATGACAGGGTAAGAAATTGTGTAATAAGAAAAGAGTGTGGTTTACAAGATGATGTTATGACCAGGATTAAGAAAGGAATGCTTCGGTGGTTTGGTCATGTGGAAAGAATGAATAAGGAAAGAGTGACAAAGAAAATTTATGTTGCAGAAGTGAATGGCAGAGTCGGAAAGGGACGTTCAAGGCGAAAATTTATCGACCAAATTGACGATTTATTGAAAACGGGCCAAATTAGGAGTACGCTTAACCGACGAGCATGTATGCGAAGGTGTACGGATGTGAAGGAGGCGAGAGAGGTGTGTCGGGATCGTGCCAAATGGAAGTCTGTAGTCTCTGCCTACCCCTCTGGGTGACAGGCGTGAGTGCTTATGTATGTATTAACTCATAACTACAGGTCAGATATTGATAAAATTTATATGTGAGTATATGATAAGCATCAAATTTAAAATAAAAAAGAACTATCAAAATCCCTTCACCTATAAAAAGTTTCGAGGGAAAACAGAAAAAAATACAATCGAATTTAGTACCTGCTCCCTTTTTTAAAATCGGTTAAAAAATTAAAGTATTCAGTACATCGCATAGTAATGATTGCTTATATTTACGCGAACACTACACATTGAAATACTACTCGTTTTTACGGAATTTATCGCGTATATTTAACTTTTTAATACCCGACGTTTCGAGAGCTTTACAGCACCCATGGTCACGGGAAGGACTGAGATGTTTAACGTCCAGATGTCATAGTTAACCGCGGTTACCATAGATTAAAATTTAACTTTTGTTCCGATCTACACAGTATGAACTTATGGTATCATGAAGCCTTGCAGTTGTATGCTTGGGTTGGGATTTAATTTTATTTATTATAGGATCCCAAGCAGATGGTAGCACCCAGCCATCTTCTCTATTGAAATTAGGGTGTTTTTTGAATTCAATAGCCTCGCGAATCATCCTTGGAAGGAATCGGTGTTCTTTAGCGAGGATTTGTGGTCTATCAAATCCGATGTAGTGACGGGGGCGATCTTGTACATGTTCACAGACTGCAGACTTCCCGGAGCGTCGATTCTTCACATCAGCTATATGTTCTTTGACGCGGGTTTTAATTGATCTTTTAGTTTGTCCTATGTAGGAGAGACCACATTCACAATCAAGCTTGTACACTCCTGCATCTTGCAGAGGGACGTTACCCTTGACTGATGGTAAAAACTGACCAATCTTCTTCGGCGGCTTGAAGTATGTTTCGATGGAAGCGCGCTTCAAGATGTAGCCAATCTTGTCAGTGACTCCTCTAACATATGGCAGTACAGCAGGTACACGCTCGACTGTGGCCGGCTTCACTCGTTCTCTGTGACGTAGGCGCGGAACCCGAAGCTTGTTGTCATGCAAAACTTGCTTGACGTGTTGGAGCTCGGCAGCCAGGTGTTTACTGTCACAGATCCCTCGTGCTCTCGGAAACAAAGATTTACCCACGGTAGCTAACTGTGAAGGATGGTGGTGAGAATCACCGTTTAAATATCTATCTGTATGGGTCTTTTTTCTATACACAGTATGGCTCAAGGTGTTATCAGGATTCCGAATTACTAACACATCTAGAAAAGCTAAGGAATTGTTTGCCTCTAACTCCATTGTGAACTGAATTTTAGATTTTATAGAGTTAAGATGGTCTAAAAATGCAGTTACTTTATCTAAAGGTAGAATTGTGAAAGTGTCGTCTACGTACCGCTTGTAGAATCTTGGATTTTTGGGAGAACTAAGCAGGGCTTTCTCCTCAAAGTCTTCCATGAATATGTCGGCAACAATGGGAGATACAGGTGAGCCCATCGCCACACCATCTACTTGCTTGTAGAACTCCTCCTTCCACAATAAGTAGCCAGATGTAAGGCAGTGTCTGAGTAATACTGCATATTCTACAGGCATGTTGTTTTCCTCCAGCCTCCTAGTTACAATTGAGATGCAGTCTTCAACAGGTAAGCATGTAAACAATGACTGCACATCAAAACTGACCATAGTTTCATTGTCTGCCAGACGCAGGTTTTTAATCTCGCTGACAAAATGGTAGGAATTCGAGGAAGCGCTAAGATCTTAAATCAGGCGAGTAAAAAGTTGTTACGGGCGGTAATCCAACAAAAACGCTCCGATCTATATGACATCAATAAATCCATAGACACATCATCCAGTGAATTAAAGAAAGTTTTAACGACGTTTGATTATAATTTTTGCATGGAAACATTAAATAAACGCGAAATTAGTAAATATAACGAATGCAAAAACAAACATATAGAAAAATATCAAAAATTAACGGCCAAATCAAATGTCAAACATCCGAATCAATGCCAGAACCAAAAGCAACCATTGAAAAACACAGATCATAGATTAATCGCGTTCTATAATCTGTCAAAACAAACACTGGATGATGCAACAATAAAGGTTTTATCCAAAGGACTAAATTACGCTATAAGTCCGCGCAGATTACCGTACGAAGAAATTATCTGTAGCGTCGAGGACTGTTTATTTAAAAACAATATGCGGAAAGAAGATTTGGAGGCGATACGTCAAGACATTTCGTCTATGTTACGTCGATGTTCAGTGCGTAAACCGAATCTTCCCAGAGACGAATTTATAGCGTTAAAGAACCTACGCAATAAACCAGAACTTACGATTCTCCGCGCAGATAAGGGAAACGCCACGGTAGTCATGGATACGTCAGATTATAATTCAAAAATACAAGAACTTTTGTCGGATGTAAGTACTTATAAAAAGGTTAAAAACGACCCAACAAATAGCACACTAAAAACAACTAGTGACCTCATAAAGAAACACTCCGAAAAATTAAATCTGGACGTAAAATGGATAATACCTACGTGCGCCAAATCACCAAAGTTGTATGGGTTACCAAAAATACACAAGCCCAATGCTCCATTACGTCCCATAGTGAGCCAAATCGATTCACCAACTTACAGATTGGCTCAACACTTAGCGAAAATACTCTCACCGCTCAGGGGACACACAAGAGCACACATAAAGGATTCCTACCATTTTGTCAGCGAGATTAAAGACCTGCGTCTGGCAGACAATGAAACTATGGTCAGTTTTGATGTGCAGTCATTGTTTACATGCTTACCTGTTGAAGACTGCATCTCAATTGTAACTAGGAGGCTGGAGGAAAACAACATGCCCGTAGAATATGCAGTATTACTCAGACACTGCCTTACATCTGGCTACTTATTGTGGAAGGAGGAGTTCTACAAGCAAGTAGATGGTGTGGCGATGGGCTCACCTGTATCTCCCATTGTCGCCGACATATTCATGGAAGACTTTGAGGAGAAAGCCCTGCTTACTTCTCCCATAAATCCAAGATTCTACAAGCGGTACGTAGACGACACTTTCACAATTCTACCTTTAGATAAAGTAACTGCATTTTTAGACCATCTTAACTCTATAAAATCTAAAATTCAGTTCACAATGGAGTTAGAGGCAAACAATTCCTTAGCTTTTCTAAATGTGTTAGTAATTCGGAATCCTGATAACACCTTGAGCCATACTGTGTATAGAAAAAAGACCCATACAGATAGATATTTAAACGGTGATTCTCACCACCATCCTTCACAGTTAGCTACCGTGGGTAAATCTTTGTTTCAGAGAGCACGAGGGATCTGTGACAGTAAACACCTGGCTGCCGAGCTCCAACACGTCAAGCAAGTTTTGCATGACAACAAGCTTCGGGTCCCGCGCCTACGTCACAGAGAACGAGTGAAGCCGGCCACAGTCGAGCGTGTACCTGCTGTACTGCCATATGTTAGAGGAGTCACTGACAAGATTGGCTACATCTTGAAGCGCGCTTCCATCAAAACATACTTCAAGCCGCCGAAGAAGATTGGTCAGTTTTTACCATCAGTCAAGTGTAACGTCCCTCTGCAAGATGCAGGAGTGTACAAGCTTGATTGTGAATGTGGTCTCTCCTACATAGGACAAACTAAAAGATCAATTAAAACCCGCGTCAAAGAACATATAGCTGATGTGAAGAATCGACGCTCCGGGAAGTCTGCAGTCTGTGAACATGTACAAGATCGCCCCCGTCACTACATCAGATTTGATAGACCACAAATCCTCGCTAAAGAACACCGATTCCTTCCAAGGATGATTCGCGAGGCTATTGAAATCAAAAAACACCCTAATTTCAATAGAGAAGATGGCTGGGTGCTACCATCTGCTTGGGATCCTATAATAAATAAAATTAAATCCCAACCCAAGCATACAACTGCAAGGCTTCATGATACCATAAGTTCATACTGTGTAGATCGGAACAAAAGTTAAATTTTAATCTATAGTAACCGCGGTTAACTATGACATCTGGACGTTAAACATCTCAGTCCTTCCCGTGACCATGGGTGCTGTAAAGCTCTCGAAACGTCGGGTATTAAAAAGTTAAATATACGCGATAAATTCCGTAAAAACGAGTATTATTTCAACATCGCATAGTAATTCAAGTTTATGTCATCATACTATGTACTGCAATATATTTTCCATTTGTTATATACGCTAAATGTTTTAAGTTTATTCGTGAATTTTTATAATATTTTTCTGCCTTCCCTTTTCTGAGATTTTTATTACCTTCCTTTATTCTTTAGTACATATTATAATAAATGGTTGTTACAGACAGAGCTTACCCGTATTTCAAAAAATTGGATACATTAAGTGTGTTCTATTAAAGATGAGTAATCCATCACTTGTCTTAGGTTATATTTGTACTCTTTATCGTATTTTATGAATTTCATAAAAATAATGACTAGTCTACGCATCAATGGCATTACAGACATAACGTCAGAAATTTAGCAGGAAAAAAACGTCGGATATTGCGGTACGCAGACGTCTCCGTGAAATATCCCTCTTTTACATGAGGAAATGCCTTAGCAAACGCGCCTCGCGTGGGCAAGTATGAGTTTTACTCCTATATTTTTTTAAACTTTACCCCTGCACTATGGTTTTCTCTATATCATGGAGGCAGTTCACAAACATAAATTTCACAAAGATACACATCTACACCCGGAACAATTATTTCTAGGCCATACAAATACTTGTTCCATGCGGGATTCGAACACACGGCTCTTAGCGCCGCAACTCGTTGCTAAGCCATTGCGCCACGGAGTTATGCTGGACTCGCACTGACTAAAACCATCGCCGCATAATGGCAGGGCCAAGGGAACGCTTTCGCACATTCTCCAGCACCAGCTCTATTCTCCTCTTAGGACTCTATTAGGACTATTCCTCCCTCAGCTCCTTCTCAGGTAAGGCGCACTAGAACATATGGCGCGCCTTCCTCCATGCCTCCAACTTCACCTGCGCAACGGACAGAATAATACTTGAATTCGTACGATTTGTTTCCTTGAAGAATGGATCGGTTATATTACTAGGAGAATACGTTGTCGCGTAGAATTAAATTTAAATCGTAAGGAAACCTGCATGTCTGAGGTATAAAAAATGTTTAAAAATGATTATGTAAATTCCATCAGGGCTATAAAAGCGCGTAAAACTAATTGCTTAATAACCCTCTTGGAAATGAGAATGATTATTGTGTTGATTTTTAGATTTTTTTAGTGTTTTATTAGTGTTTTACTATAAAATTATAATGAAAGTTTCTATGTGACTATAATTATTATTTATCTTTTTACATAAATAATTTCGAGTAATATATATAAAAATAATTGTGATTTTCACGCTGCCGACATTCGCTTGGTATGTTTTGTTTTTGTTATCAAAATAGTCTTTTTGTAATGAAGTAAAATCTGACTTTTCTATAGAGATTTTGTAAAGATTTTATAATGCTAAACTTGTTCATAGAAAAGTAGTCTCTAAATATAACTTTTAATGGAAGTGCTGCGGGTGGGTGCGGTTGCATGCGACCGCTCGGGATTTGCCGGGCGCATGCGACTGCATCGGACTTTTATGGGAATTAAAGGGTTAAAACATCTACTGACGCAGATGTGATTCATGTCATGACGTTTGTTTTTACCGTATTCATCATAGCATACTATAATACACATAGAATTGCTGTCAAACTTATTTTGTACGAGATTCCGCGTCGCCGGGAGCACGCATACAAGCTATTACGTCGTATTATCACTACTACAAACCCGATAGGCTGTTTTGACAGATTGAGTAAATTTACACATTTTAGACTTTTGATTAAGGTTCAAAATCATCATTAAAAGTCGTTTAAATTTTAATACATATTTATATGTTAGTGTGCAATTTGGTATTTTATAAATAATTTGCATGCGAAATTTGGAAACGATTGTTACGTCAACACACATCTCGTGTTGATATTTATACGTGTGAATTGACATGTTAGTGACATGTTAGTTGCTACACGGGCTCCGCCCTCTCCTCCGTTCTATTATGTATGTATTATATTATTGTATGGTATTCATCTGATTCATTTGATGTAGGACAGAATAATAGTTACTAGGCATAAATTTATGGTATTTTAGAAATTCTTACTGCGTTGTTCGTGTTGTGTGGGTTACTTTACGTTGTTTGTGAAAGTGCTGGGATTCAGCGGGTACAGAACTTTTGACAGTTAAAGCCATTGTTTAGCAGTAGACGTAGTTAGACACCGAATATTACTTACGGACATCGTTATCAATACACGTATAAATAAAATTTAATCGTCGGTCTGCAATATCGAATTATTTGCATTTTGTTGAGCTGAGGGACTTGCATGCCATTTAGACATGAATAGCTTTTGTAGAAAGTTTAATATTATTTCGAATAAATCCAATAGAATTTACTCTGATATACAAAGTTTGAGAAGACGTTTTACAGTGATTATTTTTATATATTTTGTTTAAAATCTATAAATATTAAACCATACAATTTATAGAATTATACTTCGTCTACATTAAGAACTTGAATCATTCATTATTGCCAAATATTATCGCATGCCACTGGACTCACTCCTTTCTCAGAATTAAAGAACAAATAAACCCTATTTTTTGTACGACGCACGGGTCACCGTCCATGTGTTAACATATTGAAATGCTTGTTGTGTAAAATAAATGTATAAGAATGTGTGGTTATTTTTCTTTTTTATTATAAAGTAGTGTATATTAATTTAAATAAATGACATTTATTTTATAAATTAATAATTTTATTGTTTAATTTTCATGTATTATTTACAGAATACTATTAAAAATTCAGTTGCCTTTGAAATAAGATATATCAAATCTCTTAAGCTGTATTGAACTTAAATATCCACAAAGTAATAGCAAATATTATACCAATTCAATGACATAAGGTTTATACATAGCTTCCGTACAATATTTTAGAGAAATGACTAATGAAATCGCCACGCGTCGATATCGCGGAAATTACTTGCTAAGGCCTTAGCAGACGTGCAGTATTTTCAAAATCGCCGCCGCCATACGAGGGGTTATATAGCACTATGAAATCTAAATCTTTGAAAGTGCAATTTTAGTCCGTGCACTTGCATCAAAGTTCTAACACACTTTCAATGCACTGTTACTTGAAGACTGCTGGTGCTCTCGTCCATGAACTTACACCTTTATTGCATTCCATATGCCATAGCTCCATCCAGATGTACCAGTCGTTGATTGGGTTTAAGGTGCCTCCTTCCATTATCGAAAATATATGTATCAACTGATATTAGGCAGCAAGAAATATATCGTGACATGATAAGAAGCGGTGTGTTTTGTTGATGTACATATTATGTTAAAACAACTCATTTATTAAACTTAGCTAAGCGCACCCTGAGTTATGTGTCGCGTCCTCTCACACGACTGACCTAGTTTACACCGGTAAATTAATTAAATTTAAACACGTGAGGTAATGTTTTGATTGTTTGTAAAATAATATTTATAGCACTGTTCATTGTTCATTGATGGTACTGCATATTATTTCTGAAAGTATTAGAAATAAAAAATATTCCTTAGTTTTTTATTCAATCCTGTCAATCGTTACAGTTACTGTTAAAGCCTATTAAAGTCTACTGCTAAACATAAGGGGATATTTTCCACAGTTACACGCTTGGCAAGCATATTGGCAACCACAGTCTTTTTTATTTTTAGTCGTCATTTAGAAAATGCTGCTGATGCGCAACTGATTTGTTTCTCTCTTGCCACAGGATGGTATGGGGTAGTGGCCCGTTTTACTCTTATAAATGTGAAACTACTGCATTCACAAATGAATATTTATAAGTCACCACTTAATATGTTATTGCATCGGAAGGAAAGCGTACACCGATTCAGAAACTATCCTCATATACGATACTTATTATAGCTTGTTTTGATTGAAAGATACTCTGTGACTCTTTGGTTTATATTCCTTGGATAGATGTTTACATTCCTTGGATGGATGTTTTATTAATTGCACGCACATAAATTTTCAGAGAAGCGGCAAGGAGGATTTTCGTATGGGTTTTTGTAGAGTATTTTCTCCTTGTGTTCTTTTTGCGTTGATGTAGATTATCTGTTTCTACAGTATAATTAATTTAGTAATTGCTGGAATAACACAACAAACATGTTCCTTTATTGTCTGTGTTTTTTCGACAATGTAGTTAATGTCCAATGATTTAAGTAAATTTGATTAACGCAGCGAACAATCGGCGCGTTAATCACAATATCAAATAGATAAATGAGTTGTTTAACTTGTCAATGGCCACGCGCTTTTCTGATCATCAGTTATAGATAAAAATACTGTTTATCGAAGAAAATCACTCAAGTATATAATTCTCTACCTATTTAGGATTCCCCATTTTTAATATCGCTTCTATCTTGACATATTGAAAATATGTGTCAGCGTAACTGCTGCGGAGAATTCATGAAAACATTGAGAATCATCATCTTTAACCTGAGACTGGTTTCTAGACCTGTCACTTTTTACACATAGTACTTAGATATTTTAATGCCTATAGACCGGGCCCAATAGATAATAAAAATGTCTGCTGTATTAGGTAATGCTAATCGATAATGATAGTTCACATTTAATATACTCTTATATAATATTGTCTATTTAACGCACTGTTTCCTTGAATTTTGTGAAAAAGATATCATATTATTAAATAAGAAATATTGTAGATAATATTACTAACAACATTATTGTATATATGTAAATATTACAGGACATTTCAAAGAAATAGTGAAATAGCGGCAGTGTGTATAGTTACGCAAAATATTTTGATATATTCGACCTCACCTAAGTTTAAAATCTAACAGACCCAAGAAAGAAGGAAGTCTAATAAAGCGTGTTCCCGGCCACTGGGTAGAAATGGCTTGATTCGAATGATTTTACTGTAAACTTTAAACTTTTTTACTGAAAACTATAAGATATTTCTGGCAAAATAATTTTACCTACAGCTATTGCGGTTAATTGCCTCGATAATTTCGCGCGCAATCTTTATGCAATTTTATTCAATAAATTTACTATAGTACTTCTGCAGTCCGCATCAAACTGCATAATTCGATTCAATCATGAAATGGAAATGGCATGTCCACTTTATATGTGTGGTTAATGTTTTCCGTGCTTCAAATTGTTGTAAGAAAGTTTTATTATTTTGTTATTATGATTGTGTACAACTTATACACGTCAATATGCATAAGTAAAAGAACAGACTCTTTGGTTTATATTCCTTGGATGGATGTTTATATTCCTTGCATGGATGTTTTATTAATTGCACGCACAGAAATATTCAGAGAAGCGGCAAGGAGGATTTTCGTATGGGTTTTTGAAGAGTATTTTCTCCTTGTGTTCTTTTTGCGTAGATGTAGATTATCTGTTTCTACAGTATAATTAATTTTTTTTTATAGAAGAGGGGCAAACGAGCATGCGATTCACCTGATGTTAAGTGACTACCGCCGCCCATGATCAACCGCAACACCAGGAGAATTGCGGGTGCATTGCCGGCCCTTTAGAAAGGAGTAAGCTCTTTTCTTGAAGGTCCCCAGGTCGTATCGGTCCGGAAAAATCGCCGGTGGTAAACTATTCCACAGAGAGGTTTTACGTAGAAGAAAACTCCTTGTGAAACGTACAGTGGTGGACCGCCAAGCATCCAGATGGTGTGGATGGTATCGGGACGTTTGCCGTGTAGTGCGTTCACGAAATTTGGCGGCTGGGATTAATCCGAACAATTCCTCAGAGCACTCCCCGTGATAGATGCGATAAAATACGCAAAGAGATGCAACATCTCTTCGCAGCGCCAGTGAATCGAGCCGATCGGAAAGCACTCGGTCGTCGACGATTCGAGCCGCTCTGCGCTGGATGCGGTCAAGTGGAAGGAGCTGGTACTGGGGAGCCGCAGCCCAGATATGGGAACAGTATTCCATGTGCGGCCGAACATGCGCCTTGTAAAGTTGCAGGCGGTGTGCCGGCATGAAATACTGTCCCACTCTGCTTAGCACGCCAAGCTTTTTAGAGGCCAATTTGGCCTTCCCTTCCAAGTGACCACGAAACTGCACGTCACTCGATATGTCGACGCCGAGGATTCCGATACTGGCTGAGGCAACAAGGGGAGTGCCTTGAAACTGAGGGGATACGACAAAGGGGTTCTTTTTAGCGGTTAACGCGCAAACTTGTGTCTTCTGGGGGTTAAACTGGACTAGATTTAGTCATCCCCAATCCGAGACTCTGTTCAGCAAAGACTCGACTTCAGACACAAGTTTTTCCCGGCACTCGGAGACGTTTTCCCGAGAAATATTGGCTCGGCCGGTGTAAAGAGCATCACCAGTGCTGTCATCTGCATAGCAATGAATGTTACGGGTATGCAACATATCATTGATATGCAGAAAAAACAGCGTTGGCGATAGCACGCAGCCCTGTGGAACACCAGCATTAATAGGCTTGCAATCGGAGCTTGCACCGTCTACAACGACCTTGATGCTCCGATCTGCAAGAAAGCTGGTGATCCAATCGCACAATTTCTCGGGAAGCCCATAGGAAGGGAGCTTCGAAAGAAGCGCTTTGTGCCAAACCCGATCGAAGGCCTTCGCAATGTCCAAACTAACGGCCAATGCCTCCCCCTTGAACTCTACTGCCTCCGCCCATCTGTGAGTGAGGTAGACCAAAAGATCACCAGCTGACCGACCACGGCGAAAACCGTATTGGCGGTCACTAATCAGCTGGTGATGCTCAAGGTACCTCATGAGCTGGCAGTTTACAATGGACTCCATTGTTTTGGAGAACAAGGAGGTGATGGCGATTGGCCGGTAGTTGGACGGGTCTGAGCGGTCGCCTTTTTTAGGGATCGGGTGGACGAAAGCCGTCTTCCATGATTTTGGGACTACGCCTAGGGAGTAGGAGTACCGGAAAAGACGCGTTAAAATTTTGCGAACCGAGCGCTGTGTGAACTGCACTTCCGGCATGGAGCACTCACACCGCGGGATGGTCGGCGGCGTACTCCCCCCGTCATCGAGAGTCAAGTTAGACGCAAAGAAAGAGCCTAGAAGATCGGCTTTCTCCTTTGCAGTATGGGCCAGTGAGTCGTCCTCCCTGTGCAGAGATGGAAGAGATGGCTGACAGAAATTCCCCTGGACAGCCTTGGCGAGAGACCAGAATGCACGGGTCCCAGAAGGAAGGCGAACTAGTTTCTCTGACTTTGCCTTGGCAATGACTCTTTTGAAGGACCTAGAGGCGGAATTATACTTCTTTTTTAGAGCGCTGGTGTTTACATCCCGGGACGCTGATGCATCAACCCAGGCTTGGTAGCACTCCTGCTTATAGCATGATGCTATTTTACAGGAGCGACCAAACCATGGCTGAGATTTGCCTCCAATGGGCACCACAGAGGAAGGAATAAAAAGTTCCATACCCTGAAGTACCACATCAGTAACAGAATCCGCAACAACGTTGGGATCATCCGGCGAGAAGCAAACCCGCCCCCAAGGGTAGGATGCAAAGAAAGACCGCATCCCATCCCAATCGGCTGACCTATAGTGCCAAACACGGCGGCAGCCTGCAGAATGCAAACGCGATTTCAGCGTGAGTGGCACAACACTCCGGACCAGACAATGGTCCGAGGAGCCTAAAGGGGCGTCGACGGAAATCTGATATCCGTCCGGGTGAGAGGTCAGCAGAAGGTCCAACAGGGAAGGTGCATGATCCTCCACATCTGGAATCCGCGTAGGCGAAGTAACCAGTTGTGTCAGACCATATGCCAAGGCAAAATCATGAACAGATCTCCCCGCATGATCAGTTAAACGTGAACCAAGCCATTCGGCGTGATGGGCGTTAAAGTCGCCGAGGATCACGATCTCTGCGGAGGGGATCTGCTGTAGCAACGAATCTGCAGCCATTTGGACGTGGTCGAAGAGTCGGTCTGTTTCGGCATACTGCTATGGGACCTATAGAGGCACCCGTAGATGCGCGGATGGTCGTCGCTGTCTACGCGTAGCCAAAGGATGGACAGGTCCGAACCTTCAAGTCTGCCGAGGCGTCGAGAACAGATGTCCTTTCTGACGTAAACGCAAACTTCTGCCCGAGGCACAAAGGAGTGTTCCAGTTTGTACCCCGGGTAGGAGAGATACGAGACATCAGCCGGAGAGGACACCTGCGTCTCGGTCAGAAAGAGCAGAGCCGGCCTCGCCGTCTCGAGATGGTAGTGGACGGCGTTTAGGTTAGAGTGAAGTCCCCTGATATTGCAGAAATTCACGGACAGCGTGGCAGGGGTCGCCTTGGTCTTGTTGCTCCGTTTGCCGCAAGCAGTTGTAGTCTTGAGCGGAATTTTGCCCCCCCCCCCCCAGAATACGCGGGACAGCCTGAGTACCCACGCTCAGAAGTGGAGAAACATGGTCGTGGATGCTCAGCGAGGGATTCTCCAGGGGTGCTGGTACCCTCCTGGGGTAGTCTATCATTATTTTATTCCGCTACAATGTTGATGGGGGGGGGGGATTTGGGCCTCCGGCCACCTGCACTCATCAGACGAAACGCGGAAGCAGAGCTTTCACTTCACTCCGGTATTCTGTGAGGTCGTGGTACCACCCCGGTTTGAGCCGGCCCATACATGCAACAGCAAGCTGCCGCGTGGCTCTACCACTGTTAAATTAATAATAAATTTAGTAAATGCTGGAATAACACAACAAACATGTTCCTTTATTGTCTGTGTTTTTTCGACAATGTAGTTAATGTCTAATGATTTAAGTAAATTTGTTTAACGCAGCGAACAATCGGCACGTTAATCACAATATCAAATAAATAAATGAGGTGTTTAACTTGTCAATGGCCACCCGCTTTTCTGATCATCAGTTATTGATAAAAATACTGTTTATCGAAGAAAATCACTCAAGTATATAATTCTCTACCTATTTAGCATTCCCCATTTTTAATATCGCTTCTATCTTGACATATTGAAAATATGTGTCAGCGTAACTGCTGCGGAGAATTCATGAAAACATTGAGAATCATTATCTTTAACCTGAGACTAGTTTCTAGACCTGTCACTTTTTACACATAGTACTTAGATATTTTAATGCCTATAGACCGGCCCCAATAGATAATAAAAATGTCTGCTGTATTAGGTAATGCTAGTCGATAATGATAGTTTACATTTAATATACTCTTATATAATATTGTCTATTTAACGCACTGTTTCCTTGAATTTTGTGAAAAAGATATCATATTATTAAATAAAAATTATTGTAGATAATATTACTAACAACATTATTGTATATATGTAAATATTACAGGACTTTGCAAAGAAATAGTGAAGCAGCGGCAGTGTGTATAGTTACGCAAAATATTTTGATATATTCGACCTCACCTAAGTTTAAAATCTAACAGACCCAAGAAAGAAGGAAGTCTAATAAAAAGAAAGCGTGTTCCCGACCACTGGGTAGAAATGGCTTGATTGGGATGATTTTACTGTCAACTATTGAAAACTATAAGATATTTCTGGCAAAATAATTTTACCTACAGCTATTGCGGTTAATTGCCTCGATAATTTCGCGCGCAATCTTTATGCAATTTTATTCAATAAATTTACTATAGTACTTCTGCAGTCCGCATCAAACTGTATAATTCGATTCAATCATGAAAAGGAAATGGCATGTCCACTTTATATGTGTGGTTAATGTTTTCCGTGCTTCAAATTGTTGGAAGGAAGTTTTATTATTTTGTTATTATGATTGTGTACAACTTATACACGTCAATATGCATAAGTAAAAGAACAGGCTAAAAGTCCCACCGCTGGACATAATCTTACTGTCAATTATCAAAGACTTTCTGGCATTCAAAAATTATTATAAGTTAAATCTATGAACTAACCACGAATAAAACTACTCACCACTAACCATCTAGCCCTCGAGTAATATTCTCTCGTTCCATCTAATCAGAATAATATAAGTGTAAACACTCGTGAGCGAAACACGATACGGTATTGTCTTATACTTCTATTGGACTGCCTCGTTGGTCTAGTGGTTGTAGTAGTGCGACTACTTATCATTAGGTCCTGGGTTCGGATCCCGGGTCGGACCAAAAAATCAATTATTGAGTTTTTCGGTCAAGAAATTCTTAATAGCTGCCCGGAGTCAGGAAGTTGGCGGTGTCTCACCCCCGTGCCTCGGAAAGCACGTAAAGCCATTGGTCCTGCGCCTGATCTCTCTCCGGTCGTGTCGGTTTACCGTCCCATCGGATTATGAGAGTGAGGGAATAGAGAGTGCACCTGTGCTTGCGCATACACTTGGGCACTATAATCCTGTCCTGCGCCGATGGCTAGCCTCCGTTGAGGCAGGCTGCCGTGGCCAAAATTCGGTCTGGAGGACATTATTATTATTATTATACTTCTATTGATCACTTCAATGTTGATGTCAGTAAGAAGGTAAAACTTGTTCTATAAAATAACGGGTTAACAAATCTGAAATGCAATATAACGAAATGATTTGTGGTGTGTTTAAATGACTAAATTTTATTAAACTCAATCGTTACATAATCTTAGTTATAAATATATTAGAAATACGCAAATTTCGTCTTTAATTTTTAAATTTATCTATCTTGTGCTAATAAAGACCACAATGTTGGATGGTTCCAAGTGAAGCTCACCAAAAATGCCAAAAGTACTAGGTGGATTGAAAAGTACTCGGCCTAACACAGATCCATTCAATTCTAAAAATCAAATTTACCCACATTATTTAGTTCAGTTCAGACTAGTTCATTGTGTGAAGTTCGAAACGTGTGCGATAATTAGTTGTGATTTCATAAATTAATTAACAAAGTAATCGGACATAATTACCGCGAATGGAGCAAATCGAGCAGCGTGCCGTCATTAAGTACCTCCATAAGAAGGGGCTATCATCAAAAGCCATCCATGATGACATGGTCAGTACATTAGGCGATTGTGCTCTGTCATATTCATCCGTCAAAAAATGGATAGCAGAATTTAAGCGTGGTAGAGAGAGTGTGAAAGATGAACCCCGCTCTGGAAGGCCTTCGACGTCAACTACTGACGAAAATATTAAAAAAGTACTTGATTTAATAATGGGAGACCGCAGATTAAAAATTAGAGAGATAGCCGAGATTATAGGCATCTCTTATGAACGAACTCAAAACATCATTGTCAACGAGTTGGGTTTCCACAAGGTTTCTGCGAGGTGGGTTCCGCGACTGCTTTCAGTTGAACAAAAAAGGACGCGATTAACTATTTCACGCGACTGTTTGGAGTTATTTGAAGCCGATGCAGATGATTTTTTGAATCGTTTTGTTACTATGGACGAAACATGGGTTCATTACTGTACACCGGAAACAAAACAACAATCAAAACAGTGGAGAAGACCTGGTTCACCACCCCCTAAAAAGGCTAAGTCGATTTTGTCGGCAAAAAATGTGATGGCTTCAGTATTCTGGGACTCGAAAGGTGTGATTATGATTGATTATCTTGAAAGGGGTCAGACTATAAACTCTGATTACTACTGCACCTTACTACGTCGTTTACGAGAGGAAATAAAAGAAAAACGTCGAGGAATGCTCAGAAGAAAAGTCCTGTTTCATCAAGATAACGCCCGTGTACACACGTCAGTACAGTCAATGGCTGAAATTCACAACTGTGGCTTTGAGCTGTTACCGCATCCGCCGTATTCACCTGATCTGGCATCATCAGACATTTTTCTGTTCCCTAACCTAAAAAAGCACTTGGGAGGTCAAAGATTTTCGATAAACGACGAGGTCAAAGCAGCTGTAGGCGCATATTTTGACTCTAAGGAAGAATCATTTTTTTCAACGGTCTAAATGCTTGGAAGGAGAGGTGGCAAAAGTGTATTGCACTTGATGGTGATTATGTAGAAAAATAAAACGACGACGAAAAGAGCAGTATTACGATTGCGAGGAAGTGAGAATGTATTTTCAATTTACTTTCACTATCCTTTAACATATTAGTGATTTTGAAAAAGTATTACCAATAGCTTTGTGATGTTGGAGTAAGAGAATCTATCCCCCCATTTTTTCGTTCTATATAATCATCGACGATATATACAACGAAAAAATGCGGTATAACCATCTCATTTACTTCAGACTTAAAATACCCGGACCAGTGACGGACAGCTGCATTACACGTGATAAGTCAGGCGGTCAGGGCAAATCTTCTTACAATGGAAGAGGCCCATGTAAGGTGGTGGTCCCTTACACGCTGGTGAAAAAGAAGTAGATTTACCAAGTAATAATAAGCTCTGTCTGGAATAGAATCAATTTAAAGCAATAAATCATGTGCAATAAGATACCGTAACGAATTCCTAATTAGTAATATCTTACAAACTGGAATTCGTAACATGTCACGAATTTTCCAATAAATTTCCCTTTTTCAAACATTTTATAGTGGAAAAATTTTAGATATTTGTTTTTAGTATACATTGGTTTTTGCGAGCTTTTTGTCCACATTTGTGATGTAACATCTATCTGTTATTTAGAAAAATGTACCAACATTTTAAATTAATTAATCTTACTAATTAATTAATGTTTATTCCACAAGGAAATGAAATCTATGCTGTAGTAAGAACTCAAGGGCAATCTTATTTTTAGTAATCCTGTCTTTCAAGCTTATTGCCAAGATTATTCATAGAGGCTTGGCAGTTCAAAGATTGAACACGAGCAACTTGAGCTTTGATCCCGCTGACAATTGACTTGAAATTACCAAAACAGTCGAAACATTGAGAGTATAAAATATAAAAGAAAAGGTTTAATTAAATGGAAATTATTAATTTTATCTTATATAAAATAATAAAATATCCTGCCAGTGTAATTTCAGTGTAAATATAAACAGGCAAACTAACTAATAAAACCTTTGCAGTACTTAAATTTCCAAAATTTTGAGCGTTTGAACGAGTGAAAAGTGTTTAACATGTAATGGGGAATACTTTGAGAAGCAGTTAATATATTACCGTTACCATTATAGCCTATTGAGGTTTACTGCTGGGTATAGCTCTCCGGTCGCCCCTATAGATTGCCTCACAGTGAGGATTTTTGCCACAGTAGCCACGCTTTGCAAGCGGGTAGGCAACCGCAGTTATTTTATTTTAGTAGTTATTAGGAAGTGCTGTACATCTCCTCATTTGTTTCCCTCTGTCGCATCTTACAAAAAATATAATATTTTACATATAAATTGTTCTATTTATGAGTAACACAAAACTTTCAGTGTACCCTGTACAGCGCGGTAATGGCTTTTTTAAAGCAGCTTCCTGAAACGCCATCCACCATCTACTGCTCTACTTCTACATCTACACACACTACTTTAACCATAAGATATTTCTGGCATTCCTCAAAGTCGTTTCCCACGACACCCGTGGGACGAGTGAAGGAGTGGGCTCTCGTATGTTAGTGCGACACGTGCATCAAAACTTATTATTTTGTTACTCTCATAACATACGTATGTTTATACGTACAGATTTATGACATGAGAAATTTTAACAGTATCTGATATCGAATTTAATGACGGAGTTATACATAGGTTTATTTTATAAAAGTTCAAAGTAAAACAATCCGTTTAAAACACCCTTGTGTACATTCTACAAAACCGCCACAGCGACGATAATGACATCGTTGTGCTCAGTGCTAGAGGATATAGCTAACACGAAACCCGCCTAGCTGAATTGTTGTAAATTTAACGGAACAGAATTAACACTAAAGAATTTTTCTACAATGCGAAAAAATACTCGTATTAGAGTATTATTTAATTTATTAAAAGGGGGGTTAAAAGCCTTTTGAAAATATCTACTAGTCAACCCCGGGTATGGTTTTAATAATTTGAATAAAACTGTAACTGAAGATTTGTAAGGGGGAAAATGTTTTTGTTATAATATGTCTGAGGTATTTATATTTGCACAATATTTAAGTTTGTCTAAAAAAAAAGAACGTTATCCCATACCACGATTTCTCCTGTGCCATGAAGCGTATTATATAGACGTGTATATTTTACACATGTCCAGATCTACAAGGGTAGGTCACACAAAAATAAATGTTCCGTCCGGGATTTGAATTCGTGGCCCCGCAGTGTTGTAGCAAAACCAATTCACTTTGTAAGCCAATTCACTATGGAGCTTATTAAAGACAAAACTCCGAACTTTCAAGACTCCGAGTCAAAAGCTAGTTACGTCGATAATTTTTTTATGATAGTTATTTTTTCACGTAGTGGAGTAATTTAGTACGATACAAAAAAAAATCAACAACGTCACGTTTTATTGTAACGTTTCACCTCCGGGATTGCATTAGTATACTATAATAATTTAACCTATTTTTGTAAAATATGTAATAAAAGAAGAATAATATGTCGTAAAGAAGTTTCATTTCGTACGTGTGTACACATTTACACGACCTATTTTTGTAATATTTAACTGCGAACAGAATACTTTCGATTCACCCCAACAGTACGTTACCCTGAATGTACAATTTAAATAACAATGTTCATTGAGGCAATGTGCTCCAAAAAAATTTATTTTCAGCACTTGTTTTGGTTGGCTTTCTTTTGAGCGAAACTGTATTATTAGAGCCTATGACCCCTCAAATAGTTTTAACTGTACGACGCTGCAAAACGCTAGAAATTGATTTTTAAAACTTCATGTTCGTGGTTATGAACCAGACTGCATGTGTGAAATAGAAACATTGTTTTGCTTCGTTATTTTGCAGACGTTTTTTATACTGTTAAAATAATTTTTATTTTTATTTGATTTTTTTATAGGATGGGGTGACAAACGAGCACACAGTCCACCTGATCGTAGGTGGTTGTTGCAGCCCATAGACATTTACATCTATCCTCGATTACGAATCAAAATGTGGATGCGTTGTCACCCGTGAGGACTAAGATTGAATGCCTCGTTTCCAGTAAAAAGTTCCAAAAAAAAAACGAAACACAGCATCATTAAGCTACTATTTCACGCTGGTATTCTGTGAGAGCGTGGTCCGGTTAAACTAAAGACGTACGGTACTCGCGTACGGTGTTGGGATGGGGAGGGGGGAGGTGAGGGCTCTTGGAAGCCCCCCCTACTCTTCTCCCGTTGCTGAAATCTATAGTTTATGAGTAATATTTTTTTGTAAAATTATAACCTCACTTTTTTATACAGGAATATTGACACAAAGTTACTTATGCAACGGCCGTACTGTGTAGGGAGAGTGAGAGGGGAGGGGGGATCATGGGAAGCTCGTACACTTCCCTCGTTGCGAAAATGTATAGTTTATGAGTAATAATTTTTTTTGTAAAATCATAACCTCACTTTTTTATACAGGAATATTGACGCAAAGTTACTTCTGCAACGGCTTCGGCACTGCGGGAAATGCAGCCCTCCGCTCTTGCGTAGCAAATCACAGACACCCATGCTCGCCTCCGCAGCTTCGACTTATTGATCGCCTTAGGCGACCAGCCTCAGCCGCTACGGCTAACTTAGGTGCCTGCGATTACTAAAGCGGGCGGGAGCTGCTCTCCTTCCGTGCCAACGGCTTTATTAAAACACTCTAGGGGTAGGGCAGACAAGACTACGTGGAGTCGGGGTGTGCTAATTCGGTTTTAGAACCGATTCGATCAATCTTATCTATAAAGTCTGGTTGCCCTAAACTCTGCTATGATAGTGTTACGCTCCCAAGTCGACGGCACTAGCGCCATCTAGTCTCGAACCGAAGAACTAAACCTCTTGAAATTGAAACTCGAACTCTCGGTACCTTGCGCGTGTTTACTTGAATATTCTGGATATTTCGGTGCTAATTTATATTTATAGGCGCTGCAAGATGCGATCGAGGAAGTATTGAATTTGGCGAGACAAGCGAAGCTTCGGAGCGGAATAAAGTGAATCAGTGTGATTAATTATTGGTGTTTTAAGTTTTAATTTGTGTAAAGAAAATTAAAGTTTTAATTAAGGTAATTCTATCGGCAATTTTTATTGTCACGAACCTCAAGCTCGTAACAATAGTGATAAATGAAATAATGTAATGTGAATTGTTTTAATTTTGTTTTCTGAAAAACCTCTTGACTGATCTACACTGCGACTCAATTTGTTGTATATAAGTCCCGTCTCCAGCCACAAATGGATTGTCTGGGTCCGAGTGATTAACTTTTTTATAAGTTTATCTGTGTTAAAAAAACAAATTGACATGTTTGCGTTTCGTTATTGCAATTTTTAGTGAAATTTATTTTTATCGTAATTAATTCAAAAGGCATGTTCGAAATTTAACAACGGTGTAAATGGTTCAAGCTTATCCCTGACAATCCTCATAAATTGTAAACAAAATTAAAAAATTAAGTACCGGACATCTACTTCATAATACGAGAACAAATTGACATTTTTGCGTTTCGTTATTACACAATTTTTAGTGATATTTGTTTTCATCGTAATTAATTCAAAACGCATTTCCGACATCTAAAAACAGTGTAATAGGTTCAAGCTTAACCCTAACAAGCTCGCTAGACTAAAAACATTACCAAAATCAAGTACCGGATGTCTATAGCCAACCCCGTGATCCCTCTCCGGTCGAGCCGACATTCATGCTACAACGAGTTGACGTTAACGCAATATTACTTAATTTAGTGTTACATATGCTTTCTTCTTCTTTCATTATCATAATCATCAATATTACAGTCTACCACAACTCTACAGCTAAACATACGCCTCCTCTCAGGAAATGCCAGAAAGCACGGTACTTAGCCACCTGCACCTATCAACCTTTTGTATGTCTTACCAGACCGTCAATCCATAATAGTAACGGCGCTTAACGGTACGAGGCTGGCACTTGAAACCCTTTCTTCCTCATCAGTTGTCAGTTCTTGAAGCGATATCAGTTGCATGGTCACTTTAGCTTAACGATTCATAGGGCTCTCTTCTTCTATAGAATAAATAATTAATTTTAGTTTTCGTTAAGAGAATAGCTGCCCTGCGTTTGGTTCATACAAATGTAATCTTCTGTTTTATTAATGGTTGATATCATTTGACCAAAAATTATAATACTGTATCAATCACACCCATGTTCTTATATTTTGTTTGTTTCCATAAATTAATTATTAAATTAATAAAAATTAATTTATATTTTTAGGGTTCCGTAGTCAACAAGGAACCCTTTTAGTTTCGCCATGTCTGTCTGTCCGTCTGTCCGTCCTCGCTTAATCTCTGTGACCGTTAGCACTAGAAAGCTGAAATTTGGTACCAATATGTGTATCAATCACGCGCACAAAGTGGTAAAATAAAAATTGGAAAAAAATGTTTATAGGGTAGCCCCCCTATTATGTAAAGTGGGAAGTGATTTTTTTTTAATTTCAACCCTAACGTGTGATATATTGTTGGAAAGGTATTTAAAAATGAATAGGGGTTAAACTAAAATCATTTTTTGATAATATCAATAATTTCGGAAATAATCGCTCCAAAAGTAAAAAACAATGTGCCCCCCCCCCCTCTAACTTTTGAACCATAAGTTTAGAAAATATGAAAAAAATCTGAAAAGTAGAACTTTATAAGGACTTTCTAGGAAAATCATTTTGAACTTGGATGGAAACAACAGTACCCACTACCGGGAGCAGTTGCGGGAGCGCGGAGCGCTGCTGGAGCGCGAACATAATGGATACCCACCTTTAAACTCATAAGTGGGAACACTTATTGTAACGGACGGAAAACTACGGAACCCTACACTGAGTGTGGCCCGACACGCTCTCGGCCGGTTTTTAAGCTATTGCATAGCTTCTATCGCGGGCCTTGAGTGCGGGAAAATCCAGAAATTTCGTAACGAAAAAAACCTCACGCTCTCCGACGGGCACGGAGGTGTGGCTTGAAGGCCGTGCATTGTCTAACGATGGTCTAACGTCGTTTCTTTTCCTCAGTCTTTGTTGTCATTGTCGAAGAGTTTCGAAATTTTGAATATGAATGAACAAAGTGCATTTATTAAGGCTGCTCTCTCGCAAAAAGCTTGAAAAAAGCGTGCAGATGAACCAACTTTTCGTCGACACTTACATATGAAAAAAATAGCTAGTAATCTACATGATCTGATACGTAATTTGGTTTAGCCATAATTTTTCTATCGATGTCACATAATAAATAAAAAATACCCAAATCACCTCCAAATCGTTGAGATGAAACCACTTTACTCCTTCATTGTTTATCAAAGGAATATAAAAAAATATCTACTGCTTTGCAATACAAAATAAAATAATTTGGTTTGGTTACTTTTTAGAAATATGTATTATTTTTATGATAATAAATAAAAAATGCGTCCCGATTAAATACTGCGTCTATATCACCCCCGCATTCGTCCACGAATTCAGTGCGGGGCGCATCGTGTTGCTAGGTGGACGTACGCCGCGTTGCGAGAGCTCAGCACTACGAAATAAAATCGTAAAATATTACTGCAAAAATTTAATTTTGTTAATAGTGGAGTAGGTTTTTTCTGATTCTTGTTTAATAGTAGTGTTTTATAGTTATATTAATTGTACAGTTTTATTAATGTTTAAGTTCAGTTTGTAAAACATGGGGAATAAGCAGAAACGATTGAAGAGAGGTCTAAAAAAATATTACAAACAAAAGGGTATACATTTATCACGGTAAGTTTTAAGTTTTATCTACATGTTTCATAATATTAGACAGGTGCTGTTTATAAAATACCTATATTACTGTGATTTCACCACTCTGTGACGAGACAAAGCGCGGCAAACGCAAGCGGCGGCAAGGCGCGGGCCGCGTCGTCGCATGCTGGTAGCGCATGTCTGAGAAATTAAAAAATATATATTTCGAAGAAATGTGAAGTTCGTCAACACGCATTGAGGCAGCGTGGCGGACATTTCCTTGCCTTAAAACCCTCTCAGAAATTAGAGGAGGCCTGTGCCCAGCAGTGGGACGTATATAGGCTGTAACTTTACTTTTTTTACTTTTATAAATATGTTATTTTACCGACGAAAATTTTAAAGAAAAATAAAAAATAAGCAACCGACAACCTCCTAGGTCCCTAGGTGACTTGCGAGATGTCAGTGCAACAAAACAAAACGGTCCAGAAAAACAGACTTTCCAACTGATAGCTAAATCAGCACGCAACAATTTCATTGGTGCCAGTGGGGATCGAACCCGGGTTGCTCCCGTACTGTGATACCTATAACGAGCGCTAACCATGTGAGCTACCACGGCTCTCAACGACATCGTTCCGTTCGTGTACAGCGCTGAAGATAGCAGAGTAAAACATTAGAGATTGTGGTGTTTGAAATTTGTCATCTGTGAGAGTGAATTTTATCTGTTTACTCTGTAACAAATAACTATATAGAAAAAAATCTGAAAATGATATTTCGCCATTTTTGCTTGTGTACTGGTTAGGAACTCGATCAAAAATTTGATAATTTTTCTGTTTTTATACGTTATTTCTAATGTTATTTTACATCAAATTAATTGTGAAGATATTTTCTTTAGGAAATATGTTTCATTACGACGATTCAAAAACGTTTACATATAATAATTTACCTCGAAATTCACTGTACGCGATTATCGTCTATTGATCATAATAGAGCGTACCATTTGAATTTAAAGACAATTAATTTGACAATAAATAATAAGTGACAAATCTTGCCGTGGAGCGTGGAACTGAGTAGTTGCGCGTCTTGTTAATATAATTGCCGTACGGCCGCCCTGACGTATGTACTGCGCGAACCTGAGTTTTTTGCGACGCGGTCCGGTGATACAGTATTTTTCACAAATAGTGAGTTCGTTATAACGCGGGTTCGGTTAAATCTGGTTGAATTTGATTGGATTAACCATAGTAACTTGAATTAATATCAAAGAAAAAGAAATACTGCATAAATAAAATAAATAAATAATTATAATTGCATAAGTTGATACAAAATGCTATGCAATAGCTTTACCGCGGCAGTCCCCGAGTGCCACACGTCTTTTTATATCATTTAGATATCAAGCAAATACAATAAATAGGAAAAGAAAAAAAAAACAATGAATTATAGGGCCAAAACCATATTAAGTTGTGGTTAAAAAAATCTACCAGTCCAGTCTTTAAGAAGGAAACAGAAGCTCACGGGTATAATGACTATAATAAACTTATCGCCAAACGTAATATATCCAAACCGGCGACAGGCAGCAGCGTTTAAGACATGTGTTGTCTGGTACTGCGATTAACAAATTTTCCAAGCGAGGCACATTCAAAGGCAAAAATCTTCAATAAATAAAAAAATACAATGTGTGATAAGAAAAATATCTTGAATTAATAAGAATGTATTTATGTTCTTATTACAACTGAAAATAAAGAAAGTGATATAAAACATATAAAATACGTATTGTTTACTTATTTTTTAAATTAATTTCTCTTTTCTTGCGCTTTACTTCAATAAAGGCGACTATTTTTTTCAGTATTTTGCCTCCTCAGAATATTTTGAATAAGGAATTGGTTTCATGGAGGCTTGGAAACTCAAAGTTTGAACACGTACTTAGGTGCCGGTAAAACCATATTATTATACGAAATTAGCAAAGCATTTGAAACGTTGTGAGCATAAAACATAAAAATAAGTAAATCCGTAAACTTATTAGCATTATTTTAATTCAATGTGCAGTGTTCGTGTACCTAAAGTAATAATTAGTCCTTCATCATACCCACTAATTAAAATGTGACTCCAAACAGTCAGTGTCATTATGTGAATTAAAACAATCATAATAATTAAGCCGATCTATTCGATTCTGTAATACATCAACGGCGCAGTTAAAGATAAGTAGCGTAACGTTACACGACGCAGGCTCTGTCATTTGCTATACACTATACATTGATTAAAACTACTTTTTCGGATTTTATCGCGTTTTAATTATTTTATTTTTAATACCCGACGTTTCAGGTGCTTTCCAGCACCCATGCTCACGGGGGACTGAAGTGACTGACGTCATGATGTCGAAGTTAACCCGGAGTACCAGTAATATAATATAATTATTTTCGTTTTGTTTTTATCCAAAATTTACTAATTGACAAGTATTTTAAAATTCGTTAATCAAAAAGTTTAGTTTTTTTAGAATGTTGATCAGTCATCTGGACATTTATTCCTATTTTTATCATTAATGCTATTCACAAGTCCACTGCTGAACATAGGCCTCCCTAAAGAAATGCCACAAAGTCTTGAGTCTCCTGCATCAATCGACTTCCTGCATGTCTTAGCAGGTCGTCACTCCCTCAAGGAATGCCCCAAAGAACGGTCTTGAGTCTCCTGCGTCTTTCGACTTCCTGCATGTATTAGCAGGTCGTCACTCCCTCAAGGAATGCCACAAGGAACGGTCTTGAGTGTCCTGCATCTATCGACTTCCTGCATGTCTTAGCAGGTCGTCACTCCCTCAAGGAATGCCCCAAAGAACGGCCTTAAGTCTCCTGCATCAATCGACTTCCTGCAGGTCTTATGGGTCGTCACTCCTGGGCGGTTCCACGCCCTATACTTCGCCTACCGATATGAGACTGCCACTTGAGAAAATTTCTTCCTTAATTCCTATTTATAATTAATTCTTACTTACTACCCAGTGGGAAATTATTGTAATGGGTCCGATTTTGCAAATTGGAAATTTTAACATATCTCCACGTTTCAAGGTCTTTAGAATCGAATAGTATGGTTTTTAAGAGGATGTCCTTGCGTGCATATGTGCGTATGTATGTATGTATGTATGTATGTTTGGATTCAATTTTCTCTTCGTGTATCTCGAGAACAAAGGGTGGTATTGACATGGGACTAGTTTCATTTAACGCATAATTATGTAACTTTGATTAAATTTTTAGCAAAATCAGTCAACTCGTTCATTGTGCCGAATGAAAATTGTATAAAATATTAAAACATATGATATTTTTTTATTCTTTCCACTGGAAAGTTAGTCGTGAACCTTTCGGGACGCACCTAGACTACTTTATGTAATTCATATAAATATATGAATTTATATTTACTTGCTGTCTCTTTGATCTAGTGATCGTAAACGTGACTGCTAATCATGAAGTCCTGGGTTTGGAACCCGGGTCAGGCAAAAAACAATATTAAGTTTTTCTTTCAAGAAATTCTCAGTAGCAGCGCGGTCTCACGCAGGTAGCGGGGTTTCACCCCCGTGCCTAGGAAAGCACGCAAAGCCACAGGTACTGCGTCTGATCTCTCCCCGGTCATGTCAGTTTGGCTTCCCATCCTACTATGAGAGTAACAGAATAGAGAGTGCGCCTGTGCTTGTATGTATGCACATTCGTGATGTCTCCATTGATACTGGCCGCGGTGACTGAAATTCGGCTTAAAGGACGTTAGAACATTATTAAAATTGTATGTTGAAGGTGGATACTGGAGACTGTTGTATTTTTTTAAAATATATTTACCTTAGTAAACAAACGGGACTGAGATTATTTAGGAATACTAAATTCACCAATACCAATAAAAATTGCATTACAAAAAATAAATAATATTATATTACCGATTTATAAATTTAAAGTGCTGGGTAACGTGTTCCATCGTTGGTCCACGGGTCTAACATTTAAAATGAGCTTAGTAAAAATTGCCTGATGATCTTAACTTTACATATAGTTGATGTAAAGCATCAACTGTCCGGGAAGTCTGCGGTTTGTGATCACATCCTAGACGGCCCCAACCATTACATCAGATTTGATAGACTACAAACCCTCACGAAAGAACACCGATTCTTACCAAGGATGATACGTGAGGCTATTGAAATTAAAAAAAAAACATCCTAATTTCAATAGAGAAGGAGGCTGGGTACTACCACCTGCTTGGGACCCTATAATCAATAAAATTAAAACTAAACCCAAGCATACCACTGCAAGACCTCAGGACATAATCAGTTTATTTAGCATAGATCGGGCCATAAACAATAACTTAAACAGCTGAAGGTACTCCGAGTTTGACAATGACATCTGGACGTCAGTCACCTCAGTCCCCCGTGACCATTGGTGCTGGAAAGCACCCGAAACGTTGGGAATTAAAAATAAAAATAATTAAAAGTAAACTTAAACTTCTTAACTTTGACAATCGCATCTAAAACAAGGGTACAGGCTTTATGGATAGTCATCCTCACCAAACTTTGCACGTGGGCTGGCCACAATTTTTGCTTGTGACGGTTAGCCAATTACTAAATATTAGGTGTAATAATTCACCGCTAAGCTACCTGACTATAGTGAGCCTCTTAATATTTAAATTTTGACGACTCCGCGGCACAGTGGCTGCGCTGGGGGTCGCGGTTTCGAATCCCGCACGGAACAAGTATTTGTATGGCCTACAAGTAGTTGTTCCGGGTCTGGATGTTTGGCCCGCCGCCCCTGGGATACAAGAGAAAATCTTAGTGTAGGGGTAACGTTTAAAAAAAAAATTATGCCCGCAGAGGGCAAAACCAAGAAAGATACACATTAATTTCATTTTGTCTAATATATTGGCAATATATGACCTTCACTTCGTTACATATGTACATCTAATATTATATACATTTTGCATTTCGAGATTGAAATTTAAGTTATCGCACACGTAGCAGATCATCATTATTATCATCATCACGGCCTTTCATAAGTCCACCGTTGAACATAGGTCTCCCCCAGAGAAAGCCTCATAACAAAGATATTTGCCATAGTTATTACGCTTGAAAGTGGGTTGGAAATCGCAGTTATTTTCATTATTTGGATTTTTATCAGCTGCTTATGTTGCTACCCATTTCTTGGTTTATTTCCCTGTTTTACCTCTTACGACACTCACGGGACGATATTATCGTCACTAAGGTACGACACGAAGAGTCAAGGAAAAGGTATATTACAATACCTACTAGGACTTTCTATTACCAAGGACATTTATTAATCTGTGTAGGGATGGAATTTTCGGTATCTTTTTAAATAGAACTACTTTTATGGATTTTATTGTGATTAATTTTACTAAATTTTCATACCTCCATTCTTTATGGGGTTTTCCAGCACCCATTACCACGTGCAACTGAGGTTATTGACGTAAATATTTCAGAGTTAACCCAGAGTTTGACTTTAGTTTTTAATTATTAGATCCACGCGGAATTAACTTACTGTGTCGAGTAGTCTTGCAGTGGTACGCTTGTGTTTAATTAAATTAATTACAGGTAGAACACTTTACCGCAGGTACAGAACATATGGCTCACGTGAAACACCAACGCTCCGGGAAGTCTTCAGTTTGAGATCACATTCTAGATGGCCCCCACACCACTACATCGAACTTAATAGACCACAAATCCTTGCGAAAGAACATTGATTCCTGCTAAGGATGATACATGAGGCTATTGAAATAAAAAAAAACATCTCATTTTCAATAGAGAATGTGGCTGGCACTTGCTTGGGATCCTGTAATTAATGAAATTAAAACTAAACCCAAACATACCTCTGCACTGCAAGATAGATTTTAATAAAACAAAGACTAAATGTTACTCGAAGATACGCTTTAAAGTTTTCGTAACGATTCTTTTGAAAAATATTAGAACTTTAGACGTGATGCGTTGATAAACAAAAACACAAACAAACAGACATTTCTGAAAATTAAATAAAAATATATATTTACTTAGTTTTAGTCCCTCTTAATCATTTCGTCATCTGGAAGGCTTATTAAAACTATTTATATTTATTTATTTATTTAATCGGAAATCCCTCGGTTAACAAAAAACAGAGTAGGTAGAAAACAATTAAGCAATTGGAAACCATTTATGGGTTTTCGCAAATAGTGGCATTATATAAATAATTGCATGCGATGAGTTACCGGCAGCTAATAGGTTACTGTCGCACCAACCGTAAGCTTAGCTAAGTAACATTGTGCATTAAATAACTAAACATTAAGATTAACAAAAGCAAAAAATATAAAAAAACAAAATGAAATAAAAAGAAATGACAAAGATCATCAGCTGGAATCGAAAAAAGGCTTACTCAGAACTCGTCGCAGAAGTTAACTATATAGTAACTACCAAAGTCTAAGGTCTCGGTCTAAGTTAAACTATATAGTAACTACTAAATATATAGTAACTACCAAATTAACACGTTGATATCAATGAATCTTACTGGAAAGATATGATTTACTAATATATTAACATGCATACATAATTTAATGCAAATTTAAAAGCCGTGACGGCTCAGTCTGTTAGTGAAGCTTCATCACAATCGGTTGAGCCATTACCAATATTAGCCCTTACATACTTACATCATACATTATTATTAGCCTGCAAATAGCCCCTTGAGCTTGAATTAAAACAGTTATGTCAATATTACAGACAGAAACTTCAATTAGGTACGAGATTCACCAAGATAAATCAGAACATATATTTACTTTCGCTAACGCGCTGGAAATGAGTTGCCTCTAAACAACTTGTAAGTATAGTTCGTATAATATGTTGGTAAAGCAAATTTATTTATGCCCTATTCTTTATCTCTAGTCTTGTGTGTCTTTGATATTAATATGAATATATATAAATATTTTTAAAATTTTAAATAACATTATCTGAAGTGAGTAGAAGATGAAGATATCCGGACCGGCACCAGGGAGCAGTGTCAAGGATATGAGACCTACTCATCCTCCGAGATAGCTTTTATTACAATTCTCTCTCGCTTTTATTGACGCAAATTACTTAGCAACAAAAAAAATTTTCATGACTTCCAATTGTTTTTTTACTCCAAATCTGATCCTCCTTTGTTTTACAAATCGACATTTCATACAAATGAAGGGAACAAAGAACCGTGATTAAATACTACGATGCTCAAAAAATAAATTATCAGCTGCAACTTAGCACTTAAACCATTATACTTTTCCTTTGTGCACATCCAGCCTTAAATGATACCGTATTTTTTGCCGTAGTTTGCAGCACGAAAATTATTTCAATAATCATACATGTAAACAATTTTCCTTAACTTTATAGTATCAGAGCTGTAGTGGCATAGCGTTTGGTCAATTCAATGAAATTCCTTAGGAGTGTTGTGTGTGAAGTTTGAGTTCGGATCTAGTCGCCTTTAATGAAGTTGAAGTATGCGACTGTTCCCTGCGACATTTGCGTACATTATATTACTTATTACCACCACTGGTGCATTTATGTCCATACATAGCTTTGTACCTCATGATGAAAATTTTAAACAAAAGCTTTCAAGTGGTCACAAAGTTTATTAAGTTGTAATAAACTTATAAACAGCTTGGCTTTAAATGCAGTAAGGTAAAAATTATAACATATAGAGGTAACAATGTGAGCATTCGTTGAATATGACATCAGAGGAGTTGGAGATGATATTCTACGACCGTTAACGCCATAGAAAATAAAAATGATGAAATCAACGCTAAGTCATGTGACTATCGCGTGACTTAACGTTAAGATGTGTCATTTCCATTCATTTTAATATTTTATATCGTTAACGATCGTAAAAAGTATACCTGTCCAACCCCGCAAGACTTTAAACACTTCGGTCCCGCCCCCAATCCCCGTAACAATAAATGCTGTAAAGCACAAGAAACTTTGGGAAATAAAAAATATTAACACGATAAAATTCGTAAAAAATCATTTCATTTAATATGTAGTGTTATATATCTTTAGTCATTAAACTCGCAAGGTGTTGTAATATATTTTACTTGACTCTTGGCCGTGTTTCCAAAAAATATCTAAGTCTGAAAAAAGCTCTTACTGATTTTTATCAAACTATTTTTACTAATTTTTATTATACGACTGTAGCTTAATGGCTGGGTGCAGGCAGCGAACTCAAAAGGTCGTGGATTCGAATTCGCTATTCGACTTTTGTCGTAAACCATTCCTAACTCAAACGTTTCAAGCTTACCAGGAGTGTTGAAAGGGAATATTAGTAACCAACTGACCCGCGCAACTTCGTGTACACCACATAAGATAGAGAGTGCTACGGCGGCTCTACACGTTGGCTAACATAGTAGCGGATGTAGTGGCCAATAGCATTGGCCATCGTGTAGAACAGGTGCATTATGCTTACATTGGTATTTATTGGAATGATGGCCCACAAGTAGCCCCGAGATCCGTACAGTGTCGATTTTTTACAAAAGATCGATGGGTTATTGGCTGAGTTTGGTCACCGCGTCCATACGTTGGTCACGCATTTAGTTTGCTGCGAACTCCCAGGGTGATTGCATGCACATGATTTAAATTTTATATTCACCCTTCCTATTGTAACGATCCCCCCCCCCTCTCTATTTAGTAATAAATAATATTATATTAAATATTATTAATTCCCCTTTATAATAAAAATTATATATATTTGACCAGGATTAATAAACTATGTTTAGATCTTTCTAAATGATCTTTCTAAAGGTTTAATAATAGGCCGTTTGTAATATTTTGGCGTGATCGTCTTAGTTAGGACCCTTATTTACGTTGTGTTTGTTTAGTAACTTAGTTCTTTTAGGTGTCCTTTGGAAGAATGAATATTCACTAGAGCAATTGAAAGCTGTTGGTAGTGCCTTATAAGCTAAGTGAACCCCGTTCACGAAGACAGGGCTCGAAAAAGGTTAAGAACATAAAACGTCCCTTTTCCGCTTGTATCAGGTTTACATTATTAATTATCCCTTCCCGCTCGGAAAAGGCTCAAAATATATTTATACAAAAATACCCGATACAAGGGCTTCGCTCTCCTACATTTATTTAAAAAAATGTAGGGAGGTACACGGCCCCACACACGCCGTGCACGGTGAGCGCCAACCATTTTGATGCACTCCCCCCGTAGGGAACGCTAATTCGGGAACTGGACCGTAGTCCACAGCAAAATAACTGGCGAACCAGTAAAAGAGGCTTGGCCCCTTGTTAGTGCGTAAGCACAAACATCGACCGAAGTCGCGCATGTCAATGCGTGTAAACGCCATACAGAATACGAACGAATCCAGCCACAGTGCATGTACGTCACACGGTTTAGGCAAATAGGCACACTGGCCTTAAACCCTCCGTGAGCGCCACCACCTGCCAGACCGCCGCTCCTGCAGACGTGATGTAAGTGTATGGCATCACCACCAATTGCATGATCAGCACGGCTACTAGCCGCAGAGCGTGTCATGGGTCTACCGCTCACCTCAAGGGAATGGGGTCCCACGTTGTGCGGCTTTCGGCCGCAGCCTTGAGAGTCTCCTCAGATCCTCCCGCCAGCTACCACCCGCATGATATAGCCAAAAGGCAGTTATAAGATAAGAGTAATAATTCGCCATCAGAAAGGGTTTGTGTCACTGACGTTGAGTAAATGCATTTTCGATCATGTTTGTCTCACCCACCAACAAGTTGCCTTCAATCATTCAAAGGTGGGAAAGTTACAGAGATATAATATTATGTTGTTATATTAAACATCGTGGAGGGCAGACAGTCTGCAGCCCCGCAATGAAGGGACCCGACTTGGGCAAAGCTACTTAGGTGTGAGTCAAACCAAGACGCAGAGAGCGCCATTGAGAATAGCGTCCCACCAAACAACCATCGCAGAGACGCAATGCTGCAGAACGCAACAAGCATCAATACGACTATCGTCGGGCTTACACCATTCCAAGGTCCCCCATACATCCCAGCAGTCATCACCACCCGTATACCTCCATCGACACACCATCCATCGAGAACCACAAGAGAGCGTCGAATCAGGCGCAGCACACCCGCAGATCCATCACAAGACGCAATACCGCAAGTAGCAGTAAGCATCAATGCAACTATCATACGGGTGGCGCCCCCTCACAACACACCCACATGACTCCTATCGACTTTGGCAACAAAGTTGGTATTGTTGTTATATAAAAAATATCACCAACGTATCATAGTAGCACGCTACTAAGACGCCAATTAACAAAACTCCACGTATCATAGCGCTAATGCACTAAGACATGAAGTTGAGTATGCCTGTTACACTTAAAAGTGCTACCAAACACACTCATCATCCCCATCCGAAAGATAGACGACGCATCGCTATGCGCTACGACGCCGCCCACAACCGGTATGGGTGTGCGATGTTCACGGGAAAGCCGTATTGCTACAACAAACCCGCTTACCACCGGCACTAAGATGATATATCTAGGACACATCGGTTAGCGAGTCCAAGTTTACCTCGGACCAATTGCTCGTGAAGCAGCACACACGCCACCATAATATTCCTTTTCAAGTCCCTAATAAGCACTAGTCATTTTGCTACAGTACTAGGAGCAGTCAGTCACCCGACCACCCCATACAATGCTTATGCATCAAGGAGACCTCCTATAATATTGCTTTTGTATCATAGACCTTACTTTCATAAGTCATATATATATATATATATATAGGATTCGAACCCATGACCCTACTATTGTAATGCATATTAATCATAGAGACCTTCTATAGTATTGCTTTTGAATCATAGACCTTACTTTCATAAGTCATTCATATATAGGATTCGAACCCACAACCCTACTATTGTAATGCATATTAATCATAGAGACCTTCTATAGTATTGCTTTTGTATCAAAGACCTTACTTCCATAAATCATTAATATATAGGGCTCGAAACCACGACCCTACTATTGTAACGCAAATTCATCATGGAGACCTTCTATAGTATTGCTTTTGTATCATTGAGTTTAATATCATAAGTCCCTAATATAGGACTAGTCATTGTGCTACAGTACTTCAGGCAGTCGGGCTCCCGACTACCCCATATATATATACAACTGCAGGAATGTATCTCCGGCAGCTCATCCATACAAGACATCTATACATGAACACCTTCGATAACTTAGGAAAATTTTCTTTTATACGTGAACTCCTTCCACAACTTAGGAAATTTCTTGTATACATGAACACCTCCCATGACTTAAACAATTTTTTACAAATTTTGTAATTATCTTATAAACGTTATTTAACTTAATTTTATAATATGTTTTGACTTGTATTTCTATTATTTATCTTTTTTTATAGAAGAGGGGGCAAACGAGCATGCGGCTCACCTGATATTAAGTGACTACCGCCGCCCATGATCAACCGCAACACCAGGAGAATTGCGGGTGCGTTGCCGGCCCTTTAGAAAGGAGTAAGCTCTTTTCTTGAAGGTCCCCAGGTCGTATCGGTCCGGAAAAATCGCCGGTGGTAAACTATTCCACAGAGAGGTTGTACGTGGAAGAAAACTCCTTGTGAAACGTACAGTGGTGGACCGCCAAGCATCCAGATGGTGAGGATGGTATCGGGACGTTTGCCGTGTAGTGCGTTCACGAAATTTGGCGGCTGGGATTAATCCGAACAATTCCTCAGAGCACTCCCCGTGATAGATGCGATAAAATACGCAAAGAGATGCAACATCTCTTCGCAGCGCCAGTGAATCGAGCCGATCGGAAAGCACTCGGTCGTCGACGATTCAAGCCGCTCTGCGCTGGATGCGGTCAAGTGGAAGGAGCTGGTACTGGGGAGCCCCAGCCCAGAGATGGGAACAGTATTCCATGTGCGGCCGAACCTGCGCCTTGTAAAGTTGCAGGCGGTGTGCCGGCATGAAATACTGTCCCGCTCTGCTGAGCACACCAAGCTTTTTAGAGGCTGATTTGGCCTTCCCTTCCAAGTGACCACGAAACTGCACGTCACTCGATATGTCGACGCCGAGGATTCCGATACTGGCTGAGGCAACAAGGGGAGTGCCTTGAAACTGAGGGTATACGACAAAGGGGTTCTTTTTAGCGGTTAACGCGCAAACTTGTGTCTTCTGGGGGTTAAACTGAACTAGATTTAGTCGTCCCCAATCCGAGACTCTGTTCAGCAAAGACTCGACTTCACACACAAGTTTGTCCCGGCACTCGGAGACGTTTTCGCGAGAAATATTGGCTCGGCCGGTGTAAAGAGCATCACCAGTGCTGTCATCTGCATAGCAATGAATGTTACGGGTATGCAACATATCATTATTATGCAGAAGAAACAGCGTTGGCGATAGCACGCAGCCCCGTGGAACACCAGCATTAATAGGCTTGCAATCGGAGCTTGCACCGTCTACAACGACCTTGATGCTCCGATCTGCAAGAAAGCTGGTGATCCAATCGCACAATTTCTCGGGAAGCCCATAGGAAGGGAGCTTCGAAAGAAGCGCTTTGTGCCAAACCCGATCGAAGGCCTTCGCAATGTCCAAACTAACGGCCAATACCTCCCTCTTGAACTCTACTGCCTCCGCCCATCTGTGAGTGAGGTAGACCAAAAGATCACCAGCTGACCGACCACGGCGAAAACCGTATTGGCGGTCACTAATCAGCTGGTGATGCTCAAGGTACCTCATGAGCTGGCAGTTTACAATGGACTCCATTGTTTTGGAGAACAAGGAGGTGATGGCGATTGGCCGGTAGTTGGACGGGTCTGAGCGGTCGCCTTTTTTAGGGATCGGGTGGACGAAAGCCGTCTTCCATGATTTTGGGACTATGCCTAGGGAGTAGGAGTACCGGAAAAGACGCGTTAAAACCGGTGCCAACTCTGGAGCACACGTCCTCAGCACAATTGTGGGGATTCCGTCAGGCCCACTCGACTTGTGGATGTCCAGGGAGAGGAGTGCTTTGCGAACCGAGCGCTGTGTGAACTGCACTTCCGGCATGGAGCACTCACACCGCGGGATGGTCGGCGGCGTACTCCCCCCGTCATCGAGAGTCGAGTTAGACGCAAAGAAAGAGCCTAGAAGATCGGCTTTCTCCTTTGCAGTATGGGCCAGTGAGTCGTCCTCCCTGTGCAGAGATGGAAGAGATGGCTGACAGAAATTCCCCAGGACAGCCTTGGCGAGAGACCAGAATGCACGGGTTCCAGAAGGAAGGCGAACTAGTTTCTCGCCATTTCTGCCTATGTGCTCTGACTTTGCCTTGGCAATGACTCTTTTGAAGGACCTAGAGGCGGAATTATACTTCTTTTTTACAGCGCTGGTATTTACATCCCGGGACGCTGATGCATCAACCCAGGCTTGGTAGCACTCCTGCTTATAGCATGATGCTATTTTACAGGAGCGACCAAACCATGGCTGAGATTTGCCTCCAATGGGCACCACAGAGGAAGGAATAAAATGTTCCATACCCTGAAGTACCACATCAGTAACAGAATCAGTAGGGTGCAAAGAAAGACCGCATCCCATCCCAATCGGCTGACCTATAGTGCCAAACACGGCGGCAGCCTGCAGAATGCAACCGCGATTTCAGCGTGAGTGGCACAACACTCCGGACCAGACAATGGTCCGAGGAGCCTAAAGGGGCGTCGACGGAAATCTGATATCCGTCCGGGTGAGAGGTCAGCAGAAGGTCCAACAGGGAAGGTGCATGATCCTCCACATCTGAAATCCGCGTAGGCGAAGTAACCAGTTGTGTCAGACCATATGCCAAGGCAAAATCATTATTTTACATATTTTTTTCAAGTTTTTTTTCTAAATAAATTTATTTATTACGAAAAACAATAATTTTGCCTTTAATTTACTATGTTATTGGGATAATGTCTGAAATATATTAACTTTATGTTTATTAATTTAACTTAATTGCTTAATATATATCTTTTAAGACTATTTTTGACGCCCCTTTATATTGAATTTAATTATTAATAATAATATTGGGCCGTCACACTATGATGGATATCCCGCCCATATTACCAGCGTTTTAGTGAAAATTTCAACTTTAAAAATTCCTGCTACTTTAATTAGCGCACAATATTTTTAAACATTTGTTTTAATCAATAAGCTATTTAACAAAATACGAACGTTTATTTACAATCAAATGATTATGAGAACAATTTTAAAAACGATGCTAAGCAAAAGAAGGTGTTATTGCTCAAAACAGACGGCGTGGCGCAGTGGCTTAGCAATGAGTGCCTGCGCTGGGGGTCACGGGTTCGAATCCCGCACGGAACAAGTATTTGTATGGCCTACAAATAATTATTCCGGGTCCGTTATATGTTTTTCCTTGTGCAATTTATGTTTGTAAACTGCCCCCACGATACAGGAGAAAATCGTAGTGTAGGGGTAACGTTTTTCTTTTTTTTTTAAAAAGGAAGAAAATTCAAATTCCAGCCACTCTGCACAGAATACCGTCCATTTGTGTACCTAATGCCAGCATAGCATAGGGCCTTATGAGTTTTTGGTAGGTGTATCAATTGTTGGAAAGTTTTAGTGGCATAGTAATAAACTCGTAACAACTTTCCATTTTGAATCATGCATGTCACAAGCATAAAATATGTATTAACACAGATGACAACAATTATTTTATTTTAACGTTTTACTACTTACCTGACTGTCTTTTAGTTTTAAGCAGTTCGATCTTTCTTTCAAAATTAAAAAAAATAAAGCAAAGTATGAAAGAAAAATGAAGCACGTCGGTTTCTTATAATTTAATCGTGCAAGTTTTCAATGAAGCTTGAATTAAATTAATTGAAAAAATTTAATCTAATGATCCAAATAATTGGTAAAAAGTGGTATAAAACATGGAAATACTTATTGTGCTTAGTTTTTAAGATTAGCTTTTCTTCCGCTTCAATTCAATACTGGTGACTATTTTTTTCAATATTTTGTCTCTTCAGAATATTTTAATTAAGGGATTGGTTTCATGGAGGCTTGGCAACTCAAAGTTTGAACACGTGCTTAGGTCTCGTTGAAACCATATTATTATACGAATTAGCAAAGCATTCGAAACGTTGGGAGAATAAAACATAAAAATAAGTAAACCAGTAAACTTAGTTTGATTGAATGTGCAGTGTTCCTGTACCTAAATTAATAATTTTCTTCATCCTACCGATTAATTAAAATGCGACTTTAAACAGTCAGTGCTATTAAGTGAATTAATACAATCATAATTATTAAGCCGATCTATTCGGATTCTGTAGTAGAGCAATGACGCAGTTAATGATAAGTATATTACGTTAAATGACCCAGGCTCTGTCATTCAGGAGATTACAATATAATTATTTTGTTTTATTTTTATACGTTTTGTTTTTATCCAAAATTTACTTATTAACACGTATTGTAAAATTGTTAATAAGAAAGTATAGTTTTGCTTTTGAAAATTTTGATTAATTATATCGATATTTAACCCCTTTTTTACAACTTAGGCCTCCCTCAAGAAATGCCACAAAGTTTTGAGTCTCCTGCGTCAATCGACTTCCTGCAGGTCTTATCAGGTCGTCACTCCTGGGCGGCTCCCAGTCCTATACTTTGCCTATCGATATGAGACTGCAACTTGAGAAACTTTCTTCCTTAATTCTAATTTATGATTATTTCTTATTTTAACTCATATAAATACGAATTTATGTAAATATATGAATTTATAGTAGAGTTTGGAACCCGGGTCAGGTAAAATAAAATATTGAGTTTTTCTGTTAAGAAATTCTTAGTAACAGCCCGGTGTCACGCAGGTAGCGGTTTCACCCCCGTCCACAGGAAAGCACGTAAAGCCAAGGTACTGCGTCTGATCTCTCCTCGGTCATGTCAGTTCGGCGTCCCATCTTACTATGAGAGTATCAGAATAGAGAGTGCACCTGTGCTTGCGCATACTTTCGTGATGTTTAGTCTCCATTGAGACTGGCCGCGGTGACCGTAATTCGGCCTAAAAGACATTAGAATATTATTAGAATTGCGTGTTAGAAGTAGATACTGAAGACTGTTGTATTTTTTTAATATATTTCCCTTAGTAAACACACGGGACTGACATCATATAGGAGCACTAAATTCATTAATGTCAGTAATGATTGCGTTACAAAAAGTAAATAATATTATATTATCATTCTAATATAACGTGCAATCCGTGCAGTCTATAAATCTAAAGTGCAGGGTAACATGTTTCATGGTTGGTCCACTAGTTAAACATTTAAAATCGAAGAAATGCCTAACGATCTTAACTTTGACCATCGCGTCTATTGTATCGCGTCAGGTGGATTGAACGCAATTTTAGTTTGTAACGTTCAGCCAATAACTAATTATTAAGTGTAATAATTCACCGTCAAGCTACCTGACTGTAGTGAGGCTCTTAATATTTAAATTATGCCTGGAGAGGACGAAACCAAGAGAGATAGGAAATTAATTTCATTTTGTCTGATTTATTGGCTAAATGTGACTTGGGATTAACTTGGGCTTACATACGTCCAATATTATACATATTTTGTATTTCGAGATTAAACTTTAAGTTATCGCACATGCAGCAAATCATTATTATCATCGTCACGGTCTTTCATAAGTCCACTGTTGAACATAGGTCTCCCCCAGAGAAAGCCTCATTAGAGATATTTGCCATTTGAGTCATCTCGACCGGGGAAGGACCACGATCTCACAGAATACCAGCGTAAAATACTAGCTTAATTCTGCTTTGTTTCGTATGGTGAGTGTAGAGAACTGAACACCCTTTTAAGTGAAAACGAGGCATTCCATTTTGGTCCTCACGGGTGACAACGCATCTGCATTTTGATTCGTGATCGAGGACAGATGTAGATGTATATGGGCCACAGAAACCACTTACCATCAGGAGGACTGTGTGCTCGTTTGTCAACCTATTCTACAAAAAAAAGTTGTTACACTTGGAAGTGAGTTGGAAATCGCAGTTATTTTTATTATTTCCATTTTTTATCAGCCGCTGCTGATGCTGCTACCCATCTCTTGTTTTATTTCCCTGTTACACCTCTTACAGCACCCATGGGACAATATTATCGTCACCAAGGCACGACACGTAGAGTCAAGAAAAAGATACATTACAATACTTACTACGACTTACCATTACCAAGGACATTTATTAAGCTGTGTAGGAGTGGTATTATAAGCATATTTTTAAATAGAACTACTTTTACGGATTTTATTGCGTTTAATTTAACAAAATTTTCGTACCCGACCTTTAGGGGGCTTTCCAGCACATATTCTCACCGGGAACTGAGGTTAATGACGCAAATATTTCAGAGTGCCTTCAGTTTATAATTAGATCTACGCAGTAGGTATGAACTAACTGCGTCTTGAAGTGGTACGCTTGTGTTTAGTTTCTATTTAATTAATTACAGGTAGAACACTTTAAAGCGTCTAAAGAACTTATGGATGACGTGAAACACCAACGCTCCGAGAATTCTTCAGTTTGAGATCACATTCTAGATGGCTCACACACCATTACATCAAACTTAATAGACCATAAATACTCGTGAAAGAACATTGATTCCTGCTAAGGATGATAAGTGAGACTATTGAAATTAAAAAAAAAACATCTCGATTTCAACAGAGAATGAGGCTAGGTACTACCATCTGCTTGGGATCATGTAATTAATAAAATTAAAACTAAACCCACTACTGCACTGCAAGATATATTTTATTAAAACAAAGACTAAATGTTACTCGAAGATTACTCTTTACAATTTTTGTAACGATTCTTTGGAAAAATATTAGAACTGTTACGCGCTCCAATCGACGATATACTAGCGCAATCTAGTGTCAGGAACGAGAGCGAGTAGAGCGTGTAAAGAATGACATCACAGATCTTCCGACCCACAGCGCCACCCGAAGAACTAAGTTTCTAGAAAATCTATACTCGCAAACTCGTCCCTTTGCGCGCATTTACCTGAAGATTCGGGATGTTTCTTTGCTAATTTAAATAAATAGGCGCTGCAATATGCGATCGGGGCACAGAGTTTAACTCGGCGACACAAGCGAAGCTTCGGAGCGAAATTAAGTGAATTAGTGTGTTTAATTATTAGTGTTTTTTAACTTTAATTTGTGTAAAGTAAATTAAAGTGTTAATTTAGGTAATTCTATCGGCAATTTTTATTGTCACGAACCTCAAGCTCGTAACAATTGGTGTCAGAAGTGGGATAAAATAATGCCGATTTTACCTAAGGAGGAAACGGAGGGTGTCCGTACCCGAAGTCAACGCCAGCAGGAGACGGACCAGAGGAGATTTGGTGGTGCAACGCCGCAGATGTCTGAGGGCCAGCCGCCGGCCACGGAAGCCGGTCCGTCAGCAGCTTCTACGTCTGTGGCACCTGACTTAGGTGCTCTGATGGTGATGCTGCAGGAGCAGGCTCGCCGACAGGAGGAGCAGGCCCGTCAGTTGAAAGAGCAGCTGCAAAACGGACAAGAGGAACAGGCCTGTCAGCTGGCGGAACAGGCTCGTTGGTCGGAAGAGCAGATGCTCCTCATGAAGGACCTTCACGCTACCTTTGGGAAAGAGATAAGGCAGGTGAAGGATAGGGTTGCTCAACACGACAACCGCCTGTCGGAAGCTGAAACCCGAATCGAAGAACATGAAACCCGAATCAACCATGTGAACAATCGGGTTGACAACGTGATGGCTGACGTGAAGAAAACGCTAAACGACCTCAAACTTGGGGATGGAACTACAGCTCCCGTAGTAGCTGCAGCACCTTCGCTACGTGGATTCAAAGTGCCGCCGTTCGACGGGACCTCTTCCTGGTCGGCCTACAAAATCCAGTTCGAGGCCGTCATGGAGGCGAACGGCTGGAATAAAAGCCAAGCCATGACTGCACTCACCCTAGGCCTGCGCGACCAAGCCTTAACTGTGTTGGAAGCTCTCGGTAAGAAAGTGACCTATGAGCAGCTTCTTGAGGCCTTGGAGGCGAGATATGGTGACGCTCACCTGGAACACGTCTTTCGCGCGCAGCTTAAAGATCGCGTGCAACGCAGCAACGAAAACCTGCAGCAGTGGGCCCTTGAGGTGGAGAAGATGGTTCGTAAAGCATACCGGTCTGTACCTGCGCTCACTGAAGGGAACTTGGTGCAGACATTCATCGACGACATCCGCGACCTGGAAGTCAGAGCTGCTGTGAGGCTCGGGCACCACGAGACGCTTAAGGACGCCTTGGCCCATGCACTGGAGGTAGAAGCCGTGCGGCAGGATCATCGTTCCCATCGCGTCAGGGAGGTTGCAGCAGCTACAGTTCGCGACCGCAACAAAGGATACAGCCCTAGGTGCTATGGCTGTGGGGAAAAGGGCCACCTTCGATCCAGCTGCCCTAAGCGAACCGCAGAAAGGGAAAGTGAACGATATCAGGAGGGTAGTGCAGCTAACGGCACTGCCTGGCGGCGACAGGATCATCGTTCACCTCACGCTAGGGAGGTTGCAGCAGTTACGGTTCGCGACCACAATAAAGGATACAGCCCTAGGTGCTATGGCTGTGGGGAAAGGGGCCATCTTCGGTCCAGCTGCCCTAAGCACACCCTAGGAAGGGAAGGTGAACGGTCTCAGAAAGGAAGTGCGGCTAACAGCACCGCCCAGCAGCAGCAGGAATACGACTTTGAGATCGAACATCGCAGCGAGAAATCTCATGGCAACGCAGATGCATTGTCAAGAAGACCTTGTCCTGAAGATGGCAACCATTGTAGTAGGCAAGGTAAGGAAGTAGTATCCGTGAGGATGCTCAGGACAGACCACCTCAGTAACGGGTGGAAGGACAGCCTACGACGTGCACAGCAGGAAGATCCAGACATCAAGCCGATTCTGGGATGGATGAAGGCCCGTGCTACCAAGCCTAAGTGGAGGGACGTCTCAGCGATGAGTTCAACCACGAAAAGCTATTGGGCCCAATGGGACAGCTTGCTGCTTCAGGATGGAGTCCTGTGCCGTAAATGGGACAATGGTCGAGGAGACAGCTGTCGTTTGCAAATGGTTGTCCCTAAAGCTAAAGTGCCGAATGTTCTACAGCTGTGCCATAATGGTCGTTCAAGAGTCCACCTGGGAGTTAAACGAACTCTGCTGAAGGTCCGAGAACAGTTTTACTGGGTCCATTATCGTGACAATGTCGAGGATTGGTGTCGTACATGTACAAGTTGTGTGGCTGTGCGGGGACCTCAGACACGTAGTAGAGGAGCACCGAAATTGTACGATATTGGTGCACCACGGGATAGGACAGCCCTTGACATTGCGGAGCCGTTACAGAAAGGCGTAAGAGGGACTCCTAAGATCGTCCATGTGGATCGCTTGGCGCGTTATCATGGGACCGATAATGCTCGGGACGAGCATGTCTTAGGAGGGGGCAGTGTTACGCGCTCCAATCGACGATATACTAGCGCCATCTAGTGTCAGGAACGAGAGCGAGTAGAGCGTGTAAAGAATGACATCACAGATCTTCCGACCCACAGCGCCACCCGAAGAACTAAGTTTCTAGAAAATCTATACTCGCAAACTCGTCCCTTTGCGCGCATTTACCTGAAGATTCGGGATGTTTCTTTGCTAATTTAAATAAATAGGCGCTGCAATATGCGATCGGGGCACAGAGTTTAACTCGGCGACACAAGCGAAGCTTCGGAGCGAAATTAAGTGAATTAGTGTGTTTAATTATTAGTGTTTTTTAACTTTAATTTGTGTAAAGTAAATTAAAGTGTTAATTTAGGTAATTCTATCGGCAATTTTTATTGTCACGAACCTCAAGCTCGTAACAGAACTTTAGACGTGATATGTTCGTAAACAAAAACACAGACCACCAGACAATTCCGAAAATTGTAGAAAAATATATAATTACTTAGTTTCGGTCCCTCTCAATCATTTTTGTCACAAAAATATAAAATGTAATTTTTTATGTGTATAGATAAATTTAATTTTAAATAATTTATTAATAACGTGGTTTAAAAGGTTGAAATTCTAGCTTTGCTAATACAAATCAGAAAATTTAGCGGCTAAAAGAAAACAACTTAATTATCAAGAAGATAAGAGAAACAATATTAAAAATAAACAAATGTTTTAAGGTTTACAAGCGTTGTGAAATAAAAAGGTGGGTGTAAGTGGTGTAAGTGCGACATCACTAACACGGACGTTCAATTGTAAACGTCGGCCATCGTAGTCACATTTAACTGTGGGCATAAATGTGAGAATACTGGTCACATAACTTTGAAGCTTGGTAGAGCCAGGCTGCAGATATTTTATGGTTGTAGCACGAATAGGTCGGCTCGATGCGACCTATTTTCACTGCATTCATAATACGGTGGCATCGTGGCTTTAACAAAAAGTAGCAAATATAACTAGGTTCACTGATAATTCCTTTTATCACGTGTCCTTCTTTAACATTTTAAGACTAAATTAATTTATTTTTGGAAGATATGTAACTACCTATCCAAACACGGAATAATAGCTGGTCAACGAAATATATATGTAAAATATTTACAAAATATAAATGTAATATATTATCACTCAAAAGTGTTAAATTTGCAGAGATTTTAATATTTTGAATTTTATTGTTATACGAGTATTTAAAACATTATGGAAGCCAGACAGTCTAGAGCACCGTCATGAAGGGACCTAACTTGGGCAAAGCTACTTAGTTGTGAGTGAAACTAAGATGCAGAGGGCGCCATTGAGTATATGAACCCTCCTAATACGTTGATATCAGCGAATCTTATCGTAAAGATATCGTTTAATTACATATTAACATGCATACATAATTTAAAGTACTATAAAAGCCATGACAGCTCAGTCAGGGGCACACCTGGCATTGCTTTCTTTCTGTTAGTGAAGCTTCATCACAATCAGTTGAGCCATTACCAAGATTAGCCCGGACAGACACAAAAAATGAGAAAATAAAATAAAAATGGTTATTCACTTTTGTTCATAGTCTGTAAATAGGACCTTGCGTTCGATCGAAGACAGTTATTCAATATTACAAGCAGAAACTTCAGTTATGAGATTCGCCAAGATAACTTGGAACATATACGATATGCATTTACTTTCGCTAACGCGCAGGGAATGTGTTGGAACTAAATAATTCGTATGCATAGTTCGTATATGTTGCCAAGGCAAATTTATTTATGCCCTTTTCTATTTTTTATAGAATAAGGGTGACAACCGAGCACACATTCAATCTAATGGTAAGTGGATGCCGTGGCCCATAGACATCTATATTTATCCTCGATTAAGAATCAAAATGCAGAAGCGTTGTCACCCTGAGAACTAAGATGGAAAGCCTCGTTTCCAGTAAAAAGGGGTCTAGTCTTATGTGTCATCGATATTAATATAAATATATTGAAATGTTTTTACAATTTAAAATATTATTATCTGAAATGAGTAGGGGATAAAAGTATCAAGACCGGCAACAGGGAGCAGTGTCAGTGATACGAGACCTACTCATCCTCCGAGCTGGCTTTTATTAAAATTCTCTCTTGCTTTTATTGACGGAAATTTCTTCGCTAAAACATTTTTTTCTCATGAGCTCCAGTTGTTTTTTACTCCAACTCCTTTGTCTCCTTTACAAATCGACATATTTTATAAATTAAGGGAACAATGAACTGTGATTTTATATTCCGATAGTTAAAAATTGAATGACCTGCTGCAACTTAGCGTTAAACCATTATACTTGTCCTATATGCATAGCTAGCCTTAAATGATACCGTGTTTGTAACACCGCCAATTGTATTGTAATTTACTACAGAAATAGTTTTCAGCACGACAATTATTCGAATAATTATACATGTAAACCATTTTCCTTAAGTTTACATGAGAGTTGTAGTGGCATGGCGGTTGATCGATTCAATAAAGTTCCTTAGTAGTGTTGAAGTCTGAGTTCGAATCTAGTCGTCTTCAATGAAGTTGAGTGTTACATGTACATACATGTATTAATTATTTCATAGCTTTGTACCTCATGATTAAAATTTTAAACAAAGCTTTCTAGTAGTGACAAAGTTTATCAACTTATATCTATCCTCGATTACGAATCAAAATGCATATGCATTGTCACCCGTGAGGACTAAAATGGAATACCTCGTTTATAGTAAAAATGGCCTCCTGTTCTCTACACTCACCATATTAAACACATCAGCATTAAGTTACTATTCGACGCTTTTTTTTTCGCTGAAATAAATATTTTATTTTATTTATTTATTTTATTTACACTTTATTGTACTAAAGGTACAAACGGCAGACTTAATGTCATATGGCATTTTCTGCTAGACAACCGGAAAGTTAGTGGGAAATGTGTGTACTGTAGTGGGCTACGATGAAACCTAAAATTGATAAATTTTAAATATCGATAGCAAAATGAAATAAAACAAATTTTACAGATTTTATCCTGTCTAATAGTGTCGCCTGCCGTTTCTTCCATTAGTTTCTCGTCAATACACACGAAGTTCGTACGCAGGAGCTCAATATCAGAAATCGCCTGTGCGACCAGTAGACCCACGTGGGAGTCAAATTTGTCCACTTCCGAGTAAGTACTACCTGTGACATGAACTGTCGCTTATAACATCTATTCATGTGTTTTTTGCAGTCAATTACTGTAAGCCTTATGCACAAAGTTACAAAATTACACAAAGTCTTAAACAAACGTTTGAGCTGATGTTTCAACCTACACCAAGAGCAAAGAAAGATGTATTATAAAATGAATTATATACACACACATATATATATATATATATATATATATATATATATATATATATATAGCGACAGGCCTGTTGGTCTAGTGGTTAGTGACCCTGACTGCTAAGCCGGAGGTCGTGGGTTCGATTCCCACCCAGGACAAATGTTTGTGTGATGAGCACGATCATTTGTTCTGTGTCTGGGCGTAATTTATCTATAATATTTATGTATTTAGAAATATATAAGTATATTTCTCAGTTGTCTAGTACCCATAACACAAGCTCTGCTTAGCTTGGGACTAGATGGCGTTGTGTGATAGTTGTGGAATATTATATATATATATATATATATATATATATATATAATATATATATATATATATATATATATATATATATATATATATATATATATATATATATATATATATATATATATATATACATAGTCTGATTTATTTACATATAATTACCTTATTTTACTACAATGCTTAACTGCTTTTTTGTTTCAGTGGTTGTTAGCGCGACTGCTGATCACGAGGTCCCAGATTCGAATCCACTGTATGCATGCGCACTGTAATCCCGCAAAGATGGCTTGTATCCATTGGGATTGACTGCCTTGACCACAATTCGTTCTAGGAGTAAAATATTTAAATATTCTTTTATTTGCTCCATCACCCATTATTAGCAAATCAACTCAAGTCGTTAAGATTACACTAATAATGTAAATGAGGGCCCAGACTGATCGAGCCACTACTCTTTAATTTTAGCTCATTAAAATACACGAATTACTTGGTTACTATTGTAGTTATACAATAATAACTGAAGAATTTTATAATATAAAAAGTAAATACTCAATCAAACAGAGAAGAACTCTGATGCTAAGTTATTACGTTTGTCGTTCAATTCTATTCCAATATCGCGAGTAATCTATACAAATAAATACAAATGGCTGTAATGTCAAAATAACAGCTTTTTAATAAGTGCTTATAACAAAATAACAGTTTAAAAATTTGTCTGTCTTTCTGAATTTTACTGCCAAAATAATGAAAAGATTAATTTTTAATAAAAATTAACGCCGGCTTCGAAGGACTATAAAGAATTTCACATTTTTAATTCGAGCCTTTTGATTCTGATATACTCCAAGTCTTGGCATCGAATTCCAAATGTGTTATTATTTCATTATTTTTAGTTTTTTAGGGTCGGCTATTACTTTTATAGAAAGTAAATATATCGGAATAGCCATGATAATTATTTATTTATTTTATTTTCAAGTCTTTATTGCGTCCCTTAGAAAAAAAGGATAATCAAGCCGTGATCTATCAAAGCCCATTCGATTTTCCTTCCATATCCTACCGTTGTCTCTGGCGGTATGAAATGGGAAAGTCAACCAACACACTACGTTCATTACAATCACATTTAATAAATAGGTAATTAGCAATGCAAATATAATTATTTAATACTAAATAGCAAAACATCTGCTAGATAATATGCTATATCCATTTAATAATCCATTGAGTTAATCCTAGCTATAACTAGTGCAGCTGTGAGAGATAATGGGTGTATAATTATCCGCTAATATTCACTACTCGTAGCTGGAGATATTAATTTCTGATATAACATTCATAACTGTAAATTTGATGGTTTTTAAAGTATTTATTAAACCAGTATATCGTAATGTTAGGTATAAATTGTATGTTTGTGATAAGTGACAGTGTTTATCTCGTTACCACTATTTGCAAAATATCCAAACCGGCGACGTGCAGCAGTACTACAGCAGTGCGGCGTCTGGTCTGCGATATGGTTTATATTGCAATAGTAAATCAACAACAACAACGTGAGAGGCCCATATCCAGCCATAAACTTCACATTTACGGGCTGAAAAAGAAGTAAAGGATTTATGAATGAATGTTGATATATGACAAGTAATAAACATAATGTTTTCTTATACACGCTAGAGAATACCGAATCCATCCCAGGATGTTTCGCGAAGCTATTGAAATCAAAAAAAACATCCTAATATCTACAGAGAATATGGCTGGGTGCCACCATTTGCATACATTTCCACAGTTCATAAAATTAAATCACAACTCAAGCATAAAACTTTAACACTTCTAAATACCACAAGTTAATACTGCGTAGATCGAAACAAAAATAAATAATTTTAATTTATAGGTAGCCGTGGTTAACTATGATGTTGGGACGTCGAACACCTCAGCCCCCCCCCCCCCCCTGTGACCGTGGGTGCTGCAAAGTGTTAGAAACGTCGTATATATATACCATTGTATATTTATGACGTTTGTAGCACTATACTTAAAGATTTTATGGATTTTGTCGCGTCAATAACGCGATAAAATCCATTAAAACTTGTTTTATTTCAAAGTAATAAACATATATATTTTCTTATACATATTAGTGCCGTGTAGTGGCGGTTGAGAATATCCACTAGCCCATATCTTCCCGTGGGTGTCGTAAGAGGCGACAGAGGGAGACAGGCAGGAGATGGGCAGCAGCATCTTCCTGATAACAACTGTGAGATAATAAAAAACTGCGATTGCCAACCCGCTCGCCAAGCGTGGCAACTATGGCAAATATCCCCCCATGAATAAAGACGCAAAAAAATGGCCCCCAGTCCCCGGCGGCCCCGCTATTCCTGGCTACGGTGGCGACCATGGTAACGGCGGGGCAGGGGTTGCTAAGAATCTCTGGTGGAGGTTCGGTTGCCACCTACAACGACTCGACCTGGCAACATATAACGCACGCACCCTAAGGACTGATGAGAAGATACTGGAGATGGAAGAAGTGGTAGACAAGTTGCGCTTGCATATTATTAGATTATCCAAGGTCGGAAGAGAGGGGGAGGACACGGCAATCATCGAGTCCAGCAACTTGTTCTACCACCGAGAGGGCGACCATCTGTCCCAAGGAGGTGTCGGATTTATCGTCCACAAGTCTCTCGTCAACAACGTTGTAAAGTTTGGGAGTGTGTCGACGAGGGTCGCGTACCTGATACTCAGAATCACCAAACGGTATTCGCTGAAGGTCATATAGGTTTAAGCACCAACCTCGGCACATCGCGATGAGGAGGTGGACGAAATGTATGAGGATATTTCCAGAGCCATGCATTCCTCCAAAACCCAATACACGGTGTTGATGGGAGACTTCAACGCAAAACTAGGCACAAGAGAAAGCAGTGAGCTGAAGGTGGGGAAATTTGGAGTAGGGCAACGGAACCGAAGGGGCCAGCAGCTGGCCGACTTTATGGAGAAAGAGGGACTCTTTATGATGAACTCTTTCTTCTAGAAGCAGCCCCACAGGAAGTGGACCTGGTGGAGCCCCGACGGTTCGACAAAAAATGAGATTGACTACATTATGACGACCAGACGCCAAATGTTCAGTGATGTCTCAGTGATCGCAAGGGTGAAAACTGGCAGCGATCACCGAATGGTTAGAGGCACACTGAACCTAAGGGTTAAGTTGGAGAGGTCTCGTCTAATGAAGTCAACGCTACGTCCCCCTCGTGCTCAAATCCAGAGTCCCGAAACCTTTCAGCTCGAGTTACAAAACCGCTTTCTGTACCTAGAAGATTGCAATGCAGTGGACGATATGAATGACAAGCTCGTGGAAACTGTCCATGCGGTCGGAGCTAAGTTCTGCAAGACCCGCCGCAGAAGAACACAAAAACTCTCCGATCACACTCTTAATCTCATGGCTGTTAGACGGAAGATGAGGCTGCAATCGTCAACAGATTTGACAGCATACAGGCAATTGAACAGACAGATCTCCAAATGCATGCGGCGAGACTTACGCAACTTTAATACTGCTCGTATTAAACAAGCGGTCGAGCGGAACCACGGCTCCAAAGTCTTTGCCAGAGATCTGTCTGCCAGAAAAAGCCAACTGTCAAAGCTGAAGACTGAGTGTGGCAACATCGTTTCCGGGACACCTGAGATTCTGAGTGAGATTGAGAGGTTCTATGGGCAGCTGTACACATCATCGTTGGAGCCACACGCAATTGTGAGTAACGATCCAAGAGCAAGTCTTATCCGACACTATTCCGATGATATACCGGACTATCAGTCTGAGCGAGATTAGAATGGCTCTCCACCACCTTAAAAACGGCAAGGCGCCGAGCGAGGATGGAATTACAGCGGAGCTTCTGAAAGCGGGTGGGACACCGGTACTTGAAGTCCTTTAAAAGTTCTTCAATTCCGTCCTCCATGGTGGCACTACTCCGGAGGCGTGGAGCAGAAGCGCGGTGGTCTTGTTCTTTAAGAAAGGCGACAACGCTCTCTTGAAGAACTACAGACCGATTTCCCTTCTGAGCCGCGTCTACGTGCTGTTTTCGAGAGTCATTACGAATCGTCTCGCACGCAGACTCGGCGATTTCCAGCCTCCCGAACAAGCCGCTTTCCGAAAAGGCTTCAGTACCATAGACATGTGGTCTACGGTACACTATATACTTTACGGTAGATTGTACAGAAGACTGAAGAGTACAATCTGCCACTTTGCCTGGCATATGTGGACTATGATAAAGCTTTTGATTACGTCGAAATTTAGGCGGTGCTACAGTCACTTCAGCGGTGCCAAGTTGACTGTCGGTATATCGAAGTGCTAAAGTGTTTGTACAGTAGGGCTACGATGGCTATCCGAGTACAGAACCAGAGTTCGAAACCTATCCAACTGCAGAGAGGTGTAAGACAGGGTGATGTTATATCCTCGAAACTCTTCACCGCTGCGTTTAAAGACGTTTTCAAGCTACTGGACTGGAAAGGATACGGTATTAACATAAATGGCGAGTAAATCACTCATCTTCGATTTGCCGACGATATAGTCCTTATGGCAGAATTGCTGGAGGACCTTAGCACTATGCTCAATGACCTCAATGGTGTCTCCCAACGGATATGTCTTAAGATGAACATGGACAAAACAAAGATCATGTTTAATGTCCATGTCACACCTATGCCGGTAGTTGTTGGGAGCACTATTCTCGAAGTTGTTGACGAGTACGTTTACCTGGGACAAATAGTCCGACTAGGTAAGTCCAACTTCGACCGAGAGGTCAATCGACGGATTCAACTCGGCTGGGCAATGTTCGGGAAATTACGACACATCTTCTCGTCAGGTATACCTCAATCTCTGAAAACTAAAGTGTATAACCAGTGCGTGTTTCCAATGATGACTTATGGATCTGAGACGTGGTCCTTCACTGCTGGCCGTATGAGGACGCTCAGGGTCACTCAGCGAGCTATGGAGAGGGCTATGCTCGGAGTTTCTCTGCGTGATAGACTCAGAAATGAGGATGTCCGCAGTAAAACCAGAGTGACCGACATAGCCCAACGGATTAGTAAGCTGAAGTGGCAATGGGCCAGCCATATAGCTCGAGGAACCGATAACCGATGGGGAAGAAAGGTTCTCGAGTGGCAGCCTCGTACCGGTAGGCGTAGTTTAGGGTAACCCCCCACTAGATGGAGTGACGTCCCGGTAAGACATGCAGGAAATCGATGGATGCAGGTGGCTCAGGACCGTGCTTTGTGGCGTTACTTGGGGGAGGCCTATGTTCAGCAGTGGACTTGTGAAGGGCTGTAATGATGATGATGATGATACATATGAAGACTAAGCTAGGGCAGTTTTAATAACTATGTGATATACTGATGTCTTTTATTTTTAATTTACCAATCGTCTTTTAATATCGGCGAGGGGAATAAATGAACTGCATAAAGCTTATCTTATTCTGATTATAATTTATTTAGATTATCCGCTGTAGTTAAGCGTTAAGCCATTATACTTGTTCTTTATGCATAGTTATGCTTAAATTATATTTATTAACGCCTCGTCTGTGTTTGTGTAGTATGTAGTCATGAATTGACGCATCGAATCACATGCCTTTTAACCTTCTGGGCGTAAACTACGATTTTTACTGGTATCCTGACCTAATATACTACTAACTAAACATATTTTAATATAATTAACAGCACAAACATTTTTAAATAAAAGCTGGGTGGTAATTTAATTTTTACTTTTGATCAGAGCGTTTGTTATAATCCTCATAGCTAAAATTTGTTCCAACACTATACCATACATAAACCATATGTGTGGCATGAAATTACCACATCACTTATAAATAAAATTTCAAGGTAATTTTCTCGTATCCAAAGAATGCAGGAAATTAATGACGAAATAAAATGGAAATAATATTCTTAAACATATAGGAAAATTGTCTCTAAGTTTTTGACCAAAGTTAATGGATAAACTAGAGTTGATGCATTTGCTATTAGAAAAGCTATAAATGCATAAAATTCGTGAGTCGACCTTAAGTTTTATGCACTATTCTCGACAATCTTAAAATGCGGAATACAGAAGAAGAAATAACCTTATAGTCTTCATAAGCCTGGTACTATACCTTGGTGAAAAGAAAAAAACGACTTATTGGAATTCTTACCCTGGTCAACAACTGTCATGTAAAATCTACTTTGATCTAAACTTAACTTGCTGTGGGAGGTATTAATGTACGTAAGGCATATAAATAATCAGTAAGCCCTTGTCCGTAGGTACAATATGTCTATTATCTAAAATCGTGGTAGGTAAAGGAAGAAATTTACTTTTTGTTCTTCCTAATAAGATTTGGGCTCGTATTGTTAAGTTAAACGGAGCTTTTTTGGTGTTAATAGGATGAAATAAAACTAGAATACGATCTAAGCTAAAGTCTATCACAATTTGGTTTACATATATGAATTTCATCAAGACAGGAAAAGAAAAATGAAAATATGTTAGTAAAAGAAAGTATGAACATTTTTAACCGACTTCAAGAAGGGGGAGGTGTTCAATTCGCTGTACATTTTGTTTATGTGTTTTATCTCACAGCTTTTCTCTGGGCGAGCCGAGTTTGACAGTTCTTAAATTTTATTTGTAAGTTGGTGCTCGTCGTGTGGTGTCATGTAAATTTGATCGGGATCTGATTAGTAGTTTTTAAGTTGTTCTTAATAATGCGTATTTAATTGACTTCAAATACATTGATAATATTCTCATTTCATATATATTGAAGTCGGTTGTGCAAAGTTTTTAATTTTGTCAATTGTATCAGTTACCTCCCAATATCACACGTATTTCACTAAAACTGTATAAAATTTAGTAAATTAATTGTTTATTTTCAAAACTGCTTAATATCCTTGCAATAAGTCAGACAGCTAGTTAGGTGAAGTATTTTAACAAGAAAATACATTAACTTTTAATGTGCATATTACCAGGAATTCATCCGATTCTCGTCCTAGAAGAAGTGGTATTGATATTGAAAATGTTAGAAAGACAACAATCTTACATCCAAAACTTTATCCATTTTTATAATATGCCATTATTAATGAATTATGGCATATGGAATTATTGGCGTTTGCATTTATAATAATATAAAAAAATTAACAATAATTCATAATGTGAAATTAAATAATCTAAATTTAAATATTATGTCATATTGTTATTATAATACAATAAACACTAATTGTATTCTAAATTTGAAGCTTCCATAACTGCTAGAAGTGCCTTAGAGTTTCGATGGTCGGTCAGTCAGTGAGTGACAAAATTAAGAAATTTTGACTGGTTACAATTCTTAAACTACTGGTTCAAATTGAATGAAATTTGAAATATACCATGTTCATACAATGTTTACTCGGTTACTGAAAATTCAGGCTTCTAGTTTTATTAACCACGAAGTTATAAGGGGTCGAAAATAGCTTGAATTGTTTCGAGAAAAGATGGTACGGCCGTGCCGCTTTTTTGCTCGACTTGGCGGGGGCACTGCCGTGCCCCCAGATAAGTGCTTTTGATATTACGAGTATTATGTGCCTCCACGACACAGTAGCAAAATCATAGTGGTAGTTAGAACTTATTAATAGAAGTTAAGAAATAATTCCTTTATACTGAGTAGTTCGTTAAAATATTTATAGTGAAGTTTAAAACGGTAGTTTCACTATCTTGATTATAAATAATAAATTTTCTTAATATTCACTTACTAACGAATAATTTATTTTAGCGAACATTACGGATTAAACTGGGCTAATTTCGCGTTAGATGGTTGTGCAGCTTGTTTCAAACTACGCATAATGACGTTTTTATAGTTGTGGCTGGTATTTTGAACATGCAGCTGAGTTCTTAACACACATTATATACAATAACAAAAAACTGAGTTGGTTTGGCGAAAGAAGTTAAGTCGCTTTTATCTCGCCTTCGTTGTAGCAGTAGCTGCAAGTTTAGCCTTCATATGCCCGACATATCCCCAAAAATTTCAATATAACCCAAAGATATGGCAACTAGCCTCCTGATATTTCTGAAAAACTTTTTAGAGCATGAAAAAGTTCCAATGCGTGTTAGCGGACATAAACATGACCGAGAAATTAAGGAGTTAATTCAAGGAAGTGATAAAAACATTTAACAGTAGTTAATTGGAATGCGTGTGGATGTTGTGTTTTTCACACACATTTATTTGTAAATCTTATGAGCTCTACTCAAGTAGGCAAGGTCTGAATTATGATTTGGCAGCTGTAAGCCTGATTCAAATTGAAGGCAGGGCAAACTAATAATATTTATAATATTATGGCTTAAGCAGTTTACGAGAGAAAAAGCAATTAATTAAGTAGGCGGCTGGGGAGCGCAAAGGATTCCTGGTTTAATGGTTTTTTAAGATGGTGCTGGAGTTGAAGATCAAATCCTGCGTGGAAAAAGTGTGAATATATCGTCCAAAATGTTTAGGTTTGCATTTTAACCATTTGTAATTTGTGCATATGAACCGCCACCAAGATTATAAGAATATTTTCAAGGAATCACGGTGGTGGTTTATATGCACACATTTAGTGTTATGCTTAAACAAGTCTTGGCCGCTTTCCTGGCTGCATTTCGTATCTATATATGCAGGCTTAGCCGTAGGCAATTCTTTTTGTACTTTATTTATGTGAAAAAGTTTTAAAAAGGGATAAAATATTTAAGCCGAGTTGATCTAAGTCCTTTTATATTTTATTGAAAAAGCTCCCTGTCTGTGGATAAAACCATTTTCCCGCTTCAGTTTCCAAATCAACGTGCAAATCAACAAGCGTGTGGTTTAGTAATTTAAACTGGATTAATTTAGGTTTAAATTAAATTATAAATAAAAATTATTTCACCTTTATCGCCTTTACGACGTGTTCTTTCCCTTCTGTTTATATTTTTTGCACATAATATATTTTCACACATTAATAGGTTTTCACACCCACTGAACTTTTTGGGAATGTATCGCTGACTTATAGATCACTTGGTATTCCACCATTACTTGATCGCCAGAATCTCGTCGCAGAGTCTCGCGCTAGAGAGGTTACTATTAAAAAAACCTGCACCGTATTATAAGCACAAATATTAAACTTCGGCTAGGCATTTATACTGAACATTGCCTGAAGCGTTAGTTATTAGTTGACAGAACAATAACCACTCATAATGATTTCCCTCTAACAAATTGTATTTAATGCTGAATATTAAACAAACACTATTCGTGTTGAAGCTAAAATACGCTAATAACACTAACCACAAATGAGACAAAGTAGCGCTAAAATTAAATTAAGCACAATCTATGCACCTTATGGTTTCGGAATAACGAACAGTGTTTACCTTTGACATAACTCTCATAATACAGTTTAACAACACGTTATGAGGCTTAAACTGTTTCGGATTTTTTATATAAAGGCAGCCAACTTCAAACAAAGAAGGCTTCACAATACTTCGTAGAATTTGAGAGGTGTGTATGGATCAAAAAACAAAAAAAAATACAGTCCTCTAAATGCGCCTTCAAACTTTGAGTTAGCGGTCTACACTGATTCTATCTCATTCTCTCGCAGTGTTAATCCTCTAGGTGAATATATTTGTCTCTTTTTAGCCCTTGATTTACTACCCTAATTAAAATATCACTTATCACCACCATGAGTCTCCGGGACTCGTGATTAAATTTTTTAAATAAAAACTAAATGAAAGATGTGATGTAAGAGTAAATCCCTAGGACTCACACTCGATCATATTTACCTTTTCGAACGACCTGCGCATGCGACCGCTCACCTCTACGTCCTGCACCTCATTGCAGGAAGGTACTAGAAAGCGCAAGTCTGAACTCTAAAAAATAAACTATTTTTTTGTTGTTTAAAAGTGGTGGTGAGTCCCGTGGACTCAGGGTGGTGCATTAACGGTTGGTGTTACTTTTTCATTTCTTCTAGTTCCAAATCACAACGGTTCTAAAGAAATATACACTTCAAAAAATCATTGAAGTCATTTCAGCCGTTTGTGAGTGTGTCGGTGAACATAAAAGTCGACTATAGAATGAGAACGATTGGACGTTAAGAAGCAATCTTCAACAATTTATTTGATTTTATTAAAACTTGGCAAATGGCAAAAATGGCACTTTAAAGCACGATTTGTAATCAAAAGTAGCAAAAATTCAGAGAAATCAACACTTGGACTTCAGAGGTCAGGACATCTATTTTACCAGAAACGAGTCGTTCCACCTTATTCCACAGGGGTGACAACGCATCTATGAACGTAGCACTAATTATTTCAAAAATTAAGATCAACTGAAGCAGAACAAAACCCATTTTCGTTTTTATCAACTTTTAATTAAAAATGGGGTTATATTAATATACTCTATGGAATAAGATTTTTTTCTTATTGAATCTTATTATTTTTAGTTTTCGCTCTTAGGACGAGATTTTACAAGTATATTATTGAATATACGTCCCTATGGATTAATATAATAAGTAGCATGCTGCCTGCATACTGAGCCATAGGTCTTTTAGAAACCAGTGTTGACTACTATCTCACGTGACGGCAATTGGTGATATAACAGAACGTGGTTAAAAGCACTGGCTTAACATAACAGAAGCCCACTCTTGCCTGGAAGGTACTCACATTGTAATCGGATGAAGAGACAGAATCAGATAAAATGTTTCTGACCCTGGTTGTACACTTTATACACTAAACAGTTTCTATTCTGGTAGATAATGCCTCAAGGCATTAAGTCCGTCCTTTGTATTCTTTTGTTTAAGGATGCAATGAAGAATAAAGTAAATAAATAAAAAAATATTTTGATACCTGATATTTGTACTGGTATTTACTTTTTAAAGTAGTATTTTAAGCTATTGCATAGCTTCTATCGCGGGCCTTGAGGGGGGGGGACTGAATCCAGAAATTTATTCCGCCGTAACGAAAAAACCTCACGCTCCCCACTCCGACGGGCACGGAGGCGTGGCTTGAAGGCCGTGCATTATCTAACGTCGTTTCTTTTTGGCTAGACATGTGTAGATCACTCATTTCTAGCGACCGAATCATTCTAGTTTATTTCGTCACGCGTACCGGTACATTCGGTTCGATCATTCAAATGGATCCTTTCTGGCTCCAGTACTCGGTGTCTGTAAGATCCATTGGGAACAAATGGGAAAAAAATATTTATGACTTTGTAATGCTATCATCGCCACCTACTGCATGTTATAGGTAATAAAGCATTTTATCGAACAAAAATTTATGGATTTTCAAGGTGGTCAAGGTTTCAAGTCCAAAAGATGCTAGATGGCATAAATATTAAACACAAAAACTTCAATTGATTTGATTTAATTGATAACTTTATTCAAGATTATTATCATATATTTTATTAATTTAATAAATTTCTTTATTTTTAAATTTCATTCATAATTATACTTAATATTATCGATTCTTATAAATTTACTTTGCATTTAGGCCATCTAGCATCTATTGAGCGTACCACCTTGAGTCTCATCCATTTTGGTTTGATTTCGATAAAATGATAAATGACTTTAACTATAGATCGAATAAGATGGCGCTATTTATTACAAAGCAAAGCATTGAAAGCAATTTTAGTAAAAAGAAGATATTGTTTTCATCTAATATTATAAAATTTAGACTTCACATGTCTAAAAATAAGGATTGTAATGTTTATTTGCTACAAAGTACTTAATATGATGATTTTCTTATAAGATAAACTTTTATCTTATAAGAAAATCATCATATAAAATAAATAATTTGCCTTGAAATCTTTGAAGTGTTATTTTTAGTAAACCCCACGAAGTTAGGTGTTTTTAAAGTCCTTTTTTATACGCCTTTGCCACGAAATGATATTTTTAACTCATAGATGCAACAATCAAATGTAATAAATAATTAAATGTAAAATATTTTTTTTTTATTTTACTTATATAATAATAAAAAACCCTTATATAATAAATACTCTACAATATTTTTTTATTTCATAATAGGCACAAGTATGAAACTTCTCTATACAGTCTACAGTCTCTATTCATTTTCTGATCCTTTTGTGCTTAAGGTTATATAACCAGACAATATCGCCGTGCTCTGCCCAAAACAATCTTTTATTAGGTATTCAATGTATCGTGCGGATGAACGGCTCTTTCACTGGCGTCGTTACTTGGCGTGCAATTTGCTTTCAGACGAGCGATGGCTTAAGTGTATCAGAAGTGATATATCGTTTCACTTTACAAGCCACTGTGCAATTTCAGTTTGGGGACTTAGGTATAGTGTGACGGGTAAAGGACGTAAGACTTTTAGGATGAATCTTGCGCAAAATAGCAACCACAAGGAAATTGTTCGGTAAGCCATTACGATAAATTTAATTATTATGGACACTATTGTTATTATTGTAACATAAATAAAAGATTTAAGCGTTTACATTTTTGTGTCAATCAATGACACAAAAATTAGAGCTAATATTAGGGTGTATTGCAAAGATCTCTGACGTCATAGTGTTACATAGGTCGTAAGCCAATAATGAAACATGAAGACTTGGACAAGTCATGAAGGAAAGGGTAGAAATGAACTGGTGAATTCTCTTATAGTGTCATCATACAGTGAACGGAATGACGATGCCACATAGCTTACAATTTTTAAACTAAACCCTCAAAATATTTTTTAGTGCGAGACATTCAAAAAAACGTACAGTATTAATTTTTATATGTGAGACAGGTAGTCTTGTCACTGCAAAAGATACAAGTAAATTATTAAATTAAAATCTTTCGGATATTAAACAACACATAAAACTTAAATATGTCAGTAACTTTTAGGGGAACAGATAAACAGCAGCAAATACATATCTGAAAATCAACAAATGACCAAAACTAACCTAGGACCAGGCGATGCATTAGCCAAGTAGTCTGAACATTAATCTCAGCAGTCGTCTGATACTCATTAGTGTTTTTGTTCCCATGTATGGGGGAAAAGTTGAATCTAACTGTACTTCTTTTATCTTAGAAACTAATAAAACTAAATTAATTATATTATATTATAATCTCTTATGTATAGTAACGAAAATAAATGAAAGCGTCCCATTAATGTAAAATAGTAATCACAAGATCGGGGTTTTGAAGAACTGTACTAATGAATAGCTCTAGCACTTGTGTTGTTAATGTGGCGTATAATTTGTTTTCAAACGGAAGTTATAGTAGTAGATCGTTGCACTTTACAAGGCTCTGTGAGGTGTTAAATCGTGGACACGTAACTTATTAAGGTTTGTGGCAGCGAACTAAAGTGATCAGTATTACAATAGTGTTTTATTATTAGTGTGTTTTAAGTTGTAATTGGTGTTCGGTTATTAAAGTGTCAATTTTGGTAATTCAATCGGCAGTTTTTATTGTCACGAATTCTAAGCTCGTCACATTACTATACTTCTAATTTTTCGATAATTTTATGTCAACCGTCATTAAAAAAAATTGGAAAATCTAAATATAAAAATATTTGTACTCAGTAATTTTCGTGAAAACTAGTTATTTTACCTAACTCATTAATATTTTTTTTCTCTTCAATTTTATTTAATTTAAAAAAATTGTCATCTAGTCATAGTCAGTATTTTAATTTAGCATTCACCAAAATACACCTTCAGGTCACTCTATCAAGTTCGGAGGTAGGGACCCATCATAACTAAACAAAACAAGGCCTAACTCGGCACACCTAGTTCTACTCTTTGAAAAGTTCCAGTAGGAGGCAGAGGCTGATTAAATGTCGACAGCGCCCCAGGTTAGCCTAGCATCTAATCGGCGTCCCTCTAGTAGCCATATAATATCTATTATAAGAACTACTCATTTTGCAATTGACTATATTATTATTTATAATCATCATCATCATCATTACGGCTCTTCACTAATCCACTGTTGAACAAGGAATGCCACAAAACACGATCCTGAGCCACCTGCATCCATCGAATTTCTGTCGTCACTCCGTCTAGTGGGGGGCCGCCCTACACTACGCCTACCGGTACGAGGTTGCCAATTCGTTGGGCGATTGGGTTATGTCGGTCACTCCGGTTCTACTGCGGATATCCTCATTTCTAAGTTTATCACGCAGAGTAACCACGAGCACAGCCCTTTCATGAGGCAATATTAGGATTTTACCTATGAAATCGCCGTTTTTTTATGAAATAAGTTAACTTAAACTTTTTATACATTTTATTTCCATTAATCGAAGTAATCACCCATGAAAGCGATACATCAACTTTCACCAAGCTCTTTTTGTTTTGGTATATAGTTTTGGTATTTCTGAAAGGACTTCTTACTTAATAGGACTTCTTACTGAACAAATTCATAAAAAACGAGGATCATTAATTTATATTTCTTTATATTTATTAAAAATAACTTAATTTTAAAATTAGACTGGCAATAAGATGCGAAAAAACTTGCTATGAATGAAAATTTCGGTCCGTCAAACCATAGTGTGTCCAACAATTGAACATAATATCCCCTGCGATTTCATTTCGAATCAAATTAAACATTATTGAAAAATTTCACATTCAATGAAAAAACTGTGAGGAAACATTGGCAATTAAAAGTTAAACGAAAAGGTTTGAAAATTTTTCCGGGTTGATTTATCATTGCTCCTATCGGAAAAAATCTTTTTTTTTTATAGCTTAAATATACTTTGCATGGGTGAACATTAGTTACAATAATGTTCCAATTGTAGTATGCCACTTCCCCACTAGGTGAAGTGACGAGTTGTTAAGACATGCGTAGTGCTATACAGTAGCGTATCTGGAAGCCCGTTTGGTTAGATACTATCCTCTTATTTTTTTCTGCCGCAAATGCAGAGTTTGCATTCTTGTTTTGGTGTTTTCTGTGAGGTCTTCAGAGGTGACAATGCATCTGTATCCTTCTATATGTATCTTGCGTGGATTTTCCGTCAAAAATGTCTGAATTATCGAGCTTTTATTCTACGTCCTCAGATGTAATGTCCAACCTCTCCTCCGTCGGGGGTAGTTTTGAAAGTGCGAGACGGCTGATAATATGCTTATCCTTTTGCCAAATATAATGATTATAGAAAATGGACTCTACAACAGGGAGAGAACAAGTCCAAAAGTATCTTTTACAGGTTTAATTAAGATGACTGGTCCTCGAGACCGAATTTCAGTCACGGTGGCCAGTCTCAACGGAGACGAGTATTATACAATGTGTTAATCAAAGATGTTTTATAGGTACGGATACCGTGTTGCTAACACATCGCACCGTTCACAGTGACGCCGGTCTTTGATTCATGTGTGCGTGAGTACCACGTGACGCGCATATCTTACGTACCATGCCCGCATTAGTGTGACTTCGGTAATAATAGTGCGAATCGATTGCCCAAAAATTTGAGACATTTTATATTTCATTCATATTGACATACCTGAGTGTAAAATATGTATGCGGGGCGTGTGCATTTGTGTCCGTATGTGAATGGGGATATGGGTGGTTATGTGTGTTTTATTTAGGTACGAATATCGCACTAAAATAGTGAAAATAAGTAATAAAAACTAGATATAATTAATGTAACAGTTAAAAATAAATCAAAAATCACATTAGATATTTATGTATCTAACAATATATTGAACTGATCTATTATTATTGAATATATACAGAGTACTACATTTTCGTACCTTAAAACCCAAAATATTGCCGCAAAGACATAACTTATTTTTAATCTTAAGTAAAATGACGTACAAAAGTAAGTTTGGTTAAGTTTAAACTTCGGCCAAGAGATAGCAAATGTTTTTTTTTTTTTTAAATTCATATATCGATACGGTTGGTCGATCTTATGACTGAATACAAGGTTGTGAACTCAAGACTTCTCTGGGTTCGCTTCAAAATGGGACTGACGAAGTTATTCCTTTTGGCTGTTTATGCGCCGGTAGCTTCGTCGTCCAGGGCTGAGCTGGAGGAGTTTTGGGAGAATGTAAGAGAAGTTCTAGATTTGGTTAAGGGAAACGAAAGAACTGTTGTATGTGGTGATTTGAATGGATGGGTAGGTATCGCTCGACCAGGATACGAGTCGGTGCTTGGAAAGTTTGGCGATAAAGGGGTTAATGATGCTGGCAAGCTTATACTGGCTGTATGCAAGGAAAAGGGTCTTCTTGTGACAAACACTATGTTTATTCACAGGAAGATCCATATGTACACTAGAGAAAGAAAGAATGAGAGAAGTATGATTGATTTGTTCCTGGTGGATGACCGACTGCGAAAACAGGTGATGGATACACGAGTGTTCAGGGGTGCTGACCTGGGAACGGATCATTATCTAGTAATTATTAGATTTAGGGGTTTGTTCGCGGGTTGGCGCCACCGGACAGCAGTAACAGAACCACAGTCGGTCTGTCGCATCCGAAGCTGGAAGCTTCAGGAAGCGGATACTAGGGACAAATATCACACGAGGGTAGCCGAAAAGCTTGACACCATCGATGGCAGGAAAGAATGTGTGGAGAGAACATGGCAGAACCTTAGGGATGGAATGGTAAGTGCAGCGGAAGAAGTATGTGGTACGACAAAAAGAGGTAGTAGTAAAAGAAGAGATGCATGGTGGAATGATGAAGTGAAAGAAGCTGTAAAAAAGAAGAAAAAGCATGGTTAGACTACTTGGCCTCTAGTAACGATGAGCATATGAGAGAGAAGATGAAAGAAAGATATAAGCTGCAGAAAGTTCATGCGAAAACATTGATTGAGGAAGTACGTGAAAGGTGTAGAATAGAAGCGGACGAGAGGTTGTCGCACAACTTTAGGGAAAACTCCAAACTCTTCTGGAAAGAGGTTGGAAGGTCCCGGAGTGGTGCGACAGCTTTAAGAATGAACAAAGTGCTTTCGAGAACCAATGACGTCCTCTCAGAAAAATCGGACGTCATGCAGCGATGGAGTGAATTTTATAGAGAATTGTATGCGTGTCATGATCTTAGTGAAGGATTCGGGGGTGACGCCGTGACTGGCACGCCAGACACGGACCTCGATGACACTGAGGTCATCAGCATGAAAGAGATTGAACGTGCGATTCAAAGTTTGAAATGTGGTAAGGCTGCGGGACTAGACAGAGTTACTGCTGAAATGGTCAAGTACGGTGGGCCTCGCGTCTGGGACAGCTTCCATCTGCTGTGCAATTTGTGCTGGCGGACGGGAGATGTCCCGGATGATTGGCGATCCGCGGTCATTGTGCCTTTATATAAAGGTAAAGGTTCACATCTTGACTGCGGGTGCTATCGGGCGATCAGCTTGACCAGTTTAGCAAGTAAAGTTTATTCGAAGGTTTTGACACGCAGGATGCAAGAGAAATCGGAAAGATTTTTATGGGAGGCACAATGCGGATTTAAACCTGGAAGAGGATGCACGGATCAAATGTTTTCTCTCCGCATGATCACGGAGAAGCTTCTGAGTGTCAACCAGAGGATTTTCTGTGCTTTTGTGGATATGGAGAAAGCATTTGATAAGGTTATAAGGAAGAAAATTTGGGAACTGTTGCCGGGATATGGTGTGGATGGTCGATTGTTAAGGGCTGTGCAGTCACTTTACTATGACTGTAAAGCCTGTGTGCGGGTAGGGCATGACCTGTCACCCATGTTTAGCGTCCAAGCGGGCGTAAAACAGGGTTGTGTCATGTCTTCCTGGCTGTTCATACTGTATCTCGACAGCTGTTTACAGAAGCTGAAAGATAGCTGTTTGGGTGTGAAATTGGGTGACATAAAAGTTAATTTTCTGCTGTATGCTGATGATGCAGTGCTTATTGCACCATCAGAAGCAGAACTGCAGGCATTAGTCACGTGTATGAAAGAGGAATGTGAAATTAAAGGTCTCCGTTTGAATGCTAATAAAACTAAGGTTCTGGTATTTGAAAAGGACGAAGAGAGAACGAAATGTGAAATATGGGTAAATCAGGAATATCTAGAACAGGTAAATGAAATTGTATACTTGGGGAGTGCTTTCAGCCGGGATGGAAGATGTGATTTAGATGTGGATAGGCGTGTCGCTGCCGGAAACAAAGTCAATGGTGCCCTGAATGCATTAGTCAAAAGGCAAGGCGTGGTGAAGAGTGCACGCCTTGCAATACGTAACGCAGTGTTGGTACCGACTTTGTTATATGGCAGCGAAACCTGGGTATGCCAGAAGAAGCATAAAAGCAAGATGAATGCAGTGGAGATGCGATCTCTTCGTAAAATGTGTGGCGTTACCATAGCCGACCGAAAGCGAAACGAAGAGATTCGCAATATGGTAGGATTGAAAGATGACCTTATCACAAAAATTGATAGGGGCGTACTCCAATGGTTTGGGCACGTTGAACGAATGAGTGAAGACCTAATGGTGAAGAAAATATATAGAGCGAAAGTAAATATTAAAAGGTGTCGAGGTAGACCGAGACTAACTTTCGAAGACCATGTGAGCAAATTGCTCGAAGAGGGGAGGGTCAAGAGTACTCGGATACCTAGACGTGCATGTATGAAGAAGTTAATGAACCTGAAAGAAGCGAAAGAGGTATGTAAGGATCGTGACACTTGGCGATCTGTTCTCTCTGGCTACCCCGTTAGGGATTGTGCGTGACGATAAGTAAGTAAGTAAGTAAGTAAGTATATCGATACAGTTTCATGACTAGATCAAATCATTGCGTGAAATCCATTAAATCCTTCCACTGGAAGACGATAAAAGATTGTGTGTTTAAAGGCTACATTTTGTACTGTAAAACCTGTAAGTAAATAAATAAAAATCAATGTTGATTGTGTATAAGTGTCCTTGACATGAAAGGGAATTTAACATAATATTATTATTATATAACAAACAATAATATAATATAATTATATAACAAATAATAATATAAAGAATAACAATATAACATTATTATTATAACAATATAATTTAATCATACAATTAAAGCCCTCATTAGTAACGTAACGGTAAAAAAAAATTTAAAAATTAGTCAAGTAATTTTCGAGATAAGTCAAATAAAACATATTCATAGAAAGAAGTGCCATCTATAATAAAATACATCCTACATTAGACATCTTTATACATAGCATTCTAGTGGTAAAAGAATTTTCAAAATCGGTCAAGAACTGTACGAGTTTAGCTAAAACATATTCGTTGATGGTAGTGCCCTCTATATTAAAATACATCCTACGTTTCACAGTCATAATAGCATTCTAATGGTGAAATTTTTTTTTAAATTAGTCAAGTAGTTTTTGAGCACCATTCCAAAAATCGATTCAGCTTAGCAAACCACACACACACAGTAAAAACATAACCATCCTTTTTAGTTTGTAGTCGGATAAACAACCGATTCACAACGGTTACGTATCGGCTGCTTTGGATAAATGTCCGTTGTCAACAGCTGCTTTACAACTATTAATGACATTAAAATAAGGAAAAACATTTCATACGGTAGGCAACACTCGAATATTATTGCGCAGTATTATTACTTGCATTGACATTCGGCTTTCGTATTATTTTAACAAGAAATACACCAGAAAATTGTATATTTACTTATGAAAAGTGATGTTCTAATCCTTATCTTTTTTCCAAGAGTAATTTTTACATGATTTCACAGCACAAACAGTCATTTTCCGAAATAATAAAACACTGGTTCGTGATGTATGTTCGCAGTGAACGTCGCTGGCGTAATAGCGGAACGATCGAACGAATACGCCAATATTGGCGCCTTTTAAATGGAAGCGTTTTAGGCGCGTGTACTCGGTATCTGTACCTATAAAACATCTTTGGTGTTAATTTTACACTTGATCAAACGAAACGTGCGGATACTAGATAAAAAATTGTCGGTAAGAAATCGTAATTTTTTTTTATGTAAACTATTTAAAAAATAAAAGCATTAAATTTTTTTGGTAAAATTCCCATGCTTTGGTTTTAAATTATTTTCTCTATAAGTAAACGGTGTAATTTTTTCAATTTAGTTTTATTTGAAATTTGCAAAGCTTAACTAGCAACAAAAATTAAAAAACCTACGATATCCAGCAGGAAATTTGTCAAAAAATTAATGAGATATTTTTTTTGTTAAAAAAATTTCTTTTTATTTTTTGGTCTGTAATTTCAAAACTAGTACGTTAAAATAACCTTTTTAGCATGTTTTAATAAACTACATAGCTTACTGTACAAGTTCTCCAAAAAAATATGCATTCTATATCTTTTCGATTTTAAAATAATAATCATCAAAGAATGCCATCGGTATGTTGATCTACGCTTATGCGCCGAACCTACCTCCAATTTGAACACCCCTGGTAGAACAATAGCAGGTAAAGATAAAAAGAGATGGTTCAAGGAAAAGCGAAACAAGAGAGAGAGAGTGAATTGTCGTTTGAATGAGATTTAGGTCTGGTTCTCGTACCAGTCTGTACCTTACAGTCTGTACCTGCGCTGGCGCTTGTTGTTGTATTCCAGGCGCTGGAATACTAGTCTGTACCTGCGGTCATTGAAGGAAACCTGGTGTAGACATTCATCGATGGCACCCGCGAACTGGAAGTCAGAGCTGCTGTGAGGCTCGGGCACCACGAGACGCTTAAGGACGCCTTGGCTCATGCACTGGAGGTGGAAGCCGTGCGGCAGGATCATCGTTCCCATCGCGTCAGGAAGGTTGCAGCAGTTATGGTTCGCAACCACAATAAAGGATACAGCCCTAGGTGCTATGGCTGTGGGGAAAGGGGCAATCTTCGATCCAGCTGCCCTAAACGAACCCTGGAAAGGGAAGGTGAATGATCTCAGAAGGGAAGTGCGACTAACATCACCGCCCAGCAGCAACCGGGATACGACTTTACTATCAGACATCGCAGCAGGAAATCTCATGGCGACGCAGATGCATTGTCAAGAAGACTTTGTCCTGAAGATTGGAAACATTGTACTAGGCAAGAAAGGAAGGAAGTGGTATCCGTGAGGATGCTCAGGACAGACCACCTCATCAACAAGTGGAAGGACAGCCTACGACATGCACAGCAGGAAGATACGGACATCAAGCCGATTCTGGAATTGATGAAAGCCCGTGCTACCAAGCCTAAGTGGAGCGACGTCTCAGCGATGAGTTCAACCACGAAAAGCTGTTGGGCCCAATGGGACAGCTTGCTGATTCAGGATGGAGCCCTGTGCCGTAAATGGGACAATGGTCGAGGAGACAGCTGTCGTTCGCAAACGGTGGTCCCTAAAGCTAAAGTGCCGAATGTTCTACAGCTGTGCCATAATGGTCGTTCAAGAGTCCATCTGGGAATTAAACGAACTCTGCTGAAGGTTCGAGAACAGTTTTACTGGGTCCATTATCGTGATGACGCCGAGGATTGGTGTCGTACATGTACAAGTTGTGCGGCTGTGAGGGGACCTCAGACACGTAGTAGAGGAGCATCGAAATTGTACAATGTTGGTGCACCATGGGATAGGACAGCCCTTGACATTGCGGAACCGTTACGGAAAGGCGCAAGAGGGACTCCTAAGATCGTCCATGTGGATCGCTTGGTGCGTTATTATGGGGCCGACAATGCTCGTCGGCTTCTAGAAGCTTAGTTCTTCGTTTCGACACTAGATGGCGCTGTCGGTTGAAAGTTTAGTGATGTCATTTTCTGGAAAGTTCCCCCCGCTCTCATCTCTGACACAACATGATAAAATAATTGATAAATTGGTTAAAAATTCATGGAGGGATTTCGTGTATAAAAAGGTTGATGGTTCTCAATGTTTTCATGAATTCTGCGCAGCAGTTACGCTGACACTTGTTTTCAACATGTCAATATAAGGCATCTGTCACTCTTGCTACCTGTGTGAAATAATTACCTACAAACGCGAGGCACCGAGGGTGAAATACGCAGTCGGGGCTAGCGCGTTGTAAGCGATTGAATGTTACTTTTTTAACGCTGTTTACACAAATAATTTTTTGTAGACATTTGAAATTGTTTTTGTTTAGTGTGTAGTATATTTAATTGTAGCATAAAATAGTTAAAAAGTTTAAATGTAATTTAAAAATTATATATATATATATATATATACAAATATATATATATTTTTTTTTGAAATAAGAACCCTTATAGTTTCGCCATATACATCCGACCGGGGTTTACTCAGAGACTTTCTTTTTTATAAAAAACGTTACCCCTACACTAAGGTTTTCTCTTGTATCGTGGGGGCAGTTTACAAACATAAATTGCACAAGGACAAACATCCAGATCCGAAACAACTATTTGTAGGCATACAAATACGTGTTCCGTGCGGGATTCGAAACCGCGACCCCCAGCGCAGCCACTCATTGCTTAAGCCACTGCGCCACGGAGTCGTCGTCGTATTATAACTATATTATGATTTTTTAAGACATCGACACAAACATCTTTAACTAAGTCTACATTCAGTGACTATGAAGGATTTTCAAACTACTAAAACATAATTATCGTCATCGCAGCCTTTTAAAAGTCTAGTGCTTTAAATAGGCTTGTTTACCAGATTGATTCACGGGAGGCGATGGAATTGTTGCCACGCCATAGTTTCCACGCTTGGCAGGTTGGTTGGTTGGTTGATACCCGTGAGATAAAATGGGGTGATTTATTCACTTACCGCCATCACAAGTCACATTACTGAATTACGGAGTGCTTGGGATAAATACGACTGCTTGTTATCCTGTCCTTCCAATTATATTTTCGTTGATCACTTAACGATTGTGAATTCAATTTCACCTAATTATTTTGTACTTGTTATTTGGTACTTTGTTTGTTACATTTCTTATATTTTGCAAAATTCCCACATCACACAAATACGTGGTAGTTTTTACGTGGTAGAGCCATACTGCAGTTATATTAGTAGTATAGTTGTAGCACGAATGGGTCGGCTCGACCGGGGAAGGACCACGCTCTCACAGAATACCAGCGTGAAATAGTAGCTTAATGCTGCTGTATTTCGTATGGTGAGTGTAGAGAACCGGAGACCCTTTTTACTGGAAATGAGGCATTCCATCTCAGTCCTCACGGGTGACAACGCATCTGCATTTTGATTCGTAATGGAAGATAGATGTAGATGTCTATGGGCCGCAGCAACCACTTACCATCAGGTGGACTGTGTGCTCGTTTCTCAGCCTATTCTATAAAAAAAAAAATAAAAAAAAAAAAAAAATATTTGAACGAAATAACGTGTAAGAAATTCTTCGATTTTAAGGCATATTTTACTCTATAACATACATAAAAGCAGTGGTTACTACATTCAAATAGCCTTTTGTCTGTAGCTGTTTGTTTAGTCTTTTGCCAAGCTTAATACCGCTGAGAAACTAAAAAAAAGACGCAGAAAAAAGGCAAAGATGCTTTTTTTGGGTTGTTGCAAGATATGTTCTCCTCGAGTTCTTTCTGCCCAGATGTAGAGTGGAACTATTACAATATTGAAATAGCGTAATAAAATTTTGCACTCTAGTCTTCGTACTGCTAACAATTTAGTTAATGTCAATCGCTTTTAGAGTTCGTCGCATGTTTGAAGTTAAGTTAGTAACTCACCATGTGTTATATATATCCTTATTGCATTTATTTTTTTACAACAAAAGTATACAAGGGGTAGACTTCATGCCTTGAGGCATACCCTACCATACAACTCATGGAGTGGTGAAAATTCTGTGTAGCAATATAGAATAAAAAATAAAATAAAAATGAAATATTTTTGATGAAATATAAGTTGATATCATGCAAACCGTATATATGTAATATAAATCTAAAAAAATATATAAATCTACAATAATCATATATCAATAGACATACAATAAGGATTTCATTAATACATTGTTTTCGTCCAAGGGGAAAGTGCTTTAAAGCTTTTTGTAAGATAGCTTAGTTGATTGATTGCTTCAGTTATTTGCAGTCATGTTAATGTCAATTAAAAGAAACAAAAAGAAAAGAAAAGAAACTAAAAAAAATTAAATGGGTTACATAATTGATTAGCGAAAGAAACCACCACTACATGATTCTGAAGAGAGTGAAAAAAATTAGGTTGTTGTGTTAAGTAATAATAATTGAATAATATTTTTATAATAATACGTGTTGTTGAATGAAAAGGATTGTTCATTGGTGTTTCCTCTTTCCATATCATTAAATAATAAACACAACTTAATATGAATGAAACGAGTGATTTAAAAAAATTCGACAGCAGAGACCAACCTCTCCGCTTCGCGTTCGAGTTGTGCAATAATTAACTACCTAATGTACACATTTAACTAATAAATAAACCAAACATACACAAACACACACACTATATATATATATATATATATATATATATATATATATATATATATATATATATATATATATATATATTCATAATCAGTATGTATAAACAACTCAGAATAAATACGTCTGTTTAGCAACATATAATATATGGATGATTCGTGTAAGAAGTTCATATATCAAAAATATATGAGGTGTTTACTTATCAATGACGTCACGAGTTTTTAATAACATTTAAAGCTACTTAGATGATATAGTGCCCACAGACGGAGCCCAACAGATAATTCAAGTTCCTGCCGAGCTTCAAGGGTTAGCGCTAATATTAAAAGGCTGGAAATGATTGCTCGCAATAAATAAACACATTGTTTACATAACACAACTTTTATCAAAAACATGTGGAATTTAACGCTGGCTTCGTACGCTGTTACCATAACGCATCAAAGTCCACTCCTAAACATAAACTTTTTCCCATAAAATGTCTATTTTTTATAGGATAGGATGACAAACGAGCACACAGTCCACCTGATGGTAAGTGGTTGCTGTGGCCCATAGACGTCTACATCTATCCTCGATTACGAATCAAAATGCAGATGCATTGTCATCCGTGAGGACTTAGGTGGAATGCCTCGTTTTCAGTAAAGATGTTCTCCGGTTCTCTACAATCACCATACGAAACACAGCAGCATTAAGCTACTATTTGACGCTGGTATTCTGTGAGAGCGTGGTCCTTCCCCGGTCGAGCCGACCCATTCGTGCTACAACTGTACTACTAATATAACTGCAGCATGGCTCTACCACGTATAAAAACTCAATGCTCAAAGCAAGTCTTAAATGTCTCGGACTATACGCTCTACTTTTGTTTCTGTTTCACTAACTTATTATAATATATTGTCAGTAAAATTCAGCCGAGCGTTGAATGCAAAATATAAACAGTGGAGCGGCCGCATAACAATTGCAAAGAGGCCGTTTTTATTCTCCTATAACACGGGAAAACATTTTACTTCCATATCTCGACGTTGTTGACGTTATTGGTATCATCTGTGGCAAAGTCAGTAATATAAAATTTTCTTAAAAATATTTCATAAACAGCAGTATTGGCTTTAATTGATTCATTTTGGGTAATGAAGGAAATAAGAAATGAGAACCTTAAAAGAAATTTAAAAATGAAATAAAATTACTCTGTAAAGACAGCATAAAAAAATCACTATTCTATATCCAACCCTGGGTGTCGTTAGAGGCAATAAAGGGACATGAAACAGCAGAAAGACGGCAGTATCTTGATGATGACAACCGAAAATAGCTAAACTCTGTCAGTAGTAGGACTGCACGTCAGAAGTGAAAACTTCCTAGCTCACAGATACATCTGTATACATGTATCTAAACGTGACGGTCACAAGAGTTCAGTGGTTTTTCCTTATATCAAAAGATCTATATAAATATAAAGAAAAGCAGCAGTATAAGTGCGGGTTGTGAGGCATTCCATCCATCTCCATCCCGAGGTGGCACGAGGTCTGTAGCGTTCTTTGTTTGAAGTTGGTTGCTGGTACCATGGACTACTGCTGCCACTTACCATCAGGTAGACTATAAAAAACAACGTATGATTAACATAGCCGAAGTTACGCGTAAATTGAGCATCAACCAAACTTCCAACTATATACCAATTTGTTACGTGTTCTTTTTAAACTCTTTTAGGTTTTATACAATATGTAACAAAAACCCTGTGATACCAGTTAAGTACGTTAAACAGTGACACGAATATATTGGTATTATTATGTAAATGAGTTTAAGGGCGTTTTCAATTAAGTCGTTTCGTACTGGTCCGCTGCCGCACCGCGCACATTTTATGAAAACAAACGACCGGCCGTGTGCAATACGACAACCGCACCGCTTCGACACCACAGCAGTCCGACACGAAACTTCTAAATTGAAAGCACCCTTTGGACGTTCTAGAGCGACGCTAACCTGCAACTTCTCTGGTTTTGCAGATGTTCACTATCAAACATGATCACTTATCATCAGGTGAGCCGTACGCTCGTTTGCCTCCTCTTATAAAAAAAAGTTACAGAGAAGAGGCAAAAAATCAAACGTTGTCACAGATTGGGCTCACAAGGTAAATATCTAGTTAGAGCAGTCCTCGTCCAGTTCCATGATCACCATACAAAATCAGTAGTTTGGAAGTCTAAAGCTAAGTTAAAAGGTACGTCTTTCACTTTGTTTGAGTCTCTCACAAAAACGCGTCAAAATATTCACAAGCAGGCCAGGAAGTACTTTGACATGAGGACTGTGTGAACGCTTGATGGCACAGTCTATATTAAATTGCTTGATAGTAGTCGGACAAAAGTAACTTCAGAGGAAGACTTCAATAATCTTGTCACCAAGTACTCGCCAGGGTGTTCTTATCTTTCAAATACCAAAACCGAAGATAGCACAGGTGTAGGTGTAGTTGCCAACATGAAGTAGTCCCACGCTGTCAATGGGCACAATTGGGTCCAAGCAACGAAAAAAAGAATACATCGCGCTGTGACCATAAATAATGGCATTGTTGATATTTTTACACACTTTCTTAAGGTTGTTACGATTCTTTAAAATAATTAAGTTTACTTTATTCAGTCCTATGTTTCTTGGCATCATTCAAGCTTTTAGTTATTTCTATTGATCGTATTGTGGTCGTTATGGTTACATTATATTTGTCTTCTTTGTTTAATTAATTTGATTAAACTACTAAGGATTTAATATTGTTTAACATTTACTTGTTATAATAAGAATGCAGCAGCTAATAATAGTACTATAATAATGTTATTAATAAAGTAAAAGTGACAGCATATATACGTCCCACTGCTGGGCATAGGCCTCCCCTAATTTCTGAGCACCGTCGAGCACGTCGTAAATCAGCACTTAAAATTGCAATTAACAATTTCATTGGTGGCGGCGGGGATCGAACCCGGGTTACTCGCGTTCTGTTATATTAACAGCGAGTGTTAACCATCTGAGCTGCCACGGCCCTATTAATAAAGTAGGTAGAAAAAATATAAATATTAAACAAACTGTTAATTTGTTACTTTGTAAAGATAAAGAATATTATTGTAGTTAAGATTCGCCAAGTACAGGCAAAGGTATTAGAACTTGCAACCTAGTGTGTTTAAATGTTTTAAAATACTGTTAGCAAACAGATGTTATTTTTCACTATGATTAAATTTACAATTTTGCTTTATCCCTATTAACATTCATTTCAAGAAATGATTTGGTTATACAGACACTAACAAATTAAATGTTTGATTTTGTTTTCGTTGGGAAAGATTATTTGTTTAATGTTGATGTTTTGTTATATCCTGTTTCTGTATTTACTTTTCTAATAGTGTGTTTTGATGTTCTATTAATTTAAGGGTATTTTTTTATAAAAGTGATTGTTATCTTTATCAGTTAACTGATGGGATAGAGCAGTGATTGTGGAGTAGTTGATTTTCTGGTTTGTACGAATAGCGCTGTCGATGTTTTATACTTTTACCTTGTTTTATCTCGTTATATAATTAATATTTTATTATTTATATATTTATCTAATATACATATTATATATAAATTTATTATGAAGTTAATAATGTCTGATGATGAATCTTTTTATTCCATTTATAGTTCAGACTCCTCATACGCCTCTGGTAATGATGTTACAGATAATTTCCTTCCTTTGCCTCATAAAATATATTTTAATGTTTGCAACACTAATGCACAGAGCATTCCAGGTCATTTTTCCGACATAGAAGAAGCATTCTCACTATACTGTGTCGATGCTATCTTAATATCTGAGAGTTCGCTAAAACCATCTATTATGTCGAGTTTGTACCCATTACCCAATTTCATTCCTATACGCAATGATCGGACTGAGAATTCAAGAATAAATATTGAGAGTCTCGAGAGAGACGCATCTCTAGTTGATTTTGGCCCTTTGGTGGCAGCTTCTAACGTTGATGATAAAATATCCTTTCTTAATGATATGTGTGTTATAGTTGTTCTTTGGCGCGACTATCACAGAGGTGCAATCAAATCTAGCGTTTGTCTTCAACTGCTCGGCACGGCGGCGGCACAGCGATGACACCTGTCGTCTGACGGCATGTATCGAACTTTCAATTTTCAGCCAGCGCGTCTTATTGGTCGCCCAAAATGACGCCACCGTCTCACCTCCTTTTGGTGTGCCCATGCAGGAAAGATGCGGAGGTGAAGGGGGAGAAAATACCTTCTACTAATATAGTCTACAAAATATGAGATTTGGCACAACCAGGCATGATACAACAAGGCAAATTACAAATTTGTAGCACACAGGCTCTCTGAGTAAACCCCGGTCGGATGTATGTGGCGAATATATATATATATATATATATATATATATATATATATATATATACTAGCTTGCCAGACAGACGTTGTTCTGCCCTTTTCGACGACTCTTTGTCATGTCATATTAAAAATCCTTAAATTCAACAGGCAAAAAACTATCCTATCTCTCAAGTTGGACCAATCTGTACATGGTGTGCAAATTTGATTAAAATCGGTTAAGTAGTTTAGGAGTCCGTTGCGGACAAACATCGTGACACGTAATTTATATATATTAAGATATTGAAACAACAACCCTTTATTTAAAAGTCATATTATTAAAACAATATGATATTTGTTTGTGCTAAAAGGGCGTACATTTATTGATACTGCACTTTTCAGTATTAAGCAAATATATGTATATATATTTATATATCTTGTATGTATATCTTTAAAATTATATGTGTAATTATGTTTATAACATGTGTCGCAGTATGTAATATTATGTATGACTACTTATAGATATTTAATCTCAGTTGCACCTTGCACCCACAATATCTTCTCTGCTTAGCCTAGAGGTGGACTGGTAGAGAATGCCTTGTTGCATTTAGTCCGCCTTTTTGTACTCGGTGTGCAAGTAAAGCATATACATACATACACAAACACTCACGCCGGTCACACAGAGGGGTACGCAGGGACTACAGACTTCCATTTAGCACGATCCTGATCTCCTCGCTCCTCTCTCGCCTCTACCACATCCATACCTACGTATACATGCTCGTTGGTTAAGGTACTCTTAATTTGGCCCATTTTAATATGTCGCCAATATCGCAAATAAATAAATAAATAATTATTTTATGGAATACTTCAACAACTTTAAAAGTACTTTGAACCAAAAGTTTTTAGAACCTGGCCTGGACATATGGAAGTAGACACTATACATGCTTCTATAGAGAAGACAAAAAAAACTGCAATGAAAGTAGAATTACCGGTACATACAGTGCACAGGAACCCAAGGACAAATGTTACAGAAATGCAACGGTATTCTTTCATCGATTTTCAGAAACTGCTTACAACAAATTACATACACAGAACAATTAGAGCATCAAAGGTTAATTAGAAGAAATTAAAATGGATCCAGATAAGAAAAACAAATTTAGGCATAAATATAAAACGAACATGAAACATGAGATGTGTACAATTACTACCAGAAAGAAGATACTGCACCTATGCTAACTCCTATTAGAGGAGGCAAACGAGCATGTGGCTCACCTGATGGTAACCATCCTACCGCCACCCATGAATAACCTATGGTATATGAATAACCTGATGGTAACCATCTACCGCCACCCATGAATAACCGCAACACCGGGAAAATTGCAGGCGTGTTGCCGGCCTTTTAAAAGGAGTAAGCTCTTTTCTTGAAGGTCTTATACACCTGAACAACAAACAAATCACCCTTTCTGCACCAAAAGTCAGAGATCATCTATCACGTATTGACTACTTTCAACCATAAAGCCGTCCTTTTCATGATTCACTGGAGGCTGGCCCTGAAATAGAGGATGTTGTGTCATGTTTAGATGATGAAACAGATGAAAATTTCTGTGAAAATGACATTGGCCTTTTTAACTTTATACGTAACTAGAAACTAACATAATAATCATTGTCATGTTTTTTTCAAGAATATTTTTAGCCTTTAGTAACAGTCTAAATGTCGCCATCATCGTCGTCATCATTATTATTACAGCCTTTCACAAGTCCATAGCTGAAAATGGGACTCGCTCACAATAGTTACAAAGCAAGGTCCTAAGCCTAAATGGACTCCCTGTTGTTTCATCAGGTCGTCTCTAGTAATATATAAAATATAATAGCTCCTTATCGAGCGTGCAAAAGAGAAGGACGTGCAACTGCAATAAATCAAAATAAAAATAAAAAATACTCTCGGAGCAAACTGAAAATGTTTATTATAAAGTTCATACATTCGCCATTTTAATAATAATCTCCGGTTTAAAAATTCACCTATCACTCGTCTACGCCACTATGCATAAACGATGCTAATTTACTACGAATGAGTAATGAATGAAGAGTTTTCAAATCGACCATTTCATATTTATGAAACCGATGGAGGTTCCTACTTTAAAAGCTTACTAATGGATTGCCATGCCAAATTAAAATGCATTTATCCTATACCTTTAAACTAGCAATTCTTGTATATATATATATATATATATATATATATATATATATATATATATATATATATAATCGGAATCTCGGAAACGGCTCCAACAAATTAAGTGTCCATGGAGTTTCGGGGACAATGGGGACAATAAATAGATCTAGCTAGGATTTATTTTTAGAAAATGTCTTTTTGTCCGTGTTTTCAGGCAATGAAAAACTGCTACAATATAAGAAGGTAAATTTTGACACTGTGTTAATGATCGTAATAGCTCAAGTGGATATCGAGCGGTCCCGAAATCGTATTGCCATGGTTCACGTCCTGTCTTCGGTCCGACTTTTCTATCTTTTTTCAAGTTCCCTTCTTTTGTGAGAAAATATATTATTTCGAGCCCTTTTTTTAGTATTTTTTAAAAATATGAAAATTTTAATTACACTAATTGCACTCATGATTTTTTAATCAAATAACCAGTTCAGTTCTTTCTATTATGTCAAGAAGATCAAAAAATATTATTCATGTTTCATCAGTACGTAATTTGTATCTAAATGTAATTTAAAAAAACCGAGAAAAGCTCGGTCATCCCCCTTCACTCGGCTATGGATCTAATTAGACCATATAACACCTACCTTACGTCGGCTCTAGTATGAGTCGAATTAGATCAGATAAGATCAGAAGTACTGCCTTATGAAAAAACTATTTTTTCCTTTAAAACAAAACCAAAGACAATATGCAATAGATAATAGTATCAAAGACAAAGATATGCTCTTTTATTTTAAACCATAACCTGGCAATGTTTCTTAGAAAAAAAAAAAGAAATCACTCTGAACTTTCGGCGTTCCACGTGTCGCTTTGATGAAGGTGCTCCGTCTTTTTTATAGAATTTTTATTTGTATCTGGACTAAAAACGAAAGTATTATACTTTTTATATTCCTTGTAATATAGTAAACACGTAGATATATAATTTGTGGTACAAAAAGTGAAAAGAAAATTGCCAAAAATACTTCAAAATCCGGAAGGCGCATTTGGGCGGTTGGGTCATAAATGTGTTATTTTTCAAATTCTCATTTATTTTTAGTGTAAAATGTAAGTAAAAATAGTTTTCTTACATATTTCAAATAACATGACGTTGTATTTATTTCAAATTCACACAAAAATATTTTAGAAATATTGTTCGAAATGTCATACAGATAAAATATTATTTTTTTTTAATTTTTTTATATTTCAATATTTTGGTATGAGTAACGAATAGAAACACATAAAACATAAAATATACATATTTCCAAACATTTCCATATAAATTTTTCCAAAAACAAAAGTGTATAATTCAAATTAGTAGTAATTTTGTCACTAAAATTGAAGTACATACTACTACTATGCTACACAGGGTAATTTATGTATTTTATTACAATTTCTAGCAATCAAAAATAATTTTATTCGATAGTTTATACATTCAACAAGAATTCCTGTAAGTTTTATCCATAAATATTGTATCAAAGTGAAAATATAGCAAAATTTGCAATATAGCAAAAAATTTCCTAACTTATAAATTTTCCCGCCATTAAGGTCCTAAGGGAACGGGAGTATAACATGTCGCGCGCTGTCAGAGTTAAGTTAAAAAAAAACTTTACGGTATATTATATATAAAATTACGTTTTACATGGCGAAATAAATCATTCTTTTTAGTTTTTTTTTTCCTTCATTGAATTAGAATGTGATAAAATCACTCAGCAGCAATAATAATTAAATAACGAAAATTAAAAATCACGGGCACGTTTAGAGCTTGTGCTTTCATTTTTTATCAAGGAGGAGGCAAAGGAACGCACAGCTTACCTGTACGTGAACATTTGTAACACCAGAGGGATTGCAGGTGCGTTGCCGGCCTTTTCGAAATGAGTAGGCTCCTTTCTTGAAAGTCCTTAGGTAGCATCGGTCCGAATATAAAAGAAAACGTGTTAATACAAAATACTTTAAAATCGTATAGTATATCTTTTTTTTACCCAACGGAGGGTAAAAACAAAAACGCAGCAACCCGGATGTCCTTTCCCCATCGAGATGACTCACGCACACACTCGCGCAACCATAACACAACTGCAGCGTTTCTCTACCACGTAAACTTAGCTTAATTGCTGCCATCTTGAATATAGCTCACAGCCTTCCGGATGCTTTGAACATTAGTAACGAGACTCTCAAATCTTTTCTTGGTGGCACATCTTAGGAATAAGGAGCGACGAAGCGTTTGATTATTAATCAAGGATATATGTAGGTGTCTATGAGCTACATCATTCACTTGCCATCAGGTGAGCGGTGCGCTTGTATTATATCCATAATTGTATAAAAAATCAGCATAAAACATAATCATGATTTAAAAAATATATATAACTTCCTTTTAAGTTTATTTGCATGAAATCCTTGAACCTTAATATTTATTAAGACAAGTTGACAACTGATGAATAGTTTATGCTTTGTGCAAGTCTCCAATTGGTCACGAAGGTTATCAAACTGTAATTAATATAATTTATGTTCACTCAAGCGATTTAATTCATCATCATTATCATCATTACAGCCCTTCACAAGTCCACTGCTGAACATAGGCCTCCCTCAAGTAACGCCACAAAGCACGGTCCTGAGCCACCTGCATCTGCATGTCTTACCAGGTCGTCACTCCATCTAGTGGGGGGTCGCCCTACACTATGCCTACCAGTACGAGGCTGCCACTCGAGAACCTTTCTTCCCCATCGGTTATCGGTTCTTCGAGCTATATGGCCGGCCCATTGCCACTTCAGCTTACTAATCCGCCGGGCTATGTCGGTCACTCTGGTTTCACTGCGGATAGCATAGCTCACTGAGCGACCTTGAGCGTCCTCATACGGCCAGCAGTGAAGGACCACGTCTCTGATCCGTAAGTCATCACTGGCAACACGCACTGGTTGTACACTTTAGTTTTCAGAGATTGAGGTATACCTGACGAGAAAATGTGTCGTAATTTCCCGAACGCTGCTCAGCCAAGTTGAATCCGTCGATTGACCTCTCAGTCAAAGTTGGACTTACCTAGTCGGACTACGTAGTACGTAGTCGTAACGTACTCGTCAAAAACTTCGAGCATAGTGCTCCCAACAACTACCGGCATAGGTGTGACATGGACATTAAACATGATCTTTGTTTTGTCCATGTTCATCTTAAGACCTATCCGTTGGGAGACACCATTAAGGTCATTGAGCATAGCTAAGGTCCTCCAGCGATTCTGCCATAAGGACTATATCGTCGGCAAATCGAAGGTGAGTGATGTACTCGCCATTGATGTGAATGCCGTATCCTTTCCAGTCCAGTAGCTTTGAAACATCTTCCAACGCAGCGGTGAAGAGTTTCGGGGATATAACGTCACCCTGTCTTACACTTTTCTGCAGTTGGATAGGTTTCGAACTCTGGTTCTGTACTCGGATAGCCATCGTAGCCCTACTGTACAAACACTTCAGCACTTCGATATACCGACAGTCAACTTCGCACCACTGAAGGGACTGTAGCACCGCCCAAATTTTGACGGAATCAAAGGCTTTCTCATAGTCCACATACGCCAGGCAAAGTGGCAGATTGCACTCTTCGGTCTTCTGTACAATCTGCCGCAGGGTATGTATGTGGTCTATGGTACTGAATCCTTTTCGGAAACCGGCTTGTTCGGGAGGCTGGAAGTCGTCGAGTCTGCGTGCGAGACGATTCGTATAGTGATTTAATTGTTAAAACTTAATCTATAGAAGTGTACGATTATAATTCTCAGTCGGTTGTTAATTAATGAATGACAAAAATCTTTTTAAAGTAGGCGATTCATGTTGGTTTGGATGAAAAACGTGTGATAAAAAAAACTTATGATTTAGCTTACAAGGAGTGGTTAAAGGCAATATTTGTAATGTTAATACAATTCCTAGTAATTTATATAAAAAAAGGTTTTACATTCCACAAATATATGGGCTACCTATTAAAAAGTACTTTGTCGTTATATTTCTTACATATTTAATACCTTCTAAACTGCTGCTGCTTCTTTCATATTTAATAATACATAAATAATAACGAAATAATGTGAAAGAAGTCTTTGAGATTTGAAAAGGAAATATGTTTAAGCTTTAATAAACATAAAAGCAGTGGTTACTTAATACCAAGGGTGGTCTCATGAAAAGTTTAATGCCGCTGAGAAACTTTGTCAGTCTTAAGCGTTGTAAATTATATAGATAACGTAGTTGTTAATGGACAGTCGCAAGAAGTCAATATATTAATTATTTATTTAGTTGAGCATTACAGTGAGAGGATGAAACGAAAAACTTAATATCTTTATATTTAATTTTTTCTATATATTACTAGTATACGAATTATTTATCATAATCATCATCTCAATCAGCTTGCAAACATCCGATCCGTCGCATTACATAATTTATTATAACTAATTTTTATTATACAATACAATACAATACAATACTCTTTATTGTACACCAACAAAACATTAATAAATAATGAAAAAAAAATAATGAGGGATAAACAAAAGGCGGTCTTATTGCTACATAGCAATCTCTTCCAGACAACCCAGAAGAGGAAATTAATAAAAATAAAAATAAGAATAATGGGTAGGGCTAAATTAGACAAAAAAAATATAACTTATATACTATATAATGACAACATAATTAAGGTATATGAGTGACCATAACTAAGAGGAGAAAGAGAGAGGAGTTAAAGAGACAAATAGTGTTCCTTAATTTGTTTCTTGAACACATTTAAAGATTGAGCACTTTTAATGGACTAGGGTAAGGAGTTCCAGAGTCTTACTCCAAGTACAGCAAAAGATTTATCATAAAATGTCGAGGAGTGTATAGGACATTGGAGCGAAAGGTTTTCTTTGGACCGTAAGGAAAAATCGTGACAAGAGCTAAGAAATTTAAAACGTTCTTTCAGATAGGGAGAACTTGATACATTAAATAAGACGCAGTAGAGCGCAGAAAGTATATGAGTATTCCGACGAAGACGGATTGGGAGCCACTTGAGTTTAGTGCGGTATTCAGAGACATGGTCATATTTACGAAGCCCAAATATGAACCGTATACAGAGATTTTGGAGTCGCTCAAGTTTATTAAGTTGCTCCTCGGTGATATCAAGGTAACAAATGACAGCATAGTCGAGGATAGGGAGTAGCAAAGATTGTGCAAGCGTAATTTTGGTGGAAATGGGTAAAAAGTAGTTAAGCCTTCGGAGTGAAGCATAAGCCGCAAACATTTTTCGGCTCACTGCATTAATTTGGGGTGTCCAAGACAGACTGGAATCCAAAAAGATACCTAAATTTTTAACTACTTCATTATATGGAATAAGAATACCATTAAATACAACGGGTTGAATTTGACATTTTTTAATTTTGAAAATAGTTCTTGAACTCCCAATAATTATAGCTTGCGATTTTGAAGGGTTAACCGTCAACCCATAAGATCGTGTCCAGTCGATCAGATCTTGCCAAAGCTGTTGATACATTCAACAGCTTTGGCAAGATTTTCGATGGTTGTTTGTAAATATATTTGAAGGTCATCTGCATACAAGTGGTAGAGAGAAGATATTTGGGATGTAATCGTATTAATAAAGATTGCGAATAAAAGAGGAGATAAGACACCACCTTGTGGAACGCCAGCTACGGTATCAAGCCACGAAGAAAGTATATATGTTACGTATAATGTAAAAATGTAAAAATGACTCAATAAATATTTTGTAACATATATATAATGTTATATATATGTTACAAAAATATTTATTGAGTCATTTTTACATTTTTACCACTGGTTCGAAAAAAATCTATATGCTAGGAAGAGCTCTGAATTATTTGTATACGTAGTTCGTCTGTATTAGAAAAGAAAACTAATTTAATTTATGGCAGATTCATTGAGATCTATTCAGAATTATATATTACTGCGATTGCCAATCCGGTTGCCAATCGAGTTGATAACGATTATTACGATGAGAGGGCTATTTTCAGAAGTGGAATGGTTGATTGAAAATATAGATGATTACTTTAATATGAAAGAGAAATAAAGACATTTAAAAAAATAGTGATTTCCTCATAAATCTGTTGGCATTTTTCATATCACTTTTTACTGATTTTTTTACGACTTGATGACTGACTTTTTTAATTGGCTTGATTCACCTGTAAGCGTTTCTTTACGATCATCCATTACCCTATAGCACTTATGAATACGTTTTCTCGCCTTTATTAACCGTAATAACTTTTCTGTAACATTATTTTCTCACGAGCTTCAGTTGCTTTTACAGTATTAAACAAGACTGCACGTTCCTCTTCGTTCGTTTAACTATTTTATATCACCATATTCTTGATAGTTATACCGCGACATCATCCACATCCCACCGTTGACTCATACGTGACGAAACGGGTCGCTATTTTTTAAGTCTGCTGACACATACGGTGCATTAAAGTCACATTTAATAAATAGGTTATTAACGATGTGATAGTAGTAACTACTAAATAACAAAACATATGTTTGATATTTTGTAGTATCCATTTTATAATTTAATTAAGGTTTTTCTAGCTCTAGCTCTAGCTAGTGCAGCTCTGAGAGATAATTGTCCGCTAATATATCCCCCCCCCCTCTCGTTACTAAAGCTCTTGATTTCTGCTAAAGCAAATTTCATTATAGTCAACTAAATCTAAGAAATACATTTTGACAGCTGTCAGATTTATTGCACCAAGCATGGCAACCAAAATGGGAACGTACAATATTCGATTCTTTAAAAAATCGATAGCGATTATTTAGAGTTGGTAATCATTTAGTTTGGTTTGAATAATACCAGAATAAATTTAAAACGGATAATTTAAAACACAAGATTTATCAGTTTCTTCGTATTTGTTATTACTGCTTATTTCTAGAGGCACAGTCATAAAAATTTAAGATTGAAACTAGATTAAAAATAAATTTATTCAATTATTTTCAGTAAAACTAGTAGATGTGTCTCTTTCAAAGTCATCAAAAATATTTTTTTTTGTTTTTTCTACCACTTTTGCCCAATCATCCTTTGTGACATGGGCACATGCTTCAACGAATATTTTTATAGCATTGGGTGACAAAACGAGCACACAGACCACCTGATGTTAAGTGGATGCTATGGCCCATAGACATACATATTTATTCTCAATTCAGAATTAAAATGCAAATGCGTTGTCACCCCAGGGGCTTAATATGGAATACCTCGATTCCAGTAAAAAGGGTCTCCGGTTCTCTACACTCACCATACGAAACACAGCAGCATTACGCTACTATTTTACGCTGGTATTGTGTGAGAGCGTGGTCCTGCCCCGGTTGAGCCGACCCATTCGTGCTACAACTATAGTATAGGTGTAGCGTGGCTCTATCACGTACAAAAAGTTGTTATAGAAAAAGCAGTCCAGAAAGTTAAAACCGAGTCACAAAATAAGAAGACAAACAAAAAAATCACAAAATTACGCACAGTGAGCTACTTATTCAAAGTCACTTTTTTCATTTACCACTGGTTCGCAAAAAAAATCTTTGTCCTGGGAAAAACCAGCAATAAACCCAACGGGACTTGTTTAAAAAAATAGCTTACAATCATGCGTCTTACAATTAACAACACAAAACAAATTAGAAATAGCTTGGTATCGATCACCCTTCCCAGGGGTTGTTATCATCCATAAATTCCTTAATATTAAATAAACCCTTTTATACAAAGTTAGTTTAATAAAGTTTTGATCTATATGTACTTACGTCAAATTTTGTATATTTTCTGGGATTTTGTTGTAAAAGAGTATACATCGCCCCAAGAATGAATTACTGACTGTGGAGTCGAGTAACTGGTACCGAAATGGCGGGATATTGAAATTATGTAGTGGTTAAAAAAGTTAATACTGGTTATTTTTTTAATATTTTGCTTTGTTTGAAAAATTTAAATTTAAATTAGTGATAAAAACTATACACGTTGTAATAAAATATAGATAACTTCATAATTCTTCGGATTTACGTAAAAGGTTATTTTAAATCCTGTGAGTACGCTCGTGCAAAGTTATTGCGGAATGATTAATGTGAAACGTCAAAGGTATTTCTTAGATTTGACAAACAATAAACTGGTATAAACTAGACTAAATAGTCATACATATGTAGGCGGCAGCTTTAATTACTATAATAATCCACTAATAACGTATTAAAGAACAAAGGAACTGTGCAAACGGTTTTTTTTATTTTGATTCTCATTTAATTAAATTACCCACCGCAGTTTAACGTTAAGCCATTATATTTGTACTTCATGTATAGCAAGTCTCATATGGCAGTGTATTTTTAGAACTGCTAATTTTATTGTAATTAACTTCAGAAGTAGTTAGCTGCACGACAATTATTTTAATAAATATACTTGAACACGATGGAATTTACCTTAATTTTGCAACATGAGATTTGGATAGCGTGGCGCTCGTTTGATTCGCTATATTTCTTAGAATTATTCTTAATTAACAATTTTCAGTACCGTGCCGTGTAGTGGCGGTTAAGAATATCCACTACCCCATATCTTCCCGTGGGTGTCGTAAGAGGCGACAGAGGGAGACAGGCAGGAGATGGGCAGCAGCATCTTCCTGATGACAACTGTGACGTAATAAAAAACTGCGGTTGCCAACCCGCTCGCCAAGCGTGGCAACTACGGCAAATACCCCCCAATGAACAAATACACAAAAAGACGGCCCCCAGTCCCCGGCGGCCCCGCTATTCCTGGCTACGGTGGCGACCATGGTAACGGCGGGGCAGGGGGTGCTAAGAATCTCCGGTGGAGGTTCGGTTGCCACCTACGACGACTCGACCTGGCAACATATAACGCACGCACCCTGAGGACTGACGAGAAGATGCTGGAGCTGGAAGAAGAAGTAGACAAGTTGCGCTGGCATATTATTGGATTATCCGAGGTCCGAAGAGAGGGGGAGGACACGGCAATCCTCGAGTCCGGCAACTTGTTCTATCACCGGGAGGGCGACCATCTGTCCCAAGGAGGTGTCGGATTTATCGTCCACAAGTCTCTCGTCAACAACGTTGTAAAGATTGGGAGTGTGTCGACGAGGGTCGCGTACCTGATACTCAGAATCACCAAACGGTATTCGCTGAAGGTCATTCAGGTTTACGCACCAACCTCGGCACACCCCGATGAGGAGGTGGAGGAAATGTATGAGGATATTTCCAGAGCCATACATTCCTCCAAAACCCACTACACGGTGTTGATGGGAGACTTCAACGCAAAACTAGGCACAAGAGAAAGCGGTGAGCTGAAGGTAGGGAAATTTGGAGTAGGGCAACGGAACCGAAGGGGCCAGCAGCTGGCCGACTTTATGGAGAAAGAGGGACTCTTTATGATGAACTCTTTCTTCCAGAAGCGGCCCCACAGGAAGTGGACCTGGTCGAGCCCCGACGGTTCGACAAAAAATGAGATTGACTTCATTATGACGACCAGACGCCAACTGTTCAGTGATGTCTCAGTGATCGCAAGGGTGAAAACTGGCAGCGATCACCGAATGGTTAGAGGCACACTGAACCTAAACGTTAAGTTGGAGAGGTCTCGTCTAATGAAGTCAACGCTCCGTCCCCCTCGTGCTCTAATCCAGAATCCCGAAACCTTTCAGCTCGAGTTACGTAACCGCTTCCAGTGCCTAGAAGATTGCAATGCAGTGGACGATATGAACGACAAGCTCGTGGAAACTGTCCATGCGGTCGGAGCTAAGTTCTGCAAGACCCGCCGCAGAAGAACACAAAAACTCTCCGATCACACTCTTAATCTCATGGCTGTTAGACGGGAGATGAGGCTGCAATCGTCAACAGATTTGACAGCATACAGGCAACTGAACAGACAGATCTCCAAATGCATGCGGCGAGACTTACGCAACTTTAATACTTCTCGTATTAAAGAAGCGATCGAGCGGAACCAGGGCTCCAAAGTCTTTGCCAGAGATCTGTCTGCCAGAAAGAGCCAACTGTCAAAGCTGAAGACTGAGTGTGGCAACATCGTTTCCGGGACACCTGAGATTTTGAGTGAGATTGAGAGGTTCTATGGGCAGCTGTACACATCATCGTTGGAGCCACACGCAAGTGTGAGTAACGATCCAAGAGCAAGTCTTATCCGACACTATTCCGATGATATCCCGGACGTCAGTCTAAGCGAGATTAGAATGGCTCTCCAGCACCTTAAAAACGGCAGGGCCCCAGGCGAGGATGGAATTACAGCGGAGCTTCTGAAAGCGGGTGGAACACCGGTACTTGTAGTCCTTCAGAAGCTCTTCAATTCCGTCCTCCATGGTGGCACTACTCCAGAGGCGTGGAGCAGAAGTGCGGTGGTCTTGTTCTTTAAGAAAGGCGACAACGCTCTCTTAAAGAACTACAGACCGATTTCCCTTCTGAGCCGCGTCTACGTGCTGTTTTCGAGAGTCATTACGAATCGTCTCGCACGCAGACTTGACGACTTCCAGCCTCCCGAACAAGCCGGTTTCCGAAAAGGCTTCAGTACCATAGACCACATACATACCCTGCGGCAGATTGTACAGAAGACTGAAGAGTACAATCTGCCACTTTGCCTGGCGTATGTGGACTATGAGAAAGCCTTTGATTCCGTCGAAATTTGGGCGGTGCTACAGTCCCTTCAGCGGTGCCAAGTTGACTGTCGGTATATCGAAGTGCTGAAGTGTTTGTACAGTAGGGCTACGATGGCTATCCGAGTACAGAACCAGAGCTCGAAACCTATCCAACTGCAGAGAGGTGTAAGACAGGGTGACGTTATATCCCCGAAACTCTTCACCGCTGCATTGGAAGACGTTTTCAAGCTACTGGACTGGAAAGGATACGGTATTGACATCAATGGCGAGTACATCACTCACCTTCGATTTGCCGACGATATAGTCCTTATGGCAGAATCGCTGGAGGACTTAAGCACTATGCTCAATGACCTCAATAGTGCCTCCCAACGGATAGGTCTTAAGATGAACATGGACAAAACAAAGATCATGTTCAATGTCCATGTCACACCTATGCCGGTAGTTGTTGGGAGCACTATGCTCGAAGTTGTTGACGAGTACGTTTACCTGGGACAAATAGTCCGACTAGGTAAGTCCAACTTCGACCGAGAGGTCAATCGACGGATTCAACTCGGCTGGGCAGCGTTCGGGAAATTACGACATATCTTTTCGTCAGGTATACCTCAATCTCTAAAAACTAGATTGTACAACCAGTGCGTGTTGCCAGTGATGACTTATGGATCTGAGACGTGGTCCTTCACTGCTGGCCGTATGAGGACGCTTAAGGTCGCTCAGCGAGCTATGGAGAGGGCTATGCTCGGAGTTTCTCTGCGTGATAGACTCAGAAATGAGGATATCCGCAGTAAAACCAGAGTGACCGACATAGCCCAACGGATTAGTAAGCTGAAGTGGCAATGGGCCGGCCATATAGCTCGAAGAACCGATAACCGATGGGGAAGAAAGGTTCTCGAGTGGCAGCCTCGTACCGGTAGGCGTAGTGTAGGGCGACCCCCCACTAGATGGAGTGACGACCTGGTAAGACATGCAGGAAGTCGATGGATGCAGGTGGCTCAGGACCGTGCTTTGTGGCATTACTTGGGGGAGGCCTATGTTCAGCAGTGGACTTGTGAAAGGCTGTAATGATGATGATGATGATGAATTTTCAGTATTTAGTATCTCATTACACATTTTAACACCCACATCCATACACTTCCTCCCATAGCAACCAAAGTCCCTTACATTCAAGTGCACATGTGTGGTCTTCTACCACTGCAACCACAAGTAGGTGGCAGTGGGTGGTCACGGAGAAAAGTTTGGACATACAGACGAACATTTACCACTTCACTTATATGAATATATATATATATATATATATATATATATATATATATATATATATATATATATATATATGTATATAAATGAAGTATACTCTTTCTGGGACACCCGATATATATGTATACTCGTATATCGGGTGTCCCAGAAAGAATGGATAATCCTGCAGCGCCTTATAGTACAAGTGTCAGGCCCTCAAATAAAAATACAAAGAAAATATATATTCAAGGGGTGCCAAAAATATGAAGGTATTAAAAAAATATGTTTTTATTGACCTTAATGTACTTTCATGTACACCACTGCAGCAAATAATGAAATTCGTTGCGTTTTTGGTGTTCTTTTATTCCCCACAGAAGTATAAGTATCTATTGCACTTTTTTTGCAAAAAAAGGACTTCAATTTCAAGCACGAAATTTTATAATAAAATAATTTTGACAAAAGTTTGAGCACCATTCGTGAAAAAAGTACGAAAACCTAAGTGGGCAACTATTTCAAAAATATGCGCAGTTCATACAGTTTACAAAATGGTATAATACATAATTTTATATAACGTTAAGATGCAAAAATAATAAATTCGACAGAAGAAATTAAAAAATAATCTTGTCTTAAATTGTCATATTAAAAGCGTTAAGTTGTACATAAATAAATCTTTATGTTTTTTCATAACAGGTGTTCGATTTTTCTGCCACCGACTCTTATACAAGATCGACACCTACTTATAAATTTTCTTCTAAGTCGTGCGTAGCGCCGTTCAGTTATTTTTGAAGCGGCCTCCTGCACACGACTGTACAATTCCTCCAAACTTGATATAGGCTTGAAATACACCTATTCTTTAAGACAGCCCCTGTAAAAAAAATCTAATGGATTTAATTCTGGGGATCGCGGAGGCCACAAAATGGGACCTGAACCATCAATCCATTTATTTGGATACGTGGCATTTCAATACACAAGGACTTTTGCAAAAAATTATTAAATATAAAAAAGTAAAGGAATGTACTACTCCAGCTGGAATCAGTCTGCCTCATATTTTTTCTCAAAGGCTTTTAGGCACCAAAGAAATTGTTAATTGTAATTCCAAAGTACTAGCTTGTGAATGCAAACATTGTAAGGGAGCCGATATGTCTAATAATTAAAATATTTCGATGAAATATGAAGTCAAATTTTACATTGTTCGGATTAATACCAGCTGCCAAATTTCGTGAACGCACTACGCGGCAAACGTCACGATACCATTCACACCATCTGGATGCTTGGCGGTCCACCACTGTACGTTTCAAAAGGAGTTTTCTTCCGCGTACAACCTCTCTGTGGAATAGTTCACCATCGACGATTTTTCCGGACCGATGCGATCTGGGGACCTTCAAGAAAAGAGCTTACTCCTTTCTAAAGGGCTGGCAACGCACTTGCAATTACCCTGGTGTTGCGATTGATCATGGGCGGCGGTAGTGACTTAACATCAGGTGAGCCGCATGCTCGTTTGCCCCCTCTTCTATAACAAAAAAAGTCACAACACTTAGTTTAGCAGCATGGTAAGCTTACTGCTCCAAGACTAGGACGTAATAATACTGTACATAAAATTCACTTTATTTATCTGTAAACTAATCACACACATGTAAAGAAAATCAAAAGTTACTACTACTACTTACTACTTATCTTCACGCACAATCCCTAACGGGGTAGCCAGAGAGAACAGATCGCCAAGTGTCACGATCCTTACATACCTCTTTCGCTTCTTTCAGGTTCATTAACTTCTTCATACATGCACGTCTAGGTATCCGAGTACTCTTGACCCTCCCCTCTTCGAGCAATTTGCTCACATGGTCTTTGAAAGTTAGTCTCGGTCTACCTCGACACCTTTTAATATTTACTTTCGCTCTATATATTTTCTTCACCATTCGGTCTTCACTCATTCGTTCAACGTGCCCAAACCATTGGAGTACGCCCCTATCAATTTTTGTGATAAGGTCATCTTTCAATCCTGCCATATTGCGAATGCCTTCGTTTCGCTTTCGGTCGGCTATGCTAACGCATAACATTTTACGAAGAGATCGCATTCCCACTGCATTCAACTTGCTTTTGTGCTTCTTCTGGCATACCCAGGTTTCGCTGCCATATAACAAATTCGGTACCAACACTGCGTTATGTATTGCAAGGCGTGCACACTTCACCACGCCTTGCCTTTTTACTAATGCATTCAGGGCACCATTGACTTTGTTTCCGGCAGCGACACGCCTATCCACATCTAAATCACATCTTCCATTCCGGCTGAAAGCACTCCCCAGGTATACAATTTCATTTACCAGTTCTAGACATTCCTGATTTATCCATATTTCACATTTCATTCTCTCTTCGTCCTTTTCAAATACCAGAACCTTAGTTTTACTAGCATTCAAACGGAGACCTTTAATTTCACATTCCTCTTTCATACACGTGACTAATAATGCCTGCAGTTCTGCTTCTGATGGTGCAATAAGCACTGCATCATCAGCATACAGCAGACAATTAACTTTTATGTCACCCAATTTCACACCCAAACAACTATTTTTCAGCTTCTGTAAACAGCTGTCGAGATACAGTATGAACAGCCAGGAAGACATGACACAACCCTGTTTTACGCCCGCTTAGATGCTAAACATGGGTGACAGGTCATGCCCTACCCGCACACAGGCTTTACAGTCATAGTAAAGTGACTGCACAGCCCTTAACAATCGACCATCCACACCATATCCCGGCGACAGTTCCCACATTTTCTTCCTTATAACCTTATCAAATGCTTTCTCCAGATCCACAAAAGCACAGAAAATCCTCTGGTTAACTCTCAGAAGCTTCTCCGTGATCATGCGGAGAGAAAACATTTGATCCGTGCATCCTCTTCCAGGTCTAAATCCGCATTGTGCCTCCCATAAGAATCTTTCCGATTTCTCTTGCATCCTACGTGTCAAAACCTTCGAGTAAACTTTACTTGCTAAACTGGTCAAGCTGATCGCCCGATAGCACCCGCAGTCAAAATGTGAACCTTTACATTTATATAAAGGCACAATGACCGCGGATCGCCAATCATCCGGGACATCTCCCGTCCGACAGCACAAATTGCACAGCAGATGAAAGCTGTCCCAGACGCGAGGCCCACCGTACTTGATCATTTCAGCAGTAACTCTGTCTAATCCCGCAGCCTTACCACATTTCAAACTTCGAATCGCACGTTCAATCTCTTTCATGCTGATGACCTCAGTGTCATCGAGGTCCGTGTCTGGCGTGCCAGTCACGGCGTCACCCCCGGATCCTTCACTAAGATCATGACACGCATACATTTCTCTATAAAATTCACTCCATCGCTGCATGTCGTCCGATTTTTGATTGAAAGTTAATTTATCAAAAATAATTTCCAGTAACCTTCGATAAATTTTCTCTTTATCAATCTAATCAGAACACTGTGAGTGTAAACGCATAACACGAGAGAGAATTTCCTGCATAATACTTCATCTCGATGTTAGTAACAGGATGAAATTAGAAAATCCGGAAGAGCACACCTTATGAAATCTTTATATATATATATATATATATATATACATATATATATATATATATATATATACATACATACATACATACATCACATATACATACATCCACACACATAGATACTATAATTTGTCAATATTACAGTATTTTGAATTTGAAATTACTGCTTTAACAATATCAATATCAGTATTGGGCACGTAGCTACTATGACAATGTTTGAAACAGCTTTTCTCTTTGCTTATAACTAAGCGTAAGCAACCAACTTCGTATTTTTATTCTAGCTGTGTTCGTCAAGCAATCTCTTATGTCGAATGCCTTCATAACTTTATTATAAATAAGTGTTTCAATGAATGGACTAAATCGTTTTGCGAAAGCTTCGCGTACGCTTGGTATAATGGCATTTGAAACACACGTTTTTTCACAAGCTTACTGTATTTATGTGAGCTTAATATTTTTCTATGAACACACGTAGCCACACATAAGACAAATAGCTGCCGAACTGTAAGTACTTTAATATCTCTGTACAGTTTAACTATTAGATACCTGTACTTCTTTTTAAGTATTACCTACTTTCAGGACCGAACGTTGAGCTCTCTCAATTCTTATCATGACGGTTTTGGAAGCGCTTCCCCAGCAAGAAATACAATACGTTAGCGCACATAGGGATTATGTTGAAGATAAATAAAAACTTATTTAGAACGATTTGATTTCATTTCGTTGCGTATAACCGACTGACTGACATCCGTACTAATAATTTTTCACTACATTTTTTGTAAATATAACTAAACAAATGAAGAGAAATACGTTGACTTTATAAATTAATGTATCTTATTTTCAAAACATCCATTTCTTATTTACTTTGTGTCTGAACTGGGACATACTAACAGTTTTATATTGCAAAATCGTCACATAGCGGCATGTCGAGAGTACAGCTCTCACACACGCTCGTGCGTAGTGAGGCGTGCAATTTGTTCTACTAATAATATACCCGTAGGTACGTAATGTACAATGAAATCACGGCAAGTGCTTTGTTCAAATTTATTATGTCACAGTAAGGGGTATTTCACTAATTAAATTAAATAAGAAATTAATTGCTTAACTTAACTTAAAATTATGTACGGAGAAAGCTTCACACTGCCTTAGTAATACCAGAGAACACTTAAATAGTAAAAGTTAGTACAGTTTACATGTGAGTGCGTATTCAAATACTGGCTGTTCCCCGCGACTTCGTCCGCGTCCTATTGACAATGGTTGGATTTGAATTTTAATTCTTTTGCACGAAACCTTTATTCTTTTTCTAATATAAAAGTTACTCCTTATAACATCAGCTATCTGCCAGTAAAAGTTTAACAGACTGACTGAAAGATTTTTTAATTTTTTTAAAGTTTTTTTTTTATTTTGACATTTTTTTGTTATTTTGACATTACAAAAAGACACTTCGGTTTTATTTACTTGTGTAGATTACTGGCGATAGTGAAATAGAATTGAACGACAAACGTAATAACCTAGCGTCAAAAGATATTCACGAGGTTACATTTACTACGTTCATGAGAACGTTTGATCAAGTATTTCATTTTTTATATTAAAAAATTACTCAGTTTTCATTGTATAACAACAACGGTAACTGATTAATTCATGTAATTAAATGAACGAATTTTATAGAGCACTGGCTTGATCAGAGCCTGGGCCCTCATTTTCATTATTCGTGTTATCTTAACGACTTGAGTTGATTCACATATAATGGGTGATGGAAGAAATAAAAGAAAATAATAATATTTCTCTCCTCTAGAACGAATTTTAGTCATGGTAGTCAATCTCAATGGAGACAAGCCATCTTTGCAGGATTACAGTGCGCATGCAAGGTTCCTCGAGACCTCCTGAGACCTCGTGATCAGCAGTCAACTAACAACCACTAGTCTAAAAAGGTGGTAAAGATTTTGGTAAAATAAGAAAACGTTACGTAAATAAATCAGACGAGATGAAAATAATTTCCGGTCTGTTTTCTACCCCCTCTGGGAATGACTATGTAGTATTATACGTAGCTTAGCGATGAACTTTGACCATGACCTAATATTTGGGTCTCGGCTATATTACATAACTATATTTATATATACATACTTTCCCTCTTAAGTTGATTAAAAGGAATCGCAGTTCCTGGACGTGCTATGCTACGCTACATATATTTGCTGAAGACTTCACGACGTAGTACGCATTTTTTATTTCTTATGTTAGTTATTCCTAATATCTTATAATATTGTAACGTAGTGATCAACAGCATAATTTGCATAGTATTGGTTGGTATTTATACCTACAACACATATATACGATATAGATGCGTTGTCAGCCCTGCAGACTAGCACGGAATGTCTCGTTACCAGTTAAAAAGCTCTACGGTTCCCTACACTTAGCATACGAAACACAGGAGCATAATTCCACCGTTTCACGCTAGTATTCTGTGAGAGCGTGGTAGCACCCCGGTCCAGCCAATACATCGTGCGTATAAAAAAAGCTTAAACCATGATCAAGATTTTAAATATGATTTAGCTTCCTTTGAGCTTCTTCGCATGTCCTCATCTGTCCTTGAACATTAATCTATATTACATACTTCATATTACAAATAAGTAAAATTGAATTTTCTGTTTTTAATGTCAAAATAACAGTTTTTTTAACTAAATGTACGAAGTCCCAGCCGCCTCAGATAACCCGAGAGGCTGACTGGGATTAGTCCGTTTGCAGAAACGGCTACAGAAAATACTACGGTCACCTCGTGAGCCAGTTCCAGATATTTTGTTTGCATATCTGTTTCGGTTTTCACGAGGTGTCGTCATACGGAGTGGTAATGTCGACGAAAAATGTCCTTGACTGTGCCCAGTCCATCAGCACAATATCAGGCTTTTTCGCAAAAATAGTCATGTCTGTGATGATGGCCCAGTCCCATTAGAACTACAGGAGACCCTACTTCACAGCGAGCTCCCGGTGAAGAATTCTTGTTACTAGGTTGTACCTGTGAAAGTACCCTGAGTTAGAAAGCGCCGAACAGCCGGAGATGACATTAACTTACCCTGATGGTGACTAGCTCGACAGATGTCGACGTTGCCATCCTTTAGGATGTATCTTCGATAGTTGTTGGTCTTGATACCCTGATCCTGTATTGCACAGACAAAACTCTCGGTTTCCCTGGAGAGGTAACCAAAGCGTAGCCAGTGGAGGGAGGCTACTGTGTCGACGAAAGGCTCATGAAGAGCTTTGCAGAACCTCCCGTGGAGCTCCTTCTCCTTCCATATGGTCTCCCAGTCGGCAATGCTATGTACTGCCCGGTACCTACCACCTAGATACCACTTTCTTACCTATTTATGCAGCTAAATAACAGTACTTGAAATGCTGTGTTGAGTGTGGCTGCGAGGCATTCCATCTTAATCTTCTTCTTTCTATTCTATTTATTTGTTTGCAGTTGGCTGCAGGTGTCCATGGAATGCAGCAGCCACTTACCGTCAGGTGGACTGTGAGATCGTTTGTCTCGATTACTTGCGTTTGTATGAGAAAAGGCGCAAGAGATTGCTTGTTTCTTTCATAGGTAACAAGTCGATCTAAGTTAAAAAAGTTAAGTTGAAAAAGTTTATTGTGAAGTAAAAGTTCCTCGTACATTCAGTATTTAATTTTGCTTTAAGTTGGCAAGTTCATTTTTATCTCATCCCCTTTTCATAAGCGATGCTAGCTAATTTTCTACGTATGAGTCGCGTTGAACCGAGAGCTCGCAAAATTGCCGATTCATATTTATGAAACTGGAGGAGGCTGTGACGCAGTGATACATTGTCAAATGCGAATGTTATTTTTTTAGCTCTTATGTACTTATGTATAAGCCTGATGTCATTTTACTGATCATGAGTTAATAGGAATTAATTATTTACAATATAAACATAGCCTACATTTCTGTTAACACAAAGACAAGTTTTTCTGGATATAAACTGTAAGCCTATATCCATTTTTATATTGTTATCGTCGAAATATATTCACAAGGTTACATTTCATATAGAAAAAAAATTTCGTGTATTTAATTTTCGATGTGTTTAATATTGGCTGATTAAATATATGAAAGTAAAAGAAAAAGTAAAGTAAAGTTACAGCCTATATACGTCCCACTGCTGGGCACAGGCCTCCCCTCATTTCTGAGAAGGTTTGAGGGCAAGGAAGTGTCCGCCGCGCCGCCCCAATGCGTGTTGACGAACTTCACATGTTTCCTCACGATGTTTTCCTTCACCGATGAGCACTTGGTAGATCGACACTTAAAATCGCAATTAACAATTTCATTGGTGCCGGCGGGAATCGAACCCGGGTTACTCGCGTTCTGTTATATGCATTTATAGCGGGCGTTAACCATCTGAGCTACCACGGCTCACTAAGAAAGTAAACAAATTATTAAATAGTGATAACGTGACAGAACTACTCAGTTGCAATGGTGAGCTAAAGGAAATGGAAATTAAAAAGCGCTGGCATGATTAAATTAGATTGTGCGCTAAATTTAGTTATTCATGGTATCATGGCAACTTGCGTTCAATTAATATTTATGACTAGTTGAAGAAATAAAATATATTAAGAGGACATAGAACAATTCGAAACGAGGAGACTCCAACCTCACCCGGACATGGTGAAGCATATTGAGTGACAGGTAAGGTTCCGGCGATTGGCGGTATAACCGTTATTTTGTGAAAAGAAATCAGTGAAAGTTTCGAATTAGTATCTCTATGAACGTAAATATTTCATCTTTACGACAATATTAATAAGTGAGTGAATTAAAGTAATCGTTTTATTCAATGAGTATTAGAATAGAATAGGATAAAATATTGATTATAAATAATTCTTATTGTAAGTTACTTTTACTTTAACCACTGGTTTGAAAAAAAACTTCTGTCCTTGGAAAAATAAACTAAGATGGCATTTAATATTCACTTAAATATAAAAAATCATTATTTAATAACTTTACAGTCACAAGAAGTTCAATTGATAGACTCCTACATACATGGACACCTACAACCAATGCCATGCAAAGTAAGCTATAGATGCGGTTTACGCCTGAGGACTAAGATGAAATGCACCACAGCGTATGACAACAGCAGTGGCTGTACTGCGCCAAGCAGCAGAAATGGTCGAGATGACTTTTACTTATATGCTCTAAAGAAAATAACGCTAAGTATAAAACATCAATATTATTTATATATAGGTCTATTTATCATATAGCACGAAATCCATCTGCAACCAGAACGATGGGTTGGTGATCTACATTAAGAACTTCATTACACACACAGTATATCAACCTAACTTTAATGACGCAAGCTCTCTAATCTGCACAATAAATAAAAGTGTAGCTATAGTAGGTCTATATAGATCACTTTCCTTTCGAAACACCGACAATTTTATTGACAGCCTGAATACAACGTTAAATAATTTATCAGCAATAAATAATATCATTATAATAGGCGACATTAACATAGATATTAAAGTAAATAATTGCGACCCAAACTCAAATGATTATTTAAATCTTATGGCTTCTCATGGAATGTTACCAGCACATCAGATTCCGAACAGATTGGATAACTGTTTAGACCACGTCATTTTAAAAACAAGGCTTCGATCCACAACTCTTGTGATAGAAACATCTTTAACTGACCATTTTCCAGTCCTCTTAAATTTAAATTTTAATCTAAGTCCTGTTAACCGTCCAACAAGCCGAATAGGCAATAAAATCAATTTTCCTCAAGTGGCACATGAAACAAATAACACAGACTTTTCTATAATTTTTTCGGTCGACGACGTTAATAAGGCGACCGATCTGTTCCTAGACACGTTAATCCCTATAGTGAAAAGAAATACCATTTGTTTTACAATTCCATGCAGACAACGAACAATAAAGCCCTGGATAACTGTAGGAGTATTGTGGTGCATTAGAAACAGAGACCGCATGCATAAAAATGTCAAACGTAACCCAAATAACGTGATACTGGTAAAAACTTACAAACGCTACAGGAATTTTTGTACTAATCTTGTAAAAAATCTCAAGAGAGACTACGAGAGATCTGAACTTTCCAAGGCTAAGAAAAGTCCTAAAAAAACCTGGGTAATTATTAAAAACGTTACAAATACAAATAAAGTAAGTGTACCACCATTAGAACTTTTAAATTTGTGCGATGATGCTAAAATATCAGTTAATGCCGTAAATTCATTCTTTGCAAATATAGGGAAAGAACTTGCAAATAAAATTAAATCAAATTTAGAATCTATTGACTCACCACCTAACTTCTTGCACTCTCCTTCACATTCTATGGTCATCCTCGAAATCGATGAAGATGAAGTACATGATGCTATTATGAGCCTAAGAAATGACAGTGCTGTCGGGTGGGATGGCATACCAGCCCAAATTTTTAAATCAAACCCAGTTCATACACCTATAATTACTCACCTATGTAACTTGGCGATATCCACTGGGAAGTTTCCTGTCGCCCTGAAAAGGGCAATTGTACATCCCATCTATAAAAGTGGGGACAGACGCAATGTCACAACTTACCGCCCAATTTCTGTCCTGCCCGCTCTGTCTAAAGTGTTTGAGCGTATCCTAAATCGCTATCTGGTTCGCTTTCTTGAATCAAATAGCTTAATCTCCAAAAATCAATTTGGCTTTAGAAGGGGCAGGTCTACCCAGGATGCTGTTGCTTCCCTGGTAGAGCATGTAGTCACCGAACTCAACGAAGGCAGGAATTGTCTGGGTATTTTCCTGGACCTTTCTAAGGCATTCGATACTGTCTCTGTCCCAATACTGTTAAATAAGTTGGAAATGCTGGGTATCAGGGGTTGTATCCTGGAAATATTTGCTGAATACTTATCAGGTCGGACGCAGTGCACAAAGATAGGCTCTTTTGTCAGCAAACCCGAAGCCCTTGAATTTGGAGTTCCTCAGGGTAGCATTTTAGGGCCCACGTTATTCCTGACTTACGTAAATGAGCTCTGTGACTTACCTCTATCTGATTGCCGTATTGTTACTTATGCTGATGACACGGTCCTTGTTGTTTCTGGGAATAATTGGTCCGATACAATTAAGATGGCAGAGAATAATTTAAGAATGGTTATGACGTGGCTAAATCGTAATTTTCTGACCTTAAATATAGATAAGACTAAATTAATAACCTTTTCTATAAGACACTCTGCACAACCACCAAGCGAGTGCTTCGATATGCGTGCTCATAATTGTTCCAGTGGGACTTTTCATTGTAATTGCCCAAAATTGCAAAGAACCCATACCATTAAATACTTGGGTATTCAAGTGGATAATTGTTTGAACTGTTATAGTCAAGTAGAATCCGTTGCAGGTCGGTTACGTAACCTAATCTACATCTTTAAAACATTACGTAGTTCCGCTGATGCAGATATCCTGTCATCTGTGTACACCGCCCTTTGTGAGTCAATCATATCATATTGTATCCCGATATGGGGTTGTGCCTCTAAGACTACCTTCATTAAAGTTGAGCGCGCACAGAGGGTAGTGTTAAAGGTTATGCATAAGCGGCCTTGGAGATACCCGACCGCACAACTTTATAAGGATTGTAATTTACCTACAGTTAGGCAACTTTACATCCTTCGCTCAATTTTGCATCTACACTCTACTGTACCTCCAAATAGTTCTTTCACGCCAAGGAGACGTCAAAAAGCAGCATGTCCTGTCAAAACATGTGAGACTTCTTTTGCTAAAAAGCAATTATCCTCGTCAAGCTCGCGGTTATACAATAAACTCGATAAAACGTTAAAGATAAATAAGTTGAACGCCTACGAAGTTAAAAAAAGGTAATTTCGTACCTTAATGAATTAAATTACAGTGCCACTGAAGCTTTAATATCCTAAACCCAACACAACCAACCAACCCAACACGCGCGCACGCGCACGCGCACGCGCACTCACGCGCAAACACGCGCGCACGCACACACACACACACACACACACACACACACACACACACACACACTACCCATGCCATACATTATCATCACTATACTGTTTTACTTTTTATTTTATTTTTTATTTTTATTTTTATTTCATTTTTTGTATTTTCTTTTTCCTTAACTGCCTGCTCTTCAAATTCTCGCAATAATGTAATCACCAATTAAATCAACTCGCTATGCTGTTATATAGAATACGTTTTAAGGAGCCGAACCACTGACTTTCATAACACAGGTTATCCTAGCATGAAAGTCAGGGGATCAACTTATCTATAAGTCCCTTATGCTAGCCATTTTGTCACAATTAATCTGCGATAACATTGTCTTATGTTTAAGGCTTTATTTCTCAATAAATTATTATAATTATTATTATTATTATTATGTGGGGTATCTATATAGTTTTCTCATCTGGTTGGGATGTATAAATATATAATTATAAATGAAAATGAAAATGAAAAGATAAATATACATAAATATCAATAAAATAAAATAAATACAAAAATACATAAATAAATAAAAGCCCAACCAGATGGAAGCCCTCGGCAGGGGAGACCAAACGGCCAAGGGTTAGGGGGAAAGGGAAAGAAACCGGCGGACGATGCGGGCAGTATCAAGGAGCACCGCCTTCTGCATTTGAGCCCGGAGCGGTCCGTGACGGAGTCCCAGTCGCCTCAGATGACCAGAGAGGCTAACTGGGATTAGCCCGTTTGCAGAGACGACTACAGGAATAATTTCGGTCGGCAGACCACCCCACATGTCGGTCACCTCGTGAGCCAGGTCCAGATATTTTGATCGCTTATCTGTTTCGGCTTTCACGAGGTTCTCGTCATACGGGATGGTAATATCGACCAAAAATATCCTTGACTGTGCCCGGTCCATCAGCACAATATCAGGCTTATTCGCAAGAATAGTCCTGTCCGTGATGATGGCCCGGTCCCAGTAGAGTCTGGCGCGGTCATTTTCGAGCACGGCTTCCGGCAAGTACTTGTAATACGGCAATTTCCGGTCCACGAGACCGTATTTCAGAGCGAGCTCCTGGTGTAGAATTCTGGCTACTAGGTTGTGCCTGTGCAAGTACTCAGAGTTAGAAAGCGCCGAACAACCGGAGATGACATGCCTAAGTGACTCACCGGGATGGCGACAAGCTCGACAGACGTCGACGGTGCCATCCTTTAGGATGTATCTCCGATAGTTGTTGGTCTTAATAACCTGATCCTGTATTGCACAGACAAAACCCTCGGTTTCCCCGAAGAGGTCACCGAAACGTAGCCAGTTGAGGGAGGCGACTGTATCTACGAAGGGCTCATGAAGAGCCCTGTAGTACCTCCCGTGGAGCTCTTTCTCCTTCCATACGGTCTCCCGATCGGAAATGCTAAGCACTGCTGGGTTCTGCCATTGCTCGTGGGCTAAGGATAGAGGGGTAAGCCCTTTATCACTAGAAATGACGTCATTATAGAATGGATCATCCGATCTCGTCAGGAAGTAATTACGGAGGCTGCACACTTCGCGATTATGCATGGTGAGCGCGCTCAAGAAGCCACGCCCACCATGCTTTCGCGGCAAGTACAGCCTCATTACCGACGATCTCGGATGATGCATCCTGTGGGACGTCATGGTAGTGCGGACTTTTCTATCCAGGGCGTTAAGTTCAGTCTGAGTCCACCTGAGTATGCCAAAGGTATACATGAGGACAGGCATGACCCAGCCGTTATATGCGTGTGTCTTATTCAAACCGGACAAAAGGCTGTTAAGCACTTTGGTCAAGCGTGCATAAAACACGTCGCAAACTGACTGTTTCATACCAGCCTCATCGATACCGATGTTCTGTGACATACCCAGGTATCGGTATGTTTCAGCCTCGGAAAGGGTCCTTAAGTTGACGGGCATAGAGAAGTCTATGCCCTCAGAGTTAGCAACCCTCCCCCTTTCAACATGGAGGACCGCACACTTATCCGTTCCCAGCTTCATTCCAATAGAACTGCTAAATTCACAAGTGATGTTTAGCAGTTCCATAAGATGGGAGCGACTGGAGGCGAATAATTTGAGGTCATCCATATAGAAAAGGTGGGTCACTTTTGTACCTCCTTTCCTAAGCTGAAATCCCCTCCCGGAGCCCTCCAGTAAGGTACTGAGAGGGTTCAGAGAGAGGCAGAACCAGACTGGACTCAGACAATCGCCCTGGAAGATACCCCTTCTTATCCTTATGTGGTGCTCCGCAGCCATCATCCGCTCGCCCAGATGACAAAGGATCGTACTCCACTGCCCCATACACTGCTCGAGGAAGTCTCTAACTGTACAGTCAATCTTGTACAGCTCGAGGACCCTCTTTAGCCATGTATGGGGCACCGAGTCGAACGCCTTTCTGTAGTCTATCCAGGCGGCAGAGAAGTTCCGACGGTTGCGTTTCACCACTTTGCCTATGACCGCGTCAATGAGGAGTGGTTCCTTGGTTCCACGACCACCGCCCCGACATCCATTTTGAGCGCGTGACATCACCTGGTTTAGCTCCAGGTGCCGAGTGATTCTCGCGCTCAAAATGGATGTCAGTGTCTTATATATGGTGGGTAGACACGTGATGGGGCGGTATTTGCTCGGGTCTGTGGTATCCTGATCTTTAGGAACCAAGTGAGTGATCCCAGTAGTGAAGAGGCTCGGGAGCGACTTCTGGTCGAGAGCCTCTTGAAACTGTCGGGCGAGCACAGCGTGACACACTATGAACCCCTTCAGCCAGTAATGATGCAACCCGTCGAGCCCCGGACATTTCCAGTTCGGGGCCCTACGGACCGCCTCAGCCACGTCTTCCGGCGTTATGGTGATGGGGTCCATAGGCGTAACACTCGCACCATGGTTCGCCACAACTTCCATCCAAGGGCCCTCGCTGTGGTTTACGGGCTCTGACCACAGGCCACGCCAGAATGCGATAATGTCAGCCTGATCCGGTCCTTGGCCCGCTCCACATACCTTTGGTCGCTCCAATGATTTATAGAGCCTCTTCTGATCACTCTGGAAGAGACGATTCTGGTTGAACCGCCTTGACCTCTCGGTAAATCGTCGAATCCGCCTCCCCCAAGCAGCGATCTTTTGCTTCAGGTCGTCTATGCGCTCCGTTAGTTTCTGCGTGATATCCGGCTGGGACAAACTGATATTTGTCCCAGCAAACGCCATCCTAACGGTGCGCATAATCCTCGGTCTATTATTACCCGACCTGAAGCTTGTCAGTCTGCCGATAAGGGCCCTAGCCTTTGCGATACGGTCCTCGATTCTTTTTCTCCAGGCTGGGATGGCGCTACTTTGTGTAGTAGCGCGTCCAGCCATGGGAAGTTTGGCGCCAATAATACGGCAAACTGCCACTGCGGCGCCAAAGAGAATTGAGTCCGTCTCGCAAAGGTCCTGGCTGGCTTCCAAATAGGTCACCAGCATTGGGTTAAGAGCCCTCACGACAGCCCGATTTCGCTTGCTTAGGGGTATGCGGGGAAGTCGCGGTCGATTTTCGAGAGGGGTGCTGCGCGTTTCCAAAATCGCCTCTTCCAATATACTCCTCATTTTCTCTAGTTCGTGGGAGACTATTTCATCGTCGTTCGAATCAACCACAACTGGAAGATCCATGGCGGCTTCCACGTGTGGATGCTGGTCTGTCGAATGTGGAGCTGCATCTCCAGCCATAGCCGATTCATTCGACGACGGAATAGCCTCACGTCGTAGTCGTTCGAGTTCGGCATCATCAAATATTTTCGAGCGCATGATGTACCGAACTCGGTCTGCCAGGTTTTGTTCCGTGACGGGGATAGAAGGCTCCAGCTCAGCAAAAAAGCTATGCATCCGAGACCTGTACGCTATTCCCACAGTTTCTTCCCCTTTCGCCCTATAGTACGCCCGCAATGCGTTTTCGTTCATAGATTTTGTCCAACGCATGCGACGTGCTCCACCAGCGGCGGGTGCCGCTTGCTGAGTCCGAGAAGACCCAGCCGACACCAAGCCTTCTGGTGGGGATGATGGATGCGAGGGGCTGCTAGGTGATCGTGCAGCTCCTCGCGCTCGGCTGGCGGCCCGCATGCTGCCGCGTCCAGCGCCAGCTCCAGACGCGCCCCGGCGACCCCCAGGCAGCGGTCCTATGCGCGTTCCTCTTTGTGCCATCATCCATTTTATGGGCGCCAAATAACGGGAGACGCCCAAACCCGGCACCGTTTCGTGGTTGGGTCATATGCACAAACGGACCTTTGCACCTACAATTTTGCCTAGGCACGGCGCTCACACCTCTTGGCAGGATGCTGACTGACTGCGCCGACGTAGCAGTTTTGTCACATGACTGTTACGTCAGCGGGCGATGGGGTCGTCACTTCCCTACGCCATTATTATTTATTATTATTATTATTATTATTATTATTATTATGGGGTATCTATATAGTTTTCTCATCTGGTTGGGTTCTATAAATATATAATTATAAATGAAAATGAAAAGATAAATATACATAAATATCAATAACATAAAATAAATATAAAAATACATAAATAAATAAAAGCCCAACCAGATGGAGGCCCTCGGCAGGGGAGACCAAACGGCCGAGGGTTAGGGGGAAAGGGAAAGAAACCGGCGGACGATGCGGGCGGTATCGATGAGCACCGCCTTCTGCATTTGTGCCCGGAGCGGTCCGCCACGTAGTCCCAGTCGCCTCAGATGACCCGAGAGGCTGACTGGGATTAGCCCGTTTGCAGAGACGACTACAGGAATAATTTCAGTCGGCAGACCACCCCACATGTCGGTCACCTCGTGAGCCAGGTCCAGATATTTTGTTTGCTTGTCTGTTTCGGCTTTCACGAGGTTCTCGTCATACGGAATGGTAATGTCGACCAAAAATATCCTTGACTGTGCCCGGTCCATCAGCACAATATCAGGCTTATTCGCAAGAATAGTCCTGTCTGTGATGATGGCTCGGTCCCAATAGAGCCTGGCGCGATCATTTTCGAGCACGGCTTCCGGCAAGTACTTGTAATACGGCAATTTCCGATCAACGAGACCGTATTTCGGTCTCGTTGATCGGAACTCGCCACAACTTCCGTCCAAGGGCCCTCGCTGTGGTTTACGGGCTCTGACCACAGGCCACGCCAAAATGCGACAGTGTTAGCCTGATCCGGTCCTGGGCCCGCTCCACATACCTCTGGTCGCTCCAATGATTTGTAGAGCCTCTTCTGATCACTCTGGAAGAGACGATTCTGGTTGAACCGCCTTGACCTCTCGGTAAATCGGCGAATCCGCTTCCCCCAAGCAGCAATCTTTTGCTTCAGGTCGTCTATGCGCTCCGTTAGTTTCTGCGTGATGTCCGGCTGGGACAAACTGATATTTGTCCCAGCAAACGCCATTCTAACGGTGCGCACAACCCTCGGTCTATTATTACCCGACCTGAAGCTTATCAGTCTGCCGATAAGGGCCCTTGCCTTTGCGATACTGTCCTCAATTCTTTTTCTCCAGGCTGGGATGGCGCTACTTTGTTTAGTAGCGCGTCCAGCCATGGGAAGTTTGGCGCCAATAATACGGCAAGCTGCCACTGCGGCGCCAAAAAGAACTGAGTCCGTCTCGCAAAGGTCCCGGCTGGCTTCCAAATAGGTTACCAGCATTGGGTTAAGAGCCCTCACGACAGCCCGATTTCGCTTGCTTAGGGGTATGCGGGGAAGTCGCGGTCGATTTTCGAGAGGCATGCTGCGCGTTTCCAAAATCGCCTCATCCAATATACTCCTCATTTGCTCTAGTTCGTGGGAGACCATTTCATCATCGTCTGAATCAACCACAACTGGAAGATCCATGGCGGCTTCTACGCGTGGCAGCTGGTCTGTCGCCTGAGGAGCCGCATCCCCAGCCGTAGCCAATTCATTCGATGAGGGAATAGCCTCACGTCGTAGTCGTTCGAGCTCGGCATCATCAAATATTTTCGAGCGCATGATGTACCGAACTCGGTCTGCCAGGTTTTGTTCCGTGACGGGAATAGACGGCTCCAGCTCAGCAAAAAAGCAGTGCATCCGAGCCCGATACGCTATCCCCGCAGTTTCTTCCCCTTTCGCCCTATAGTACGCCCGCAATGCGTTTGCGTTCATATCCCTTGTCCAACGCATGCGGCGCACTCCACCAGCGGCGGATGCCGCTTGCCGAGTCCGAGAGGACCCTGCCGACATCAAGCCGTCTGGTGGGGATGATGGATGCGGGGGGCTGTTAGGTGATATTGCAGCTCCTCGCGCTCGGCTGGCGGCCCGCATGCTGCCGCGTCCAGCGCCAGCTCCAGACGCGCCCCGGCGACCCCCAGGCAGCGGCCCTATACTCTTTCTACTCAAATCCATCATCCATTATTGGGCGTCAATTAACGGGAGACGCCCAGGCCCGGCACCGTTTCATTGTATCATTGTACGGCCGTAAGCACAAACGGGCCTTTGCACCCTGTGTACTGCCGAGGCACGGCGCTCACACCTCTTGGCAAGGCGCTGACTGACTGCACCGACGTAGCAGTTTCGTCACTTAACTGTTTCGTCAGCGGGCGATGGGGTCGTCACTTCCCTACGCCTTTATTATTATTTATTATTATTATTATTATTATTATGATTATTATTATTATGGGGTATCTATAAAGTTTTCTCATCTGGTTGGGTTCTATAAATATATAATTATAAATGAAAATGAAAAGATAAATATACATAAATATCAATAACATAAAATAAATATAAAAATACATAAATAAATAAAAGCCCAACCAGATGGAGGCCCTCGGCAGGGGAGACCAAACGGCCGAGGGTTAGGGGGAAAGGGAAAGAAACCGGCGGACGATGCGGGCGGTATCGATGAGCACCGCCTTCTGCATTTGAGCCCGGAGCGGTCCGCCACGTAGTCCCAGTCGCCTCAGATGACCCGAGAGGCTGACTGGGACTAGCCCGTTTGCAGAGACGACTACAGGAATAATTTCAGTCGGCAGACCACCCCACATGTCGGTCACCTCGTGAGCCAAATCCAGATATTTTGTTTGCTTGTCTGTTTCGGCTTTCACGAGGTTCTCGTCATACGGAATGGTAATGTCGACCAAAAATATCCTTGACTGTGCCCGGTCCATCAGCACAATATCAGGCTTATTCGCAAGAATAGTCCTGTCTGTGATGATGGCTCGGTCCCAATAGAGCCGGGCGCGATCATTTTCGAGCACGGCTTCCGGCAAGTACTTGTAATACGGCAATTTCCGATCCACGAGACCGTATTTCAGAGCGAGCTCCTGGTGAAGAATTCTGGCTACTAGGTTGTGCCTGTGCAAGTACTCAGAGTTAGAAAGCGCCGAACAACCGGAGATGACATGCCTAAGTGACTCACCGGGATGGCGACAAGCTCGACAGATGTCCACGGTGCCATCCTTTAGGATGTATCTCCGATAGTTGTTGGTCTTAATAACCTGATCCTGTATTGCACAGACAAAATCCTCGGTTTCCCCGAAGAGATCACCGAAGCGTAGCCAGTGGAGGGAGGCTACTGTGTCTACGAAAGGCTCATGTAGAGCCTTGTAGAACCTCCCGTGGAGCTCCTTCTCCTTCCACACGGTCTCCCGGTCAGAAATTGTCTGCACTGCCGGGTCTTGCCATTGCTCGTTGGCTAAGGATAGAGGGGTAAGTCCTTTATCACAAGAAATGACGTCCTTATAGAATGGATCATTCGATCTCGCCAGGAAGTAATTACGGAGGCTGCACACTTCGCGATTATGCATGGTGAGCGCGCTCAAGAAGCCACGCCCACCATGCTTTCGCGGCAAGTACAGCCTCATTACCGACGATCTCGGATGATGCATCCTGTGGGACGTCATGGTAGTGCGGACTTTTCTATCCAGGGCGTTAAGTTCAGTCTGAGTCCACCTGAGTATGCCAAAGGTATACATGAGGACAGGCATGACCCAGCCGTTATATGCGTGTGTCTTATTCACACCGGACAAAAGGCTGTTAAGCACTTTGGTCAAGCGTGCATAAAACACGTCGCAAACCGACTGTTTCATACCAGCCTCATCGATACCGATGTTCTGTGACATACCCAGGTATCGGTATGTTTCAGCCTCGGAAAGGGTCCTTAAGTTGAAGGGCATAGATAAGTCTATGCCCTCAGAGTTAGCAACTCTTCCCCTTTCAACATGGAGGACCGCACACTTATCCGTTCCCAGCTCCATTCCAATAGAATTGCTAAATTCACAAGTGATGTTTAGCAATTCCATAAGATGGGAGCGACTGGAGGCGAATAACTTGAGGTCGTCCATATAGAAAAGGTGGGTCACTTTTGTACCTCCTTTCCGAAGCTGAAATCCCCTCCCGGAGCCCTCCAGTAAAGTATTGAGAGGGTTCAGGGAGAGGCAGAACCAGATTGGACTCAGACAATCGCCCTGGAAGATACCCCTTCTTATCCTTATGTGGTTCTCCGCAGCCATCATCCGCTCACCCAGATGACAAAGGATCGTACTCCACTGTTCCATACACTGCTCGAGGAAGTCTCTCACTGTACAGTCTATCTTGTACAGCTCGAGGACTCTCTTTAGCCATGTATGGGGCACCGAGTCGAATGCCTTTCTGTAGTCTATCCAAGCGGCAGAGAAATTCCGACGGTTGCGTTTCACCACTTTGCCAATGACCGCGTCAATGAGGAGTGGTTCCTTAGTTCCACGACCACCGCCCCGACATCCATTTTGAGCGCGTGACATCACCTGATTTAGCTCCAGGTGACGAGTGATTCTCGCGCTCAAAATGGATGTCAGTGTCTTATATATGGTGGGTAGACACGTAATGGGGCGGTATTTGCTCGGGTCTGTGGTAACCTGGTCTTTAGGAACCAAATGAGTGATCCCAGTAGTGAAGAGGCTAGGGAGCGACTTCTGGTTGAGAGCCTCTTGAAACTGACGGGCGAGCACAGCGTGACACACCATGAACCCCTTCAGCCAGTAGTGATGCAGTCCGTCGAGTCCCGGGCTTTTCCAGTTCGGGGCTCTACGGACCGCCTCAGCTACGTCATCCGGCGTTATGATGACGGGGTCCATGGGCGTAATACTCGCACACTGACTCGCCACAACTTCCGTCCAAGGGCCCTCGCTGTGGTTTACGGGCTCTGACCACAGGCCACGCCAAAATGCTACAGTGTTAGCCTGATCCGGTCCTGGGCCCGCTCCACATACCTCTGGTCGCTCCAATGATTTGTAGAGCCTCTTCTGATCACTCTGGAAGAGACGATTCTGGTTGAACCGCCTTGACCTCTCGGTAAATCGGCGAATCCGCTTCCCCCAAGCAGCAATCTTTTGCTTCAGGTCGTCTATGCGCTCCGTTAGTTTCTGCGTGATGTCCGGCTGGGACAAACTGATATTTGTCCCAGCAAACGCCATTCTAACGGTGCGCACAACCCTCGGTCTATTATTACCCGACCTGAAGCTTATCAGTCTGCCGATAAGGGCCCTTGCCTTTGCGATACGGTCCTCAATTCTTTTTCTCCAGGCTGGGATGGCGCTACTTTGTTTAGTAGCGCGTCCAGCCATGGGAAGTTTGGCGCCAATAATACGGCAAGCTGCCACTGCGGCGCCAAAAAGAACTGAGTCCGTCTCGCAAAGGTCCCGGCTGGCTTCCAAATAGGTTACCAGCAGTGGGTTAAGAGCCCTCACGACAGCCCGATTTCGCTTGCTTAGGGGTATGCGGGGAAGTCGCGGTCGATTTTCGAGAGGCATGCTGCGCGTTTCCAAAATCGCCTCTTCCAATATACTCCCCATTTGCTCTAGTTCGTGGGAGACCATTTCATCATCGTCTGAATCAACCACAACTGGAAGATCCATGGCGGCTTCTACGCGTGGCAGCTGGTCTGTCGCCTGAGGAGCCGCATCCCCAGCCGTAGCCAATTCATTCGATGAGGGAATAGCCTCACGTCGCAGTCGTTCGAGCTCGGCATCATCGAATATTTTCGAGCGCATGATGTACCGAACTCGGTCTGCCAGGTTTTGTTCCGTGACGGGAATAGACGGCTCCAGCTCAGCAAAAAAGCAGTGCATCCGAGCCCGATACGCTATCCCCGCAGTTTCTTCCCCTTTGGCCCTATAGTACGCCCGAAGTGCGTTTGCGTTCATATCCCTTGTCGAACGCATGCGGCGCACTCCACCAGCGGCGGATGCCGCTTGCCGAGTCCGAGAGGACCCTGCCGACATCAAGCCGTCTGGTGGGGATGATGGATGCGGGGGGCTGTTAGGTGATCTTGCAGCTCCTCGCGCTCGGCTGGCGGCCCGCATGCTGCCGCGTCCAGCGCCAGCTCCAGACGCGCCCCGGCGACCCCCAGGCAGCGGCCCTATACACTTTCTACTTAAATCCATCATCCATTATTGGGCGTCAATTAACGGGAGACGCCCAGGCCCGGCACCGTTTCATTGTATCATTGTACGGCCGTAAGCACAAACGGGCCTTTGCACCCTGAGTACTGCCGAGGCACGGCGCTCACACCTCTTGGCAAGGCGCTGACTGACTGCACCGACGTAGCAGTTTTGTCACTTAACTGCTTCGTCAGCGGGCGATGGGGTCGTCACTTCCCTACGCCTTTTTATTATTATGTGGGGTATCTATATAGTTTTCTCATCTGGTTGGGTGCTATAAATATATAATTATAAATGAAAATGAAAAGATAAATATACATAAATATCAATAACATAAAATAAATATAAAAGTACATAAATAAATAAAAGCCCAACCAGATGGAGGCCCTCGGCAGGGGAGACCAAACGGCCGAGGGTTAGGGGGAAAGGGAAAGAAACCGGCGGACGATGCGGGCGGTATCGAGGAGCACCGCCTTCTGCATTTGAACCTGGAGCGGTCCGCCACGTAGTCCCAGCCGCCTCAGATGACCCGAGAGGCTGACTGGGATTAGCCCGTTTGCAGAGACGACTACAGGAATAATTTCGGTCGGCAGACCACCCCACATGTCGGTCACCTCGTGAGCCAGGTCCAGATATTTTGTTTGCTTGTCTGTTTCGGCTTTGACGAGGTTCTCGTCATACGGAATGGTAATGTCGACCAAAAATATCCTTGACTGTGCCCGGTCCATCAGCACAATATCAGGCTTATTCGCAAGAATAGTCCTGTCTGTGATGATGGCCCGGTCCCAATAGAGCCTGGCGCGATCATTTTCGAGCACGGCTTCCGGCAAGTACTTGTAATACGGCAATTTCCAATCCACGAGACCGTATTTCAGAGCGAGCTCCTGGTGTAGAATTCTGGCTACTAGGTTGTGCCTGTGCAAGTACTCAGAGTTAGAAAGCGCCGAACAACCGGAGATAACATGCCTAAGTGACTCACCGGGATGGCGACAAGCTCGACAGATGTCTACGGTGCCATCCTTTAGGATGTATCTCCGATAGTTGTTGGTCTTAATAACCTGATCCTGTATTGCACAGACAAAACCCTCGGTTTCCCCGAAGAGATCACCAAAGCGTAGCCAGTGGAGGGAGGCTACTGTGTCTACGAAAGGCTCATGTAGAGCCTTGTAGAACCTCCCGTGGAGCTCCTTCTCCTTCCATACGGTCTCCCGGTCGGAAATGCTCTGCACTGCCGGGTCTTGCCATTGCTCGTTGGCTAAGGATAGAGGGGTAAGTCCTTTATCACAAGAAATGACGTCCTTATAGAATGGATCATCCGATCTCGCCAGGAAGTAATCATGGAGGCTGCACACTTCGCGATTGTGCATGGTGAGCGCGCTCAAGAAGCCACGACCACCATGCTTCCGCGGCAAGTACAGCCTCATTACCGACGATCTCGGATGATGCATCCTATGGGACGTCATGGTAGTGCGGACTTTTCTATCCAGGGCGTTAAGTTCAGTCTGAGTCCACCTGAGTATGCCAAAGGTATACATGAGGACAGGCATGACCCAGCCGTTATATGCGTGTGCCTTATTCACACCGGACAAAAGGCTGTTAAGCACTTTGGTCAAGCGTGCATAAAACACGTCGCAAACTGACTGTTTCATACCAGTCTCATCGATACCGATGTTTTGTGACATACCCAGGTATCGGTATGTTTCAGCCTCGGAAAGGGTCCTTAAGTTGACGGGCACAGATAAGTCTGCGCCCTCAGAGTTAGCAACCCTTCCCCTCTCAACATGGAGGACCGCACACTTATCCGTCCCAAGCTCCATTCCAATGGAATTGCTAAATTCACAAGTGATGTTTAGCAATTCCATAAGATGGGAGCGACTGGAGGCGAATAACTTGAGGTCATCCATATAGAAAAGGTGGGTCACTTTTGTCCCTCCTTTCCGTAGCTGAAATCCCCTCCCGGAGCCCTCCAGTAAGGTACTGAGAGGGTTCAGAGAGAGGCAGAACCAGATTGGACTCAGACAATCGCCCTGGAAGATACCCCTTCTTATCCTTATGTGGTTCTCCGCAGCCATCATCCACTCACCCAGATGACAAAGGATCGTACTCCACTGCCCCATACACTGCTCGAGGAAGTCTCTAACTGTACAGTCTATCTTGTACAGCTCGAGGACTCTCTTCAGCCATGTATGGGGCACCGAGTCGAATGCCTTTCTGTAGTCTATCCAGGCGGCGGAGAAGTATGTGGAGTTATTATTATTATGTGGGCTATCAATATAGTTTTCTCATCTGGTTGGGTTCTATAAATATATAATTATAAATGGAAATGAAAAGATAAATATACATAAATATCAATAACATAAACTAAATATAAAAATAAATATATAAATAAAAGCCCAACCAGATGGAGGCCCTCGGCAGGGGAGACCAAACGGCCAAGGGTTAGGGGGAAAGGGAAAGAAACCGGCGGACGATGCGGGCGGTATCGAGGAGCACCGCCTTCTGCATCTGAGCCTGGAGCGGACCGCCACGTAGACCCAGCCGCCTCAGATGACCCGAGAGGCTGACTGGGATTAGCCCGTTTGCAGAGACGACTACAGGAATAATTTCGGTCGACAGACCACCCCACATGTTGGTCACCTCGTGAGCCAGGTCCAGATATTTTGTTTGCTTATCTGTTTCGGCTTTCACGAGGTTTTCGTCACACGGAATGGTAATGTCGACCAAAAATATCCTTGACTGTGCCCGGTCCATCAGCACAATATCAGGCTTATTCGCAAGAATAGTCCTGTCTGTGATGATGGCCCGGTCCCAATAGAGCCTGGCGCGATCATTTTCGAGCACGGCTTCCGGCAAGTACTTGTAATACGGCAATTTCCGATCCACGAGACCGTATTTCAGAGCGAGCTCCTGGTGAAGAATTCTGGCTACTAGGTTGTGCCTGTGCAAGTACTCAGAGTTAGAAAGCGCCGAACAACCGGAGATGACATGCCTAAGTGACTCACCGGGATGGCGACAAGCTCGACAGATGTCGATGGTGCCATCCTTTAGGATGTATCTCCGATAGTTGTTGGTCTTAATAACCTGATCCTGTATTGCACAGACAAAACCCTCGGTTTCCCCGAAGAGGTCACCAAAGCGTAGCCAGTGGAGGGAGGTTACTGTGTCTACAAAAGGCCCATGTAGAGACTTGTAGAACCTCCCGTGGAGCTCCTTCTCCTTCCATACGGTCTCCCGGTCGGAAATTGTCTGCACTGCCGGGTCTTGCCGTTGCTCGTTGGCTAAGGATATAGGGGTAAGTCCTTTATCACAAGAAATGACGTCCTTATAGAATGGATCATCCGATCTCGCCAAGAAGTAATTACGGAGGCTGCACAGTTCGCGATTATGCATGGTGAGCGCGCTCAAGAAACCACGCCTACCATGCTTTCGCGGCAAGTACAGCCTCATTACCGACGATCTCGGATGATGCATCCTGTGGGACGTCATGGTAGTGCGGACTTTTCTATCCAGGGTGTTAAGTTCAGTCTGAGTCCACCTGAGTATGCCAAAGGTATACATGAGGACAGGCATGACCCAGCCGTTATATGCTTGTGTCTTATTCACACCGGACAAAAGGCTGTTAAGCACTTTGGTCAAGCGTGCATAAAACACGTCGCAAACTGACTGTTTCATACCAGCCTCATCGATACCGATGTTCTGTGACATACCCAGGTATCGGTATGTTTCAGCCTCGGAAAGGGTCCTTAAGTTGACGGGCATAGATAAGTTTATGCCCTCGGAGTTAGTAACCCTACCCCTCTCAACATGGAGTACCGCACACTTATCCGTCCCCAGCGCCATTCCAATGGAATTGCTAAATTCACAAGTGATGTTTAGCAATTCCATAAGATGGGAGCGACTGGAGGCGAATAACTTGAGGTCATCCATATAGAAAAGGTGGGTCACTTTTGTCCCTCCTTTCCGTAGCTGAAATCCCCTCCCGGAGCCCTCCAGTAAGGTACTGAGAGGGTTCAGAGAGAGGCAGAACCATATTGGACTCAGACAAGCGCCCTGGAAGATACCTCTTCCTATCCTTATGTGGTTCTCCGCAGCCATCATCCGCTCGCCCAGATGACAAAGGATCGTACTCCACTGCCCCATACACTGCTCGAGGAAGTCTCTAACTGTACAGTCTATCTTGTACAGTTCGAGGACTCTCTTTAGCCATGTATGGGGCACCGAGTCGAATGCCTTTTTGTAGTCTATCCAGGCGGCGGAGAAGTTCCGACGGTTGCGTTTCACCACTTTGCCAATGACCACGTCAATGAGGAGTGGTTCCTTGGTTCCACGACCACCGCTCCGACATCCATTTTGAGCGCGCGACATCACCTGATTTGAGTCCAGGTGACGAGTGATTCTCGCGCTCAAAATGGATGTTAGTGTCTTGTATATGGTCGGCAGACACGTGATGGGGCGGTATTTGCTCGGGTCTGTGGTAACCTGGTCTTTAGGAACCAAATGAGTGATCCCAGTAGTGAAGAGGCTCGGGAGCGACTTCTGGTTGAGAGCCTCTTGGAACTGTCGGGCGAGCACAGTGTGACACACCACAAACCCCTTCAGCCAGTAGTGATGCAGCCCGTCAAGTCCCGGACTTTTCCAGTTCGGGGCCCTACGGACCGCCTCAGCTACGTCATCCGGCGTTATGGTGACGGGGTCCATGGGCGTGACACTGACACTGACACTGACTCGCCACAACTTCCGTCCAAGGGCCCTCGTTGTGGTTTACGGGCTCTGACCACAGGCCGCGCCAGATTGCGACCGTGTCGGCCTGATTCGGTACTGGGCCCGTTCCACTTACCATTGGTCGCTCCAATGATTTATAGAGCCTCTTCCGATCACTCTGGAAGAAACGATTCTGGTTGAACCATGTCGACCTCTCGGTATATCGCCGAATTCGCTTTCCCCAAGCAGCGATTCTCTGCTTCAGGTCGTCTATGCGCTCCGTCAGTTTTTGCATTATATCCGGCTGGGACAAACTAACATTTGTCCCAGCAAACGCCATCCTTACGGTGCGCACAATCCTTGGCCTGGTATTGCCTGACTTGAAGCATATCAGTCTGCCTATGAGGGCCCTAGCCTTTGCGATACGTTCTTCAATTCTTGTTCTCCAGGCTGGGATAGCACTACTTTGTCCAGTAGTGCGTCCAGCCGTGGAAGTTTTGGCACCTATAATACGGCAGACTGCCAGTGCGGCGCCAAAGAGAATTGAGTCCGTCTCGCAAAGGTCCTGGCTGGCTTCCAAATAGGTCACCAGCATTGGGTTCAGAGCCCTCACGACAGCCCGCTTCCGCTTGCTTAGGGCTATGCGGGGAAGTCGCGGTCGATTTTCGAGAGGCGTACTGCGCGTTTCCATAATCTCCTCTTCCAATGTACTCCTCATTTGCTCTATTTCTAGTTCCTGGGTGAATGTTCCATCATCATTTGAATCAGCAACCACTGGGGTATTCACGGTGGCATCCACGTGTGCGGGTTGTTCTGCAACTTGTGGCACCGCACCCTCAGTCGTAGCGTTTTCATTTGATGAGGGAACAGCCTCACGTCGTAGCCGTTCGAGTTCGGCGCCATCAAATATATTTGAGCGTAAGATATACCGAAGTCGGTCTGCCAGGTTTTGCTCGGTGACAGTAATAGATGGCTCCAGCTCAGTAAAAAGACGATGCATCCTAGCCCGATACGCGAAACCTCCAATTTCTCCCCCTTTCGCCCTTAAATACGCCCGCAATGCGTTTGTATTCATATTGATGGTCCATCGCATGCGGCGTACTCCACCAGTGGCGGGTGCCGATTGCTGGGTCTGCGAAGACCCTGCCGACACCAAGCAAGCTGGTGGGGATGATGGATGCGAGGGGCTGCTGGGTGGTCGTGCAGCACCTCGCGCTCGGCTGGCGGTTCGCATGCTGTCGCGTCCAGCGCCAGCTCCAGACGCGCCCTGGCGACCTCCAGGTAGCGGCCCTTTGCGCAATCTTCTGTTTATTATTATTGTGGGGTATCTATATAATTTTCTCATCTGGTTGGGTTCTATAAATATATAATTTTAAATGAAAATGAAAAGATATATATACATAAATATCGATAACATAAAATAAATATAAAAATACATAAATAAATAAAAGCCCAACCAGATGGAGGCCCTCGGCAGGGGAGAACAAACGGCCGATTATTATTATTATTATTATTATTATTTATTTTCTTTTTTAAACTGATCTGGTTGGGTTATATAAATATATAATTATAAATTAAAATGAAACGATAAATATACATAAATATTAATAACATAAAATAAATACAAAAATACATAAATAAATAAAAGCCCAACCAGATGGAAGCCCTCGGCAGGGGAGACCAAAAGGCCGAGGGTTAGGAGGAAAGGGAAAGAAACCGGCGGACGATGCGGGCGGTATCGAGGATCACCGCCTTCTGCATTTGAGCCTGGAGCGGTCCGTCACGGAGTCCCAGTCGCCTCAGATGACCCGAGAGGCTGACTGGGATTAGCCCATTCGCAGAGACGACTACAGGAATAATTTCGGCCAGCAGACCACCCCACATATCGGTCACCTCGTGAGCCAGGTCCAGATATTTTGTTCGTTTATCTGTTTCGGCTTTCACGAGGTTCTCGTCATATGGAATGGTAATGTCGACCAAAAATATCCTTGACTGTGCCCGGTCCATCAGCACAATATCAGGCTTATTCGCAAGAATAGTCCTTTTTGTGATGATGGCCCGGTCCCAGTAGAGCCTGGCGCGGTCATTTTCGAGCACGGCTTCCGGCAAGTACTTGTAATACGGCACTTTCCGGCCCACGAGACCGTATTTCAGAGCGAGCTCCTGGTGTAGAATTCTGGCTACTAGGTTGTGCCTGTGCAAGTACTCAGAGTTAGAAAGCGCCGAACAACCGGAGATGACATGCCTAAGTGACTCACCGGGATGGCGACAAGCTCGACAGACGTCGACGGTGCCATCCTTTAGGATGTATCTCCGATAGTTGTTGGTCTTAATAACCTGATCCTGTATTGCACAGACAAAACCCTCGGTTTCCCCGAAGAGGTCACCGAAACGTAGCCAGTTGAGGGAGGCAACTGTATCTACGAAGGGCTCATGCAGAACCCTGTAGTACCTCCCGTGGAGCTCCTTCTCCTTCCATACGGTCTCCCGGTCGGAAATGCTTAGTACTGCCGGGTCCTGCCATTGCTCGTTGGCTAAGGATAGAGGGGTAAGTCCTTTATCACTAGAAATGACGTCATTATAGAATGGATCATCCGATCTCACCAGGAAGTAATTACGGAGGCTGCACACTTCACGATTATGCATGGTGAGCGCGCTCAGGAAGCCACGCCCACCATGCTTTCGCGGCAAGTACAGCCTCATTACCGACGATCTCGGATGATGCATCCTATGGGACGTCATGGTAGTGCGGACTTTTCTATCCAGGGCGTTAAGTTCGGTCTGAGTCCACCTGTGTATGCCAAAGGTATACATGAGGACAGGCATGACCCAGCCGTTATATGCGTGTGCCTTATTCACACCGGACAAAAGGCTGTTAAGCACTTTGGTCAAGCGTGCATAAAACGTGTCGCAAACTGACTGTTTCATACCAGCCTCATCGATACTCATGTTCTGTGACATACCCAGATATCGGTATGTTTCAGCCTCGGAAAGGGTCCTTAAGTTGACGGGCATAGATAAGTCTATGCCCTCAGAGTTAGCAACCCTACCCATCTCAACATGAAGGACCGCACACTTATCCGTCCCCAGCTCCATTCCAATAGAATTGCTAAATTCACAAGTGATGTTTAGCAATTCCATAAGATGGGAGCGACTGGAGGCGAATAATTTGAGGTCATCCATATAGAAGAGGTGGGTCACTTTTGTACCTCCTTTCCGAAGCTGAAATCCCCTCCCGGAACCCTCCAGTAAAGTACTGAGAGGGTTCAAAGAGAGGCAGAACCAGATTGGACTCAGACAGTCGCCCTGGAATATACCCCTTCTTATCCTTATGCGGCTTTCCGCATCCGTCATCTGCTCGCCTAGATGACAGAGGATCGTACTCCACTGCCCCATACACCGCTCGAGGAAGTCTCGAACTGTACGGTCAATCTTGTACAGCTCGAGGATCCTCTTTAGCCATGTATGGGGCACCGAGTCAAATGCCTTTCTGTAGTCTATCCAGGCGGCGGAGAAGTTCCGACGGTTGCGTTTCACCACTTTGCCAATGACCGCGTCAATGAGGAGTGGTTCCTTGGTTCCACGACCGCCGCCCCGACATCCATTTTGAGCGCGCGACATCACCTGATTTGATTCCAGGTGAAGAGTGATTCTCGCGCTCAAAATGGATGTTAGTGTCTTGTATATGGTCGGCAGACACGTGATGGGGCGGTATTTGCTCGGGTCTGTGGTAACCTGGTCTTTAGGAACCAAATGAGTGATCGCAGTAGTGAAGAGGCTCGGGAGCGACTTCTGGTTGAGAGCCTCTTGGAACTGTCGGGCGAGCACAGTGTGACACACCACAAACCCCTTCAGCCAGTAGTGATGCAGCCCGTCGAGTCCCGGACTTTTCCAGTTCGGGGCCCTACGGACCGCCTCAGCTACGTCATCCGGCGTTATAACGACGGGGTCCATGGGCGTTATACTCGCACACTGACTCGCCACAACTTCCGTTCAAGGGCCCTCGCTGTGGTTTATGGGCTCTGACCACAGGCCGCGCCAGAATGCTACAGTGTCGGCCTGATTCGGTCCTTGGCCCGCTCCACATAGCTTTGGTCGCTCCAACGATTTATAGAGCCTCTTCTGATCACTCTGGAAGAGACGATTCTGGTTGAACCGCCTTGACCTCTCGGTAAATCGTCGAATCCGCTTCCCCCAAGCAGCGATCTTTTGCTTCAGGTCGTCTATGCGCTCCGTTAGTTTCTGCGTGATATCCGGCTGGGACAAACTGATATTTGTCCCAGCAAACGCCATCCTAACGGTGCGCATTATCCTCGGTCTATTATTACCCGACCTGAAGCTTGTCAGTCTGCCGATAAGGGCCCTTGCCTTTGCGATACGGTCCTCGATTCTTTTTCTCCAGGCTGAGATGACGCTACTTTGTGTAGCAGCGCGTCCAGCCATGGGAAGTTTGGCGCCAATAATACGGCAAACTGCCACTGCGGCGCCAAAGAGAATTGAGTCCGTCTCGCAAAGGTCCCGGCTGGCTTCCAAATAGGTCACCAGCATTGGGTTAAGAGCCCTCACGACAGCCCGATTTCGCTTGCTTAGGGGTATGCGGGGAAGTCGCGGTCGATTTTCGATAGGGGTGCTGCGCGTTTCCAAAATCGCCTCTTCCAATATACTCCTCATTTTCTCTAGTTCGTGGGAGACTATTTCATCGTCGTTCGAATCAACCACAACTGGAAGATCCATGGCGGCTTCCACGTGTGGATGCTTTATTATTATTATTATTATTATTATAATTATTATTGTGTGGGGTATCTATATAGTTTTCTCATCTGGTTGGGATGTATAAATATATAATTATAAATGAAAATGAAAATGAAAAGATAAATATACATAAATATCAATAAAATAAAATAAATACAAAAATACATAAATAAATAAAAGCCCAACCAGATGGAAGCCCTCGGCAGGGGAGACCAAACGGCCAAGGGTTAGGGGGAAAGGGAAAGAAACCGGCGGACGATGCGGGCAGTATCAAGGAGCACCGCCTTCTGCATTTGAGCCCGGAGCGGTCCGTGACGGAGTCCCAGTCGCCTCAGATGACCAGAGAGGCTAACTGGGATTAGCACATTTGCAGAGACGACTACAGGAATAATTTCGGTCGGCAGACCACCCCACATGTCGGTCACCTCGTGAGCCAGGTCCAGATATTTTGATCGCTTATCTGTTTCGGCTTTCACGAGGTTGTCGTCATACGGGATGGTAATATCGACCAAAAATATCCTTGACTGTGCCCGGTCCATCAGCACAATATCAGGCTTATTCGCAAGAATAGTCCTGTCTGTGATGATGGCCCGGTCCCAGTAGAGTCTGGCGCGGTCATTTTCGAGCACGGCTTCCGGCAAGTACTTGTAATACGGCAATTTCCGGTCCACGAGACCGTATTTCAGAGCGAGCTCCTGGTGTAGAATTCTGGCTACTAGGTTGTGCCTGTGCAAGTACTCAGAGTTAGAAAGCGCCGAACAACCGGAGATGACATGCCTAAGTGACTCACCGGGATGGCGACAAGCTCGACAGACGTCGACGGTGCCATCCTTTAGGATGTATCTCCGATAGTTGTTGGTCTTAATAACCTGATCCTGTATTGCACAGACAAAACCCTCGGTTTCCCCGAAGAGGTCACCGAAACGTAGCCAGTTGAGGGAGGCGACTGTATCTACGAAGGGCTCATGAAGAGCCCTGTAGTACCTCCCGTGGAGCTCTTTCTCCTTCCATACGGTCTCCCGATCGGAAATGCTAAGCACTGCTGGGTCCTGCCATTGCTCGTGGGCTAAGGATAGAGGGGTAAGCCCTTTATCACTAGAAATGACGTCATTATAGAATGGATCATCCGATCTCGTCAGGAAGTAATTACGGAGGCTGCACACTTCGCGATTATGCATGGTGAGCGCGCTCAAGAAGCCACGCCCACCATGCTTTCGCGGCAAGTACAGCCTCATTACCGACGATCTCGGATGATGCATCCTGTGGGACGTCATGGTAGTGCGGACTTTTCTATCCAGGGCGTTAAGTTCAGTCTGAGTCCACCTGAGTATGCCAAAGGTATACATGAGGACAGGCATGACCCAGCCGTTATATGCGTGTGTCTTATTCACACCGGACAAAAGGCTGTTAAGCACTTTGGTCAAGCGTGCATAAAACACGTCGCAAACTGACTGTTTCATACCATCCTCATCGATACCGATGTTCTGTGACATACCCAGGTATCGGTATGTTTCAGCCTCGGAAAGGGTCCTTAAGTTGACGGGAATAGAGAAGTCTATGCCCTCAGAGTTAGCAACCCTCCCCCTTTCAACATGGAGGACCGCACACTTATCCGTTCCCAGCTCCATTCCAATAGAATTGCTAAATTCACAAGTGATGTTTAGCAGTTCCATAAGATGGGAGCGACTGGAGGCGAATAATTTGAGGTCATCCATATAGAAAAGGTGGGTCACTTTTGTACCTCCTTTCCTAAGCTGAAATCCCCTCCCGGAGCCCTCCAGTAAGGTACTGAGAGGGTTCAGAGAGAGGCAGAACCAGATTGGACTCAGACAATCGCCCTGGAAGATACCCCTTCTTATCCTTATGTGGAGCTCCGCAGCCATCATCCGCTCGCCCAGATGACAAAGGATCGTACTCCACTGCCCCATACACTGCTCGAGGAAGTCTCTAACTGTACAGTCAATCTTGTACAGCTCGAGGACCCTCTTTAGCCATGTATGGGGCACCGAGTCGAACGCCTTTCTGTAGTCTATCCAGGCGGCAGAGAAGTTCCGACGGTTGCGTTTCACCACTTTGCCTATGACCGCGTCAATGAGGAGTGGTTCCTTGGTTCCACGACCACCGCCCCGACATCCATTTTGAGCGCGTGACATCACCTGGTTTAGCTCCAGGTGACGAGTGATTCTCGCGCTCAAAATGGATGTCAGTGTCTTATATATGGTGGGTAGACACGTGATGGGGCGGTATTTGCTCGGGTCTGTGGTATCCTGATCTTTAGGAACCAAGTGAGTGATCCCAGTAGTGAAGAGGCTCGGGAGCGACTTCTGGTCGAGAGCCTCTTGAAACTTTCGGGCGAGCACAGCGTGACACACTATGAACCCCTTCAGCCAGTAATGATGCAACCCGTCGAGCCCCGGACATTTCCAGTTCGGGGCCCTACGGACCGCCTCAGCCACGTCTTCCGGCGTTATGGTGATGGGGTCCATAGGCGTAACACTCGCACCCCGGCTCGCCACAACTTCCATCCAAGGGCCCTCGCTGTGGTTTACGGGCTCTGACCACAGGCCACGCCAGAATGCGATAATGTCAGCCTGATCCGGTCCTTGGCCCGCTCCACATACCTTTGGTCGCTCCAATGATTTATAGAGCCTCTTCTGATCACTCTGGAAGAGACGATTCTGGTTGAACCGCCTTGACCTCTCGGTAAATCGTCGAATCCGCTTCCCCCAAGCAGCGATCTTTTGCTTCAGGTCGTCTATGCGCTCCGTTAGTTTCTGCGTGATATCCGGCTGGGACAAACTGATATTTGTCCCAGCAAACGCCATCCTAACGGTGCGCATAATCCTCGGTCTATTATTACCCGACCTGAAGCTTGTCAGTCTGCCGATAAGGGCCCTAGCCTTTGCGATACGGTCCTCGATTCTTTTTCTCCAGGCTGGGATGGCGCTACTTTGTGTAGTAGCGCGTCCAGCCATGGGAAGTTTGGCGCCAATAATACGGCAAACTGCCACTGCGGCGCCAAAGAGAATTGAGTCCGTCTCGCAAAGGTCCTGGCTGGCTTCCAAATAGGTCACCAGCATTGGGTTAAGAGCCCTCACGACAGCCCGATTTCGCTTGCTTAGGGGTATGCGGGGAAGTCGCGGTCGATTTTCGAGAGGGGTGCTGCGCGTTTCCAAAATCGCCTCTTCCAATATACTCCTCATTTTCTCTAGTTCGTGGGAGACTATTTCATCGTCGTTCGAATCAACCACAACTGGAAGATCCATGGCGGCTTCCACGTGTGGATGCTGGTCTGTCGAATGTGGAGCTGCATCTCCAGCCATAGCCGATTATTATTATTATTATTATTTTTGGGGTATCTATATAGTTTTCTCATCTGGTTGGGTCCCATAAATATATAATTATAAATGAAAATGAAAAGATAAATATACATAAATATCAATAACATAAAATAAATATAAAAATACATAAATAAATATAAGCCCAACCAGATGGAGGCCCTCGGCAGGGGAGACCAAACGGCCGAGGGTTAGGGGGAAAGGGAAAGAAACCGGCGGACGATGCGGGCGGTATCGATGAGCACCGCCTTCTGCATTTGAGCCCGGAGCGGTCCGCCACGTAGTCCCAGTCGCCTCAGATGACCCGAGAGGCTGACTGGGATTAGCCCGTTTGCAGAGACGACTACAGGAATAATTTCAGTCGGCAGACCACCCCACATGTCGGTCACCTCGTGAGCCAGGTCCAGATATTTTGTTTGCTTGTCTGTTTCGGCTTTCACGAGGTTCTCGTCATACGGAATGGTAATGTCGACCAAAAACATCCTTGACTGTGCCCGGTCCATCAGCACAATATCAGGCTTATTCGCAAGAATAGTCCTGTCTGTGATGATGGCTCGGTCCCAATAGAGCCTGGCGCGATCATTTTCGAGCACGGCTTCCGGCAAGTACTTGTAATACGGCAATTTCCGATCAACGAGACCGTATTTCAGAGCGAGCTCCTGGTGAAGAATTCTGGCTACTAGGTTGTGCCTGTGCAAGTACTCAGAGTTAGAAAGCGCCGAACAACCGGAGATAACATTCCTAAGTGACTCACCGGGATGGCGACAAGCTCGACAGATGTCCACGGTGCCATCCTTTAGGATGTATCTCCGATAGTTGTTGGTCTTAATAACCTGATCCTGTATTGCACAGACAAAACCCTCGGTTTCCCCGAAGAGATCACCAAAGCGTAGCCAGTGGAGGGAGGCTACTGTGTCTACGAAAGGCTCATGTAGAGCCTTGTAGAACCTCCCGTGGAGCTCCTTCTCCTTCCACACGGTCTCCCGGTCGGAAATGCTCTGTACTGCCGGGTCTTCCCATTGCTCGTCGGCTAAGGATAGAGGGGTAAGTCCTTTATCACTAGAAATGACGTCATTATAGAATGGATCATCCGATCTCGCCAGGAAGTAATGACGGAGGCTGCACACTTCGCGATTATGCATGGTGAGCGCGCTCAGGAAGCCACGCCCACCATGCTTTCGCGGCAAGTACAGCCTCATTACCGACGATCTCGGATGATGCATCCTACGGGACGTCATTGTAGTGCGGACTTTTCTATCCAGGGCGTTAAGTTCAGTCTGACTCCACCTGAGTATGCCAAAGGTATACATGAGGACAGGCATGACCCAACCGTTATATGCATGTGTCTTATTCACACCGGACAAAAGGCTGTTAAGCACTTTGGTCAAGCGTGCATAAAACACGTCGCAAACTGACTGTTTCATACCAGCCTCATCGATACCGATGTTCTGTGACATACCCAGGTATCGGTATGTTTCAGCCTCAGAAAGGGTTCTTAAGTTGACGGGCATAGACAAGTCTATGCCCTCAGAGTTTGCAACCCTTCCCCTTTCAACATGGAGGACCGCACACTTATCCGTCCCAAGCTCCATTCTAATAGAATTGCTAAATTCACACGTGATGTTTAGCAATTCCATAAGATGGGAGCGACTGGAGGCGAATAATTTGAGGTCATCCATATAGAAAAGGTGGGTCACTTTTGTACCTCTTTTCCGAAGCTGAAATCCCCTCCCGGAGCCCTCCAGTAAAGTACTGAGAGGGTTCAAAGAGAGGCAGAACCAGATTGGACTCAGACAGTCGCCCTGGAATATACCCCTTCTTATCCTTATGCGGCTTTCCGCAGCCGTCATCCGCTCGCCTAGATGACAGAGGATCGTACTCCACTGCCTCATACACTGCTCGAGGAAGTCTCGAACTGTACAGTCAATCTTGTACAGCTCGAGAACCCTCTTCAGCCATGTATGGGGCACCGAGTCAAATGCCTTTCTGTAATCTATCCAGGCGGCGGAGAAGTTCCGACGGTTGCGTTTCACCACTTTGCCAATGACCGCGTCAATGAGGAGTGGTTTCTTGGTTCCACGACCGCCGCCCCGACATCCATTTTGAGCGCGCGACATCATCTGATTTAAGTCCAGGTGACGAGCGATTCTCGCGCTCAAAATGGATGTTAGTGTCTTGTATATGGTCGGTAGACACGTGATGGGGCGGTATTTGCTCGGGTCTGTGGCACCCTGATCTTTAGGAACCAAATGAGTGATCCCAGTAGTGAAGAGGCTTGGGAGCGATTTCTGGTTGAGAGCCTCTTGAAACTGTCGGGCGAGCACAGCGTGACACACCATGAACCCCTTCAGCCAGTAGTGATGCAGCCCGTCAAGCCCCGGACTTTTCCAGTTCGGGGCCCTACGGACCGCCTCAGCTACGTCATCCGGCGTAATGATGACGGGGTCCATGGGCGTAATACCCGCACACTGACTCGCCACAACTTCCGTCCAAGGGCCCTCGTTGTGGTTTACGGGCTCTGACCACAGGCTGCGCCAGAATGCGACCGTGTCGGTCTGATTTGGTGCAGGGCCCGTTCCACTTACTATTGGTCGCTCCAATGATTTATAGAGCCTCTTCTGATCACTCTGGAAGAGACGATTCTGGTTGAACCGTGTCGACCTCTCGGTATATCGCCGAATCCGCTTTCCCCAAGCAGCTATTCTTTGCTTCAGGTCGTCTATGCGCTCCGTCAGTTTTTGCATTATATCCGGCTGGGACAAACTAACATTTGTCCCAGCAAACGCCATCCTGACGGTGCGCACAATCCTTGGCCTGGTATTGCCTGACCTGAAGCATATCAGTCTGCCGATGATGGCCCTAGCCTTTGCGATACGTTCTTCAATTCTTCTTCTCCAGGCTGGGATAGCACTACTTTTTCGAGTAGCGCGTCCAGCCGTGGAAAGTTTGGCGCCTATAATACGGCAGACTGCCAGTGCGGCGCCAAAAAGAATTGAGTCCGTCTCGCAAAGGTCCCGGCTGGCTTCCAAATAGGTAACCAGCATTGGGTTCAGAGCCCTCACGACAGCCCGATTCCGCTTGCTTAGGGCTAAGCGGGGAAGTCGCGGTCGGTTTTCGAGAGGCGTACTGCGCGTTTCCACAATCGCCTCTTCCAATGTACTCCTCATTTGCTCTAGTTCCAGTTCCTGGGCGACTGTTCCATCATCGTTTGAATCAACCACAACTGACGTATTCACGACGGCATCCACATTTGCCGTTTGCTCAGCAAGTTGTGGCGCCGCATCCTCAGCCGCAGCATTTTCACCCGATGAAGGAACAGCCTCACGTCGTAGCCGTTCGAGTTCGGTGACATCAAATGTATTTGAGCGCAAGATATACCGAACTCGGTCTGCCAGGTTTTGCTCGGTGACGGTTACAGATGGCTCCAGCTCAGCAAAAAGTCGATGCATCCTTGCCCGATACGCAAAACCTCCAGTTTCTCCCCCTTTCGCCCTAAAATACGCCCGCAATGCGTTGCTGTTCATCTGAGTTGTCCAACGCATGCGGCGTACTGCACCAGTGGCGGGTGCCGATTGCTGAGCCCGCGAAGACCCTGCCGACACCAAGCCAGCTGGTGGGGATGATGGATGCGAGGAGCTGCTGGGTGGTCGTGCAGCACCTCGCGCTCGGCTGGCGGTTCGCATGCTGTCGCGTCCAGCGCCAGCTCCAGACGCGCCCTGGCGACCTCAAGGCAGCGGCCCTTTGCGCGTTCCATTTGATTCCATCATCCTTATTATTATTACTATGGGGTATCTATATAGTTTTCTCATCTGGTTGGGTTCTATAAATTATTATTATTATTATGGGGTATCTATATAGTTTTCTCATCTGGTTGGGTGCTATAAATATATAATTATAAATGAAAATGAAAAGATAAATATACATAAATATCAATAACATAAAATAAATATAAAAGTACATAAATAAATAAAAGCCCAACCAGATGGAGGCCCTCGGCAGGGGAGACCAAACGGCCGAGGGTTAGGGGGAAAGGGAAAGAAACCGGCGGACGATGCGGGCGGTATCGAGGAGCACCGCCTTCTGCATTTGAACCTGGAGCGGTCCGCCACGTAGTCCCAGCCGCCTCAGATGACCCGAGAGGCTGACTGGGATTAGCCCGTTTGCAGAGACGACTACAGGAATAATTTCGGTCGGCAGACCACCCCACATGTCGGTCACCTCGTGAGCCAGGTCCAGATATTTTGTTTGCTTGTCTGTTTCGGCTTTCACGAGGTTCTCGTCATACGGAATGGTAATGTCGACCAAAAATATCCTTGACTGTGTCCGGTCCATCAGCACAATATCAGGCTTATTCGCAAGAATAGTCCTGTCTGTGATGATGGCCCGGTCCCAATAGAGCCTGGCGCGATCATTTTCGAGCACGGCTTCCGGCAAGTACTTGTAATACGGCAATTTCCGATCCACGAGACCGTATTTCAGAGCGAGCTCCTGGTGTAGAATTCTGGCTACTAGGTTGTGCCTGTGCAAGTACTCAGAGTTAGAAAGCGCCGAACAACCGGAGATAACATGCCTAAGTGACTCACCGGGATGGCGACAAGCTCGACAGATGTCGACGGTGCCATTCTTTAGGATGTATCTCCGATAGTTGTTGGTCTTAATAACCTGATCCTGTATTGCACAGACAAAACCCTCGGTTTCCCCGAAGAGATCACCAAAGCGTAGCCAGTGGAGGGAGGCTACTGTGTCTACGAAAGGCTCATGTAGAGCCTTGTAGAACCTCCCGTGGAGCTCCTTCTCCTTCCATACGGTCTCCCGGTCGGAAATGCTCTGCACTGCCGGGTCTTGCCATTGCTCGTTGGCTAAGGATAGAGGGGTAAGTCCTTTATCACAAGAAATGACGTCCTTATAGAATGGATCATCCGATCTCGCCAGGAAGTAATCACGGAGGCTGCACACTTCGCGATTGTGCATGGTGAGCGCGCTCAAGAAGCCACGACCACCATGCTTCCGCGGCAAGTACAGCCTCATTACCGACGATCTCGGATGATGCATCCTATGGGACGTCATGGTAGTGCGGACTTTTCTATCCAGGGCGTTAAGTTCAGTCTGAGTCCACCTGAGTATGCCAAAGGTATACATGAGGACAGGCATGACCCAGCCGTTATATGCGTGTGCCTTATTCACACCGGACAAAAGGCTGTTAAGCACTTTGGTCAAACGTGCATAAAACACGTCGCAAACTGACTGTTTCATACCAGTCTCATCGATACCGATGTTTTGTGACATACCCAGGTATCGGTATGTTTCAGCCTCGGAAAGGGTCCTTAAGTTGACGGGCACAGATAAGTCTGCGCCCTCAGAGTTAGCAACCCTTCCCCTCTCAACATGGAGGACCGCACACTTATCCGTCCCAAGCTCCATTCCAATGGAATTGCTAAATTCACAAGTGATGTTTAGCAATTCCATAAGATGGGAGCGACTGGAGGCGAATAACTTGAGGTCATCCATATAGAAAAGGTGGGTCACTTTTGTCCCTCCTTTCCGTAGCTGAAATCCCCTCCCGGAGCCCTCCAGTAAGGTACTGAGAGGGTTCAGAGAGAGGCAGAACCAGATTGGACTCAGACAATCGCCCTGGAAGATACCCCTTCTTATCCTTATGTGGTTCTCCGCAGCCATCATCCGCTCACCCAGATGACAAAGGATCGTACTCCACTGCCCCATACACTGCTCGAGGAAGTCTCTAACTGTACAGTCTATCTTGTACAGCTCGAGGACTCTCTTTAGCCATGTATGGGGCACCGAGTCGAATGCCTTTCTGTAGTCTATCCAGGCGGCGGAGAAGTTCCGACGGTTGCGTTTCACCACTTTGCCAATGACCGCGTCAATGAGGAGTGGTTCCTTGGTTCCACGACCACCGCCCCGACATCCATTTTGAGTGCGCGACATCACCTGATTTGAGTCCAGGTGACAAGTGATTCTCGCGCTCAAAATGGATGTTAGTGTCTTGTATATGGTCGGTAGACAAGTGATGGGGCGGTATTTGCTCGGGTCTGTGGTACCCTGGTCTTTAGGAACCAAATGAGTGATCCCAGTAGTGAAGAGGCTTGGGAGCGACTTCTGGTTGCGAGCCTCTTGAAACTGTCGGGCGAGCACAGAGTGACACACCATGAACCCCTTCAGCCAGTAGTGATGCAGCCCGTCAAGCCCCGGACTTTTCCAGTTCGGGGCCCTACGGACCGCCTCAGCTACGTCATCCGGCGTTATGATGACGGGGTCCATGGGCGTCCCGCACACTGACTCGCCACAACTTCTGTCCAAGGGCCCTCGCTGTGGTTTACGGGCTCTGACCACAGGCCGCGCCAGAATGCTACACTGTCGGCCTGATTCGGTGCTGGACCCGTTCCACTTACCATTGGTCGCTCCAATGATTCATAGAGCCTCTTCTGATCACTCTGGAAGAGACGATTCTGGTTGAACCGTGTCGACCTCTCGGTATATCGCCGAATCCGCTTTCCCCAAGCAGCGATTCTCTGCTTCAGATCATCTATGCGCTCCGTCAGTTTTTGCGTTATATCCGGCTGGGACAAACTGACATTTGTCCCAGCAAACGCCATCCTGACGGTGCGCACAATTCTTGGCCTGTTGTTGCCTGATCTGAAGCATATCAGTCTGCCGATGAGAGCTCTAGCCCTTGCGATACGTTCCTCAATTCTTCATCTCCATGCTGGGATAGCGCTACTATGGCCAGTAGCGCGTCCAGCCGTGGAAACCTTGGCGCCTATGATACGGCAGACTGCCATCGCGGCGCCAAAAAGAATTGAGTCCGTCTCGCAAAGGTCCCGGCTGGCTTCCAAATAGGTAACCAGCATTGGGTTCAGAGCCCTCACGACAGCCCGATTCCGCTTGCTTAGGGCTATGCGGGGAAGTCGCGGTCGATTTTCGAGAGGCGTACTGCGCGTTTCCACAATCGCCTCTTCCAATATACTCCTCATATGCTCTAATTCCAGTTCCTGGGCGACTGTTCCATCATCATTTGAATCAGCAACCACTGGGGTATTCACGGTGGCATCCACGTGTGCGGGTTGTTCTGCAACTTGTGGCACCGCACCCTCAGTCGTAGCGTTTTCATTTGATGAGGGAACAGCCTCACGTCGTAGCCGTTCGAGTTCGGCGCCATCAAATATATTTGAGCGTAAGATATACCGAACTCGGTCTGCCAGGTTTTGCTCGGTGACAGTAATAGATGGCTCCAGCTCAGTAAAAAGATGATGCATCCTAGCCCGATACGCGAAACCTCCAATTTCTCCCCCTTTCGCCCTAAAATACGCCCGCAATGCGTTTGTATTCATATTGATGGTCCATCGCATGCGGCGTACTCCACCAGTGGCGGGTGCCGATTGCTGGGTCCGCGAAGACCCTGCCGACAACAAGCAAGCTGGTGGGGATGATGGATGCGAGGGGCTGCTGGGTGGTCGTGCAGCACCTCGCGCTCGGCTGGCGGTTCGCATGCTGTCGCGTCCAGCGCCAGCTCCAGACGCGCCCTGGCGATCTCCAGGTAGCGGCCCTTTGCGCAATCTTCTATGTTCCATCATCCATACAGGGCGTCATTTAACGGGAGACGCCCAGACCCGGCGCCGTTTCATGGTGAGGCCATATGCACAAGCGGGCCCTTGCACCATCAATTTTTGCCGAGGCACGGCGCTCACACCTCTTGGCAAGGTGCTGACTGACAGCGCGGACGTAGCGGTTTTGTCACATAACCGTCACGTCAGCGGGCGATGGGGTCGTCACTTCCCTACGCCTTTCTTATTATTATTATTATTATTATTATTATTATTATTATTATTATTATTATATCTATATAGTTTTCTCATCTGGTTGGGTTCTATAAATATATAATTATAAATGAAAATGAAAAGATAAATATACATAAATATCAATAACATAAAATAAATATAAAAATACATAAATAAATAAAAGCCCAACCAGATGGAGGCCCTCGGCAGGGGAGACCAAACGGCCGAGGGTTAGGGGGAAAGGGAAAGAAACCGGCGGACGATGCGGGCGGTATCGATGAGCACCGCCTTCTGCATTTGTGCCCGGAGCGGTCCGCCACGTAGTCCCAGTCGCCTCAGATGACCCGAGAGGCTGACTGGGATTAGCCCGTTTGCAGAGACGACTACAGGAATAATTTCAGTCGGCAGACCACCCCACATGTCGGTCACCTCGTGAGCCAGGTCCAGATATTTTGTTTGCTTGTCTGTTTCGGCTTTCACGAGGTTCTCGTCATACGGAATGGTAATGTCGACCAAAAATATCCTTGACTGTGCCCGGTCCATCAGCACAATATCAGGCTTATTCGCAAGAATAGTCCTGTCTGTGATGATGGCTCGGTCCCAATAGAGCCTGGCGCGATCATTTTCGAGCACGGCTTCCGGCAAGTACTTGTAATACGGCAATTTCCGATCAACGAGACCGTATTTCAGAGCGAGCTCCTGGTGAAGAATTCTGGCTACTAGGTTGTGCCTGTGCAAGTACTCAGAGTTAGAAAGCGCCGAACAACCGGAGATGACATGCCTAAGTGACTCACCGGGATGGCGACAAGCTCGACAGATGTCCACGGTGCCATCCTTTAGGATGTATCTCCGATAGTTGTTGGTCTTAATAACCTGATCCTGTATTGCACAGACAAAACCCTCGGTTTCCCCGAAGAGATCACCAAAGCGTAGCCAGTGGAGGGAGGCTACTGTGTCTACGAAAGGCTCATGTAGAGCCTTGTAGAACCTCCCGTGGAGCTCCTTCTCCTTCCACACGGTCTCCCGGTCGGAAATTGTCTGCACTGCCGGGTCTTGCCATTGCTCGTTGGCTAAGGATAGAGGGGTAAGTCCTTTATCACAAGAAATGACGTCCTTATAGAATGGATCATCCGATCTCGCCAGGAAGTAATTACGGAGGCTGCACACTTCGCGATTATGCATGGTGAGCGCGCTCAAGAAGCCACGCCCACCATGCTTTCGCGGCAAGTACAGCCTCATTACCGACGATCTCGGATGATGCATCTTGTGGGACGTCATGGTAGTGCGGACTTTTCTATCCAGGGCGTTAAGTTCAGTCTGAGTCCACCTGAGTATGCCAAAGGTATTATTATTATTATTATTATGTGGGGTATCTATATAGTTTTCTCATCGGGTTGGGATGTATAAATATATAATTATAAATGAAAATGAAAAGATAAATATACATAAATATTAATAAAATAAAATAAATACAAAAATACATAAATAAATAAAAGCCCAACCAGATGGAAGCCCTCGGCAGGGGAGACCAAACGGCCAAGGGTTAGGGGGAAAGGGAAAGAAACCGGCGGACGATGCGGGCAGTATCAAGGAGCACCGCCTTCTGCATTTGAGCCCGGAGCGGTCCGTCACGGAGTCCCAGTCGCCTCAGATGACCAGAGAGGCTAACTGGGATTAGCCCATTCGCAGAGACGACTACAGGAATAATTTCGGTCGGCATACCACCCCACATGTCGGTAACCTCGTGAGCCAGGTCCAGATACTTTGATTGCTTATCTGTTTCGGCTTTCACGAGGTTCTCGTCATAGGGGATGGTAATATCGACCAAAAATATCCTTGACTGTGCCCGGTCCATCAGCACAATATCAGGCTTATTCGCAAGAATAGTCCTGTCTGTGATGATGGCCCGGTCCCAGTAGAGCCTGGCGCGGTCATTTTCGAGCACGGCTTCCGGCAAGTACTTGTAGTACGGCACTTTCCGGTCCACGAGACCGTATTTCAGAGCGAGCTCCTGGTGTAGAATTCTGGCTACTAGGTTGTGCCTGTGCAAGTACTCAGAGTTAGAAAGCGCCGAACAACCGGAGATGACATGCCTAAGTGACTCCCCGGGATGGCGACAAGCTCGACAGACGTCGACGGTGCCATCCTTTAGGATGTATATCCGATAGTTGTTGGTCTTAATAACCTGATCTTGTATTGCACAGACAAAACCCTCGGTTTCCCCGAAAAGGTCACCGAAACGTAGCCAGTTGAGGGAGGCGACTGTATCTACGAAGGGCCCATGTAGAGCCTTGTAGTACCTCCCGTGGAGCTCCTTCTCCTTCCATACGGTCTCCCGGTCAGAAATGCTAAGCACTGCCGGGTCCTGCCATTGCTCGTTGGCTAAGGATAGAGGGGTGAGCCCTTTATCACTAGAAATGACGTCATTATAGAATGGATCACCCGATCTCGTCAAGAAGTATTGACGGAGACTGCACACTTCGCGATTATGCATGGTGAGCGCGCTCAGGAAGCCACGCCCACCATGCTTTCGCGGCAAGTACAGCCTCATTACCGACGATCTCGGATGATGCATCCTATGGGACGTCATGGTAGTGCGGACTTTTCTATCCAGGGCGTTAAGCTCAGTCTGAGTCCACCTGAGTATGCCAAAGGTATACATGAGGACAGGCATGACCCAGCCGTTATATGCTTGTGTCTTATTCACACCAGACAAAAGGCTGTTAAGCACTTTGGTCAAGCGTGCATAAAACACGTCGCTAACTGACTGTTTCATACCAGCCTCATCGATACCGATGTTCTGTGACATACCCAGGTATCGGTATGTTTCAGCCTTGGAAAGGGTCCTTAAGTTGACGGGCATAGACAAGTCTATGCCGTCAGAGTTAGCAACCCTTCCCCTCTCAACATGGAGGACCGCACACTTATCCGTCCCCAGCTCCATTCCAATGGAACTGCTAAATTCACAAGTGATGTTTAGCAGTTCCATAAGATGGGAGCGACTGGAGGAGGCTTATTATTATTATTATGTGGGGTATCTATATAGTTTTCTCATCTGGTTGGTATGTATAAATATATAATTATAAATGAAAATGAAAATGAAAAGATAAATATACATAAATATCAATAAAATAAAATAAATACAAAAATACATAAATAAATAAAAGCCCAACCAGATGGAAGCCCTCGGCAGGGGAGACCAAACGGCCAAGGGTTAGGGGGAAAGGGAAAGAAACCGGCGGACGATGCGGGCAGTATCAAGGAGCACCGCCTTCTGCATTTGAGCCCGGAGCGGTCCGTGACGGAGTCCCAGTCGCCTCAGAAGACCAGAGAGGCTAACTGGGATTAGCCCGTTTGCAGAGACGACTACAGGAATAATTTCGGTCGGCAGACCACCCCACATGTCGGTCACCTCGTGAGCCAGGTCCAGATATTTTGATCGCTTATCTGTTTCGGCTTTCACGAGGTTCTCGTCATACGGGATGGTAATATCGACCAAAAATATCCTTGACTGTGCCCGGTCCATCAGCACAATATCAGGCTTATTCGCAAGAATAGTCCTGTCTGTGATGATGGCCCGGTCCCAGTAGAGTCTGGCGCGGTCATTTTCGAGCACGGCTTCCGGCAAGTACTTGTAATACGGCAATTTCCGGTCCACGAGACCGTATTTCAGAGCGAGCTCCTGGTGTAGAATTCTGGCTACTAGGTTGTGCCTGTGCAAGTACTCAGAGTTAGAAAGCGCCGAACAACCGGAGATGACATGCCTAAGTGACTCACCGGGATGGCGACAAGCTCGACAGACGTCGACGGTGCCATCCTTTAGGATGTATCTCCGATAGTTGTTGGTCTTAATAACCTGATCCTGTATTGCACAGACAAAACCCTCGGTTTCCCCGAAGAGGTCACCGAAACGTAGCCAGTTGAGGGAGGCGACTGTATCTACGAAGGGCTCATGAAGAGCCCTGTAGTACCTCCCGTGGAGCTCTTTCTCCTTCCATACGGTCTCCCGATCGGAAATGCTAAGCACTGCTGGGTCCTGCCATTGCTCGTGGGCTAAGGATAGAGGGGTAAGCCCTTTATCACTAGAAATGACGTCATTATAGAATGGATCATCCGATCTCGTCAGGAAGTAATTACGGAGGCTGCACACTTCGCGATTATGAATGGTGAGCGCGCTCAAGAAGCCACGCCCACCATGCTTTCGCGGCAAGTACAGCCTCATTACCGACGATCTCGGATGATGCATCCTGTGGGACGTCATGGTAGTGCGGACTTTTCTATCCAGGGCGTTAAGTTCAGTCTGAGTCCACCTGAGTATGCCAAAGGTATACATGAGGACAGGCATGACCCAGCCGTTATATGCGTGTGTCTTATTCACACCGGACAAAAGGCTGTTAAGCACTTTGGTCAAGCGTGCATAAAACACGTCGCAAACTGACTGTTTCATACCAGCCTCATCGATACCGATGTTCTGTGACATACCCAGGTATCGGTATGTTTCAGCCTCGGAAAGGGTCCTTAAGTTGACGGGCATAGAGAAGTCTATGCCCTCAGAGTTAGCAACCCTCCCCCTTTCAACATGGAGGACCGCACACTTATCCGTTCCCAGCTCCATTCCAATAGAACTGCTAAATTCACAAGTGATGTTTAGCAGTTCCATAAGATGGGAGCGACTGGAGGCGAATAATTTGAGGTCATCCATATAGAAAAGGTGGGTCACTTTTGTACCTCCTTTCCTAAGCTGAAATCCCCTCCCGGAGCCCTCCAGTAAGGTACTGAGAGGGTTCAGAGAGAGGCAGAACCAGATTGGACTCAGACAATCGCCCTGGAAGATACCCCTTCTTATCCTTATGTGGTGCTCCGCAGCCATCATCCGCTCGCCCAGATGACAAAGGATCGTACTCCACTGCCCCATACACTGCTCGAGGAAGTCTCTAACTGTACAGTCAATCTTGTACAGCTCGAGGACCCTCTTTAGCCATGTATGGGGCACCGAGTCGAACGCCTTTCTGTAGTCTATCCAGGCGGCAGAGAAGTTCCGACGGTTGCGTTTCACCACTTTGCCTATGACCGCGTCAATGAGGAGTGGTTCCTTGGTTCCACGACCACCGCCCCGACATCCATTTTGAGCGCGTAACATCACCTGGTTTAGCTCCAGGTGCCGAGTGATTCTCGCGCTCAAAATGGATGTCAGTGTCTTATATATGGTGGGTAGACACGTGATGGGGCGGTATTTGCTCGGGTCTGTGGTATCCTGATCTTTAGGAACCAAGTGAGTGATCCCAGTAGTGAAGAGGCTTGGGAGCGACTTCTGGTCGAGAGCCTCTTGAAACTGTCGGGCGAGCACAGCGTGACACACTATGAACCCCTTCAGCCAGTAATGATGCAACCCGTCGAGCCCCGGACATTTCCAGTTCGGGGCCCTACGGACCGCCTCAGCCACGTCTTCCGGCGTTATGGTGATGGGGTCCATAGGCGTAACACTCGCACCCTGGCTCGCCACAACTTCCATCCAAGGGCCCTCGCTGTGGTTTACGGGCTCTGACCACAGGCCACGCCAGAATGCGATAATGTCAGCCTGATCCGGTCCTTGGCCCGCTCCACATACCTTTGGTCGCTCCAATGATTTATAGAGCCTCTTCTGATCACTCTGGAAGAGACGATTCTGGTTGAACCGCCTTGACCTCTCGGTAAATCGTCGAATCCGCTTCCCCCAAGCAGCGATCTTTTGCTTCAGGTCGTCTATGCGCTCCGTTAGTTTCTGCGTGATATCCGGCTGGGACAAACTGATATTTGTCCCAGCAAACGCCATCCTAACGGTGCGCATAATCCTCGGTCTATTATTACCCGACCTGAAGCTTGTCAGTCTGCCGATAAGGGCCCTAGCCTTTGCGATACGGTCCTCGATTCTTTTTCTCCAGGCTGGGATGGCGCTACTTTGTGTAGTAGCGCGTCCAGCGATGGGAAGTTTGGCGCCAATAATACGGCAAACTGCCACTGCGGCGCCAAAGAGAATTGAGTCCGTCTCGCAAAGGTCCTGGCTGGCTTCCAAATAGGTCACCAGCATTGGGTTAAGAGCCCTCACGACAGCCCGATTTCGCTTGCTTAGGGGTATGCGGGGAAGTCGCGGTCGATTTTCGAGAGGGGTGCTGCGCGTTTCCAAAATCGCCTCTTCCAATATACTCCTCATTTTCTCTAGTTCGTGGGAGACTATTTCATCGTCGTTCGAATCAACCACAACTGGAAGATCCATGGCGGCTTCCACGTGTGGATGCTGGTCTGTCGAATGTGGAGCTGCATCTCCAGCCATAGCCGATTCATTCGACGACGGAATAGCCTCACGTCGTAGTCGTTCGAGTTCGGCATCATCAAATATTTTCGAGCGCATGATGTACCGAACTCGGTCTGCCAGGTTTTGTTCCGTGACGGGGATAGAAGGCTCCAGCTCAGCAAAAAAGCTATGCATCCGAGACCTGTACGCTATTCCCACAGTTTCTTCCCCTTTCGCCCTATAGTACGCCCGCAATGCGTTTTCGTTCATAGATTTTGTCCAACGCATGCGACGTGCTCCACCAGCGGCGGGTGCCGCTTGCTGAGTCCGAGAAGACCCAGCCGACACCAAGCCTTCTGGTGGGGATGATGGATGCGAGGGGCTGCTAGGTGATCGTGCAGCTCCTCGCGCTCGGCTGGCGGCCCGCATGCTGCCGCGTCCAGCGCCAGCTCCAGACGCGCCCCGGCGACCCCCAGGCAGCGGCCCTATGCGCGTTCCTCTTTGTGCCATCATCCATTTTATGGGCGCCAAATAACGGGAGACGCCCAAACCCGGCACCGTTTCGTGGTTGGGTCATATGCACAAACGGACCTTTGCACCTACAATTTTGCCTAGGCACGGCGCTCACACCTCTTGGCAGGATGCTGACTGACTGCGCCGACGTAGCAGTTTTGTCACATGACTGTTACGTCAGCGGGCGATGGGGTCGTCACTTCCCTACGCCATTTATTATTATTTATTATTATTTATTATTATTTATTATTATTATTATTATTATTATTATTTATTATTTATTATTATTATTTTATTTTAATTATTATTTTATTTTATCGCCATTTATTATTATTTATTATTATTATTATTATGGGGTATCTATATAGTTTTCTCATCTGGTTGGGTGCTATAAATATATAATTATAAATGAAAATGAAAAGATAAATATACATAAATATCAATAACATAAAATAAATATAAAAGTACATAAATAAATAAAAGCCCAACCAGATGGAGGCCCTCGGCAGGGGAGACCAAACGGCCGAGGGTTAGGGGGAAAGGGAAAGAAACCGGCGGACGATGCGGGCGGTATCGAGGAGCACCGCCTTCTGCATTTGAACCTGGAGCGGTCCGCCACGTAGTCCCAGCCGCCTCAGATGACCCGAGAGGCTGACTGGGATTAGCCCGTTTGCAGAGACGACTACAGGAATAATTTCGGTCGGCAGACCACCCCACATGTCGGTCACCTCGTGAGCCAGGTCCAGATATTTTGTTTGCTTGTCTGTTTCGGCTTTCACGAGGTTCTCGTCATACGGAATGGTAATGTCGACCAAAAATATCCTTGACTGTGCCCGGTCCATCAGCACAATATCAGGCTTATTCGCAAGAATAGTCCTGTCTGTGATGATGGCCCGGTCCCAATAGAGCCTGGCGCGATCATTTTCGAGCACGGCTTCCGGCAAGTACTTGTAATACGGCAATTTCCGATCCACGAGACCGTATTTCAGAGCGAGCTCCTGGTGTAGAATTCTGGCTACTAGGTTGTGCCTGTGCAAGTACTCAGAGTTAGAAAGCGCCGAACAACCGGAGATAACATGCCTAAGTGACTCACCGGGATGGCGGCAAGCTCGACAGATGTCGACGGTGCCATCCTTTAGGATGTATCTCCGATAGTTGTTGGTCTTAATAACCTGATCCTGTATTGCACAGACAAAACCCTCGGTTTCCCCGAAGAGATCACCAAAGCGTAGCCAGTGGAGGGAGGCTACTGTGTCTACGAAAGGCTCATGTAGAGCCTTGTAGAACCTCCCGTGGAGCTCCTTCTCCTTCCATACGGTCTCCCGGTCGGAAATGCTCTGCACTGCCGGGTCTTGCCATTGCTCGTTGGCTAAGGATAGAGGGGTAAGTCCTTTATCACAAGAAATGACGTCCTTATAGAATGGATCATCCGATCTCGCCAGGAAGTAATCACGGAGGCTGCACACTTCGCGATTGTGCATGGTGAGCGCGCTCAAGAAGCCACGACCACCATGCTTCCGCGGCAAGTACAGCCTCATTACCGACGATCTCGGATGATTCATCCTATGGGACGTCATGGTAGTGCGGACTTTTCTATCCAGGGCGTTAAGTTCAGTCTGAGTCCACCTGAGTATGCCAAAGGTATACATGAGGACAGGCATGACCCAGCCGTTATATGCGTGTGCCTTATTCACACCGGACAAAAGGCTGTTAAGCACTTTGGTCAAGCGTGCATAAAACACGTCGCAAACTGACTGTTTCATACCAGTCTCATCGATACCGATGTTTTGTGACATACCCAGGTATTGGTATGTTTCAGCCTCGGAAAGGGTCCTTAAGTTGACGGGCACAGATAAGTCTGCGCCCTCAGAGTTAGCAACCCTTCCCCTCTCAACATGGAGGACCGCACACTTATCCGTCCCAAGCTCCATTCCAATGGAATTGCTAAATTCACAAGTGATGTTTAGCAATTCCATAAGATGGGAGCGACTGGAGGCGAATAACTTGAGGTCATCCATATAGAAAAGGTGGGTCACTTTTGTCCCTCCTTTCCGTAGCTGAAATCCCCTCCCGGAGCCCTCCAGTAAGGTACTGAGAGGGTTCAGAGAGAGGCAGAACCAGATTGGACTCAGACAATCGCCCTGGAAGATACCCCTTCTTATCCTTATGTGGTTCTCCGCAGCCATCATCCGCTCACCCAGATGACAAAGGATCGTACTCCACTGCCCCATACACTGCTCGAGGAAGTCTCTAACTGTACAGTCTATCTTGTACAGCTCGAGGACTCTCTTTAGCCATGTATGGGGCACCGAGTCGAATGCCTTTCTGTAGTCTATCCAGGCGGCGGAGAAGTTCCGACGGTTGCGTTTCACCACTTTGCCAATGACCGCGTCAATGAGGAGTGGTTCCTTGGTTCCACGACCACCGCCCCGACATCCATTTTGAGCGCGCGACATCACCTGATTTGAGTCCAGGTGACAAGTGATTCTCGCGCTCAAAATGGATGTTAGTGTCTTGTATATGGTCGGTAGACAAGTGATGGGGCGGTATTTGCTCGGGTCTGTGGTACCCTGGTCTTTAGGAACCAAATGAGTGATCCCAGTAGTGAAGAGGCTTGGGAGCGACTTCTGGTTGAGAGCCTCTTGAAACTGTCGGGCGAGCACAGAGTGACACACCATGAACCCCTTCAGCCAGTAGTGATGCAGCCCGTCAAGCCCCGGACTTTTCCAGTTCGGGGCCCTACGGACCGCCTCAGCTACGTCATCCGGCGTTATGATGACGGGGTCCGTGGGCGTAATACCCGCACACTGACTCGCCACAACTTCTGTCCAAGGGCCCTCGCTGTGGTTTACGGGCTCTGACCACAGGCCGCGCCAGAATGCTACACTGTCGGCCTGATTCGGTGCTGGACCCGTTCCACTTACCATTGGTCGCTCCAATGATTCATAGAGCCTCTTCTGATCACTCTGGAAGAGACGATTCTGGTTGAACCGTGTTGACCTCTCGGTATATCGCCGAATCTGCTTTCCCCAAGCAGCGATTCTCTGCTTCAGATCATCTATGCGCTCCTTCAGTTTTTGCGTTATATCCGGCTGGGACAAACTGACATTTGTCCCAGCAAACGCCATCCTGACGGTGCGCACAATTCTTGGCCTGTTGTTGCCTGATCTGAAGCATATCAGTCTGCCGATGAGAGCTCTAGCCCTTGCGATACGTTCCTCAATTCTTCTTTTCCATGCTGGGATAGCGCTACTATGGCCAGTAGCGCGTCCAGCCGTGGAAACCTTGGCGCCTATGATACGGCAGACTGCCAGCGCGGCGCCAAAAAGAATTGAGTCCGTCTCGCAAAGGTCCCGGCTGGCTTCCAAATAGGTAACCAGCATTGGGTTCAGAGCCCTCACGACAGCCCGATTCCGCTTGCTTAGGGCTATGCGGGGAAGTCGCGGTCGATTTTCGAGAGGCGTACTGCGCGTTTCCACAATCGCCTCTTCCAATATACTCCTCATATGCTCTAATTCCAGTTCCTGGGCGACTGTTCCATCATCGTTTGAATCAACCACAACTGGGGTATTCACGGCGGCATCCACGTTTGCGGATTGCTCTACCATTTGTGGCGCCGCATCCTCAGCCGTAGCATTCTCATCCGACGAGGGAACAGCCTCACGTCGTAGCCGTTCGAGTTCGGCGACATCAAATATATTTGAGCGCAAGATATACCGAACTCGGTCTGCCAGGTTTTGCTCTGTGACGGTTAAAGATGGCTCCAGCTCAGCAAAAAGACGATGCATCCTAGCCCGATACGCCAAACATCCAGTTTCTTCCCCTTTTGCCCTAAAGTACGCCCGCAGTGCGTTTGCATTCATTTCTTGTGACCAACGCATGCGACGTGCTCCACCAGCGGCGGGTGCCGCTTGCTGAGTCCGAGAAGACCCAGCCGACACCAAGCCTTCTGGTGGGGATGATGGATGCGGAGGGCTGCTAGGTGACCGTGCAGCTCCTCGCGCTCGGCTGGCGGCCCGCATGCTGCCGCGTCCAGCGCCAGCTCCAGACGCGCCCCGGCGACCCCCAGGCAGCGGCCCTTTGCGCACTATCTTCTTATCCATCATCCATTATTTGGGCGTCCATTAACGGGAGACGCCCAGGCCCGGCACCGTTTCGTGTGTAGCCATAAGCACAAACGGGCCTCTGCACCCTAAATTCTGCCGAGGCACGGCGCTCACACCTCTCGCAAGGCGCTGACTGACTGCGTTGACGTAGCAGTTTTGTCACTTAACTGTTACGTCAGCGGGCGATGGGGTCGTCAACTCCCTACGCCTTTTTATTATTATTATTATTATTATTATGTGGGGTATCTATATAGTTTTCTCATCTGGTTGGGATGTATAAATATATAATTATAAACGAAAATGAAAAAATTATTGATAGAAGTCATAATTTTGTAAAGTTCCAGTACAATTATTTTTGTAACTTTAAACAAGTTGAAATAACCCGAAAAAACCGGAAAAAAAACAAATTTATTTATTATAACTGCTTCTCAGAATACGATTCCTTGAGTTGTGACGTATTGTGGCGACTTATAAATATATTTTTTTTAATAAAATAAGAGTGACAAACGAGCACACAGTCCACTTGATGGTAAGTGGATACTGTGGCCCATAGACTTCTATATTTATCCTTGATTTAGAATCAAAACGTAGACGCGTTGTCACCCCTGAGGACTAAGATAGAATGCCTCGTTTCCAATTAAAAGGCTACTGGATCTCTACACTCATCATACGGAACAAAGCAGTGTTAAGCTGCTATTTTACGCTGATATTCTGTGCTCCCACAGAGTAGTCCTTCCCCGGTCAAACCAACCCATTCGTGCTACATACATAATATAGCTGCAGCGTGCCTCTCCCATCCTAATTCATACCCAGTTTCCTGTAGATAGTGATATAAACAGTCGCAAAATACCGCGACTGGCAACGGGCTGCCACGTCAAAAAGTGTGACACATGAAGTGTGATAATAGAAGGGGAGTTGTTTGAGCAAGTAGATGAGTTTGTATATTTGGGATGTGTATTTAGCAGGGGCGGGAGATATGATAAAAATATAGAACGAGCGAACGCAGGAAATAAAGAAAATGGGGCTATACACTCTATTGTGAAAAGTCAGAAACCCTTACAAATACAGGTGACATTAATTTTTCACCACCCACGATTCGTGAAAGTGCCGCGTTGTTTAGAATGTCAATAAATGTGAAATATGGAGGCTTTGGTATTTCCACTGAGGGTACGTGAACGATGTCGTCAATGAATTTGGCGACAAGTTGATTTTATTAACTACGACTTGTATTTTATTTACTGACACGTTTATAAACACATAATAAGCAATCTCAGTGACGCCAGCAGGGACTAAATTTGATTTGCCCCTGTACTAAAATTTACATATTATATTTTATGGTTACCTGTCACCCAAAATGTCAACCAAAACTAACGTGCAACAAGATACTTTGTTATTTAATTTGTGTTTGTTAGCACAACTTCCAGGAGAGCAAGACAACTTTTGGTTTGTATGTGAAAATAGTTAAATTAAGAAATTTTCAGTCGGTGCACGTATAAGTTTTGATTAGATTTTTTACTACTTACTACTTTTAACATTGATTTACTATCTTATTCAGATACTGGCTGTGCCTGCGACTTTGTTTACATAACATCTTCTTCTTCAATTATTTTGAATCCAAATGATTTGTAGATTTTTTCGAATCAAGACTTATTGGAAGACTACAGCTGAATATAGTCCTCGCCTATACATTGCCTATTAGTAACATCCGTTGTTGTCTCACCTGTCGGGCCGGTTAGTAACTTTATTTATAAGAAGATGCTGATGCCCATCTCCTGTTTTATTTCTCTCAATCGCATCGCACGATACTCACGGAGTAGGGAAGTGGATTTATTTCTGAATGTATTTTAATTTATGTTTCCAAGAGCATTGGCTTCATTTGGAAATAGAATCAAACGTTTCCACGACGAAGCGCAGTCAATTCAATAGAATACAGAGTTTTCCGTGTGGTGGCGGTGTAAGAAAATCCACTGCTCCAGCATGGAAGAGTCGACTATTTCCAAGAGCATTGGCTTCATTTGGAAATAGAATCAAACGTTTCCACGACGAAGCGCAGTCAATTCAATAGAATACAGAGTTTTCCGTGTGGTGGCGGTGTAAGAAAATCCACTGCTCCAGCATGGAAGAGTCGACTATAGAAAATGCTCAAGAAATATTTTTATATGTAATAAGCGTGATCAATTAGCACATTAAATATATTATAGCAAATGGTCGAGATATAAAATATATAACAATCATTGTCGTGTATTTTTTTTATTTAATAATATTTTATTAAATCCTACTTAATTTTATAGAATAATGGTGACAAATGAATACTTAGTCCACCTGATGGTAAATGGGTTCTGCGTTTGTCATGGATAAGTTGCACATTAGTAACACTAGTACAATTACAATTACTAGGCTAGGCTGTATTAGTAAGCTGAAGTGGCAGTGGGCCGTCCATATAGATCGAAGAACCGATAACCGTTGGGGAAAAAAGGTTCTCGAGTGGCAGCCTCGTACCGGTAGGCGAAGTGTAGGGTGACCCCCCACTAGATGGAGTGACGACCTGGTAAGACATGCAGGAAGTCGATGGATGCAGGTGGCTCAGGACCGTGCTTTGTGGCATACCTTGGGGGAGGCCTATGTTCAGCAGTGGACTTGTGAATGGCTGTCATGTATGAACAGGGTATGAGAATTCACTTCCCAGTTGATCACCAAACGGGACGATGCTATCTTGAAAGACAACATTAAAACGTTAAGGTAACAGAGAAGATGAGTAACATCATTTACCTTATAAAAATCAAAATAGTTAAAAGGAACCACGGTTGTCATCCTGCCTCTTCTCATCTTTTCTACGATTGTCATGAGGCGCTTTGTGAGGAGGCATATTTTCGGCATTGAACTTCTGATAAGGTGCAAAGATGGTGATGGTAAACTGCTGCGTGTAAGATTATTGAAAGTATGTAACCTGGAATACAAAATGTTCATAATATTAGACGAATGCCTGTAATGGAATTAAGGTCACATTTATCCGTTAAATCTGACAAGACGAAATTAATTTCCTGTTCTGCTTGAATCTCGTCCCTCTCGGGGCATAATCTAAATACTAATAGGCTCACTTTAATCAGGTAGTTTAGCAATGAATTATCGCACGTAATATTCAGTTATTGGTCAATCTTCCAAAATACGAAATTGCAACAACCACCTACCTACAAAGTGTGATACTGACTATCCCTAAAATCTGTACACCTGATGTAGGTGCGATTGTTCTCGTAAACATTATCAAGTGTTTTTAACTTAAAGCTTATTTTAAAGTCCATACCCGTAGACCAACAATGAAACATGAAGCTAATTGACCCACCACTACAGATTTTTAAATATAATACTCGGATTATAGGACTTTATGTTAGTATAGTATTTGAATATAATGTATGTTTTGTAATGCAGTCCTCATTGGAAAAAGTGAATTTAGTATTTCTATATGATGCCAGTCTCGTGAGCATCACTAAAACCTACCAAAATTGCGCTGCTGGGAATAAAAATTGGGCTCTATTTTCATATATGTTATACCTCATTAATTCAGCTGAAGTTTCATTTGAAACTGTTACATTCAAATATCTTCAAGTTTGTCACACATTTATGGCTGCCGATGAATTTTATCATAGAGTAGAAATGGCTATAAAAATAAAAAAAGAATTTATGATTTCGAAGACTTTTATCAAGCTATTTTAAGCACTAACTATAAAACTATTACAGTAAAAAAAAATGAATGTGGAGGATTTTTATAAATTTGAAGACTGCTCTTCTGGGTACAAGTTACAAAACTCGAATCCACGGGCATATTTAAATGATATGTGCCAAATTACTTTTCGCAGAGGTTATCAATACGAGCTTTTTTTTAAAACAAATTTCGATGGTGATGAATATTCACTGGATTTCTTAAGGGTAAAGAATATTAAAAGTGGAATACCTGCTCCCAAACAAAATTTTACTTTCAGAGGTATTACATCTGAACGAAAAATGAAAATAATTAGGGAATTAGGGCCACTCATGCCGGAAAACAGAAGAGTGTTTTGGAAAAATTTGCCAGTGAATGATGATGCGGTGGATCTTACAAGAAATTATGAAGACTGAACGTACAAATCTTCTTTTTATTTTTATAATTAGGGTATTTTGATCTTACATTTCAAAAAGGCCAAGGGTAGCTTCAATCTGAGTTTGGCTTTAAGTGATAAATATCTGTGATACTTCTATTCTATTGTATTTATTAAAGAAAGAAGCTGACAGAATGACGAAGTATGTGGTAAAGATAAATAAAAAGGCCTTTAGTCTGTTTTTAGTTATTAAGGATAAATTACCTTTGTGTTCTTTTCATTATAAATGTCTACAAAAGTGATTGTTGCTCAAATATTAAATATAGTAAATTAATTAAACCCTGCTTAAAAGAAATTTAAGAATAATTTGAATTCACTCGTTGCACATTTAAAAATGTACGAAAAAGTGGCAGTTAAGTTTTATAGGTATAATTATGGTTTTGATGCTGTGAAAGCAAATTTTAGACTGATATAGCTTTTAATATATTTTAATCATGTAATCGTAATTGCTCAAAACCTATGATAATTTAGAAAAACACTGAAGGGAAACTATTAGTTTTGATTTATTGGTTGCAATGACAATAAAACTATGATATGAAAATAATTAATAAGTAAATTATTAAATTTTAGAGGTATTTGTTTTGTTTAAATGTTTTGAAACTAATTTGTGTTTAAGTTTTTGGTTTTGTGATTATTAGTCATACCCTGATGTAAAACTATTCGTAAATATTTAGTTTTTTTAATTTTCTTAATAAACAAAATTTTTATTGTTTTTTGTCTATTATTCTTATTTAGCACGTCTTGGAACAGGTATATTTTAAAGAGTGATTTTATGAGTGTTACATAATGTAACTACGTACCTACGTACGTTTAGATAATTCTAATACAATGCATTTAATATTAAAAAATAACCTCACTAATGTTACCACTCTCTTAAGTTTTTTCACCTTTTATCGTAGTAAGTCTGGTATGATACCCCTTTATTGCGGGTTGTTACTTTTTTGTGTCTAGTTTTGTTACACACTTCCTAAGAAGAAAAGTAGTTAATGACCATTTGCGTCCATTCAATTTCAAATTAACTTTCCGAGATATGTAAAAATGTTAATAGAATGGCAGTTTTTTTTATTTACTAGGTTGGAAAGACACAAATGGTTTTATGCGTCTTTCCTTCGAAGTGTTTGCGTTACCGGGATTATTTTTAAGCTAAAATGAAAAGGAAAATCGGTTTTATTTAAATAAATAGACAAATTATCAAAAAAAAAGTTCGTCTTTAAAATCTTCATGTCTCTATCAATTTCAATTTTCATATTGATACATTTTAAAATATTTTAGACGCAGCAGGGTCTGAAAGAAAAAAATCATCTATTTATTTTTTATCTCCATTTTACGTTTTTGTTAGTTACGTCCTTCTCTATTATGACGGCAGTACTGGCGTGAACTACTCGTAACACAAGCAATTTAAGCTTACCACTAGTGGTTAAGGGGACTATTAGTAATGTTTATAACATTGTTAATATTCTTTTTAAAAACAAAAAAAAATTAATATACAATATCCTTAATGATATCAATAGTTGATTAAACGCGATAAAATCCGTAAATATAGTTTTATACAACATATCTCACTTACTAATTAAAAATATAATTAATATAGTTTTGTTAAAAAATGGCCTTTTGCATTTGAAATTACACAACAATGATAATTTGTGTGTGAGCGAAAAAATTGTTACAACCAGTCGTACGGAAAAGATCAAATTTTGTATGTAATTTACCAAATTGAATAGAATTTATTATAAAAATCGATAAAACTTACCATAATCTTTTGTTTTTTAAAATAAAATATCGGCGAAATTCTTTATTATCCATTAAATTCACCTGAAAATAACTTAATCACGGAGCGGAAACACACGACATAAAAATATGACGTATAAAATAATTTTTATTTCGGTCAACTTGCGTCGTGTCTCGTATATTTTTTATTTAAAAGGCAAAGGAATTCATGCCCATTATGCCTAAATACTTGTTTTATCATGAATGCAATCAGTTTTTTTATCCATTTTTATTTTTAATTTATGTAGGTAGGTGTTTTGGGTTGGGAAGCTGTGTAACCAAATTCAATTTGAGGCCGTTCGTCATTGGTAACAGTAGTTACCAAACTCGCATTAGCGGTTACGGTTTGAGGCACGAAAATCTTTCGGCACTGGTTGACGAAATTGTCGAGCTATATGATGGCCTCATTGCCACCTCAGTTTATTGATCCCTTTTTTGTTATCGGAATGTATTTTTGGAAACTATTGGTTAATATCGCTAATATTATAAACATTGACAAACTATCAAATTGCAAATATTAATGTCGGCAGAACGATGTGACGGGAAATTTAGCATTTTTATGATTTCTTCTACATCTATAAAAACACTTGCACGTTCTATATAATGTAATATAGTTTTTACAAAACCTGAACGCGTAGTTTATTTCAGAGTAAATTTTAATTTATTGCAATAACTGCAACGTGACAGGTGCGGATACCTTACACTCATACTATCGAGGAACCGAATGCCATGAAGTTGCAGAGTAAGTGAATCCATTTTCGCAAGATAGGATTCGATTCCTTAATGTGACGATATTTTCATTAAAGAAAGCCTCGTGTTTAAGTTAATAGGGAAATAAAAAAGGAGCTGAATGCAGAATTTCTCTTATGAAAATAATTTTACTTGCGTTTATGATATACCTGGGATTCGAAGAAAATTCATTATTTCGTTGTACAAAAGTAAATAACATAACACTATACCTGTCAAAACTCCAGGGTACCTAATAATTATACGATTTTTACAGTGTAATGCTAGGTTACCTGAGTATTTAGTCACATTGTATATAAGACAATTGCTGCGATAACATTTAACAACGCCAGCTGGCATTTTATACGTTGTAATGTTAGTTTAGTGCGTCACTGGTGAAACTAATGGATCATAAATATACCCGTATGTTGCGTGAGCGCAACGCAACGCAAAGTGAGCTTTGCTAACAGCCATGAAAACCAATTTTGGTTGGTTTTGATTTTTATCTGATTGTTATCATGATGGTATTGTTACGAGCTTGAGGTTCGTGACAATAAAAATTGCCGATAAAATTACCTAAATTAACACTTTAATTTACTTTACACAAATTAAAATTAAAACACTAATAATTAAACACACTAATTCACTTAATTCCGCTCCGAAGCTTCGCTTGTTTCGCCAAATCCAATACTGTGCCCCGATCGCATCTTGCAGCGCCTATTTATTTAAATTAGCAAAGAAACATCCCGAATCTTCAGGTAAATGCGCGCAAAGGGACGAGTTTGCGAGTATAGATTTTCTAGAAACTTAGTTCTTCGGATGGCGCTGTCGGTTGAGAGTGTGATGTCATTCTCTGCAGAGCTCCCCTCCCTCTCGTTCCTGACACTAGATGGCGCTAGTTGACTTATTCACACAACACTGCCCCCTCCTAAGACATGCTCGTCCCGAGCATTATCGGTCCCATAATAACGCGCCAAGCGATCCACATGGACGATCTTAGGAGTCCCTCTTGCGCCTTTCTGTATCCGGTAGGTCACATCGTTGATCCTGGTTACAATCCGGTACGGGCCGTCCCATTTAGCTTGAAGCTTAGGAGATTTCCCTTTGCTGCGGACTGGATTGTGCAACCACACTAATGAACCTTCGTTGAACCCTTTATTGCTCATTTTGCGGTCGTACCGGGTTTTCATTTTCTCAGACATTTGCTGGCCCGATTGTCTGACGTGCTCATAAATGTCATTCATTTTGTTCCGCAAGTCATTTGCATAATCGGTTGTACTGCGTGGGGCATCAGGTGGTATCCCGGTGATCAGGTCTGCAGGCAGCCGTAATTCTCTTCCAAAGTTTGCGAAAGCTGGTGTCACTGCTGTACTTTCGTGAACAGAACTTCGATATGACAACAAAAACGGTTGTATGTGCTTGTTCCAATCTCGTTGCCGATTGTCTACAACTTTTGCTAGGTACCTCTCCAATGTCTGATTAAATCGTTCCACCATTCCATCAGATTGCGGGTGATAAGAAGTCGTTCTTGTTTTATGAGTACCCATAACTCGGCAAGTTTCCTGGAATATTTGAGACTCAAAATTCCTACCTTGATCGCTGTGAATCTCTAAAGGTACTCCAAAACGACAGAAGACTTCATGAACTAGTTTATCTGCAACTGTTGAAGCTTCTTGATTTGGAATGGCGAAGACTTCTGGCCACTTAGTGAAGTAATCCATCACAACCATGAAATACTTGTTACCGCTTTCACTCTCCGGAAAAGGCCCCGCCACGTCAATGGCTATTCTCTCCCATGGTGCACCAACATTGTACAACTTCAATACACCTCTACTACGAGTCTGAGGTCCCTTTACAGCCGCACAACTTGTACATTTGCGACACCAGTCCTCGACATCGTTTCGATAGTGGACCCAGTAAAACCGTTCTCGGATCTTCAGTAGAGTTCGTTTAACTCCCAGATGGCCTCCTGAACAATCATTATGGTACAGCTGTAGAACATCCGGTACTTTAGCTTTAGGGACAACCATTTGCAAATGACAGCTGTCTCCCCGAACGTTTTCCCATTTACGACACAGAACTCCATCCTGAAGCAGCAAGCTGTCCCACTGGGCCCAATAGCTTTTAGTGGTCGAACTCATCGCTGAGACGTCACTCCACTTGGGCTTGGAAGCACTGGCCTTTATCCATTCCAGAATCGGCTTGATGTCCGGATCTTCCTGCTGTGCATGTAGTAAGCTGTCCTTCCACTCGTTGCTGAGGTGGTCTGCCCTGAGCATCCTCACGGATACCACTTCCTTACTCTCTTGCCTAGTACAATGTTTGCAATCCTCAGGACAAGGTCTTCTTGACAATGCATCTGCGTTGCCATGAGATTTCCCGCTGCGATGTTCGATCTCAAAGTCGTATTCCTGCAGTAGTTCGATCCACCTCGCAACTTGTCCTTCTGGGTTTTTAAACTGCAATAGCCATTTTAGTGCAGCATGGTCAGTTCGTAAGTGAAACTTTCGCTCCAGAAGATATTTGCTAAAATGCTGCAACGACTTTACCACAGTGAGCAATTCGCGTCTTGTGACACAATAGTTCCTTTCCGGTTTTGACAACGACTTGCTGAAGTACGCTATCACGACCTCTTGGTCACCATTCCGTTGAGACAGCACACCGCCAAGTCCTATATCACTTGCGTCTGTGTCAACTATAAATTCTTTGCTTGCATCAGGGTATCCCAAAATAGGTGTTTTGCACAGACGGTCCTTGAGCTCCTGGAATGCGATATTGCAACTTTCATCTCAGCAGAAATGTCGCTTCTCCTCGGTTAGCTTGTGCAGAGGTTTGGCTATATCTGCAAAGTTCTTCACGAATCGCCGGTAATAGGAGCACAAACACAAAAATGCTCTAACCTGCGTCTTGTCTTTTGGAACCGGCCAATCCTTGACAGCGGCGATTTTCTCTGGATCTGTGCGGATACCTTCTTCCGATACTACAAACCCCAAAAAGTTAACTTGCCGTTGGAATAGTGAACATTTCTTCGGGCTCAACTTGAGGTTGGCACTCTGAATCTTCATAAGCACGCGTTCCAGGTTTTGAAGGTGTTCCTCAAACGTACGGCCCACGATGATGATGTCATCCAAGTAGACCAGACAGGCATCGCCAATTAGTCCGGTAAGTACAAGTTCCATCAGCCTTTCAAACGTTGCTGGAGCATTGCACAACCCAAACGGCATTACTTTGAATTGCCACAGACCCTTTCCCGTCGAGAACGCAGTTTTCTCCTTGTCCTTAGGGTCAATTTCAACTTGCCAGTAGCCACTTTTTAGATCCAGCGTGCTAAACCATTTTACTCCTGTAAGCATGTCCAGCGTGTCATCAATTCTTGGCAAGGGATAGCTGTCCTTCTTTGTAACGTCGTTCAGACGGCGGTAATCAACACAGAACCGCATGCTGCCATCCTTCTTTTTCACCAGCACCACTGGTGAACACCATGGACTAGAGGAAGGTTCAATAACACCATCCTTCACCATTCCTTCAATCATGGTTTCCACTTCCTTTTCACGTGCTACCGGCAATCTTCTTGGCCGCTGACGGATAGGCAATTCCTCACCTGTGTTTATTTTGTGTTGAACTAAACCAGTCTTTCCTATGTCAGCATCGTTTATGAGAATACATCGGCGTAATTGAGTAACAACTTCTTCGCCTTGACCAATTCGTTTGGGGAGAGAACACTGCGACAGTCTTCCAAAAGTGTGGTCACTCTCGTTTCTGCATCCTTGCTGGGGGTCCCACTCGATATATATTGGCACCGACGTAACCAATCCACTTCCTCACAAGTACCAATTAGTGTGCCTTTTTCTATAATCTGGTCCCGGTCGCAAGGGTTCAGCACACGTACTCCTGAGATGCCAGTGGTCCTGACCAAGGTTCGAGCTACTTTCCATGGAAGGTCATTGTTTACCCTTTCCACAAGTACACAACGGTGAGCTTGCCCAGCGTTTCGGGGAAGACTAACCGGAACAATCGTTTCCGATCTTGGCGGAAGAATAATCTTCTTAATGCTGTACACGTTCCCTGGTAACGCACCTTCCATAAAAAGTTCTTCCTGTCCACATTTCAAAACACCTTGCTTAACGTCGATCTCACAACAATTATTCCTCATAAAGTCTAGGCCTAGGATGCAGTCATCCATTATATCAGCCACGATGACATTATGCAGGTAGATCACGTTGACTAGCTTCAACTCCATCTCCTTCTCTCCACGGACGGGTATACGCTGACCGGTGGCTGTTACCAAATTAATGCGTTCTCGGTTGTATGCGGAGTCCCCAAGGAACTGACTTATAAGTTGGGAACTAACAACCGTACGAGAGGCTCCAGTGTCTATGGTCAGTTTACACGGCATTCCGTTGACCTCGCCCTTGATGATTAGACTGTTCCCATCATGGGTTTGTGAGATCGAGATTCTTGGGGCTCTTTTAACATCAGCCAGCACCCGCCCCGCAGTTCTGGCTTTTACTCGTTTCCCTGCTGCTGCTGGGCGGTGCTGTTGGCCGCACTACCCTCCTGGGATCGTTCACCTTCCCTTTCTAGGGTTCGCTTAGGGCAGCTGGATCGAAGATGGCCCTTTTCCCCACAGCCATAGCACCTTGGGCTGTATCCTTTGTTGCGGTCGCGAACTGTAGCTGCTGCAACCTCCCTGACGCGATGGGAACGATGATCCTGCCGCACGGCTTCCACTTCCAGTGCATGGGCCAAGGCGTCCTTAAGCGTCTCGTGGTGCCCGAGCCTCACAGCAGCTCTGACTTCCAGGTCACGGATGCCGTCGATGAATGTCTGCACCAGGTTCCCTTCATTGAGCGCAGGTACAGACCGGTATGCTTTTCGCACCAGCTTCTCCACTTCTAGAGCCCACTGCTGCAGGTTTTCGTTGATGCGCTGCACACGATCTTTAAGCTGCGCACGAAAGACGTGTTCCAGGTGAGTGTCGCCATATCTCGCCTCCAATGCCTCAAGGAGTTACTCATAAGTCACTTCCTCACCGAGAGCTTCCAGAACTGTTAAGGCCTGGTCGCGCAGGCCTAGTGTGAGAGCAGTCATGGCCTGACTTTTGTTCCAGCCGTTCGCCTTCATAACAGCCTCGAACTGGATTTTGTAGGCTGACCAGGAAGAGGTACCGTCGAACGGTGGCACCTTGAACCCGCGTAGCGAAGGTGTTGTAGCTACTACGGGAGCTGTAGCTCCATCTCCGAGTTTGAGTTCGTCCAGTGATTTCTTCATGTCAGCCATTACGTTGTCAACCCGTTTGTTTACTTGGTCGATTCGGGTTTCAGCTTTCTCGATTCGGTTTTCAGCTTTCGCGATTTGAGTTTCAGCTTCCGACAGGCTGTTGTCATGCTGAGCAACCCTATACTTCACCTCCTTTATCTCCTTCCCGAAGTTAGCGTGAAGGTCCTTCATGAGGAGCATCTGCTCTTCCAACCGACGGGCCTGTTCCTCTTGTCCGCCCTTGTTGAGGTTCGTGACAATAAAAATTGCCGATAAAATTACCTAAATTAACACTTTAATTTACTTTACACAAATTAAAATTAAATCACTAATAATTAAACACACTAATTCACTTAATTCCGCTCCGAAGCTTCGCTTGTTTCGCCAAATCCAATACTGTGCCCCGATCGCATCTTGCAGCGCCTATTTATTTAAATTAGCAAAGAAACATCCCGAATCTTCAGGTAAATGCGCGCAAAGGGACGAGTTTGCGAGTATAGATTTTCTAGAAACTTAGTTCTTCGGATGGCGCTGTCGGTTGAGAGTGTGATGTCATTCTCTGCAGAGCTCCCCTCGCTCTCGTTCCTGACACTAGATGGCGCTAGTTGACTTATTCACACAACAGTATGTATGATGGTTTAAGATTGATTAACACAAGAACACAGGAACAGGGCAAAATTTTTCTAGAGCCCATTCAAACTTTATCAAAATCCCAATCTATTCTATTTCCATAGAAGTGAGCGAACTACCACCTTCTTACTCTAAATATTATTTACATGTGTTTATTCTCGAAAGAAAGCGTATTACAGTGTGCATAAAAATCTTATATAAGTTAACGTCGCACTGTACTTATGAATTTTGTAAATTTTTTGTATTGTTTTTATTATAAAATAAAAAGAATAAATAAAGTACTACAAAAGCCTGTCACTAAGCTCTTGAACTGTTACCTGTTATTTTATTTCTTTTTCCTTGGATGGAACATGTATTGACAAAAAAATTTACGAAACACTCAATAGAGTCCTTTAGTAAAACATTAAAAAACATAAACACTCACGCCTGTCACCTAAAGGGGTAGGCAGAGACTACGAACTTCCATTTGGCACGATCCTGACATACCTCTTTCGCCTCCTTTACATCAATATATCTACGCAAAATAAATTACTACAAAAGCCTGTCACTAAGCTCTTGAACTGTTTTATTTCTTTTTCCTTGAGTGGAACAGGTATCGACAAAAAAATTTTGCAAAACACTATTAAGAGTCCTTTAGTAAAACATAGAAAAACCTAAACACTCACGCCTGTCACCCAGAGGGGTAGGCAGAGACTACGGACTTCCATTTGGCACGATCCTGACATACCTCTTTCGCCTCCTTTATATCTACGCATACATGTTCGTCGGTTAAGGGTACTTCTAACGTAGCCCATTTTCTAAATATCGCCAATTTGGTAGATAAACCTTCTTCTAGGGCGTCCATTCCCGACTTTGCCGCTCACATCTGCCATATAAATTTGCTTTGTCACTTTTTCCTCATTCATTCTTTCTATATGACCAAACCACCGAAGCATTTCTTTCTTAATCCTGGTCACAACATCTTCTTGCACAATTTATTTGTCCTTTAGTGTCAGGAGAAAATAATATTCGGCATAATATAAGGTTGATTGGTATTTACAACAATTTCACAACTTTGAATAATGTGCACACGTGTGTTTTTAATAAGTTACCTTCATAATAGGATTTTCTTCTAAATTTAGAAATGCGTGAGATTCGAACCCGCGGCCTATAGCATGGCAAGTCATTGCTAAGCCACTGCACCACGTAAATGTCACGTAATAAATGAACACTCTCCATCCTGATGGATGCTAATGGAGCATCTTTCTACAGATACCACTTTCCAAGGAACATTTATAACTTCAGAGTATTACTTCACGCATGAATAGGATTTAGCAAATACGATATTTATTTTTATATATTTTTCCAAGTTATATTTTTTTATTTCTAGGATAAAGCTGAAAACGACCACACAGTCCACCTGATGGTTAGTGGATACTGTGGCCCATAGACATCTATATTTAAGCTCGATTAAGAATCAAAATGCAGATGCGTTGTTACCCTTGAGAACTAAGATGGAATGTCTCAATTTCAGTAAAACGGGTCTCCGGTTCTCTACACTCACCATAAGAAACACAGCAGCATTAAGCTGCTATTTTACGCTGGTATTCTGTGAGAGCGTGGTCCTTCCCCGGTCGAGCCGACCAATTCATGCTACAGCGTGGCTCTACCACGATAAATTTATAACAGAGTTTATAAAATAGTACTAAAGTGTTGGATGTTCTGATGTATTCATTCAAACACTAGAAGATCGCATTTTATGAGATATAGTCATCTTTTAATATACTTATTATTTTCAACATATAAATAGATACACACAACACATAGATAGAAAGTAGATAGGAAAGTTCGCCAATATGAATTGGTCGGGCGATGTGAACTGACTGCTCCATAACCCTCTCGAAAATGAGACGGGCGTGTGCTCAGCTGTTGGAAATTTATAGATGTTAGGGAGACCAACTAGCACATATTATGTCACTTGATGTTATCTTCCTTCCAATACTGCAACCTGACCTGAATTGCAGCCATAAAACTTTAATTTGAAATCCAATGTCCTCACAAAATGCAGAAATATATAAAACAGGTAAATATAATTAAATATCTTGCTCATTTTTCCATGGATATGGCTTGTAATGCTACCTAGCAGCTTGTCAGGGTTGACACAACCCTATTACCCATTTCAACCAGCAGTGCATCCATTGTTGTTTTCTATTTTGAGGGGTTTGGAAGCAGCTAAGTTATAGTTATAAAATTAAATACAATTACACGCTATATGGCATTTTGTCTCAGCCTACAGGGATTTCAAGACTTCTCTTGCCTTCCGTTTGAAGTTGGTTTAATGTGTCCATGGACAAGAGTAGTCATACCTACGAACCTACCGTTGTGAATTTTATAACCCGACCCTAAACCATAAGGCTATAAACAGAAAGCATTTTAAGCTTGACAATTGGATAATAAGTTGATTTTTGTTACTATTCCTGTTGTCCAATCATCCTATAATTTAAGAAAAAAACTAAAACTATTATGATTAAAGAAAAGCAGGAACTTTTATTTTACTAGCGTCAGGCAAAGTTTGTTAAGATTAATCTTAGGGTCCCTTTGATACCTATTTCTGTTAGTAATTACGTCTATGTTTCGCGATTAGATTTGACTTTTGAGATAAGTTAACGAAATTATTATTTAGAGGCGTAACATCAATACCCTCGTTATTGGAGTAAGCACGGGGGTCGACTGGTGCAGCCATTGATTTATATATTACACTAGATCAGGCACCAAGGCGGTGCCACTGCAAATAGGCTACAGCCATATGCCCAGCCAACGTCGGTTCAGTGTTCAATGTGACGCCGACAGAGTTGAGCCGCGACAAAAAATGGATAAATGTGTAGTGAAAGAATGCTATTCAACATCATAAAAACGTAATAAACCAAGCGGATAAAAACAACGGACATACACGATAATTAATTATCTATTTTATTATATTTGTTGCAAATACTTTTATAACACGGACTAGCTGCATGCCAAAATGAACATTAAACAAGTATTCTATTCGACTAATAACATTAATCGCCGCCATCTATAAATATAACTAGGGACACGCAATCGATTATAATTGATCTTTTGAATTTTTAATGAACAGTTGCATATTTTTTAATCTGAATCACATTTTGAATTTATTTCGAATAAAGTGCAAATAGAAACTGTTTTAAAAACAATCAATCACCATTTCTTTTTATTATTCCCTAAAAGTATAATTTAAAAAACCTACTATACCTAATGAATGAGGTCAAACTCGAAAATAAATAGATAGTAAGAATAATGCGGAAGTGAACAAAACCTAATAATTTCATCATGATCAGGTTTTCTAATAATAGTTTAGAAAAACGTGTGGCTTACTTCTAACTAAAACCATCGCTTAGGAGTTTATGATAATTAATATTTTTAATATAAAAATTACGATAAACAATAAATCAATAAACATAATATCGATAAAATTATTTGAGGATAGACATTGACAGAACTAGCATAATTCGTTGTCAGCACTGTTGTTCTAAAAATTAATTTCATGTCTTGATGTTGGTAGAGTAGTTTGGCGCCCTTTCATGCATTTACTTTTACTAAGGGTGTTTTTATTCTCTTTGTTATGGATATGTAATGAAAAGTGTATTTTGTGTAAATTGCGGCTCTGCTGGCGGTTTTATGTTCTTGAAAGACGTTTCTAAAATTGATATGAATGTAATACGATATTGTTTTTCAGTTTCTTAAAAATCATACCAAATGATTAAAACCATAATAGTGGTAGTTCTATTATAACCTCAAAATCTGATACTTTTATTTTTTGAAGTAAATCTTTTCTGCAGATAGTCCGCTATAAAAATAAGATTACAATTTTTTCACAACACAATTTTCCGATGGTTTTGGTTCCAGGGCGAACAATGTATGGGCGTTGAGCAATGTCCCTTGATATTTGCAGTAATTTCCATGTTTAACGGACAACTGTAGCTTTTATTTTGAGTTCTAATCAGAAAGATGTTGCTGTCAGTCTCCGGTTTAATTTCCCTATGTTACCACACGACACACTCGAAATGGTTAAGCCTCTAATATATTGTACTATGTATAATAAAGTACTCATTAATATTTAATCGTTCCATAGGGTTTTTCTACAGTAAAATATTTTTCATTCATTATTTTCAAATGCATCACTGCATTGTCACTCAATCCAATATAATACGCACATGTGCTATCATGCACATAAAGAATTTTGTATAAGATTGTACTTAAGCTTTCGTGTACAAGACTCTTATGACATGGGATTCGCTTTGTATGGGTTTTGAAACACAGAAATATTACTTTGGAAACATATAAAAATACTGAATAAAATATTTCTTTTGGTTTTTCGTTGTGGAAACTAGATGAAATATACACTGTGCCACACATTTATTACGTGTTGAAAATGTTTAAATACGTTTTATCCGATACCTAACATTTTTGTTAACTAAGTAAAAAACTACGGTCACATCAGATGGATAAAGATGGTGAGTTCCAAAGAGTATAAAGATGTAGGATTTATACATAAACTGTTTAATTCTATATTTAATTGCCCCAGTTTAATGGAACTTTTTAAGTATTGCGTAGCCTTCAGATTACCCCGCAGTGCTATTTGAACATTTAAAAGAACTGTCTTGGCTTGTAAAATTGATAATAGATATAGCGGTCAAGTCGAAATTCACATTGAATATATATATTTTTTTTTTTTTTTTTTTTTATAGAATAGGCTGACAAACGAGCACACAGTCCACCTGATGGTAAGTGGTTGCTGCGGCCCATAGACATCTACATCTATCTTCCATTACAAATCAAAATGCAGATGCGTTGTCACCCGTGAGGACTGAGATGGAATGCCTCATTTCCAGTAAAAATGGTCTCCGGTTCTCTACACTCACCATACGAAATACAGCAGCATTAAGCTACTATTTCACGCTGGTATTCTGTGAGAGCGTGGTCCTTCCCCGGTCGAGCCGACCCATTCGTGCTACAACTATACTACTAATATAACTGCAGCATGGCTCTACCACGTAAAGATATATTACTTAGACCCAGTATCCACCAAAAGCAGAGAAGAGAGGAGACGAGAGGAGATATGATTGAATAAACCAATCCAATTTCGTTATTTCAACAAATATTCGTACAAATGGAGAGGAGAAGAGATGTCTCAATTTTCTATAGAATTTTGTTCGGCGAGCGAGCAAGCGGCGCGGCAGAGCGGAGAAGTGTCTGGGTGGGCGGCCGGGCGGCGCACGCGCTCGTGCACCCCGATGCCTTGTCCCCGCGCCTCGCACACCCGAAAGCGTCATACTATTGACTGGCTTTGAATGCAAACGTGCGTCTTCCGTATTGTTATATTTTCAGTTTGCAACTTGCAAAAATCTTTCATCATCAAACTCTTGAAGCAGCGTGGAATATTCGCCATGATTGTGACATTTTATGTGGTTTCTTATCCAGAATCAATGTTGCCGTCGAGAATTTAAATATTAAAGTATTAATTGTTTTTTCAATCTCTAATTCTTTGTCCTCAAGAAAATTTAGATACAACTTTTGTAACGACATGACATCTTACTTTTATAGACATAACTTGGTTGGTTTCCATCTCTCACAGCTCACATCTTTGTTCTTTGTTTGAAGTTGGTTGCTGGTATCCATGGACTACTAGCCACTTACCATCAGGTAGACTGTAATAAGCAATGTATGATTAACATATCCGTAAGTTTTGCGTAAATTAAGCATCAACCAACCTTCCAACTATATACCAATTCGTTATGTGTTCTTTTTCAACTCTGTTAAGTTTTATAGAATATGTAACAAAAACTTTGTGGTACCAGTTAAGTACGTTGACAGTGAGACGAATACGTTGGCAGTGTGATTGCACTGAAGTCATATTTTTCACTTTTTTATGAAAATGATTTTAAGTACGTACTAAAACGAAGCTAACCTGCAACTTCTCTTGTTGTGCAGATGTTCATGGGCAAACATGATCACTTAACATCAGTATCCGCATGCTTATTTGCCTCTTCTTGTAACAAAGTTCGAAAATCTCATACCGATGTCAATAAATATTTGGTCCAATTCAGTTGCTAACAGCACATCAAAATATCTGACACAATAAGCAAAACAAAGCGGCTGTAACGGCATTCCGTTACAACTTTAACGTTTTCATTAAAAGGCAAATGGGTGTTATCAATTCAAACATGCAAGCTGGTGTGTAACCACGAACAAGCAATTTTCGAGTCCGTTTATAGTTTCTAACACGCTTATTCATTCTTACATAGCTATGAACTAAATGCCTTTTGAAAATGGTGTAATTTTGCTTTGCTCTAAAATGACTTCTATTGTTAGTTAGTTAAGTGATTAAGCAAATGTATTCTATCGTTAGCGGAGATTAAGACAATATAATGGAAAAAATGGTCCATTTATATATATTTTTTTTATTTTGTCTAATATACACAATTACCAAAAACAACTATCAAAGGTTCTTTGAATATTTTCTCGTGCCTTCATTCGAAAACGATAATTAATACTTAAATAAAACCATTATACCAATATCACAGTACGATGGGACAGCAGTCCGATACTATATAGGAATATCAGCTTTACGTATTTTCCGAAATTCCTATTTTTAGGCTACTGCTAAGAATTTATTGACAGAAAAACCCAATATCTAATTTTATCACGATCAGCAGTTGCACCTAAGAACACTAGATGAACGAGGCTGTTACAATCCATAATTACATGGTCAATTAAAGCAATTTGCTTAAATTTTAATCACATTTGGTATCAAGATGCGCCATGATTGTGACATTATAACAAATTGTATCAAATTGTGTTAAACTGAAAATATGCAATGTAATAAATTAATATTTTTATCCCTTTGGATCTAAAATAAAGGCATATGCATAATGTGTAAGATCTATAAAAAAAAAAAATGTTAAACTACTTCAATTCTTACCTAATAATTTGATCAAGTTTCAATGCGAAGAAGGGCGGAAATAAGTTTAATTTTGAGTGATTTTCCCGCGTCGTGCCTGATTTTTTTAATGATTTGGTGTTTGCATACATTGTTGCAAGGTACACATTCGAAGAGCTCGTTATTAGATCAGATAATTAATATATTGTAGTGAATATCTCAATAACCATTTGGTTGTGGCGTATGAGTATCCAGTATCAACTTTATTTTGTATACAAAAAGTTAAAACTTGTACATATAACTTTATTACATAATTCCCGCAAGATCAGTGTTTGTTGTTACAGGAACCATGTGCAAAAAATATCATAATCATTGTAAGTGTTTCTAGTGTAGGTTTGTTGCGGTTTTGCTAGAGAGTTTAGTTGAACGTAACTTAAAAAAGATAAAACAAACTTAAGTACGTGTAAACTATAAGCGGTCATGGGCCTATGTTCCCTGTCCCTGACCTAGACTGAATTAAACCATAACACAGTCGCAATACTTAACACAACCCGTATTCTAGCTAAAGTTGTTATTTCAGTGGATTATATTAATCGAGATAAATACTTCAAATAACCACTGCTGAACACAGATCTCTCTCATAGTTTTCCCATATATTAATATTCCCCATATTTGCAATCAAAACTTTGTTAAAAAAAAATTCAATTAAACACAAGTATCGCATAAAAATTATTGTAAGTGCTGTTTACACGAAGAAAAGTTTTGAATAAAACTAGTTCAATAAATCAAGAGTGCGATGTGTTGTTTTGGTCACGCAAGTAACTTATTGCTTCAATTTAATTGTATGCAACAGGCTAGATACCTACTTGCATTATGTAAATGGACCGTAAGCGTCCGGAATCAGCAATTTAGTTGTTATAGTAACAGTTACAGCCATCACAGTCAAACAAACAAGTGATTAGTATGACAAAAAGTGGCTCTGAAATTTTCGTTATATATTTAAATTCCCCACATGAATATTCCATTATTATAACTAAGAATTTAAAATAAAAATTTAATGTTAATAATATTAACATAGACTACCTAGAAAATTATGTAAAATATGATATGATACGAGAGAAAAAATAAATATACAATAAGCTACTAGGCTCGATTTAATGTATGAGATAATTAAAAGCACTTTCACGTTCGCTGTAAGCTATTTTCATATTTGTAAAAGAAAAAAAAAATATTTATATGAAATAAATTATAATTTCGATTTAATTTATTTTACAGAAGCTAGATATATCGACTTGCAATTCTATAATTGAAATGAAATGTTTTAAAAAGCTTTCCATAATTTATAGCAAGCCATAAAATGTTCTCATTAACTCAAATATGAAGGAATAAAATCAAGTTGATTATTTTATTTTTGTTTTAATCTATAAGGCGGTAATTGGAAGCTGTGGCTCATAGACATTTACATTTATCCTCAATTAAGGATCAAAATGCAAATGCGTTGTCAGCCCCGAGGGCTAAATTGGAACGCCTCAATTTTAGTAAAAAGGTCTCCGGTTCTCTACACTCACCGTACGAGTCACAGCAGCATTACGCTGCCATTTTACGCTGGTACTCTGTGAGAGCGTGCTCCTGCCCCGGTCGAGCCGACCCATTCGTATTACAACCATAAAATAGCTGTTTTTTCGACATAAAATAGCCACATCTAGTGACATAAATGAAACCTGAAGCATTTATAAATATTTCACGATACGATTTTGCAACTTCTGTATTGTCTTTTGACACGATCGTCCGACGTAACATGTTTCTTACTTTATGTGCCATTCTGAGTTTGTCCTGGTGATCTAAAAATAATCAAAACTTTGTTATTCACAGAAATTGAACTAGAATACAGAATATGTAAATCTTGCGCTGCGGTAATCAATACAATCAAAATTACCGTAACGTAGGAAACAAATATTCCGTTCTTCTTTGCCTATCTCCTTGAGGTGCTTGTTTATTCCCGGACTAAAAGTAATAATTGAAAACTGGAGGTACCTTCTTCCGGTTTACTCTGACATTTTGATGTATTTTTGTAATGATGATAGAGAAATGAGTAGAGCCAACATTACAAAATAATTTAAGCAAAAGTTCACTTTCCTTTTTGTACGCTGGCCCATATAAACGAAAAGTAAAATGAATAATATACAAATCACAGTGAATGTTAGGACAGATTATCAATAACATGAGCAATCACAGAATCTCTTGTTCAATATCGTTCAGTTGAAGTTAAGTTTTAGGTTATTTATTTTATTAAATATTTAAGAAAATATATTTTGTAGCGCATGTTTCGAGGCCCAAAGCGCGTCGCGGAGACTGTGTTGTGATTGTGATGTGAATATGATTGATCCGCCTGGTTTCTTTGGAGACAAAATATCTAAAAAAAGAACTGGCTAATGTTGTATACTCGGTCTGACTGAGGAGAATTATCTTGAAATAATCATCAATAGTTTTGAAAAACTGTTATTTTTGTTACATTAGGAAGCTATTACTATTCCAACATATAAAATATTTCCCTCTCCTATATAGTGCACGATTATTTAACTTTTACTTCTTATTTGAAATAACCTAATAATCGTCAATTAACTGGTGCATCTCTTGTAGCTTGCTTTCCTACATTAGAGAACTTAATAAATTTTAACGATAGGTGTTAACAAAAAGACGAAATGAAAGAAAAAAAATTATAATGCGGCTAACGCGAACTAATGACGTTGAAACAAATAAATAATACAGCTCGAGGCAGAATGGATTTATTTATTACTAGCAAACGTTAACAACTAAATAACGCGATAGAGCTGCGCGAAATTTAACATTCCAGTGTCGAACGTTTTAGATGAAAGACGAAGTAAAAATGAATCAAAAAGTGTTAAAACTTTGTTCCGCTGTTTTAATGAAGTGCAGATTTATCGAAGTCATAAATTTTATGGGGTACCAATTTATCCAGTTCCAATGAATCCTCAAGCACCCACTTTATATGGGTTACCTAAATTACATAAAGAACATGTTCCTATTCGTCCAGTTGTCTCATATATAGGTGCACCAGCTTATCTCCTTGCTAAAAAATTAAACTTCCTCCTTCGGGAGAAATCTGGTTTCAACCCCACTTACAGCCTTAAAAATAGTTTAGAACTTATTTCCAAAATAAAAGATATTCGTATTCCACCTAAATCTATGTTGTTATCTTTAGACGTTGATAGTCTTTTCACAAACGTCCCATTCCCTGACTGTTTGCGTATACTCTCAAATCTCTTTAAAAAACGTCGTCTGCATCCCGGGGAAACAAATGATCTTCTTAATTTAACCTCTCTCTGTATGAAACAAAATTATTTCCGGTTTAATAACCGTTTCTATCTACAAAAAGAAGGGTTAGCTATGGGGTCCCCTCTAAGTCCACTTATTGCGGACATTTTCATGGATGATTTCGAAAAACAACATATAGTTGTTAACCAAAATATCTTATACTATTATCGATATGTAGACGACATAATTATTTGCTGGACAGGCACAAGGAGACAACTGGATGTTTTCCTTAATAAAATAAATAGAGTCCACGAAAAAATTAAATTTAAACTTGAATTGGAACAAGATGGCTCCCTTAATTTCCTTGATTTAACAATAACAAGAAAAGAGTCGTTACATGTTTTCCAAATTTATCGAAAGCCAACTCATACCGACACGGTCATCCCCGCATCATCGTGTCATCCATGGCAACATAAATTAGCCGCTTTTTATTGTTACATTAACCGTCTGTCCACTGTTCCATTAAATAAAGAAAATTATTTAAAAGAACTTAATATAATTTATCAAATTGCGGTCTCTAACCGTTTTTCAAAAAGTCTCATTGATAATCTTATTAAAAAGAAACAAAAGCATGTTGTTCGCAATTCTTTGTACGCGGTTCGATCTCAAAGTGTCCGGCGGTATGTGGGTAGTTTGACCTACTTAGGCCCCATATCGGAAAAAATAGCTAATAGTCTTAAGAAAAACGGCATTAACGTGGCATTCAAAACAAACAATTCGCTTAGGAATATTTGTAACAATAAAGATAACTTAAATATTAGTCAAAAATCGGGTGTTTATAAACTTGTTTGTGACGAATGCCACGCCGTTTACGTGGGTCAGACTGGTCGCAATTTCGGGACGCGCTATAAAGAACATATGGCCGCGTACAGAAATTGCAATCCTGATAAATCCCATTTTGCTAAACATCTCTTGGACACTGGACACAACCTAGCTAGCGATCATTCCTTTGAAGTCTTACATACCTGTAATAAGGGGCTGCGACTGTGTGTGCTGGAGCAGTTGGAGATTTTAAAAAGTAATAATGGTAATTATACACTGCTGAATGAACAAACAAATGTTTCTAATTCACCTTTGTTAAACATCTTTAAGGCCAATCTTTAATAATAATTTTAAGATTAATAATAATAAATAATTATAATAATATCAATAAAACAATAATAATAATAGTATTTAAAATATTAATCATAACAATAATAATAATTAGTAGCAGATTTGTTATCGCACGGCGCGTTCACTCAAAACAATAATAATAATAGTATTTAAAAATAATCATAACAATAATAATAACTGTTGACAGGTTTGTTATCGCACGACGCGGTCACTCGCTACTTTGGTAGGGAGCGATTGTGTCAGCGTGTATAAATAGCAACTGTTTCGACTCGCCGCTCTGCGCCCTCCTTTCTGCCAAGGAGGGTCGCGTTCGTATACGGCTTAGAGATCTCTAGTCAGATCGTTAAGCCATTTCCTAAAAGGCGGTGTTTAGTGGGTAAAAGTCTCCACATAACCACGCAGCCGGCTGCGTGGTATGCTATGAGCATTCACCGCCTCCCTCCCCCGCTTTCCGGAGGGTTGCCCATATTTGCTTCGGGCGCAAAAAAAAAAAAAAAACTCGCCACTCATTTAGCGGTCAGCCGCCGTAGAGTCTATATTACCTGAGGATGCCTCGTGTAGAGGCGAAACACGTGTCGTATTATCGTCGATGGTGTGTCTTGCCTGGAATAGTGGTGTTGAGAGTAGTGGTGCTTGGTCTAGTGGTGACGGAGTTAGTGTATGCAATTGAGGGAGGGCGGGAGGTGCGCTTCAATCCAGGTAAGACACATCATTTTATATGTTTAGCGGAAAGTTGCAAAGAAATTGATATTTTTATTTTTTATTATAATGGATTTCCGCAAAGTAACGCCTGATTCTATCAATTATTTTTTTTTAATTTGAAATCATGAGTGCAGAGGGTTAGTTGATTGTTGCTGCGCTTCTGAGGCAATAAATAATGAGATAACGTCGTAAATAGGTGTTAGAATAAAAAAAATACACCAAGAAGTGAGGTCCTTGGTGCATCCAACAATCTTTGTGTAGAGTTACAAACAGAAAACGAAGATGACTTTAAAGACATGTATCGTGTGAACAGTAACCAGTTTTACATGTTTTACATGTTTGATAAAGTCAGCTCTTCTATGCAAAGGCACTATACAACAATGATTAATGTTATTCCTGCTCGACTGAAACTTAAACCAAAACTACACAGAACTAGAATTCCAAATTCCTGATCAAACGCTGCTAGTGCAGCATTACGTGCATCACGATTCTTGTAATTTATATTTTAAGTATCCCATAAAATTTATGACTTCGATAAATCTGCACTTCATTAAAACAGCGGAACAAAGTTTTAACACTTTTTGATTCATTTTTACTTCATCTTTCATCTAAAACGTTCGACACTGGAATGTTAAATTTCGCGCAGCGCAGCGTTATTTAGTTGTAACTATTATACCGTTTCTGTTTACCTGTTTATTAAATGTAATTATATCATATAATACACGCTGTTTGTCGGCGGAATAATAGAATATCGCTGCATCTCGTATCATAAATTAGATAACGTGAAGAGGCGATGGTTTTGTAAACTATTTGGGGTTGAATCACTTAGTAAAGGTGTTTTTTATAGTAGAATAATAACTAACTATAAAGTTGGAGAGTACTCGTGAAAGTGCTCTAGGGCGATAGGATGATCGTTAAATAAAACTGAATTAAGTTAAATCAAATAGAATAAAGCAGCTGTAGTCCTACATTATCAAAAACATGGTGACAAGTGATAAGAAACACGCCGAACACTCGATGTGCTTATTTCAGGTTTTAAGAGGATATCATATCTAAAAAATTTAATTAATATTTTCTTTTCTTTCCTTTTAAATTAATTATAAGTAATATGTATTTTTTGTCCTTCTCAATTAGAATAGAATAGAATCATTTTATTTAATATTGATATTCATATTGAAAGTCATTTTTTACTTTCACCACTTATTTAGAACAAACCTCCGCCCTGGGAAGATCCAGCAAGAAATCCAGTGGGACTTTTTTTGAAAGCCTAACTTACAATATAATATTTATACATTTTTTGAAAACAATTGGAAACAGCATGAAATAGATCACCTCATTCCCAAACGTTATTGTCGGTCATGTACTCTTTAGTAATAACCATTACTAAACAATATTTGCTTAATAAATATTATAAACCTTTTGAACGATAAGGTCTGCACATTTTCTGGAACTTTGTAAAAGCGTATACATTGCCCCAGGAAGGAATTACTGATTTTTTGGATTCGGGTAACTGGTACAAGCTTGTGCTTGTTCCTAGTATTTACACAATGCACATCACTGTTCGTGATAAAACTATTTTTGTTTTTGTGTACATACATTAAATTTTCGTAAATATGAGCCAATCTTAATATATTTATTTTTTACGTTTTCATCTAAGGGATTACTTTAAACTAGCTTAAATCTAGCTGTTTCAAAATATGTAAAGTCTCTATTTTTTTTTACTTCATACAATAAAGAACTATGTTGGCTAGCCAGTTAAGATATATTCAGAGAAAAACAGTGGATTCAACAACACTCAACTCCTTCATTTAAAATCACACTGGTATTAACTTGCTTAACATTTGGTTGCTTAACGGGTGTGATGAATGTAATACATTTCATTTTATTACCATTTAAAGGCAAATCGTTGACGGTAAACCAGGGCACTCTTTTGCTATTGCGTTATTAACTTCGTCATATTTTAATAATTATCAAAAATTAAGACGGCAGATGAACGAAGTGTTATCAGCAAATAAATATCAACATAAATAACAGTTTAGTTTCACGAGGCTGCAGTACGTTAAAGTTCGGCTGAAACTGATTGCACGTTCACAGTCACGAGTCAGTTAGCAGTTAGCAGTTTAGATTGGAAGTATCCAACAGATTGTACGCTGTATTACAAAATGGTCACATGTTATGCTCTTACTGTTAGGATAAAACACGATCACATGCAATAGCTGTCTTTATCATACGAGTATCATAACAAATATAACAATTTATACAAATAAAAGAAAAATAACACAAAGTTAAACAGACGACATGGACAATAAAATTGTAACGTTTGCAAAAACTAATCACATCATCATGATCGCTTTTTTCAAAAGTGACATTAGTCATACGCTGGGCAGTTCCGCAACGCTGCGGCGTTTTACATACTGAGCAGCTAGTGATAAAATATGAGTACATAATAGGTGGCTGGCATGTTGTGTTGAGAATTCAGTCTTAGCAGATGTGCGTAGCCTGCGCGTAAATTGACTCAGACTATTAAGTCCAAATTATTACATCAGCGGCAAAGACCGTCCATAATTATATTATTTGTGTAAAAGTTCCCTTCATTTTACATAGTTTCAATTCACACTTGCATCACTTATTTTAAAATGTACACTTGTTTTAAAATGTACAATGTTAAAATGTACAGTCAGCAATCCTTAATCGGTTCAATAACAGATGCAGAGAGCGACTTTTTAAATTGTTATTTTTTACATTTATTTATTCAATTACATAAATATTTATCATGTTTATGATATGATGTAAGCTCTTCATGTGAAATAAAACAGGTTTACGGATTTTAGCCAGTTTAGTATGTAGTCTTGAATCTCACTCTGGGTAGATGTGGATAAAATTCGTGAAAATAATTTTATTCTTAACAATAAATTATACAATATTGATTCCTAAAAAACTTGTGCTAAAAAACTTAAATTTATCATGCAGCTCTTACTCTCCGCGGTATGGTGTTTAGAACGCTGGGAGCGTTTCCAAGCTGAATTGCTATCCATTATCTTTGAGCGAGAAAAGAATCAGCCCTCTTATCAACAGCAGCAACAACCGGTTGCAGTTACAGTTAAAGAACTTCACCACACGCGGACCCACGGACTAACAGTTTCTACAGCAAATGGCACAAAGATTTAGTAATCTCTAAGAGACTCATATTTACGCCACTTAGTTTAGCTGCCTCTGATGCTGTTCGACTCTACAAAAGGTACTCGTTAGACAAAAGGCTTCTCAAAATGCGCACGTAGCACACAAGGGCTTTATCTCTTTCAACCCGTCGGATCTCCTGCCATCGTCTCCAAATATTATACAATTCTCTAGAACAAGTGAACGTTTATTACAAAAGTTTGTGGAGCCCGATCTACCACTAGGGAGCTAATGAGGTTAACAAATCGCCGCTCCTAATTGGATTCCTATGGACGAGATTACTTGACGGTAAAGCGTATGACCAGCGACTGAATTGACATATATATTTTTTATGAAACTGAAGTAGCGAACTTAAATTCTGCCTGAGCCACTTACTAGTGGCTACAAAATGGTGGCAAAATTTTGTGAGCATTCTGCTGCTCCAACTGTCACTTTTGGAAACAAAGGTAATCCGAAGCCGTACACGAATAATTATTTAAATATTATTGACGGCTCCGTGGTGCAGTGGCTTAGCAGTAGGTAAGTAGCGGCGCTTAGGGTTGCGTGTTTGATATCTGCACGAAACAGTCAATTTTATGACCCGCAAGTAATTCGGTGTAGATGTTTGTCCTTGCGCATTTTATGTAAACTCAAAAGAAAATAAAAAAAATATGTCGAACAGCTGTATATAATTTCCAAAGTAAATTACTATAAAATTGACAACTGTACAAATGTACTATCATTTTAATTTAATTCAATTATAATCAGATTAAAAACGCCCAGTTCCTTCGTTTCCTCCACGTTCTTTTTAAGAATAAGAGTGACCAACGAGCACACAGTCCACCTGATGGTAAGTGAATTGTGTGGCCTATAAACATCTACATTAAACCTCGATTAAGAATCAAAACGCACATGGGTTGCTACCCCAGCGGCCTAAGATGGAATGCCTCATTTCCAGTAAAAAAGAATCTTCAAATCTCTACGAATACGAAACACAGCAGCATTAAGCTGCTATTTTACGCTGGTAGTCTGTAAGAGCCGACCCATTTGTGCTACAACCATAAAGATGCAGCGTGGCTCTACCAACTCAACAATAATTTCAGACGTTGTTTGTAAAAAATTAAAAGTTATTAACACACCGCATAATACCATAAATAAATCTATCCATCCATCCGTTACATCCTATAAAATCTCACTGTAGAACATAGACGTCACTCAAACTACCATATCCCCCATCTTGCCATAGTTCCTATGCTTTGCAAGTGAGTTTGCAATTGCAATGTTTAAATTCGTATAATATGTAACAATTTATATTTTAAATGATCATAAAAATAAAATATTATAGTGATGGTAGGACTGCCTATGGGTCCGTCCGGGTGGGAACTACCCTTCTGTGTATTTCTGCCGACAAACAGCAGCGCCTGCACGGGTGTCCGTGGACTGTAGTAGCCGCAACTTATCACAAGTTACGGTCCTTAATAATGACCAATAATGGGCACTGAGAAGCCTTTTACTTCTGAGGAGGTCACGTAGCAATTAGGCCGGCGCGCTGCTTCATTGCGCGCTGGCTGATTTTACATGTTCTCGAAATATTTTGTTTTTGAGACATGCAAACATAAATGAGCATTGAAAATAGCAATTAACAAAACAGTGATTATCTTATCGAATATCGCGACACAGGTGGTGAATATTAGCGGATGATTATATATCCATTACGTTCCACAGCTGCGCTAGGTCTAGCTAGCAATAACAAAGCGCTTACCAGCAGAAATACTTATCAAATTATCTGTTGTTTATATTATTAGATAAGTGTAACAACAAACAAATTATTATAAGCCAGTGCTTGAATACGAGGAGTATGATTATACTTGATGTTAAGTTGTGACTTAGCTGCAGATAGTAAAGCACATTGACTAAGCTTGGAAAAAGCCTATTCACTTTTAACTTGGAGACATTCGCACCGTAACTGGATGAGAAATTGCATGCTAACAAATTATTATTCTGCGTGCCATGTTGTTGCATACAGAATATCCTTCCATCTCGTCCTGGGGCTCTAGCAGTAAGCAGCATAAACATTTGGTGTATCATGCTGTACTAATAAGGGACCACACTGAAGACGGGGAATGTGCATAGGTTTATTTTTATTTTACTATCTGTTACTACATACCCATAAGAAGTTAAAGTACAAAAAATGTTGTAGCAAAATAATATCCATCAATACAATAAAGAGAAAAATACTCGTATAATGGCGGCTGGCGCTCGTGAGGCCGCAGATTGCTACATTTCTCCATGTAAAAAAGAGGATCTGTGTTTATTGTACAACCTTTACAAAGACCATTTTGGCACATACGTAATCCTTTGTCGTAGGTAGATACATAATCTGTAATTGCAGATTTTTTTTTATTTAATCGCTCAGCAGTCATACAAAAAATGTAATTTATATATATATATATATATATATATATATATATATAGACACACAGACACAGCTCCAACGATTTTCATAAAATTTAGTATCCAAGGAGTTTCGGGCGCAATAAATCGATCTAGCTAGGATTTATTTTTGGAAAATGTTTTTTGGTCCGTGTTTTCAGGCAATGAAAAACTCCTACAATATAAGAAGGTAAATTTTGACACTGTGTTATTAATCGTAATAGCTCAAGTGGATAGTGAGTGGTTGCGAAATCTTAATAACTTGGTTCGCGTCCCGTCTTCGGTCCGACTTTTTTTCCTTTTTTTTTCAAGTTCCCTTCTTTTTTTGTGAAAAATCTATTATTTCAAGCAATTTTTTTTAGCATTTTTCAAAAATACGTAAATTTTAATTAAACTAATTGCACTAATAACTTTTTCAGTTCCGTTTTTTCTATTAGGGTTCCGAAGTCAACTAGGAACCCTTATAGTTTCACCATGTCTGTCTGTCCGTCCTCGCTTAATCTCTGTGACCGTTAGCACAAGAAAGCTGACATTTGGTATTTCATATTCAATTCAATTTGTGTATCAATCACGCCGACAAAGTATTAAAATAAAAATTGGAAAAAAATGCTTTATTAGGGTAGCCCCCTTATATGTAAAGTGGGAAGCGATTTTTTTTTAATTTCAACCCAAACGTGTGATATATTGTTGGAAAGGTATTTAAAAATGAATAGGGGTTTACTAAAATCATTTTTGATAATAGCAATAATTTCGGAAATAATCGCTCCAAATGTAAAAAACAATGTGTGTCCCCCCCTCTAACTTTTGAACCATAAGTTTAGAAAATATGAAAAAAATCTGAAAAGTAGATAAGGACTTTCTAGGAAAATCGTTTTGAACTTGGATGGACGCGAACACAATGGACGACGGACGGGAAACAACGGAACCCTACACTGAGCGTGGCCCGACACGCTCTTGGCCGGTTTTATTATGTCAATAAGATCAAAAAATATTATTCATCAGTATGTAATTTCTATCTAAATGTAATTTCAAAAAAAAATCGAGCAAAGCTCGGTCATCCGGGTACTATACATACCTCACTACTATCACCTCGCTCGGTCCCGCCAGTCCAAAGAGTATAGTAATATATACGGAAGAAGAGAACCCTCTTGCGAGTAAAACTGATACCCCCCTGGAAAGAGCGCCATCTGGTGATTGTTACGCTACCTATATTATGCATATGTGTGTATGTATACTCAAATCCACGCACACATGCATGCTCCTTGAATGTGTGCGTATATATAATTACTCACCCTCACATTCAATATTATTTATTAAATCGATACTATTGCCATTTCAATTTTCTACGAATGTATCATTGTTTAGCTACTAATAATTAGAATATTTTAAAGCAATATGTAACATGAAAGAGCGTAATTAGCTAAACATAGATACATCATTAGAAAATTGAAATGGAAAAATTAGAGAAATTTCATGAAATACATCTAATAGTTTTACAGAAATAAAACAATTATTTTCTTAATTTTTTAATGTATAATTGTAGGTATGTTATTAGGAACACAGAAATCACTTATACAATAAAGCTTTACAAATTCTTAATATATATATATATATATATAACATTTTCCAAAAATAAATCCTAGCTAGATCGATTTATTGCGCCCGAAACTCCTTGGATACTAAATTTTATGAAAATCGTTATAATATATTAATATTTCAAAATGACTGCCTCGTTGATCTAGCGATAGTAAACCACGATTACTGATCATGTGGCTTCGAGTTCAAATACCAGGTTAGACAAAAATCTGTTATTGGCTTTTTGTTAAAAATTTTTTAGTAGCAGACCGAAGTCAGGAGGTTTGCGGGGTTTCATTTCCGTTACTTGAAAAGCACGTAAAGCCGTTGGTCCTACGTCTTATCCCTCTCCGCTCGTGTCGGTTTCCGTGCGATCCGACTAAAAGAGTGAGGGAATAGCGATTGCACTTATGTTTGTGCATACACTACTTGGGCACTATAATCCCGACCCGCGCAGATGGCTAGTTTCCTTTGACAATGAGAAAGAAATTCGGTCTAGAGGACATTATTAATGTTCTAATAAAGATAAATACTTGTGATCATATGAAAACTTAACGTGTATTTCACCTTTCCAATCCTGATGCCATCCATTTATGTAAACTTTAACGCAAATACAAACTAGAACTAGAAAACTATATCTGTTGTCTGCTCTAACATAATGCATCTGATAGTATTTTGATAGCACGTAACGAGCGCTATATGATTTTATTCTCATTTTGCAAGCCTTATAACGAGAAACGTTATTAGGTAGTGCTTAAATTTCAACACGTGCCGTGTAGTGGCGGTTAAGAATATTCGCTACTCTGTTTCTACTCGTGGGTGTTGCAAAAGGTGAAAAAGGAAAACCAGTAGGAGATGGGCTGTAGCATCATCCTGATAACAACAAATCTACAACAAAAAAAACTACGTTTACCAACCCGCTCGCCAAGCGCGGCAACTATGGCAATATACCCCCCCCCCCCCATGAGCAACGACACAAACATAACGGCCCTCAGACCCCGACAGATCCACTATTCCTGGCTACAGTAGCAACTATGGTAACGGCGGGGCAGGGGCTGCTAAGAATCCCCGGTGGAGGTTCAGTTGCCACATGAGATGACTCGAACTGGCAACATACAACGCGCGCACCCTTAGAACTGACTAGAAGATCCTGGAGCTGAAATAAGAGATAGACAAGTTGCGCTGGAATATTATAGGATTACCCGAGATTCAAAGACAGGGGGAGCACACAGTGATTCTCGAATCCGGAAACTTATTCTATCCCCGGGCGAACATCTGTCCCTAGGAGGTGTTGGAATTATCATCCACAGGTCTCTCGTTAACAGCGTTGTACAGATTGGGAGTGTGTCGACGAGGGTCACGTACCTTATACTCAGAATCACCAAACGGCAATAGCTGAAGGTTTTAAGCTTTAGCTGTCTTCCAGAAGCGGCCCCATAGAAAGTGGAACTGGTCGAGCCCCGACTATTCGATAAAAATTGAGATTGACTTCACTGTGACGACTAGACGGCAACCGTTCAGTAATGTCTCAGTGATCGCAAGGATTAAAACTGGCAACGATTACCGAATGGTTGGAGGCAAATTGAATCTAAACCTTAAGTTGAAGAGGTCTCTTCTGATAGCAATCAAATTTTGAAAATCGGCAGTCTGTAAACATGTTCAAGATTGTCTCCACATGTACATCAGATTTGATTAACCACAAATCCTCACAAAAGAACACCGAATCCTACCAAGGATAATACAAGGATGGCTATTGAAATTAAAAAAAAACATCCTTATTTTAATCGAGAAGATGGGTGGGTGCTGTCACCAGCTTGGGATCCTATAATTAAAAAAATTAAATCCAAACCCAAGCATACCACTGTAAGCTCGTTTTGCGTAGATCGGACCAAAAATTTATATTCAAAAACTGGAAGTAGCCGGACTATGACACTGGGACGTCAAATATCACAGTCCTTCCGTGACGATGGGTGCTGTAAACCACCCGAAATGTGGGAATTAAAAGTTAAAAATAAATTAATTAAACGCGATAAAATCACTATAAATAATTTTATTTTTAACTAATGTCTGTGTAGTGTGTTGAGAAATGAAATAAGTCCTTGTAAGAGATAGCGTTCAATTACATTTTATTCGCGTGTAACAACAGTGCCGGCCCGATCGTCACTGACTACAGTTATGTAGGTACTATACTAAGTGTACTGGTTACATAGGTAGGTTAGTGTAGTTACATCACTCCCCCCCAAAAAAAAAAAGAAAATTATTTTAAGATACAATTAAATTTGGATATACAAACAATAAGGTATAGGCAGAGCCTGGTGACAACGTACTGCTTATCACTCGTAATGCACAAACACTTGGTATCATATGTCTTAATACTGAGATTTACATTTGATGCGTCAGTAGCTATCAACACTCGACTTACATGCATTTAACAATAACAGCGAGTTGCAATGATAAACGTTAAAACATAGGTATATTATATTACACATTTTAATTCCTTTCAGTAAAAAAAAATAATTGCCATCAGTATATAATACAAGTTTTGAATCTGCTTACATTGTTAGGGTATATTCTCTTAAACACTACTTACAAGCTAGATAGACGAAACAATACGTCTGATATCGCCAAACACCATTTAACGCAACCCGTTAACATATTTCTATTTTAGTCGGCGATTTGGGCGAGCCGTGAGCTTTTCGGAAGCTGGCTCTGGTAGCTTGAGTCATTTGCAAGGCTTGTTCCTGCACGAACCCCACCTGCTTCCACACCCACTTCTTAACCTGAGCCGTCCCGTAACGGCAGAAAAAATACAGGATCATAACGGTTATCACCAAAATCGCAACAGCCCAACCATTATACGATCGCACGATTGTCTCTTTCATTGCTGCTTCAGACTGTGCGATAACTACCTCATCCTTGTTCACCGTGTTACCCATTATTTAATATTAAAATAATAGTTTGTTTATTAGGAGAATGTACGTATGTACTACACGAAAGTCAGCGCCGGCAAGAACTATTTTTTCTAATAACGCTAAATAATATTTATTGAGTAGATTATGTAAATTATAAATTGAAACGTACGGGCTTCTTTGAAATACGGCCGCTACGCGTGGTGTAGCTGAGCGGGCGATCACTTGTATCCGCTCCGCTTATGTTAATATTACCATCTCTTTAAGAAATTTCCTTATCACTACTATTATCTACGTTTTTTATATTTTGGCTATCACTAATATAAGCAGGTTTAAGCCTATCTACGGATATAAATACATCTCTACCGGGCATTTGTATTAGGAAAACTTTTCCTTTTCGTTCCAAAATTTTGAAAGGCCCCTCGTATGGAGGTTGTAATGATTTCCGTATGAGGTCACTCCTAACAAAAACGTGCGTGCAGCTATTTAAATCGCTATGAACAAATACTATACGAGAGTCCTTATGTGTCGTATGCTTAGGTATCAGCTCGCTTATCATTTTTCGTAAACGTTCGACATATTCGCTGTGATTTAAAATTTTTGAATTACATTTATCCCCAAAAAAATCTCCGGGCAGCCTTAGAGACTGACCGTATGTTAATTCGGCGGCACTAATGCCTGTGTCTGAACGCGGAGCTGCTCGCAGGCCTGACAAAACTATAGGCAGTTCCTCAACCCAAGTCTTAGAATCCAACCTGGCCATAAGCGCGGCCTTAAGGGATCTATGCCACCTCTCAACCAGCCCATTGCTCTGTGGGTGGTACGGGGTAGTCCTGGTTTTATAAACACCTAAATATTTCATTAAATTTTGAAAAACATTGCTTTCAAATTGTCTGCCTTGGTCGCTGGTAAGCTGAACGGGGCAGCCAAAACGCGAAATCCACCCCTCGAAAATTACCTTAGAAACCGTTTCCGCGGATATATCTCTTACTGGAAATGCCTCTGGCCAACCGGTCTGTCGATCTATTATTGTGACCAGATACCTATAGTCTTGTAAGGAAATACTAAGTGGGCCAACTATATTGACATGAATGTGGGAAAATTTTTCAGCCAAAGGAAAGCTCCCTAGTTCCGATGTATTATGCCTATAAACTTTAGCACGTTGACATGCAACGCATGACTTGGCCCATTTACCTACGTGCTTGTTCATATTAACCCAGAAAAATCTGTCACTCATTAGCTTACGCGAGGTACGGATTCCGGGGTGGCTAAGACTATGAACAGAGTCGAAAGCTAAGCGTCTAAATTGTTCCGGTAAATATGGCTTCGCCCGATTGGTAGACATTTCACACCAAACGGGTAAGTCGCTGCCAGGAATACATATCTGTTTAAAATTCCACTTGTTAGAATTGCGTAGACTAACCAGCTGCTCGTCGTCATTTTGTGCACTGCTGACTGCTGCATAATCTAATACGGTCGAACAAGTTACGGTCTCTATCCTTGATAACGCGTCCACTACCACATTCTTATCACCTTCAATGTGTTTAATGTTCTTAGTGAACTCGCTAATAAAAAGTAGCTGTCTCACGCGCCTAGGCAACTCATCTTTACTATTTATTTTTGAAAACGGAAAAATTAAGGGTTTATGGTCCGTAAAAATTACTAAATCTTGACCTTCAACCATATTTCTAAAATATTTCACTGCAAGATAAATAGCTACAAGTTCTTTATCGTAAGTGCTGTATTTTTGTTGAGTAGGCGATAATTTTCTTGAAAAATACCCTAGCGGTGACCATGCATTACCTACTTGCAGTTGCAATACCGCTCCCACGCTTGAATCCGATGCGTCCGTCATAAGTGCGAGTGGGGTGTCGGGTTTTGGATACGATAAGCTTGCGGCATATTGCAACTTAGTTTTACATTGAATAAATGCTTCATTTGACTTATCATCCCATTTAATTTTAGTTTTGTCTTTTTTCTTAGAGTTTTTTAAAAACTTATTTAACTCCATTTGATATTCTACAGCATTGGGCAAATGTAAACGATAAAAGTTGACCATACCCTCTATCTTTAAGAGGACGAATCCCTTCCGCGGATACCTCGAAACCCAAAAAATCTATTTTAGACTTTCCAAATAAGCATTTATTCAGGTTGATAGTCAAACCGCATTTATTTAGTCGCTCGAACACGATCTTAAGATGCTCTCTATGTGACGTCATATCCGTGCTTGCAATTATAACGTCGTCGATATAAGTATAAAGGAAATTTAGGCCATCAAAAACAGTGTGATTCATAAACCGCTGAAAAGTTTGTGCTCCATTGCGCAAACCGAACGTCATGCGTGGGAATTCGAATAGACCAAAAGGTGTTATAATGGCGGTCTTCTCTACATCGTTAGGATTGACCATTATAACATGATACGCGCGATTAATATCAATTCGTGAGAATATTTTTTTTACCTTCCAATAAATATCTAAAATCATGTAATCGCGGTATAGGGTACCTATCGGGCTTGGTTATCGCGTTAAGAGCCCTATAGTCGCCACATGGTCGTATTTGGCCGTTTTTTTTAGGCACAACGTGTAGAGGGCTTGCCCACGCACTTTTCGACGGCCTGCAAATCCCCAACTGTTGCATAAGCCTAAACTCTTCCTTAAACTTTAAGTATCGATGCGGCGGTAACGGTCTTACTTTAGCGTGCACCGGTGGGCCATTAGTCTCTATATGGTGGTATACCGAATGTCTGGGTGGTTCTTTAAATGAAACCGGCTTGGTGATATCAGGATATTGTGCTAACAAATCATAAAAAGGATGACACTTATCTATGGTCTGGACTGACTGTTCTTGACAGAAAACAATAGGAGCTAAAACCTTTAAATTTGTTACCTCGTCAATTAGTTTGCGAGACGCTACGTCGACCAACAACTTATAATGCGCTAAAAAATCTGCACCTAAAATTGGCTGACGCACGTCCGCGATAACAAATCTCCATTGATACACTCTGCGCAACCCTAAATCTAAACTTAAAGTTTTAACACCGTAAGTGTTTATTTTGCTGCCATTTGCTGCATATAAAATATATTCAAAACATCCATTACCACACGATTTAAGATTCACTTTATTTCGCGGTAAAACAGATATATTGGCACCGGTATCAATTAGGAAAATAAGGTTGCTGGACTTATCTCTTATGCTGAGGCGATGATTAGAGATGCCTATGCGACTACTCGCCTTCTCCAGCTGCATGGCATCTAGTTTACCGTTTCTTCCGGTTTCCAAGCGCACGGCTGAACACATTTCTGCGCCCTAGCCTTGAAGCGATAATGGTAGAAACACAGCCATTTGTCCCGAGCAGCAGCGCGTCCAGGAGTACGGCTGCGGCGACCTTGAGTCTGCGAACGGGCTCGGATCCTGTCACGTTCGCGTGATTGGGACCGCGATTTGCTCATGGCCATTTTATCCAGTCGCTTGTTAATCTTCGCGATTTCAGCAATGATGGAAGCGTTATCTGACGAAGTCGCTTCTACCCCTGCCACGCTGATGGGTCGCATTGTTTCCATAACCTGGTCTGCTACAGAAGCTAGCGTTTTGAGGTCTTTGGTACCGGTAACCACCAGTACGGCACGAACTGCGGCTGGTAGGTGGTTTTGCCATAAAGCGCTCAGAGTTTCATCCTTAAATCGATCCCTGGCCAGGTCCTTCATTTTACGCAGCAGCTGGGATGGGCGCTGGCCCCGAGGTCCATCTCGCCAATGAGTTTAGTGATTTGGCGCGTTTCGGACTCCTCGAAGATAGTGAGCAACGTTGACTTCAGCAGGTCGTACTTTCCCTCAGCTGGAGGATTCACTAGGATATCCGTGACTTGCTGTACGACATTCTTCCCCAGCTTTGCAATAACCAGATGGTATTTAACAGCATCCGAGAGCTTCTGGTTGTATAGTACGGATTCGGCCTGTATGAACCACGTGCGCGGCTGATCTTCCCAAAATTCCGGGATTCTCGACGAAACGGTTATTTGAGATATCTCCGCTTCCAGTTTCTCTTCCCTGGACGTCATTTTTGACGTTATAACTACACAGGCATAGGAGAGCACAGCACTGGATCACGTCGGGGTCACCACTTTAACTAATGTCTGTGTAGTGTGTTGAGAAATAAAATAAGTCCTTGTAAGAGATAGCGTTCAATTACATTTTATTCGCGTGTAACAACAGTGCCGGCCCGATCGTCACTGACTACAATTCAGTTATATAGGTACTATACTAAGTGTACTGGTTACATAGGTAGGTTAGTGTAGTTACATATTCAATCAATATTTGGGCAGTCCGTATAATTTCAAAAGACACAAAGATCTAACTAATAACTTTTAATTGCACCGACTGGAATTGTCGTGAAATATTATTTCTAGTTTTATTTTTGCGGGCCGTTGTGTTGGTATGTGCCCGTAGTTGTATGCAAACGGGTCAAACAATGCGTATACATTGAGCTTCAAAGTGACAGCATACAACAGGAACAGGCAGTGAATGTCTCCTGAAAGTAATTGTCCTTTACTATATGAAACGATATGGTCGATATTAACCATTCCATATTGGGTCTTATTATTATAGATGCTTAACAAATTTGTCGCCATTTACTGAGAGAGATCAAGCCGAGTTGGATTCGTCGGTAGACCTCTTGGTGTAAGTAGAACTAATATCCGTGTATTTTGTATCAGGTATAATTGAAAGCGTCGGGTGATTAATAAATATATGTCACCAGGTCTTATGTAAAACGACATATATTAAGAATCATACATGTGGGAAAACGTAAAAAAATACAATAAAAAATTGCAAGATTGTATCGTAAAATATTCACCAATATTTCAGGCTTACTTTATGTCACTAGTTGTGGCCCTTTTAAATGTCATCAAAACTAGACTATCTGTTGAATAATTTTTCCCGTTTTTGTTTTCTTTTATACAATGTGCTCAGTAAATACAAGTTTTGTCTCCTTCGCAGTTAAGTTAATCTGGGTTAATTAGCAGAAGTAGCAATAGGCTGGCCATAGTATATTATCTCGAAGAACTGACAATCGATGGGGAAGAAAGGTTCTATAGTGGTATTCTCGTACTGGTAAGAGAAGTGTAGGGCGGCCCCCCACAAGATAGAGTGATGATCGGGTAAGAGATGTAGGAAGTCGATGGATACGGATGGCTCAGGACCCTTGTGATATTTATTGGGGCCAGGCTTTGTTAAGCAGTGAACTTGCGTAGGATTGTAGTGATGATAATAAAACTTTTATATTATTATTATTATAATATTTCAAATCCTTCGGAAATTGGTTAAATGTGAATAGTCTATAGAAAATAGTGCAACCCTATATGAATTTTTATAAAGAACTGACATAGTTTACGTTAGCTAAATAGTAAAATCGGACACCTGCAAACTAGAGTAATATTGCTAAAATGAAACTTTTTCTTCTTCAAATGAAAGTAAACCGAGTGATATATGATAGTCGATTATGCAATAAGAAATGTAAAATATCAATAATTCTTAGTTTTACATCGTAACATTTCACTGTAATTACTCTCTTATATTAACTTCTAGGGAGTTACCAATAACAACTGCGTTATCTAAGTGATACGGAAGAGTTAACTAACACACATTTTCTCAGCGGTATCAAACTTGACATCCGACCGTTCTTTGAATGTAGCAACATCTGGTTTTACGTAAATTGTAGTGTTAAAATATCTTTAACATTATTTTGTTGACTCATTGGTGTAATGGTGGAATGGCAGAATGTGAGAAATATAAGCGAAAAATTTATTGTTAAATTAGTAGGCCAAACAAAATTCATATTAAGTTATAGTAACATTATCTGTGTAGTCAAATACATTTATACATATCAAAAGCTTCACGTTTTACCTGGAAATACCAGTATATGAAAGTACATGATATCCCTAATTGAGAAATATTTTGATTTCTCAAATTGCAGATGCATTGTTAATCCGGATGGAAATCCTCGTTACTAGTAAATTGTTTCTGTTCACTCATCATACGAAACACGGCAACATTTTATATCTTTATATACATGGGTAATCCATGACAGCGTCCCAAGTAGTGTCGACCCACTCGTGCTACAGCCGCGTTGTGGCTCTGTCAAGGAAAATCTCACTGATCTGCTCATTGTTAAGTTTTCAAAAGACTACAAAAGTTTTATTCAAAATAAAATACAAATATATATCAATTGGTAAATCTTAGAAGTTCCAGAAATAAACTTTAAAATAAAAAACCAAATTTTGTCGGAGTCGGTGGAAAAATAAAACGACCACTTTGCAATTGTAATGCGGATAATTGACAGTTTAAGAGGATTTTGATGTTAGTTCTTAATGCGCTGACAGATTATCTATTTGAATGTGACCGATAACTTAAGTTGAATGTAAATAAAACTACACAACTTAAAATATGTTAACTTGCATATGAGTAATTTTGTACAATTTTGAAACTTTTGCTGAAGCTCCATCTTGAGATACGTGTGTTCTCAAAAGCACTAGAGGTGGTTATGATTAGTATTATAATGTACACAAATGTCGTATTACAGGGCACCGTCCTACACTTCAACTTCACTGACGACGACAGGATTCGAACTCAGACTGCAACAATAATAAAAAATACGTGTGGCACTTGGGGACTAATAAATAGATAAAGTCGAGTTTTGCGCCTTTACTTGTAACTTTATGCCATTTTTAGTTGTCCTTGGTCTACAGGGCTCTTGGCATGCAACAAACCGCAGTGAAATACCGTGATAATGTGCTTGTGGACACATAATATCTTCCAGACCCAATGTCGATTACAGTGGCTAGCGTCATCGGAGACTAATCGTCAGCGCAGGACAGGATCATATTGCCCCAGTGTACGCGTAAGCACTCTCTATTCTCCCACACTTATAGTCCGATGGGACGGCAATCTGACGCAACCGGAGAGAGATCAAGCGCATAATCTACGATTTTACGTGCTTTCCGAGGTGCGGGGTGAAATACCGCCAAAAGCTTGACTTCGGGTTACTACTGAGCGTTTTTTAACAAAAAGAAACCAATAACTGATTTTGGTCCGATCTTGGATTCGTACCCACGACTCATGATTCATTTACGAAATCGCGTTAATTACTGATATAGTCTCTGATCGGACTGTCCGCGTGACCAAAAATCGGTCTGGAGGACATTATTATTATTATCCCTCTTCTTATATACGACCGTTAGTTAAGACTTTGTGTAACTTAAGAATTTCTGTCAAATTCTCGCAATTCATCGATTGATCGTTTTTGTTCGAATGCGAGCTAATGTATTGACGTTGAGTGATGCGACAGCACTCAACAGCGAAGTCATTAGCAGCTGCTTCGTTTGCAAGCAGCTAGCTGGCTTATCGCTGCACCATGATACTGAGTACATTAAGCGCATGGGAACTTGTCACATATGATTTTATACTTGAAACGACAATAGCCCAATAGTAGGTCGCGGATCGATAACTCAAAAGGTCGTGGGTTTGAATCCGCCATTTGACTACTGTCGTGAACCACTGTAACATAAGCGTTTCAAGCTTACCAGGAGTGGTTAAAGGGAATATTAGTAATGTTAATTAATAAGATCACTAATTTTTTTAAATAAAAAAGTAAAAAAAACTACTTATTTCTCGTTTAGAAATATCATAATGATTTTTTAATATTTTTTTAGGAAAGTTACTAGGTACGCTAACTACCACTAAGCTATCGCCATCAATTACCCAATAACTCAGATAAAACATTTGATTAATTTGTTTTGTGTTAAAGCGGCCCATTTATTATTAAGAAGATGATAAATCTGTAGGAGAAAACAACGTTCAAGTAAGAACTGAAGAGGTCCGTTAGAGCCATCTATGATTTAAAACCTAAAGAGTCGCTGAGTCAAAAATTAAAAGAAATTAGTTGATTTTAAGATTTTTAATTTTGGAGGTTTGGCTCCATAGCTCATGAAGTGATTGGTGCTACATAGTTAGCATAAACTACCTTTTACTGTATACTACTACTGATTGTACATTGCAATAAAAGTACATACCGTTAATTCATAACTTAATTCATACTTACTTACTTACTTCTTACTCATGACGCCTTCGTGGTGCAATGGCTTAGCAATGAGTTAAAGCGCTAAGGGCCGCGGGTTCAAATCCCGCACGGAACAAGTATTTGTATGATCTACAAGTAATTATTCCGGGTCTGGATGTTTGTCCTTGTGAAATTTATGTTTGTTAACTGCCTCCACGATACAGGAGAAAATCCGAGCGTGGAGGTAACGTTTTAGAAAAAAAAACTAATAACATAATTATTGATTATAAGTAAATCAGTTTGTCGTTGTAAATATTAATACTGCAGGCACTTATAATATTTATTTTTAGGCTGACACAGGCTTGGAAACAGAAATAAATGGGATACTGTGGTATAATGGGGAATATTATATACCAAATTCCGGGTATCTTATAGCCTAAAGCCTATCATACAGTGCAGCTTGAATGTTACATGACAGAATGTCACATTACTTTCATGTTCCAGGGGACGACGATTATTAACAAAATATTCAGATAAACTGCCTTGACTTCCTCGTTGGTGTAGTGATTGTAGCAGTGTGGCTGCTTATCATGAGTTCCCGTGTTTAAATCCTGAGTCAGGCCAAAAATATCAGTTATGGAGTTTTTCCACTAAGAAATTCTCAGCTGCCCGGAGTCAGGAAGTTGGCGTTGTCTCACTCCCGTGCAACGGAAAGCACGTGAAACCATTGGTCCTACGCCTGATCTCTCTCTGTTTGTGTCGATTTACCGTCCAATTCGACCATTAGAGTAAAGGAATAGAGAGTACACTTAGATACTTTAATCTTATTCTGCGCCGATGGTTGGTCTCCATTCAGACTGGCCACCGTGACTGAAATTTGGTCTGGAGTATATTGTGGCTGTAGAAGAAAAAGGGGAGATCTCCCGCCGAGCAAGGTGCTCTGCCCGGGGAGCGGCCAATACTCCATGTGATAGTTCGGAGATGTTCTATATATACTGTTTATGATTATGAATGTTGATAGCGTGATTAAAGTTTCGGTGTGTTTCGCATGCGGCGTGACGACAGCGCTGCCACATCACCCCCCTGCTCAGACCGGAGGTCGATAGTGCAGGCTCGTTGCCGACGAATGTGCGACGAAAGTGCCAGGAGATGGCCTTGTAGTCTGCGGTGAGTCGAGAAGAAGGCAAGTAATCTGCGAGAGTGCCGTGAAACAGAGGCGAGCAGTAAGGCTCACAACCGTGCTGAACACTTTATAGCGCAGAGAGTAGCTTAAAGGATTAGGAAGCATTATTATTTCAGTGCTGCGATGAACCTTGTGAAGCTAGATGGCCAGCACAGGATATGAAGACTGCAGACGATATATGCTCGGGAGCGAATGGGTGAGGTATTCTATGACGACGATGAAGCTTGAAGCTTCTGAAGGTTGTTGGTTGCGTGTTCAGATCACTTCGGGGTTACCACTGTGGCCGTAGAAGGAAAAGGGGAGATCTCCCGTCGGGCAAGGTGTTCGGCCCGGGGAGCGGCCAACACTCCATGTGATAGTTCGGAGATGTTCTATATATACTGTTTATGATTCGGAATGTTGATAGCGTGATTTAGGCTTCGGTGTGTTTCTCTTGCGACGCGACGATAACGCCGCCACAATATTATTATTATTGGCATAAATCGTTCAGAGAATGCTCTAGGTGGCGAGTATTTTTAAAATATATTTTGCAGCAAACAGACACCAGAAAAGTCGTTCCATGTTGTATTTTTGACAACTGTAACATTCCCACTACAAATACCTCAAATAAATCTTTTTTTTCACTGTTTTAAAAGTTTAAAAAGCAATAATATTTCCATGTTTCAAATCTTAACCAAAGCTATTTCTGTGTCACAAACGTCTCGTAAAAGAAAGCCTAAAAATTATTATCTTGTACAGCTACACAATTACATGAAAAATACAAATTATTAAAATATGAAATGTTTTTACTTTATGGGTGTAATAAATGGCTAGGACTCTGCGCGACTGAAAAATAAAAATATAAAATATTTTATCAGATAAAAACTTTCATAAGGCTGACAATGAAATAATTTTACGTGGTAGAGCCATGCTGCAAGTATATTAGTAGTATAGTTGTAGCACGAATAGGTCGTCTCGACCGGGGAAGGACCACGCTCTCACAGAATACCAGCGTGAAATAGTAGCTTAATGCTGCTGTATTTCGTATGGTTAGTGTAGAGAACCGGCGACCCTTTTTACTGGAAACGACCATTCCATCTTAGTCCTCACGGGTGACAACGCATCTGCATTTTGATTTGTAATTAAGGTTATATGTAGATGTCTATGGGCCGCGGCAACCACTTACAATCAGGTGGACTGTGTGCTCGTTTGTCATCCTATCCTATAAAAAAAGACGATTCCCATGATTCTCATCATTATTTTATCTTCGTCATCAACGTGTATTATGAGCAAACGGGAAACTATCGCTCTATTTCATCACATATATTACGTCGTACTTTACGTGGTAGAAAGCTGTATTATAATTGCGACACGAATCGGTTGAATCTACTAGGACAGGACCACGCTCTCACAGAATATCAGCGTAAAACTGCAACTGTGTTTTGTACGGTGAGTTTAGAGAACCAGAGAGCCTTTTTACTGGAATGTATTCCATCTATCTAGGAATATATGCCTCCTATAAGGCAATGCGTTATTGAGACTGATGTTTATAACTTTATCGTTAGCGTGGACTTTAAATAAGCTGTAAAGAATTAATTTTATTAGAGCCGTGGTAGTTCAGATGGTAAGCACTCGTTGTGGGTTTAACAATATGCGAGTAACCCGGGTTTGAACCCGCCGGCACTAAATAAATTGAATGAAATTGAAGGAAAAAATCTTGAGGAAACCTGCATGTCTGAGAAGTTAAAAAATTTTTCGAAGACATGTGAAGTTCGCCAACATGCAATGGGGCATCGCGGCGAAATCTTCCTTGCTCTAAAACTGTTTTACAAATGAGAGGAGGCCTGTGCCCAGCAGTGGTATGTATATAGGCTGTTACTCCCACCCACAGCATTTTAAACTACAAAATCTTATATTTAGAGACTACTTTTCTATGAAGAAGTTTGGCATTATAGAATCAATACGAAATTCTCTATCCTGTGGTATTGTACAGGAACGGTCGAATGATTGATTTATTTGAGGTTTGCTGGTTATATTTAAATCGTCTTATTGCTAACAGTGTGTATCAGGTAATAATCAAAATTTAAAACAGACAGATCTTATAACTAATTGCACGACGTGCTGTGATTGGTTGCTAACAATGACGAGCTCTGATTCATAGATAAAAGTTTGGTGTTCCGGTGCGTCGGTAGGCGGCGTTAGAAGTCGCGCCAACAGGTATTAAAACAATTTTGATGTTATTATTTATTTGTTCAACAAATAATTATAATGTGACATGTAAATAAAGATTAATATTTTTAATATAGAAACATTGCAAATAATTTAAGACCTTTTAATGTACAAAATCGTTTTCAGTGCCTCGAAGACTGCGTTGTTCAATGACCGCAATAGTGATTTCTTAAATTTACGCGAACACTACACATTGAATAAAACTAAATTTACGGATTTTATCGCGTTTATTTCACTACTTTTACTTATTTTTAAATTCCCGACGTTTCGGGTGCTTTACAGCAACCATGGTCACGGGGGGGACTGAGATGTTTGATGTCCCAATGTCAATGTGAAGGTAGCCGGACTAACTATGACATTGGGACGTCGTTTTATGCAAGACCGCAATAGTGTCTCTCAACAGGATAGTTCTTAAGATAAACAGGGACCAACCAAAGATCATGTGTAATATTCTAAGCACTAAGCTCAAATTTGTTGACGAGTATGTTTATCTGGGACAAATAGTCCGACTAGGTAAATCCAATTTCGACCGAGAGGTCAATCGACGAATTCAACTCGGCTGGGTAATGTTCGGGAGATTATGGCACATCTTGCCAGGCATACAACAAAACCCTTAAAACTAAATTGTACAATCAGTGGGTGTTGCCAGTGATGACCTATGGAACTGAGACGTGATATTTCACAGCTGGCCGTATGAGGTAGCTCAAGGCCGTTCAGCGAGCTATGGAAAGAACTATGCTCGGAGTTTTTCTACGTGATAAACTTGAAAACGAGAACATCCACAGTGGAAATAGAGTAACTGACATAGCCCAAAGGATTAGGAAGCAGAAGAACCGACAACCGATGGGGAAAAAGGTTCTCGAGTGGCAGCCTCGCACCGGTAGGCATAGTCTAGGGCGATCTCCTACTAGATAGAGTGACGACCTGGTAAGACATGCAGGAAGTCGATCGATGCAGGTGGCTCTGGACCGTGACGACGCAATCTACCGACATCTACACCTATCTCGATTAAGGATCAAAATGCAAATACGTTATTACCCCTGATTACTCTGAGGCTGTGGTTGTCAATCTATGTCGTTCTTAGTATATTTATGATTACGATTTGTGAAAAAAAAAAGAAATTTGCGTCACTTTGTAATAAAAATGTGCTCATTTGTACAAATCTATTGTAGAGTTTTTGCATTTTGTAGAGACATGGGATGTAAATCAAAATTTTATGACTGGGACTTATGCTACAGTATAGAAAGGGAGATATATGGATGTAATAAATTGAAGCCATCGTATGGCATAACGTCAATAATGTAAGACGAATCGCCTGCATTTTTTAAAAATTGGTACGTAAGAGGTTTATTCATAAATCAATTTATCATATGTATATTTTCTGTTATTTAAGAAAAAATTTAAAGTATTGGGTCCTTACATAATATGAAATTAGCTTTTTGTCGTACTGACCACTTTGATCTGAAATATCTCCTCTTTGGTTAAGAACTTCAAATTAAAATTAATAAATTCATTTAGTTGGTACATTTGAATTTTGAAAGCAGTCATTCATTTGTTTTTTCTTTGGTGTTGCTTATTACAGCACAATGGAAAACATGAAATATTGGTATATTTACAAGTAAGAGTTCTACCGTGGCACCAGCGCTGCAGAAACAGCTCGAAGGATTATTGATATGTAATGCGATTGTGTCGCAAAAAAAGCACGGTACGTTATTGGTTTAAACGTTTTCGTTATGGAAATTTCGACCTTCAGAACCAACCCCGTGGACGGCCGGAGACCAAAGTGAAAAATAAAGAATTAAAGGCTGTTGTGGAAGCGGATCCACCAGAAAGCACTTCTGAGATAGCTTCCGGCTTCGGGGTAAGTTATAAAGCACTAACATCTAGCATACGTAAAGTATGCATCTAAAAGTTTCGGTGCATGTATTCAAACATCAAGTTGAAACGTAACGAACTGTTAGTGGACGTGACTTAGCTGAATTCGCAAACTACTGGTGTTGGTATTCATAGAAAATATTTTTCTTCAATACGAGTGGATTATCTTTTATATTGCTTTATAGTTCAAGCCCTCTAGATATCAATGTATGGAAAAATTGGCAAAATTATTGGAGTACTTTTATCTATCGGCTTATGTACGTTGTAGAGCGAAATTAAATTTTAGCGGGTGAGCGTACGAAAGATAAAAGTGTATATGTTCGAAATGATTCTTGACAAATTTGCCATCGACCTCTTATACATAAAAATGCGATATTACTTCTTACAATCTTCCTCGAAATATGAGTATTTTTATCATTTATCGATTTATTTTTCCCAAAGCTTAAATTTCTCAAAAAAATTCAATTTTACCACCAAGATCTGTATGATTAAAATAAAGAATAGAATAAGCTTTTTAAAAAGAGGTATAATTTAATTATAATCTCCTTTATTACATATTGCTATGCTATTTTGAAAATTCTTCGTCGTCAGCTACTCTCGTCGATTATATTATTGTAAGTATGATGAGCCGGCCGCCGCGCCGACTTGTTCATATTGCGTGGCAGAGGGCTAGGCTAGAAGCCTGTGGCAGACAATGTGGATGTGTGACAACCGACTTGTGATGTACTGCTGTGTGCAAAAGATTTAGAGGCCATAGTTGCGTACACATAATCGACATAGACGTCATAGGAAATTAGTTCTTATTTTTAGTGTCACGGTGTCCATCCGTCCCTCCGCGACTTTATTCAGTGACCTTAGGTGCTATAAAGTAAGTGACATAGTTATAGACGTTAATCACAACTACAGAACTGTCAAACAAAATCTTAAAAATATTTTTCTTTTAGGTACCTCCGATACGGGTAAAAAGGGGATGATTTTTTTAACCAACATATATCGTCGTGTGGGGTATCGTTGGATAGGTCTTTCAAGAATATTGGGTGTAAAGAGCAATTTTTTTCAATTATGGGGTCTGTTGCGTAATATTTAGCTTTAGTGGTGTTTTTCATTATAGTGTGTATCACCACCCCTCCTCTATCTACTGAACCACTATTTTCGTTAATGTGAAAAGTATACACAATCGTAGTATATACAATGAAGTTAACTGGAAAACTATCATAGCTAAGAAGAATTAAGAAGTTACCGAGTATCTAAAGTAAACTGTAAAAAATAAATATTTTATGAAGATATCAAGACTTTGTTGTAAATGATTTAATGTGGATTGTATTATTTTCAAAGTCAAAATATTTAATATATATAGATAAAAGATCGATTGCGTTCACGATGAAACAAGTATATAGGCATCATGGGCATGAATTCCTTTGCCTTTCAAATAAAAAAATATATGAGACAAGACGCAGGTAGGCCGAAATAACAATTATTTTTACCGTCATATTTTTATGTCGTGTGTTTTCGATGCGTGATTAAGTGATTTTCTGGTAAATATAATGGATTATAATGAATTTTGCCGATATTTGTTTTTAAATAACAAAAGATTATGGTAAGTTTTATCGATTTTAATAATAAATTCTATTCAATTGGGTAAATTATATACAAAATTTGATCTTTTCCGTACGAACGGTTGCAACGATTTTTTCGCTTACAAAAATTATAATTGTTGTGTAATTTCAAATGTAAAAGGCCATTTTTAACAAAAATATATTATATACTCATAGACGGGTGAAAAATCGCGCGCCAAACTCACGCAAACTCGTTTAAGCGGGTAAGCGAAATGAAGGGCAGACCCCGACTATATGGGTTCTCGACCTGGTAAAAGATCAAAGAAGTTGATGGATGTAGGTGACTTTGCACCGTGCTTTGAGGCATTTTAGTAAGTAAGATATGTGTAATAAAACTATATTTACAGATTTTATCGCGTTTTATCAACTGTTGATTATCATTAGGAATATTATATATTAATTATTAATTATATATTAATTATTATTAATAAATCATTAAGTGAGATATTTTTAGCAGTAGGTGCTCCGATATCTCTGAGATCATAGATGAAATGCCAAGGAAGCTGAAAGTAAAGTCATTACCAAATTGGTAGAACCATGTTACAGCTATATTAAGGTTGTAGCATGCATGGGTTGCCTCGAACGAGGAAGGATTACGCAGGATACTAAATAAAATAGGTTAAATATCGATAGCGATGACAACATAACTTGAGCCTAGCGCTTTCAATAAAATAATATTAACAAGCATTTGTGTAATAAAAAGTTTGTAGAACACCTCTAGCCTGTAGGTCGACATCATTATCACGGACTTTGAATTTGTAATGGCCGAAGTAAAGTCACGTTCACGTTCAGAACTAAATGTGCTTGCTATTTATCATATGCACGGCGCTCTCGAAACTCGAGGTACGTTGTAATACAAGGTAAACTTAAAATATTGATGTTTAAACTCTAGTATGTATATCAGGCTTAGGTGTGACATGGACTCTAAACATAACCTTCGATTTGTCTGTGTTCACCTCAATGCCTCACCGTGTAGTGTCTGTGTAAGAATATCCACTGCCCCATATCATGCTGTGGGTGGCGTAGGAGGCGACAGAAGGAAAAAAACCAAGATACGGACAGCAGCGTCTTTCTAACAACGACTAAAAATATGTTTTATTATGACATACTTTTCGCAAGGTTGTCTTCATATTTCCTCATGCGTACAACAAAATAGTGGTATTATTTACCAGCGTCTGTCTTTCTATCAGAATAAAATTTGGATGATTATTTGGCAAGAGTGAATAGGTTTATGAAACGCCAAGACGGTTCAATTGACCGTTTAGTCTTATAGCACCGTTTACCATCAGATAAAATTTTAGAAAAAGGTGGAAATAAAAGTTAACGCTGGATAATTACGCTGGACATTAGGAACTTTTTGTTTTTATTTTTCAGGTGGATCCACGACCAGTAGTTGAAAGTCAACAGAATATTTTTTACAAATATAATAAATAAATATCATGTGGGTGTCATATACATGTATTCGAGAAGATCTGCGAGAAAGAATATAGGAGACTAAATGAAGCTTGTGAGTAACGAAGTAGTGCCGTCACGTTTCTTATTTAGTGCCCATCCAACGAATCGAAATTGATTCTTGTTAGCTGCTATGTTTAAAGTGCATTAGATCTTATTTGAATTAGATTGTTTCTTACGTGTGTGTGTAAGTGTGACTTTTGTCTTTTTTATTTACGTTTACAGAAAGATAATAACAAACACAATGCATGTTGCAGTTTTGACTTCTTTAGCCCAAACTCCAATGATATTATCCCATAAAATTTAAACCGACTTGAGAGACTTGAGAGGTTCTTAATTCAACTGCATGTTCTTTTTGTTTCATGTTTATCTATCAATGTTACAATATGACCATCAATTATGTCCCGATTATAATCATTATTATTTTTGATTCAGACTTTCCTGTAACAGAAAAAGTGTGACAAATGAACACATAGTCCACATGATTGTAAGTGGACGATTTGTGCCATAGACATGTTCATTTATCCTCGATTGAGGCTCAAAAAGTAGATGCATGCTTAATCCTCAGGACTAAGATGGAATGCCTCATTTCCAGTAGAAAGGTCCCCGGTTCTCTAGACTCACCATTAGAAACACAGCTATTTATGCCTTCAGCCTGTGGTGTGACTATTCGCGGAGGACCTACAATGCGCTTTGAATTCAAAATTATAATGCCTTCCGGATGCTAATGGGCCCTCCTAGACACTGGAGTGCTTCAATAATGTTTACAGAAGCAGGTGTTACTGATATTTATGGCATCATAAGGAAACGAACTGCGTCAATCTTATGCAGACTACGGTAGAGCTCAAATGGTGTCTTAAGGATATTTTAAGATAAGCTTGACTGACCTATTAAGAGGCATTGGGTCCTAATACATGTGAGTGAGACCTTTAAGTTTCTTAACCGATTGCTCTCGTCCTAAAAAGATTAATATAATTTAATTTAAATTAATATATTATTATTATACATTTCTTAGTAGCACAGTTAATGCAAATTACTAAGAAATGTAAAAATGCATGGTCTTTCCCCGGTTGAGCCGACCCATTTGTGTTACAAACATGGAATAAATTTTTCACTCATCTCAAATTCTACTCCTAAACCTATTGAGAATTGAGCCAAAATATTTTCGGGTGAAGGATTTCTGCAAAAATTGTACCAACAAGACAACATACTGCGCGTTTTTATCTGATATAATTCGGTGATAGACTATTATCCCACCGAATGATTATCATGTTAGGTCAGCTTAACCAAAGTAAAAGATTATGGGATTGGCTAGGATAGATCGGAACATAATATGAATAAAGCTTAAAATATTGTTTTGTTTACTTATTTAATTTGTACTTCTATATGAAACTTGTAATGGAAGTAGGAAGTTTTTTCGTTTTGTACTATGCTACTTCATGAGACGTGAAGCCATAAGAAGAATAAGCGGAACTACAAGTGCATTTGACACATTTGCTACTTTGTCTACTAAATTAAACTCTAAGGTCGAGCATTTCAACTCTATAGTACGTGTTAAGTTACTTATTTACTTAGTGTTATTTTTTTGTAAAGTAAATACCACTACTGAGTACGCATTTCGAAGATTATAGCTTAATATTTTAATTAAATCAAAGTAAATTTGTTCGTTAATTTTCATGCGGTTATTTCCGATGGTTTCAGTTGGTTTCCGTCCCATGGCCACTCCTCGAAAGAGGACTCCTGCTCCTTCTCGCCTTGGCTGCGGCGAGCAGGGGTGAGGACCCTCCACCAAACCCACCAACGAATTTATACATTGGGCCAGCAAAAAGGATTCCTCTTTGTTCATCTTGGGCGATCAAATCACTGTCAAAAGACGCCACGATAAGATGAGAACGGGTAATTTTTTGTGAAACCACCACATGAAGTATATTTAGTCAAAAAAAATTCAATATCGGGTCTCAATCGGCATAAGTATCGCGTGACATACGTACAAAAATAATGAGAGATGTCGCGGGACGCCTGGCAGATGTGTAACATCGAAACTGTTTTGTACAGGTGATACGCATGAAAGGATAGTCTACGACAGGAAATAAAAAAACCGGCCAAGAGCGTGTCAGGCCACGCTCAGTGTAGGGTTCCGTAGTTTCCCGTCCGTCACAATAAGTGTTCCCACTTATGAGTTTAAAGGTGGGTATCCATTATGTTCGCGCTCCAGCAGCGCTCCGCGCTCCTGCAGCTGCTCCCGGTAGTGGGTACGTGCGCGAACATGAAGCGTGCAACATTGCACGCTCCGCGGCAGGCGATGCCAAGGAGAGACCAACCGAACAATTCGATAACACCCGACCCAATGTAATAAGTACCTACAGCGCCATCTCTCGGGGAATTGGGTTACTAATTAATACATAGATATGCCAGAAGTTTTCGGTGGTAATTTTGGATTACGAGAACCGATTTTAATAATTCTTTTTTTGTTTGAAAAAAGATACGTTCAGGATAATAAAATATGTAAACGAAGTTAAAAAAATGCTTGCATATACGATTATACTACAAACTTAGTCCAGAAATTATTTTGTACAACTTTTTGTCTTTTTTGTACAAAAACTGTTTCCATCCAAGTTCAAAATGATTTTCCTAGAAAGTCCTTATAAAGTTCTACTTTTCAGATTTTTTTCATATTTTCTAAACCTATGGTTCAAAAGTTAGAGGGGGGGGGGGGGGGGACGCATTGTTTTTTACTTTTGGAGCGATTATTTCCGAAATTATTGACATTATCAAAAAACGATTTAAGTAAAACTCTATTCATTTTTAAATACCTTTCTAACAATATATCACACGTTAGGGTTGAAATTAAAAAAAATCACTTCCCACTTTACATATAGGGGGGCTACCCTAATGAAACATTTTTTTCCAATTTTTATTTTACCACTTTTTCGGCGTGATTGATACACATATTGGTACCAAATTTGAGCTTTCTAGTGCTAACGGTCACAGAGATTAAGCGAGGACGGACAGACGGACAGACAGACATGGCAAAACTATAAGGGTTCCTAGTTGACTACGGAACCCTAAAAATGGCATAATAAAATAATAAAATATTAAGAATTTTTTCAGTAAAAGGTTGACTGTTTATTTAAAAAAAATTGTGTTCATTAAATACAAAAATTAAAAAGTCAACATTTTTTCTTATTGAGATATCTTAATTATTTTAATCAGTGACTTCAGTAATATTTTTATAAGCGTGGCAACGCATGCCGTGGCAACTCGTCGCCACGCCAACAGTCGTTCTAATTCGCCGCTAAGATGTTTCACATCAAAAAATACAGTCAAATTGTGAACCTCCTCTTTTTCAAAGTTTCGAAGTACTGTGATAGGTTGTAACGATGGTGATGGTGCTAATGAAGAAACCGTGATAGCGTTCAGTTCGAACGTGATATAAATGAATATTTCTATTTCACTATCTTATCTGAAGCGCTCTATCTGAGGTGTATAGTGGTACGTTTGCCGGCATTAGCACGGCAAGAACAACAACGAAGCGGCGAGCACACATCGTCAGCGTACACTCACAAGTTATTAAGTTGCGCAAATTAAAACTGCGTAAGTTAGTATGTATTAGTTTAATCGGTTCTTTACGTATCTTATATTATATTGCCTTATAATATAAATATTAATATAATTTCGCCTTTATATATTTAATACTGCGCGTATTGAAGAGCGATCGAACGGCACCGGGGCTCCAAGAACCAAAGCTGAAGACTGAGTGTGGCAGAATCGTTTCCGGGACATCTAAGATTTTGAGTGAGATTGAGAGATCCTATGGGCAGCTGTTCACATCATCGTTGGAGCCACAAACAAGTGTGAGTATCGATCCAAGAGCAAGTCTTATCCATCACTATTCCGATGATATTCCGAACGTCAGTCTGAGCGCCTAAAAAACGGCAGGGCCCCAGGCGAGGATGGACGGAGCTTCTGAAAGCGGGTGGAACACCGGTACTTAAAGTCCTTCATCATCATTACAGCCCTTCACAGGTCCACTGTTGAACATAGGCCTCCCCAAAGTAATGCCACAAAGCATGGTCCTGAGCCACCTGCATCCATCGACTTCCTGAAAGTCCTTCCGAAGCTCTTCAATTCCGTCCTCCATGGTGGCACTACTCCGGTTACTCCGGTTACTCCAGATGGTTGGGTATAGTAAGAATAGAGGTGCCAGACGTTTACTTTTCTTCGATCTAACTCTAACGAATAATAAACTTTCCGTGACTTTTTTTATATCAATTGAACAAAAAAATCATTACTTTATGTAAAATAACTGAGTACACTACGAGTCACCTGACCAACGGTTCATTATGTTACTTATATCTGAGTATCGAGACAATATGTTTTCACTTATACCTGATAACTGGCAGCGATCAACGCTTGAACTATATGTGGTCGTTATATGAGTGGTACTGAGTAGCTAAAATGTTTTGTTAAATATTGCTTGTTTCATTGAAAATTCAATTTAAGTACTCGTAGATTATAGAGCTTGGTAGACTTAAAGACAAGGATCTATTCATTACACCAACGCGATGTGCTCATGATGTGTAGGTAGTTCATATATTTTTTTAAATAATACATTATTAATAAATTAACTCTTTTCTATTATCTTTATTACCAGTATTATGGACAAAAAATCGTGAAAGTAATTATATTTTGCCACCTTTGACGGCATTCCTGACATTTCATCATTCCAACACATAGTTACACAAATGAAAATTTAATTAAAAACAATTTAACCATTTAAAGTAAAGTAAAGTAAAGTAAAGTTACAGACTATATACATCCCACTGCTGGGCTCAGGCCTCCCCTCATTTCTGAGAGGGTTTTAGGGCAAGGAAGTGTCCGCCGCGCTGCCCCAATTCGTGTTGGCTAACTTCACAGGTCCTCGAAATATTTTTTTTCTTATTCCTCAGACATGCAGGTTTCCTCGCGATGTTTTCCTTCACCGCCTAGCACGTGGTATATCAGCACTTAAAATTGCAATTAAAAATTTCATTGGTGCCGGCTGGGAACGAACCCGGGTTACTCGCGTTCTGTTATCTTTACAGCAAGCGTTAACCATCTGAGCTACCAAGGCTCCTTTGAGCTACCATTAAAAGCATACCATTTAAAGAGTTTACAAAAATATAAAAGGACATGTTTTTATTTTTTAGAATACATTTAAACTTTTGTTTAAAAAAACAACAATTAACTGTTTACACTTACATACATTTTTGAAACTGAATTTACATTTGATTATTGGTTATTACTAATAAGCAAACTCTAAATGCAGAGCGGCTTCAAATAGAATAGATTTTTTTAGGTTTCGTTGTTTCTTCTATACTTTGAATTATTTAAGTTGCTGAGTCGCTTTGATCCGCTTGAATAAGTTTTAATATCGAGTTTATAATAATGACAAGTCGGCCTATTGTAAATTGCAGAATATTTTCCCATAGAGTATACTTTCAAAATGATCCCATAATAAATGCTTAAATTGGCGGGTCCTTTGTGCAGTGGCTTGTTATCGACTTGCAGCTCTGAGGGCTGTGGTTTCGATTCCCGGACAAACAAGGGTTTATATAGCCTACGAATAAGTTGTCCGTGTCTGCATATTTGTCCTTGTGACTTGCATTACGGTTGTGACGAAGTGAGAATGTTTTACTTAAGGAAGGAAAATGAAAGTAAAGTGAATATTTTCACTTTACTTTCATTTTCCTTACACATATTAGTGATTTCGAAAGAGTATTTACCAACTGCTGTGTGACGGTGGCGTCAGAGAATCCAACCAGCCTTTTTGTACCGTGGATGTCGTAAATGATGTGAATGGTTTTACGTTAGATGAAGTAGCTTTCCATAAATAGCAGTATAACCATCTTTTCTACGTCAGACATAAAATAACCGGGCCGGTGACGGGCGGCTGCATCGAAGTTGTGAGAAGCTTGATGCTACTGTTACGAGCTTAGGGTTCGTGACAATAAAAATTGCCGATAAAATTACCTAAATTAACACTTTAATTTACTTTATACAAATTAAAACTAAAAACACTAATAATTAAACACACTAATTCACTTAATTTCACTCCGAAGCTTCGCTTGTGTCGCCGAGTTAAACTCTGTCTCGATCGCATCTTGCGCCATCTATTTATTCAAATCAGCAAAACATCCGGAATGTTCAAGTAAACACGCGCAAGGTACCGAGAAATCGAGTGTAGATTTTCTAGAAACTTAGTTCTTCGGGCGGCGCTGTCGGTCGAGAGATCCGCGATGTCATTCTCTGCAAAGCCCACCCCGCTCTCGCTCCTGACACTAGATGGCGCTAGTTGACTTATTCACATAACACTGCCCCCTCCTAAGACATGCTCGTCCCGAGCATTATCGGTCCCATAATAACGCGCCAAGCGATCCACATGGACGATCTTAGGAGTCCCTCTTGCGCCTTTCTGTATCCGGTAGGTCACATCGTTGATCCTGGTTACAATCCGGTACGGGCCGTCCCATTTAGCTTGAAGCTTAGGAGATTTCCCTTTGCTGCGGACTGGATTGTGCAACCACACTAATGAACCTTCGTTGAACCCTTTATTGTTCATTTTGCGGTCATACCGGGTTTTCATTTTCTCAGACATTTGCTGGCCCGATTGTCTGACGTGCTCATAAATGTCATTCATTTTGTTCCGCAAGTCATATGCATAATCGGTTATACTGCGTGGGGCATCAGGTGGTATCCCAGTGATCAGGTCTGCAGGCAGCCGTAATTCTCTTCCAAAGTTTGCGAAAGCTGGTGTCACTGCTGTACTTTCGTGAACAGAACTTCGATATGACAACAAAAACGGTTGTATGTGCTTGTCCCAATCTCGTTGCCGATTGTCTACAACTTTTGCTAGGTACCTCTCCAATGTCTGATTAAATCGTTCCACCATTCCATCAGATTGCGGGTAATAAGAAGTCGTTCTTGTTTTATGAGTACCCATAACTCGGCAAGTTTCCTGGAATATTTGAGACTCAAAATTCCTTCCTTGATCGCAGTGAATCTCTAAAGGTACTCCAAAACGACAGAAGACTTCATGAACTAGTTTATCTGCAACTGTTGAAGCTTCTTGATTTGGAATGGCGAAAACTTCTGGCCACTTAGTGAAGTAATCCATCACAACCATGAAATACTTGTTACCGCTTTCACTCTCCGGAAACGGCCCCGCCACGTCAATGGCTATTCTCTCCCATGGTGCACCAACATTGTACAACTTCAATGCACCTCTACTACGAGTCTGAGGTCCCTTTACAGCCGCACAACTTGTACATTTGCGACACCAGTCCTCGACATCGTTTCGACAGTGGACCCAGTAAAACCGTTCTCGGATCTTCAGTAGAGTTCGTTTAACTCCCAGATGGCCTCCTGAATAATCATTATGGTACAGCTGTAGAACATCCGGTACTTTAGCTTTAGGGACAACCATTTGTAAATGACAGCTGTCTCCCCGAACATTTTCCCATTTACGGCACAGAACTCCATCCTGAAGCAGCAAGCTATCCCACTGGGCCCAATAGCTTTTAGTGATCGAACTCATCGCTGAGACGTCGCTCCACTTGGGCTTGGGAGCACTGGCCTTCATCCATTCCAGGATCGGCTTGATGTCCGGATCTTCCTGCTGTGCACGTTGTAAGCTGTCCTTCCACTCGTTGCTGAGGTGGTCTGCCCTGAGCATCCTCACGGATACCACTCCCTTACTCTCTTGCCTAGTACAATGTTTGCAATCTTCAGGACAAGGTCTTCGTGATAATGCATCTGCGTTGCCATGAGATTTCCCGCTGCGATGTTCGATCTCAAAGTCGTATTCCTGCAGTAGTTCAATCCACCTCGCAACTTGTCCTTCTGGATTTTTAAACTGCAATAGCCATTTTAGTGCAGCATGGTCAGTTCGTAAGTGAAATTTTCGCCCCAGAAGATATTTGCTAAAATGCTGCAACGACTTTACCACAGCTAGCAATTCGCGTCTTGTGACACAATAGTTCCTTTCCGGTTTTGACAACGACTTGCTGAAGTACGCTATCACGACCTCTTGGTCACCATTCCGTTGAGACAACACACCGCCAAGTCCTATATCACTTGCGTCTGTGTCAACTACAAATTCTTTGCTTGCATCAGGGTATCCCAAAATAGGTGTTTTGCACAGACGGTCCTTGAGCTCCTGGAATGCGATATTACAACTTTCATCCCAGCAGAAATGTCGCTTCTCCTCGGTTAGCTTATGCAGAGGTTTGGCTATATCTGCAAAGTTCTTCACAAATCGCCGGTAATAGGAGCACAAACCCAAAAATGCTCTAACCTGCGTCTTGTCTTTTGGAACCGGCCAATCCTTTACAGCTGCAATTTTCTCTGGATCCGTGCGGATACCTTCTTCCGACACTACATACCCCAAAAACTTGACTTGCCGTTTGAACAGTGAACATTTCTTCGGACTCAGCTTGAGATTGGCACTCTGAATCTTCATGAGCACGCGTCCCAGGTCTTCAAGGTGTTCCTCAAACGTACGGCCCACGATGATGATGTCATCCAAGTAGACCAGACAGGCATCGCCAATTAGCCCGGTAAGTACAAGTTCCATCAGCCTTTCAAACGTTGCTGGAGCATTGCACAACCCAAACGGCATTACTTTGAATTGCCACAGACCCTTTCCCGTCGAGAACGCAGTTTTCTCCTTGTCCTTGGGGTCAATTTCAACTTGCCAGTAGCCACTTTTTAGATCCAGCGTGCTAAACCATTTTACTCCTGTAAGCATGTCCAGCGTGTCATCAATTCTTGGCAAGGGATAGCTGTCCTTCTTTGTAACGTCGTTCAGACGGCGGTAATCAACACAAAACCGCATGCTGCCATCCTTCTTTTTCACCAGCACCACTGGCGAACACCATGGACTAGAGGAAGGTTCAATAACACCATCCTTCACCATTCCTTCAATCATGGTTTCCACTTCCTTTTCACGTGCTACCGGCAATCGTCTTGGCCGCTGACGGATAGGCAACTCTTCACCTGTGTTTATTTTGTGTTGAACTAAACCAGTCTTTCCTATGTCAGCATCGTTTGATGAGAATACATCGGCGTACTTGAGTAACAACTTCTTCGCCTTGACCAATTCGTTCGGGGATAGAACACTGCGACAGTCTTCCAAAAGTGTGGTCACTCTCGTTTCTGCATCCTTGCTGGGGGCCCCAGTCGATAGATATTGGCACCGACGTAACCAATCCACTTCCTCACAAGTACCAATCAGTGTGCCTTTTTCTATAATCTGTTCCCGGTCGCAAAGGTTCAGCACACGTACTCCTGAGATGTCAGTGGTCCTGACCAAGGTTCGAGCTACTTTCCATGGAAGGTCATTGTTTACCCTTTCCACAAGTACACAACGGTGAGCTTGCCCAGTGTTCCGAGGAAGACTAACCGGAATAATCGTTTCCGATCTAGGCGGAAGAACAATCTTCTTGATGCTGTACACGTTCCCTGGTAACGCACCTTCCATAAAAAGTTCCTCCTGTCCACATTTCAAAACACCTTGCTTAACGTCGATCTCGCAACAATTATTCCTCATAAAGTCTAAGCCTAGGATGAAGTCGTCCATTATATCAGCCACGATGACATTATGCAGGTAGATCACGTTGCCTAGCTTCAACTCCATCTCCTTCTCTCCACGGACGGGTATACGCTGACCGGTGGCTGTTACCAAATTAATGCGTTCTCGGTTGTATGCGGAGTCCCCAAGGGACTGACTTATAAGTTGGGAACTAACAACCGTACGAGAGGCTCCAGTGTCTATGGTCAGTTTACACGGCATTCCGTTGACCTCACCCTTGATGATTAGACTGTTCCCATCATGGGTTTGTGAGATCGAGATCCTTGGGGCTCTTTTAACATCAGCCAGCACCCGCCCCGCAGTTCTGGCTTTTACTCGTTTCCCTGCTGCTGCTGGGCGGTGCGGTTGGCCGCACTACCCTCCTGAGATCGTTCACCTTCCCTTTCTAGGGTTCGCTTAGGGCAGCTGGATCGAAGGTGGCCCTTTTCCCCACAGCCATAGCACCTTGGGCTGTATCCTTTGTTGCGGTCGCGAACTGTAGCTGCTGCAACCTCCCTGACGCGATGGGAACGATGATCCTGCCGCACGGCTTCCACTTCCAGTGCATGGGCCAAGGCGTCCTTAGGCGTCTCGTGGTGCCCGAGCCTCACAGCAGCTCTGACTTCCAGGTCGCGGATGCCGTCGATGAATGTCTGCACCAAGTTCCCTTCAATGAGCGCAGGTACAGACCGGTATGCTTTTCGCACCAGCTTCTCCACTTCTAGAGCCCACTGCTGCAGGTTTTCGTTGCTGCGCTGCACACGATCTTTAAGCTGCGCACGAAAGACGTGTTCCAGGTGAGCGTCGCCATATCTCGCCTCCAATGCCTCAAGGAGTTGCTCATATGTCACTTCCTCACCGAGAGCTTCCAGAACTGTTAAGGCCTGGTCGCGCAGGCCTAGTGTGAGAGCAGTCATGGCCTGACTTTTATTCCAGCCGTTCGCTTTCATAACAGCCTCGAACTGGATTTTGTAGGCTGACCAGGAAGAAGTCCCGTCGAACGGTGGCACCTTGAACCCACGTAGCGAAGGTGCTGAAGCTACTACGGGAGCTGTAGTTCCATCCCCAAGTTTGAGTTCGTTCAGCGTTTTCTTCACGTCAGCCATCACGTTGTCAACCCGATTGTTCACATGGTTGATTCGGGTTTCATGTTCTTCGATTCGGGTTTCAGCTTCCGACAGACGGTTGTCGTGTTGAGCAACCCTATCCTTCACCTGCCTTATCTCTTTCCCAAAGGTAGCGTGAAGGTCCTTCATGAGGAGCATCTGTTCTTCCGACCGAAGAGCCTGTTCCGCCTGCTGACGGGCCTGTTCCTCCTGTCCGCTTTGCAGCTGCTCTTTCAACTGACGGACCTGTTCCGCCTGCTGGCGAGCCTGCTCCTCCTGTCGGCGAGCCTGCTCCTGCAGCATCACCATCAGGGCGCCTAAATCAGGTGCTGCAGATGCAGGAGCTACGGACGGACCGGCATCCGTTGCCGGCCGCTCGCCCTCCGACGTCTGCGGCGTTGCACCACCAAATCTTCGTTGGTCCGTCTCCTGCTGGCGTTGACTTCGGGTACGGACACCCTCCGTTTTCTCCTTAGGTAAAATTGGCATTATTTTATCCCACTTCTGACACCAATTGTTACGAGCTTAGGGTTCGTGACAATAAAAATTGCCGATAAAATTACCTAAATTAACACTTTAATTTACTTTATACAAATTAAAACTAAAAACACTAATAATTAAACACACTAATTCACTTAATTTCACTCCGAAGCTTCGCTTGTGTCGCCGAGTTAAACTCTGTCTCGATCGCATCTTGCGCCATCTATTTATTCAAATCAGCAAAACATCCGGAATGTTCAAGTAAACACGCGCAAGGTACCGAGAAATCGAGTGTAGATTTTCTAGAAACTTAGTTCTTCGGGCGGCGCTGTCGGTCGAGAGATCCGCGATGTCATTCTCTGCAAAGCCCACCCCGCTCTCGCTCCTGACACTAGATGGCGCTAGTTGACTTATTCACATAACACTACTATTGTTGTCCCAGGTGGAGACCAGGCAAAGCAATTAAGGTAAATCCTCCCTACAAAGGGAGAGGCCATGTCTAGCATTGGACTTTTATAATTAAACGTTTTGTGAAATAAAATCATTTTTAAGTAGGTAGGATTTTTAGGACATGCGAAATCAGATAACGTAAGAAATTAGTGATGAGAAATGTCTTGTAAACTGAAACTCATAACATGAAACGGATTCTCAATAAATTGTACTTTTAAAAAGATTTTAATGTCAAGCAATTTAATAGTTCTATTAATTTTTTGCGAGCATATGGTCTTATATTTTCGTCCTATCATCTATCCGTGATTAAGAGAAACGCGACAGGATTTTAAATTAATGTATTAAATCTAAGCTGTAATTATTAGAACTCAATACAGGGCTGTAATAAGAAATGAAGGCAATTATTTTCAGTGTTTTGGTTCTTAATATTATTCCTAAGATTGTTCATAGAGGCTTGGCGCGAAGGTTGAGCGCGAGCAACTTGAGCTTGGATCCCCTTACACCATGTGAAGACAGAAATTGTTGCCGTATCAAAGAAAAGGAAATTCGTACAGAAATAGTTTTATTCAATTTGAAGATTTTTATATATTAAAAAAAGAATTGCCAATATATTTGAAAAATAACTTTAATGATTCAAAGTTAATATGAAAATTAAACGATCATAATTATTAAGCTGATCTATTCGGGTTCCGTAATCGTATAATGACGCTTGAGTAGTTGCGATACTGAGTGTACTTTATGAAACGTCATTAAAGGCCAATATTAAACTCCGAGTACTCGAGTTTGTTGGAATACGGAGAAATTTTATACCAATTTTGTTAGATTTGAAAGTCATAACATAATAATAATAAAGCCTGAGTAGTTGTGATTCTGAATGTACTGTATGAAACGTCATTAAAGGCCAATATTATACTACGAGTACTCGAGTTTGTTGAAATACGGATAAATTTAATACCAATTCTGTTAGATTTGAAAGTCATAACATGATAATAATAAAGCCTGAGTAGTTGTGATTCTGAATGTAATGTATGAAACTTCATTAAAGGCCAATAATATACTACGAGTACTCGAGTTTGTCGAAATACGGATAAATTTTATACAAATTCTGTTAGATTTGAAAGTCATAACATAATAATAATAAAGCCTGAGTAGTTGCGATTCTGAATGTACTGAATGAAATGTCATTAGGGGTTTATTTCAAATGAAAATTTATCAATATAAAAGTTAGTAGCGGAGCCACACCATACAATTTTATTCAATTACAGTACAAGAAACAAGCGCCTCTGGGGCTATCTAACTACTCCTAATCTGATTATAAGTTCACAACCGCGTGACACAGTGTAGTCTTATTTAATAAATCAAATTTAATTATTTGGAAGGACAGTTCAGTCAATAATTATGCGACGATAAAATTTTGCAAAGGTCTCTGATACTGACGACCAACCGGCTGTTTTTTTTATCGTATCTAGAGAGATTCCAGCGGACCTAGCAGCCGAGGTGACAGCATGGCGCGTGCTATGTGCACTAAACACAGTCAAGTCCACGCCGCTCTCCGATAACACGTTCTTAATCCAGCTAATGATAGATTGAGCAGTGGCCGCCTTGTGTGGCCGCCCGTAGGTTAGCAATAAGTACCGACAATCTGCGAGTCTGATATTATTTGTAATCTTATATTCCGTATAATCATTTATTTCCGTGGCTGGACAAATATTTTTAATTTTAATAATCAGTGATGCTGATTCTAACATCTGAACGTATCTTAATATTGTCTATCTTTATTACAGATAATGTTTGAGCTCAGTGTGTTGTACATGCCATTAATACTGCAATTTTTTTGTGAGTTTTTCAATTGAAAGTGTTTCATTGGGAGCCCAATCTCGAATATGATTTAATATAATTTTTGGATCCCAAGTAACAGTATATTTTGAAAGGGCTGGTCTTAACTTGAACGCGCCCTTTAACAAATTTTTTAATTGGTATTAAAACCTAAGCAGTCTCCTAGAATTAATGATAAGGCTGACCTATGGTTATTGAGCGAACATTGACGGTATAGAATTTGCATAAGGATCTAAATTATTTTTATGACAAAATTGCCACCACAGCTTATACGAGACGCTATACTGAAGTATTGTATTCTTCGAAAGCAATGCCATCATCACGTGAAGAGTGGGTGATGGAGTACCTCTTCTTACTACTGAGAGCTTCGCTGCACCCAGAGTAAGTTGCTTGTGCAGGTGATGAGGAGTTCTGGAAGAAGACCGTAAGAGAGCTCTCTGAGGTTTGAAAAACATTATGTCTGATCTGAGTACCTAAGTAATTTAACATTGGGTACCAAGGTTGGGATGGCCAATAAAGAAAGACCAAAATGCCTTCGGCTTTATCGCTTATGATTTTTTTCCAGACATTTGATTAGATTTAAGTATTTAGAGAAAAAGGTGGAAACGCATAGAAATATTTGTATCTCCAATCAATAGTGAAAGCATCTACTAATAAGGCATCTAGATCCGGTCTCCAAGATGCATAGGTCATGCATTTAACATTGGCACGAGAAGCGAAAAGATCTATATCTGGATCCCCCAATTTTTGTATGATCTCTTTATAAGCGTTATCACTTAGCTCCCATCCTGTATCTAGGTTTAGTCTCCTTGATTCTTGATCTGCTTCTACATTTTGCGTGTGGCCAAATGTTTCGCTTCTCGCACCATTACCATATTGATTGAGATAACTCGTTAAAATTGGGGAATTGGATTCCTCCCATTCGATTGATATAACTTATAGCTATTGTAATTCTAGGAAATTGATAATATGATAGTCAAGTTCATTGTATGTCCATCCTCCGCCAACACGAATATTATTACAAAAAGCACCCCAACCTGTCAAGCACGCGTCTGTAAATATCTCATAATTAAATTTAGTTATACTAAACGAATTTTTGGTTAAAAATACATATCTTTTTTCACTATTGTAAATCTGGTAAGATATGTTTTGAAAGTTAAATATTTTTATTATTCGTCTTATACGTTTGAAGCGCAATATTTTACCGCAGGACAAGCGGCCGTGAAAACACCTATTAAATGAGCTAAATCTTTGATCGAACAACTAGTTAAGAAAGAGAACCTTTGTACTTATTGAGCTATATGATTTTGTTTATCTATGAGTAGACTTATAGAAAGTTCCGTGGAATCAAAAATAAATTCCAAATATTTGCAAGATATATGCTGGCCTATACAGGACCTATTATAATTAATAACAAAACAACATTTTAAAAGATGCACAGTCACGTTAAAGATGTCTAAACATTCATTGTAGTCTTTACCTATACTAAGAATGTCGTCAAGATATATGACGGACTTATATCCCCTGCTTCTTAAGTTGGTTATTACCTCCTTCATTATCTTACTAAATTTCCTAGGAGCAACGGACAGGCCATACGGCATGGCATTTCATTCATAAAGGGTTTTAACTAAATTTTCATTTTCAAATTCAAATCTTAAAAATTTGTGATGACTCGACTTAATAGACACTAGTAAGTAAACTTCCCGTAGGTCAATGGTAGACATGTAACCATTACGAGGTATTAACTTTGAGGCCGTTCTCTAATCCTCCATTTTAAAGTGAGTTTTGCAATAAACTTATTAAAGGACTTTAAATTCAGAATAAAACTTTTATCTCCGTTAGGTTTTTGCGCTTAGAAAACTGAGGATGTGAACTTGTACTTTGACCGATAACACTTTGATAATGCTCCTAAGTGTAATAAATTACTAATAGCTACAGAAATGTATTGTTTATCTTTTGATGACAAAGTTGAATGATGTAATCTACATTGAGTAGTTTGTATATCAAATGGTATTGTAAATCCGTCCCGAATCCATCTTAAAATAATTTTATTTTTTGTTAATTTAAGCCAACGGTCATAAAAATATTGTAATCTTCCCGAATGTACCTGTTTTGCAGCTGAACTGGAGCACGGTAAGATTTGTTGTTACTCCAAGACCTCGTTTGTGGATACACCTGAGAGGGTTGATCCCTGCGGGTCCCCGATGACAACTTCCTTGCCCCCCCCCCCTTGTTCTGTGAGCGAGAAGGGCCTCGCCAGCTTCCCTGGTAACGATTGTCTCTTGAAGACGAATTTGTTATCTGTGATGTTTGAAACCTTGTTTTTCGATGGCTTTTGACGCCTTAATCTTTTAAGGAAGCTCAATGCCAAAAAGAGTTTCATCTCTTTCACTCTCATGAATGACTTTAAGAAAACACTTGTCTAATCCGGGTGTCACCAACTTAATTCTGGTTTTGGGTCTCAGAGTGATGTAGGGTGAATAATGTACGGCAAGCAACAGATAAATTTTTTATCGCTTGAACTTTATTGTTTCCGATGAGAAGTAAAGACATAGCTCTATTAACGGTAGTAATACCTAAGCCCAGTCTTTGTTGATCGACCTCTATTTTCTTGTCCCTATTTCGGGCTGCATCGGTAAGTGCCGCTGCAATCTCGAGATTAAGCGTAGGTGCTCTCAAAAGCTTGCAATTTTCGGGAATTAAGTATTCTTTTAACAAGTTTTGGCTTGTTTCCTTAGTAAGACCCTTACGTAGAAGAGGAAGCCAACGGTGGGCAAGATCCTGGTGGACATTTTCACCGTATATTTGCTCATCACTATCCGTATCACCCAAAGCTGACAGTAGTTCAGGGTTTAATGTAGGAATTGTTTCTTCCGCTTTATCTTCAATTGTCAACAGAGAATGCTCCTCGGAGAGAATGGATGTTACCATGTTGTCATCATTTACGACCTTATTACTGTCCTTAGTTTCGTTACTTACAACTTGAAATAAAGTGTATATTTCGAAAGTATATAACAGAAAATTGTGTTGTTTTTTGTGTCGTAGACCCCTTGCCATATTTTTCAATGTTGGCTAGACCCCCTACCTACCTGATATTGATTTCCTGTAAATTTCTAACTGTAGTGAAGTTTAGTGTTAAACACGTAAAGTAAAAACACATGTTAATTTATACATTTATCAATTGAATTTAAATTAAAACTACTCAAAATAAAATTTTGTATCTGTTATGTAAAGTATACCTATCATTAAATAAATATAAAATAAACTATAAATCTTTTATAAATAACTAGCTGTACCCCGCGGTCTCATTCGCGTATATCACGCGTCTCTGCCGCGCGACATGATATGTCACCTCGCTCATTTAGTTCAATCATTTTAGCTAAAAAAAATAGCAAAATTAATGGAGTACTTTTATTTTTTAACATAGACTCCTCTCCCACACCCCAGTGACACCCGCATCGCATGGTGCTGGCAGTGTACGCGATATAAGGATTTTTCGACGTTACTATTGAATACGAGGGTGGATTGAAAAGTACTCGGCCCAACATAGATCCATTCAATTCTAAAAATCAAATCTACCCACATTATTTATTTCAGTTCAGACTAGTTCATTGTGTGAAGTTCGAAACGTGTGTGATAATTAGTTGTGATTTAATAAATTAATTAACAAAGTAATCGGACATAATTTCCGCGAATGGAGCAAATCGAGCAGCGTGCCGTCATTAAGTACCTCCATAAGAAGGGGCTATCATCAAAAGCCATCCATGATGACATGGTCAGTACATTAGGCGATTGTGCTCTGTCATATTCATCCGTCAAAAAATGGATAGCAGAATTTAATCGTGGTAGAGAGAGTGTGAAAGATGAACCCCGCTCTGGAAGGCCTTCGACGTCAACTACTGACGAAAATATTAAAAAAGTACTTGATTTAATAATGGGAGACCGCAGATTAAAAATTAGAGAGATAGCCGAGATTATAGGCATCTCTTATAAACGAACTCAAAACATCATTGTCAACGAGTTGGGTTTCCACAAGGTGTCTGCTAGATGGGTTCCGCAACTGCTTTCAGTTGAACAAAAAAGGACGCGGTTGACTATTTCACGCGACTGTTTGGAGTTATTTGAAGCCGATGCAGATGATTTTTTGAATCGTTTTGTTACTATGGACAAAACATGGGTTCATTACTGTACACCAGAAACAAAACAACAATCAAAACAGTGGAGAAGACCTGGTTCTCCACCCCCTAAAAAGGCTAAGTCGATTTTGTCGGCAAATAAGGTGATGGCTTCAGTATTCTGGGACTCGACAGGTGTGATTATGATTGATTATCTTGAAAGGGGTCAGACTATAAACTCTGATTACTACTGCACCTTACTACGTCGTTTACGAGAGGAAATAAAAGAAAAACGTCGAGGAATGCTCAGAAGAAAAGTCCTGTTTCATCAAGATAACGCCCCTTGTTCACACGTCAATACAGTCAATAGCTGAAATTCACAACTGTGGCTTTGAACTGTTACCGCATCCGCCGTATTCACCTGATCTGGCACCATCAGACTTCTTTCTGTTACCTAACCTAAAAAAGCACTTGGGAGGTCAAAGATTTTCGACAAACGACGAGGTCAAAGCAGCTGTAGACGCATATTTTGACTCTAAGGAAGAATCATTTTTTTTCAACGGTTTAAATGCTTTTTTTTCGGGGGTAGGTGCACAATCAGTGACTACATATTTTTTGGGTCTTGTTTTGATAAATAATTAAAATAGTAAAACTTACAAGTTTAAGGTATATTTTCTAATAAAATCCACTAAAACTTATTCATCTTAAATCTTGACTAATATACCATAGCACATGTATTAGTTTGCACCGCATCTGCTACAAATACTATTCTTCAGTACTACACTTCAACACTGCACTATGGCTGGAAGAAGAAATCTTGAAAAAACTAAACCGGAAGATGCTGTCAAAACACTTGAAAAAAAGTTTGAAGAGTGTATGTCTTCTTTTCAAGGAAAGTTCTCAACCTAATATCACTTCTCTCACCAATGATTTTATCATGTTCAAAGAGACTATGAAGACTGCGCTGGAGATCTTAAAAAAGCAAGTTCAGTCCCTTACACTATTGACTGATGACATTGACAACAGGAGCAGGCGTAAATTTCTTTTAATTCGAGGCATTGAAGAGTCTGATACAGAAAACTGCATTGACACTGTTGTAAATCTGGTGACATCAAAATTAAAAATACATACATTTAGATCAACTCAGATTCATTCATGTTATCGTTTGGGAAAAAACACAACAGCAAATCCTCGTGCACTGCTGGTAAAGTTTACAGATTATACCATTCGTCAAGAAATCTGGCGTGCTAAGCTATCTTTGAAAGGAAGTAATATTTCTATTGCTGAATTTCTTACTCCTCATAGAAGAGAAGTTTTCAAAGAAGCTCGACGCCTACATGGTATGCACAGGTGTTGGACACAAGATGGTAACATATATCTAAAGCTCTGTAATGGAAGCAAGGTACGTCTTGTTTCTCTAGACCAACTGGCTGAATATGCTGTGAGTAATTCAGAAACTTCCAAAGCTGTGGCCTCCAAACAACGGTCTAAACCTGGAAAAAAGTTGTAAAATTAGTCTCTTTATATATTAAATTTTTCTTTTTCTCTATTATTAAGAATCTCACTACTGTAGTTAATTGCATATTTTACTTAAAATGATATTTAACTTACCGCTATTGGAGTTTATGCAATTATTCATTTCTTTTGCTTGTAGGGCATAATTATACTATGTATCATTACTTATAAATACGAACAAATTTTATCATTGGTAGTTGTAGGACTTATTACCCCAAACTACCTGCTCTATAATTAAACTTGAATATAATTTAACTTGAAACAAACCTCATCGAACATTGAATTGAAACGTTTTGCAACCTTCAAAGTTTTTATTTTTGTTTGTGTATTGGTTATGTTTTATTTGTTTTGTTTTGTAAAGTCAACATGAAATGACCATATATATATATATATGATCAGAAGTTCTGTTTTTACTATGGTAATGCGATCATCATATACGCAGGGTTACCACCGTAAGAATTTAAAAGTGCGCATTTACAGTTTTTTCTTTAGAGTAATTTTTTTTTAATCGGCATACTTGTACTGTTTTTACTTTTCTTTATCAAATTATAATAAATTGTACTTCCTCCTGACATGGTTGTAATGTCCTAACTGGTAGTAGATGTGGCAAGCTAATAACAATTTTATTTTTGCTGAACCCACGGTATAGCAAAACAGTTCACTTATTTTTATTATTTATTTTTTTACTTTTTTTATTAAACATTTATAATATATATGTGTATACTGTTTTTATTTATTATTATTATTTAGTAGTATACGAATAAACTTATAAATTTAATTTTAAACTTGCGATGGATATTTCCATAGAATCTGATTACTTTAACTCTACAAGTTCCTCACCATCATCGTTTTCCCCGGGTCAGGGTTCCCCAGAACCTCAACTTAGGGACACATTAAATAATGCCCTTGAGCCTTACCGAAGGAATTTGAATATATGTCATATTAATGCACAAAGTGTTCCAGCTCACTTTTCAGATCTTCTTGTAACTTTCGAAAATAGTCCTATTCATGCCTGTCTCATATCAGAATCATTTCTTAAACCTAGCTTACCATCCACTTTGTTTAGTCTTCCGGGCTATCATCTCATCAGGAATGACATATTAAACAAGGGTGGCGGAGGTGTTGCCATATACCTGCGGTCAGACATACCATACACGATCGTTTCCAGATCGCCCGAGGTTTACTCTAAATCATTGGAATACATTCTTATTGAAATAATGGTACGCAACACACCTTTCTTACTAGGAACATTTTATGCACCTCCTTCTGTAAATTATTTCAATGAATTGGAACAGCTGATTGAGATGCATCTCCCAAACTACTCCCACTCCATTTTCATGGGTGACTTTAACACCTGCCTTATTCGAAACGATGCTAGATCGAATAAGCTTAAACGCTTAAGTGCATCAAGCAATATTAAAATTCTTGATGTCGAATCTACCTATCACGTCAATAACACTAACTCTTTACTGGATTTAATCCTTACATCTGATCCTGATCGTATATCTCTATATGGTCAATTCGTGGCTTCTGGATTTTCCCATCATGATCTAATTTTCGCATCATATGCTCTTAAATCCACTAAATCATCTCCCAAAATTATGTTTCAGCGTAACCTTGTCCGTATGAGTCGCCAGCTATTAAGTTATAAGATACGCAATGCTAATTGGGCAGACTTTTATAACACTAATAATATTGACAATAAATTGCAGTTACTCAATAACATTATAACAAAAGCTTATGACAAAGTAGCGCCTTTAAGACCAGTAAGAATGAAACGGGCACCAGCACCTTGGTTAACGCCATATATTCGATCTCTTATGGCACGTAGGGACCGCCTTAAAAGAAAACATAAACGTTCGCCCAGTGATGAGAACTGGGAAAGATTTAAAAAAGCATGAAATCGCTGCAACCAGAAGATACGAAATGCCAAACGCCGACATATTCACAATACTATTGAGTCTTGCACAACCCAGAATTTATGGAAGTTTTTGCGCAATCTAGGCTTTGGTAAAAGCAAACAGAATGTTAGTCAGTCCCTTGATTTAACAGCGCTCAACAAACACTTTTGCTCTTTACCAGTTTCGTTGGACTCAACAGTCAAAAGCGATACTATTAAAGATATCACTTCTTTCCCTTTACCATGTTGTACTCCTTTCTGTTTTGAACCAGTGACAGATAATGAAGTAAAAAAAATTGCATCCGTCATATCCAGCAAAGCTATCGGCCCAGATAATATTGGACGTGACATGGTTTTGCCGATTTTGGACCAAATAGTTTCCCATATCACTCACCTAATAAATTTCTCCTTTGCCTTCAGTACCTTCCCTACCAACTGGAAAGAAGCGTTCCTGAATATCTATCCTCTCCTTCTTCTCCAAAATTCTTGAAAAGGTTGTTCATGGCCAACTCTCAAAATTTCTAAACAAACACAACCTCTTTAATCCTTATCAGTCTGGTTTCCGATCTCTGCACAGTACTTCCACGGCCTTAATTAAAATAACTGATGATATCCGCTTCGCGATGGATAATCGTCAACTCACTCTTCTTGTCCTTCTGGACATCAGTAACGCCTTTAACTGTGTTGACTATGACATCCTGTTAGCAATTTTGAAATCCCTGAATTTAACATCGTCAGTTCTACAATGGTTCAGTTCCCATCTTCGGGGACGCCGGCAACGCATACGTGTTGATGATAAGTTCTCCGATTGGTGTAATGTTGTTGCTGGTGTTCCTCAAGGCGGTGTTTTATCTCCGTTGCTTTTTTCTGTGTTTATCAATGCACTTGTTTCCGTAATAAATTTCAGCAAGTATCACCTGTACGCAGATGATGTCCAGCTGTATCAGCATTTTAGTTTAAATGACCTAAATTCATCTGTTGACAGAATGAATTCTGATCTTGCTGCAGTTCATCAGTGGGCAAGATGTCATGGGCTAATATTAAATCATGCCAAAACACAGGTTATAATCATAGGGAGCAGAAAAATTACATGTCGACTTGACTATCAATACCTACCTAAGGTCAATCTAAACGGTGTAGATTTAGAATATGTTAGGCAGGTTAAGAACCTTGGCTTAATTTTGGCTGACGATCTAAGTTGGGTGCTACAGGTTAATGAGGTCAGGAGACGTATTTTTGGAACTATGCATTCATTAAAGCTCTTGCAAAAATTTATTCCTCAGACGGCCAAGGTTACGCTAGTCAACTCTCTGTTGCTTCCTATTTTTGATTATGCCGATATTGCCTATCCAGATATAACTGAGGAGCTGCTTAGCAAACTCGACCGTCTGCTCAATCTGTGCATACGCTATATTTTTGGCCTGCGCAAGTTTGATCATATATCACAATTTCGCTCAAGACTTAAGTGGCTCGACATCCGTTTTCGCCGGAACACACACCTTCTAACCACTTTGTATGGTATTCTTCACAATCCTTGTTCCCCAGTTTATCTAAAAGAGCGTTTTTCATATTTAAGCTTATCCCGTTCGATGACCAACAAAACTCTAACTACGGGATAGTTGTGCATAAATCTGCATACTACTCGGATTCCTTCACGGTATATTCAATTACACTTTGGAATAACCTTCCACGAGATTTAAAAGATGCTCCTTCGATAAATACATTTAAACGTAAGCTTGAGGCATATTATTTAAAATTACTTGATTAATTTTATTGATTATGTTTATTATAATTACGTATACTATATTGTATGCTTTATTGGTTTAGTATATATTTTATTTAAATATATATGTATGCATGTACATATATATATATATATATATATATATATATATATATATATATATATATATATATATATATATATATATATATATATGTATGTGTATATATATATATATATATATATATATATATATATATGTATGTATGTGTATGAGTGTATATATGTATAAACTAACATATACATAATATTATACAATGCGTTTTGAATAGTATGAATAAATAAGTTAGTTTTTCTTTCTCTCGCGGCTCTACCCATAGCTCTCACCACACTACAAAAGGTTAGCTGGCAGAGAATGCCTTTTCGGCATTAAGTTCACCTTTGTACCAAATTGTTTTGTTTGAGTGCAATAAAGAATTTTCTACCTATCTATCTATCTAAATGCTTGGAAGGGGAGGTGGCAAAAGTGTATTGAACTTGATGGTGATTATGTAGAAAAATAAAAATATAACTGATTTAGTATGTGTTTATTTTCTTGGTTAGGCCGAGTACTTTTCAATCCACCCTCGTATTTTAACATGGAAAAGTAGTTATTGTGAGATAACTATAATAGTTAGACATATGGTATTGCAATCTTTTATATAGATATTGATGCCCTCCATAAAACTGTAGCACATCACTTTGCTCTATTGTCAATAGTTTCCGCAGCGTATGCGATATAAGGTTTTTTTTGGTATTTTTTTCACACCTTGGGTTATATTAACGAAGTTTTCATACGGATCCCTAAATTTTTTGAAAACGTTCTATCGCTTATGTTCATCGGAAATAATGTAGGATTCTAATGGTGAAAGAATTTTTCAAAACGGTTCAGTAGTTTCAGAGCCTATTCAGTTCAAACAAACAAACAAACAACCAAATCTTTCCTCTTTACAATATTAGTGTTGATGTAGATGTATATGTTTTGATATTATAAGATAGTATGATGTAAGTATATAGGTACTATCAGTGTATGTGTTGAGATCCACTATCGTGAACCCCATTTTCATTTCACGGACCCCCAAATTTTTTTTCGCTGACTTAGACCCCATGCAGGTTTTCATAGACCCCTAGAGGTCGATATAGACCACTTTGAAAATCACTGATCTAGAGTAGTAACAGGATCGACAACATATCTATGCTCAATTTCCTGTGATGTAGTGGCAATCGCACGAAATGATCCTCACAACAATATGCTACCATGTTTGGTCCTAAATGTGTGCTCTTCTCATAGCATTTGTCCATTTTTTCTGATGGTAGGGTTTCTAGTCCTAGGCACATTAAAAACAACTTTTCAGGTGTTTTTGTGGCCGTATTTTTACATTGAAGCACAGCACAATATTTAATAGACAGATATAGAGAATAGATAGCAAGTAGATCCGCGAACGACGGGCACATTTGAGTAAATGTTTTGATTTCCTAAGTGCGCGTCGAGTCGCTCGCACGAAGATGGAAATCGTGACGACATCGACGATGTCGCTCTCGGCCCGCGGCTTAGACCGAAAATGTTAACTTTGCGCCTTTATATCTCGGTCAGTTTTGAAGATAGAAAAAAATTAAAAACACAGTTATTCTCGTAATTTTTTGTTAAATTTTTTGTCATATAAAACAAAAAATGGTTATCTTCTCCATTGTTTTGATGTGGGTAGAGTAAAAATCTTTAAAGGTGCGATTTAGCCTTGTAGAATAAGGGAACTACGTTGTTAATATTATATCTGAAGAATGAAGACTTCTTCCTTTCTACGATCGTTAGTTCAAAATTTGTGTAATTTAAGAATTTCTACAGAAAATCTCGCAATTCATCGATTGAGCGCTTTTGTTCGAATCCGAGCTAATGTTTGCCTGCACTGACTGACGTAGAGTGATGCGACAGCACTCAGTAGTGAAGTCATTAGCAGCTGCCTTGTTTGCTTATCACAGCTCGCTTGTCGCTGCACCGTGATACTGGGTACATTAAGCGCATTGGAACTTATCACATGTTATTATTTCGTACTTCTTATTTCTTGTTTAGAAATATAATGATTGTAAATTTATAAGGATGAGCAGGGAAAAAAACTCCTTGATTGATTTGCGGTCTCGTTTATTCCGCTATCCATGGACGACTGCCAGAAATATCTAGAACACTGTTCCTCTCATACATATAATAATAGATGCCCTCTAGTAGCAACAAGTTAAACTAGGTACTTACATTACAGTTGTCAGTAAGCGCCATCTGTTCGAAACTAGTGGGACCACAAGAAAGAGCCACCTGGTTCGTACAGATGTGTAATAAGGAAATATGTTGTTAGTAGTTGGTTTCAGCTTCCAACAGATGGAACCACTAACTACTAACATTCTGCCAGCCAGCATAAATCTAACTCAAGTAAGCTGATACATTATTTATGTTATGAACAAGCTAAATGGCAGCATGTTAGGCTAAGAAGTAAACTAACTTTAACCCATTAGAGGCCAAACCCAAAACTATAAATAGCAATCGCGGACTTGAACCGCGAATCAAACAGAGCAGAAATAAATAAGGAAAAGAAACCAGATAGGTAAACGTTTGCCAAAGCTACATTATTGATTAAATTTAACAAAAATGTAATGCGACTGCTAATGGGTTAAGCTTAGATTGGACAGAACAAACCAATTAAAAAATACAGAAATCTAAAACGCTAGGTAGTTAGGCTAATTAATTTACTTAACATCCAATTCAACTTAAGTTAAATGCCTATCTGAAGTACAAGGTGTCTTTTTATTAACATTATACTTAATCTATATTAATTGGTAGTGGACATAGATGAACATATGATCTTTTTATTTCGCCTTTGGAAGTTAACACTGTCGCGACTCTAGCAATACTATCACGTCCGTCATGGGTTTGTATGATTCGCCCCAGCTTCCACTGGCAGGGAGGGAGACGCTCATCCTTCACCACCACCATCGTGCCCACGGAGAGAGCCGGGCCCTTCGAGCTCCGCCACTTGGTACGTTGTTGTAGAATCCCGATGTAGTCGCGAGACCATCTTCGCCAGAAGTCCTGTTGAAGCTGCTGTAGCTGCTGGAACAGCGTGAGCCTGTGGGCGGGAACATCCTTGTACTCATAGTCGGGAACGGTGGTTATAGCCCTACCTATCAAGAAGTGAGCTGGTGTTAATGCGGAAAAGTCATTAATATCTGTATTAGACAAGGGACACAATGGTCGTGAATTTAAAATTCCTTCCACCTGTATAAGTACTGTTACAAATTCTTCATAAGTCAGAAGTGCTGCAGCTAAAACTCTTTTTAGAAAATATTTACAACTTTTTACAGCAGCTTCGTATATTCCGCCCATGTGCGGTGTGTAGACCGGTAAAAAGCTCCATTTGATGCCGTCGTTACTAAGTGAGGTCATAATTTCGTCCGAACTGTCCCTTAAAAATTGGTAGATTTCGTTTATCTGGTTGCTAGCGCCCTGGAATGTGGTACCATTGTCACTCACCATTTGCTGTGGTTTACCTCTACGGGAGACGAACCTTCGGAAGGCAGCTAAAAACGACTGGGTGTCAAGACCTGTAACCAACTCAATGTGAATTGCCTTGGTAGCAAAACAAACAAACAATGCGACATACGCCTTGTAAGTCCTGGCCCCACGTCCTCTCCAGGTCTTCAAATTAAATGGCCCTGCATAATCTACCCCTGTTGTTGAAAACGGAAGGGAGGGGGTAACGCGAGATGCGGGCAGTTCACCCATAATTGGGGCGCTAGGCCTGGGCTTGGCCCTAAAGCACGTGACGCATTCGCGTGTCACCTTATTTACTAAACTCTTACCATGGATAGGCCAGTAGCGTTCGCGAATCGATGCCAGAAGTAACTGCGGCCCAGCATGCATGAGCTTTATGTGGTATGACTGAACTATAAGCTTGGTAAGTATGTGTCGGTTATGTAACAATATAGGGTGTTTCTTATCGTGAGAATATGGAGAGTTTTCAATGCGTCCACCCACTCGTAGTAGACCATTTTCCATATAAGGTTTTAGGCATAATATATTTGACGTCTGTGGCAGTGGTTTTTTTTTTCTTTAATGTGAGATATTCATTTGGAAAGGATTCGATCTGAGCTAACATGATAAGTTTATCGTGAGATTGTTTCAATTCCTCAACCGAGAGGACACCTAAACATCTGTCCTTGTTTTTTACATTATTTAAGAATCTAAGTACATAGGCAAAAACTCGTAACAACCTTTCATATGTTGAGTATTTTTTAAACAATTTTTCCATGAATGAAAGTGATTGGGGTTTCGTAGTAACACAAGAAATAATATCTACCTTATGTTGGTAGTTACATTCATTCTGAGGCGGCCAGTTATCAATATTAGGTTGTGACAACCACGTAGGGCCTTGCCACCACATGGTTGTCTGTGCCAACTTAGCCGCTGGAACACCCCTAGATAAAAGATCAGCTGGGTTATCAGCGGACGGAACCCAATGCCAGTCGTCCGATTTGGTGTAATTTATAATTTCCATTACTCGATTTTTTACAAATGGTATCAATTTGGAAGGTGTATTTGTCTTTATCCATGCCAATACAATATTTGAATCGGACCATAAAAACATTTTGGACGATTGAAGGTCCAAAACATGACGAACCTTGTGCATTAAGTTGGCTAATAAATGAGCTGCTCTCAACTCTAATCTAGGTATAGTTTCATCACGAGCGATTCTCGTTTGCGCGCATAATAAACGCACTAATACGTTACCGTTGGCATCTATAGACCGTAGGTATATAGCTGCCCCGTACGCGGTCTTTGAGCTGTCCGCAAAGCCGTGCAGTTCTATCAAAACAGATTCAGGGATGATAACGTGTCTAGGTATCATTAAAGAGTTTACTATAAACAGGCTATTATAGAAATTACGCCATTCTTCCTCTTGAGAAAGAGGTAGTTCCTCATCCCAGCCGATGTTATTTTGCCATAATTTTTTTATGAAACATTTCGCGGTTATTAAAATTGGTGCGATTAAACCCAGTGGATCAAATATTGCAGAGGCAACAGATAATACCTTCCTTTTGGTTAACGAATAATTAGTCAGTTTGTCAATAAACGAATACGTTATAAAGTCGCTTTGGTTACACCACTGTAGGCCTAAAACCTTATGTGAGGTTTCTGTGTATAGTTTTGTACTAGTGTGTTGCGAGTCATATGGTTGTGAACTAGTGTGTGTGTCGTCGGTTTTATTCACAATCTTTATAATGGCCTCCGAATTCGATTTCCACTTTCTAAGTTTGAAGTTCGCGGTCCGTAATATTCTGTCGATTTGAATAGCCATTTCGGCAGCCTTCTGAGCGTCATCTCCACTATAAACTAAATCGTCAATATAGAAATTGGTTAATATTGCAGTCGCCGCTTCCGGGTTCTGTTCCCGAAATTCATGCGCGAGTTGTTGTAGACATCGAGTGGCAAGGTACGGTGCGCACTTCAAACCGAAACTGAGTGTAGTTAGTGCGTAGGTGTGCAGCGGGTGATTAGGGTCTTCGCGCCATAAGATACATTGCAGGTTGTGTTGGTTAGGGTTGACAAAAATCATACGATACATTTTTTCGATATCCGCGCAAATAACAAATTTATGTTTTCGAAATCTCATCAAAATATTAATTAATTCGTCCTGGTTCATTGCACCTTTATATTGTATGTCGTTAAGGGATCTCCCTGAGCTGGTTTTATGGGATGCATCTATTACGACTCTAAGGGGTGTGGTTTCCTTTTCCAGGTTAACCACAGCATGGTGAGGTAGGTAGTTACAGGGCTCATTTGAGTCTCGTTTAATCATATGCCCTGATTGTTCAAATTCTTGCATAAACCTGACATATTTTTCCTTATAACCTTGGTCGCGAGAAAATTTGGATTCTAACGATTTGAAACGTTTAAATACAGCGGTTTTGGAATGACCTAACGAAGAAATGGGTTCCTTTAACGGAATGGTTACCACAAAGTTTCCATCAGGTGTACGTGAATGAGTTTCAAATACCTTTTCACATTGAGCAATATCATCATCTGGAAACTCTGTTGTACTACTAAATTCACCAAAGTTTGTGTTACTGGTTTGAACAAAATTGCATCTAACAGCCCTATGGCTAGAAGGTACATAGGCCGTTCCCGACACGATCCAGCCCAATCGTGTTTTTTGTAAAGTTGGCAACCCTACGCCTAATCTATACTGGTTATTAGACAAAAGATCATAAAATAACTCGACACCTAATATCATATCGATATCACCGCCTTGATAAAAGGTTTTGTCTGCCATTCGAAAATTATGTGGGATATTAAGTTGTTTTACACTTTCGACATAAGAAGGCAGTTTGCAAATCATCGGCACAATGAAGAAGGACAAATTGGTAGAAAATGCTTCACATTTTGATTGGATTGTCAGTTGACAACTGTGATTAATCTGGGTCACGCTTTCGTTAAACCCTAAAACCTCTATGTTTACACTATTTCTAGGTAAATTCAACCTTTTAAAAGCCGACTCCGTTATAAAGTTGGATTGCGAGCCCGAATCGAGAAGTGCACGCAAAGTGTGCTGGTGATTATTGACGTCGAGTACATCAATCAATGCTGTAGATAAGAAAACAGTTTGTTGTAGGTATGGTTGTGTTAAATCAATATTATGGCTGGTATGCAAATTAACCGATTATTGTGGGGTCTCAATACGTGATGTTGGAGTTGTATTTGTGGCGGGCTGTGGGTTAGTGTACAATGTAGTTAGTGGTTGCTGTTGACCTTGGTTGTTTGATTGGCTATTAGCATGATGGGAATTTCCTATATGTAAAAGTGTATGATGTTTACCTTTACAGGTTCGGCAAAGACTCGCCCGGCAGTTTGCTACGATGTGGTTCGCTCCCAAACAATTAATGCAAAGGCCTATTTTTCGGACTGCGCGAAGGCGTGACGTCACATTTAGGGCCAAGAACTTCGGGCAGTATTGAATGTAATGAGACTCTTTACAATAAGGGCATTGATTGCTAAATACCTTAGGTTTAGGGGATGGTTTTGGAGATGTACCATGACCTGGAGAGGACGCGATCACCAAGGCCTTCCTTGTTCCATTCGCTTCCGGTTGCTCATCCGGCCTGTCAGAACCCAGGGATTCCAGCAGGTCAGCCTGAGCGCGCAGAAATGACTTGAAATCCTGTAAATTAGGTAATTCACGTGAGTTGGTTTTTTCTTCCCATTTACGGTGTAAGAATTTATCAAGTTTAGAACTCAAGAGGAAAATCAATATAACATCCCAGTTTTCTGTGTTAACCGACAACTTGTTTAAGGTTCTGAGATGCTTCGACAGGTTATCAACTAATGTTCTCAAAGCTGATGGCGTTGATTGAATTGTTTCAATACTTAAGAGTTCTCGCAAGTGATTAGTGACTAGTACCTTGGGATTATTGTAACGCTCACAGAGTAATCGCCAAGCGATGGCATAGCTTTCTTCACAATAGTCCAACGAAGCTATTACATTAAGAGCAGAACCGGTCAGACATCCTCGTAGGTATTTTAATTTTAATATAGGTTTTAGGTTACTGTCATTAACAACGGCATCAAATTGATCCCTAAATTCCAACCAATTGGTAGCGTTTCCATCAAACGTTGGTAATTTAATTTCAGGTAATTTTACAGAATTAGAGTGTGCTTTGTCACTACTATTAGACGAGGGTGGCGCTGTCTGTGGTTTGCTATTTTCAAATTCTTGCATTAGTTTTTTACACAAAGAAACATTGGTACAATAGTTGTTCTCAAAGGCCTCTCTCTCCTGAAGTTGCACTTCATAATCCGTGCAAGCAGTTTCTATTAAATCTTGGATATTTTCATAATCAACGAGTATTTTAGTTATCTTAGAATATCGTAACTGTAAGTCGATGTATTTTTCAGCAGAAAGAGGGCCCTCAAGCGCATTAAGATATTTAACAAAAAGGGTCAATTTTCCCTTGATAATCCCCCGTTTTTTAACTAATTCCTTCAAATCGACTACTGGCTCATACATTGTAGTACTAAAGAACTTTGGTTTTAAGTAAAAGCAATTAAAATATATATAATAAATTTGAGCAAAAGTACTATACAGGTAGAAAAAAAAAGGCTCACTACTTAGATAGGCAAGGCTACTTATCTTATTCTTCGATGTCACTGGTGAATGTTGGTTGTTTGTGGCCACCGCGTGGCCTATTGGTAGGTTATGTCGATCAACATCGACACAGACGAAGTTCTTGGTAAATGCCGTTTTCCGTAGTTTTTCTTTCCCTGTTTGCCTCGTCTTCAACAAATATGGGTTTGTTCCGAAGATCCACAGAAGGACATCAGGTCCCAGGCTATCTCTGGCCCCTAGCCGTGCACCACGTCTTCCGATGAAAAAATATCTCCGTTGCGCTCTTGATTTTTCCAATGGCCGGTTCGGTTTCGTGTTTGCACTATATTTCTTCTGTGTTTTTTTAATCCTCGGACGGGATAAGGGGTCACCAATGTAAATTTATAAGGATGAGCAGGGAAAAAAACTCCTTGATTGATTTGCGGTCTCGTTTATTCCGCTATCCATGGACGACTGCCAGAAATATCTAGAACACTGTTCCTCTCATACATATAATAATAGATGCCCTCTAGTAGCAACAAGTTAAACTAGGTACTTACATTACAGTTGTCAGTAAGCGCCATCTGTTCGAAACTAGTGGGACCACAAGAAAGAGCCACCTGGTTCGTACAGATGTGTAATAAGGAAATATGTTGTTAGTAGTTGGTTTCAGCTTCCAACAGATGGAACCACTAACTACTAACAATGATTTTATAATATTTTTTTTGTTTAAGAGACTAACACAACACCTAAACAGAAAAAAGACACATTGTGTTTCTATAAAATGTGCTCCAGATGGGTTTGGAACCAAGGGCCCTTAGGAAAGTAACTAGGTACGCTAACTACCACCACGCTATTGCCATCAATTACCCAATAACTCAGACAAAACGTTTAAATACTTTGTTTTATGCTAAAGTGGCTCATTTAATGTTATTAAGAAGATAGCACAGTTTTAAGCGATAAATCTGTTGGAAACAAACGACATTCAAGGAAGAACTAAAGAGGGTCATTAGAGAAATCTATGATTTAAAATCTTAAGTTTCATTCAGACAAAAATTTAAAGAAATATTAACTTTGACCTCTCAATGCATTTACGAAAATGTAAATAAAAAATAAAAATAGTTTTACAAAAATAAGTGATATTCATTCTGTAAATACTAAGAAAAGACACAAGCTAGTTAATCGACTCCACCGAGTCAGTAATTCATTCTTTGGGCGATGTATATGCTTTTGCTACAAAATCCCGGAAAATATACAAAATATGACTTGCAAAAAGTTAAAAAGCTTTATTAAACTGAGTTAAGAATACAACGACAAGAATTTATGGATTATAATAACCTCTGGGAAGGGTTATCACTACTAAGCTATTTAAAAATTGTTATGTGTTGTTAATAGTAACATACATGGATTGAAGCTGTTATTTTTTTAAATTCTCGCATGCTTTCTTGCTGGTCCTTTCCAGGACAGTAGTTTTTTTTTCCAAAACAATAGTAAATTAAAAGAAAGTGACTTACGATAAGTATTATTTATAACATATATTGAATAAAAAAGTTTCTATTTCTGTTTCCGTTTTTGTTTCTGATGTTCGTTGCAGTTTTGTAAACAGATTGACTAAAACTATCGGGCGAAACAACCGTATGAACAATTTTGGTCATATTTACAAATTCATTCAATTGTATTTCTTACACTTATAGATTCGTAATGCATACTATAATTGCATAATACCGGATTTCATGTTAAGATGGTATAAAAATAACACAATACAAATCATTCTCAGCACGGACTATATAGTTGATATACTTGACGTAAATCCATGTTCATCTTTTTGCTTTGTGCGCAGCCTTAATTCAGTAGAATACGTAGCAAATGTGTCAACTGCATTTATAGTTCCGTTTATTCTTCCTATTGCTTTACGCCTCATGTATCATGAGCACAAAATGAAAACGTTTTCCATTTCTATTATAGGTTTCATGTTATAGAATTACAAATTCATAAATATTTTTTATAGGTTAGCGTGACAAACTAGCACACAGGCCATCTGATGGTAAATGGTTGCTGTGGCCCATGGACATCTACATCTATCCTCGATTACGAATCAAAATGCAGATGCGTTGTCCTGGGGTGACTAAGATGGAATACCTCTTTTCCAGTAAAAAGGGTCTCCGATTTTCTACACACACCATACGAAACACAACAGCATTAAACTAATATTTTACGCTGGTATTCTGAGAGAACGTGGTCATTCCTCGGTCGAGTCAACCCATTCGTGCTACAAATATACTACTAATATAACTGCAGCATGAATCTACCACGTTAAAAATATAATGATTGAATCTAGATAACCGCTATAGTCTGAAGTGAAATATATTAAACCTAAGTTTTCCTTACTATTTACTGCCTTATCATCTACATATGAATAGTAAAATTTTGGTTCATACATTATTATGATATCATACGGTTCGTTAAATACACGCAATGCGGTTAATATATATTTTACGCTAGTGTCTATAATTCGGATTAAATCTGGTTTAAATATAAAACCACCTCGCTACACAAAGTTCAAATTGTTACCAAAATTAAACAATGCAAGAGTTTCGGTGCAGGTACACAAACATGAATTTAAACCTTAACGAGCTCTTAGTGGACGTGACTATGTTAAACTCGCGAACTACTGGTGTTGGTATTAATAGAAAAACTTAACTGGAACACGAATAGGTCACCTTTCTCAACAGCTTTACATTTCTTGTACTTCAATTAATTAAAATACGAGAGCAATGATACTGCTGTTCATTTCAACTGATAACACACCTGATAGCACATCAAATATCCGACAGCAAACAATGTATAGTGCGGTAACAATTTCCATTCAAACATGCAAGTTAGTGTATAACCACGAACAAATTTACAATTTTTTGAATCCGTTTTCAGTTTTGTAGCATGCAGTAAACTAAACGCCATTAGAAAATATTGTATTTGCTTTGTTTTAAAGTGTCTTCTTTTATTAGTTAGTTACCCGATTTAGCCAATATATTCTATCGTTAAGGGAGATAGACAGTGGACTTATATAAACTTCTGATCCGACTATATTTGAAGTCAATTTATACATTTTTTATTTTGTCAATTATTATGTCGATGAATGCAGGTGGCTCAGGACCGTGCTTTGTGGCATACCTTGGGGGAGGCCTATGTTCAGCAGTGAACTTATGAAGGGCTGTAATGACGATGATGATGATGATGATGACAATTACTTAAGACAACTATCAAATTTTCTTTGAATATTTCCTCGTACTATCATTCGAAAAAGATATTTAACAATTAATTAAAACGATTATTCCCCTACTGTCATAAGTCGATGGGACGGCCATCTGACACAGATGACACAGAGCTGGAATAGGACTGATAACGGTTTTTACGTGCTTTCCAAAATTCCTAAGTTTCTTTATAGGATAAGGGTGACTTACAAGCGAGCACACAGTACAACTGATGGTAAGTGGCTGTAGCCCATAGACATCTATATTTAATCTCACTTAAGTATCAAAATGCACATGCATTGTCACCCTTGAGGACTAAGATGGAACGCCTAGACACAGAGTAAGGGGTAAAGATCAGAGGGGAAGCATAATAAGCGTGTTTGGGTCTTCTGCTACTGAAATGTTTTGACAAAAAAACCCAATGACTGATTTTGGTCCGATCCGGGATTCGAATCCGAGACTACACGATCAGCAGTTGTACTTACGACCACAGCACGAGACAGTCACAATCCATATAATATAAAATTAGTGAAAAAATTCCAATTAAAACCCGCATGTTGATTTCAATTCGTAAACATATAATCAATTTTGAAAATTCTTGCAGTGAATGAAAGAGTAGGGAGAAAGAGTATTTATAAATAATGAATTCTTAGCCAAAAGTTTATCTGTATACAGTGCAGTTTGAATGTTACTTGACAGGGTATCACATAAGTAACTTTCAATTTCCAGGGGACGATGTTTATTACCAAAATCAATATTCAGTTACACTGCCTTAACTGCCTTGTTGGTTTTTATAATAGGATAAGGGTGACCAACGAGCACACAGTCCACCTGATGGTAAGTGGATGCTGTGGCTTATAGATATCTACATTTAACCTCGCTTAAGAATATAAATGCAGACGTGTTGTCGCCCTTGTGGATTAAGATGGAGTGCCTCGATTCCAGTAACACAGGTCTCCGGTTCTCTACACTCACCATACGAAACACAGCAGTATTAAACTGCTATTTTACCCTGGTATTCTGTGAGAGCGTAGTCCTTCCCCGGTCGAGCCCACCCATTCATGCTTCAAACATAATAGCTGAAGTGTAGCTCTACTATGTAAAAATGGTGTAATGTTTGCAACAGTGCAACTGCTGATCAGGAGTTCCCGGGTTCGAATCCCGGGTTGGGCTAAAAATATCAGTTCTTGAGCTTTCCATTAAGAAATTCACAGTAACTGCACGGAGTCAAGAAGGTGGAGATGTCTCACCCCCGTGACTCAGAAAGCACGTAAAACCGTTGGTCCTGGGCCTGATCTCTCTCCGGTTGTGTCGGCTTATCATCCCATCGGACTATTAGAGTAAGAGAATAGAGAGTGTACCTGTGCTTGCATATACACTTGGGCACTTTAATCTTGTCTTGCGCCGATGGCTGGTTTCTGGAAATTTGGTCGAAAGAATATTATTATTATTACTTAGAAAAAATTACATCACTATCAACCGCCTTCAAAGTTCACACTTCGAGATAGACCTTTCAAGGAATGCTTTTTGTTGACCATCGAGCAATTGGATACTGTTGTCCAAAGGTACACACATAAATTCTCGACTAAGAATTATAATATAAATATGTGTAGTCAAACCTGAAGACTAAGTTAGATTGCCTCGTTACTAGTCGAAAGGGTATCATCGGTATATTTTGTATTTTATATCGAGTATCCTAGCTTCTTTAGTCAAGTCGTACGACACTCTGTACATAAAAACGTGCGATGATCGAAGAATTCTTTTAAGACGTCGTAAAGTAATAGGATATTTTTACAGCGATTTTAATATAGTTATTAAAGGAAATTTAGATAAAAACACCCGAAAAATTGTATAATGTTATATTTCTAACAGCTGTAACATTCCCACAACGTATTCTTTTTTTTTTTTTTTTTTTTTATAGAAGAGGGGGCAAACGAGCATGCGGCTCACCTGATGTTAAGTGACTACCGCCGCCCATGATCAACCGCAACACCAGGAGAATTGCGGGTGCGTTGCCGGCCCTTTAGAAAGGAGTAAGCTCTTTTCTTGAAGGTCCCCAGGTCGTATAGGTCCGGAAAAATCGCCGGTGATAAACTATTCCACAGAGAGGTTGTACGTGGAAGAAAACTCCTTGTGAAACGTACAGTGGTGGACCGCCAAGCATCCAGATGGTGTGGATGGTATCGGGACGTTTGCCGTGTCGTGCGTTCACGAAATTTGGCGGCTGGGATTAATCCGAACAATTCCTCAGAGCACTCCCCGTGATAGATGCGATAAAATACGCAAAGAGATGCAACATCTCTTCGCAACGCCAGTGAATCGAGCCGATCGGAAAGCACTCGGTCGTCGACGATTCGAGCCGCTCTGCGCTGGATGCGGTCAAGTGGAAGGAGCTGGTACTGGGGAGCCCCAGCCCAGAGATGGGAACAGTATTCCATGTGCGGCCGAACCTGCGCCTTGTAAAGTTGCAGGCGGTGTGCCGGCATGAAATACTGTCCCGCTCTGCTGAGCACGCCAAGCTTTTTAGAGGCCAATTTGGCCTTCCCTTCCAAGTGACCACGAAACTGCACGTCACTCGATATGTCGACGCCGAGGATTCCGATACTGGCTGAGGCAACAAGGGGAGTGCCTTAAAACTGAGGGGATACGACAAAGGGGTTCTTTTTAGCGGTTAACGCGCAAACTTGTGTCCTCTGGGGGTTAAACTGGACTAGATTTAGTCGTCCCCAATCCGAGACTGTTCAGCAAAGACTCGACTTCAGACACAAGTTTGTCCCGGCACTCGGAGACGTTTTCCCGAGAAATATTGGCTCGGCCGGTGTAAAGAGCATCACCAGTGCTGTCATCTGCATAGCAATGAATGTTACGGGTATGCAACATATCATTGATATGCAGAAGAAACAGCGTTGGCGATAGCACGCAGCCCTGTGGAACACCAGCATTAATAGGCTTGCATTCGGAGCTTGCACCGTCTACAACGACCTTGATGCTCCGATCTGCAAGAAAGCTGGTGATCCAATCGCACAATTTCTCGGGAAGCCCATAGGAAGGGAGCTTCGAAAGAAGCGCTTTGTGCCAAACCCGATCGAAGGCCTTCGCAATGTCCAAACTAACGGCCAATGCCTCCCCCTTGAACTCTACTGCCTCCGCCCATCTGTGAGTGAGGTAGACCAGAAGATCACCAGCTGACCGACCACGGCGAAAACCGTATTGGCGGTCACTAATCAGCTGGTGATCCTCAAGGTACCTCATGAGCTGGCAGTTTACAATGGATTCCATTGTTTTGGAGAACAAGGAGGTGATGGCGATTGGCCGGTAGTTGGACGGGTCTGAGCGGTCGCCTTTTTTAGGGATCGGGTGGACGAAAGCCGTCTTCCATGATTTTGGGACTACGTCTAGGGAGTAGGAGTACCGGAAAAGACGCGTTAAAACCGGTGCCAACTCTGGAGCACACGTCCTCAGCACAATTGGGGGGATTCCGTCAGGCCCACTCGACTTGTGGATGTCCAGGGAGAGGAGTGCTTTGCGAACCGAGCGCTGTGTGAACTGCACTTCCGGCATGGAGCACTCACACCGCGGGATGGTCGGCGGCGTACTCCCCCCGTCATCGAGAGTCGAGTTAGACGCAAAGAAGGAGCCTAGAAGATCGGCTTTCTCCTTTGCAGTATGGGCCAGTGAGTCGTCCTCCCTGTGCAGAGATGGAAGAGTTGGCTGACAGAAATTCCCCTGGACAGCCTTGGCGAGAGACCAGAATGCACGGGTTCCAGAAGGAAGGCGAACTAGTTTCTCGCCAATTCTGCCTATGTGCTCTGACTTTGCCTTGGCAATGACTCTTTTGAAGGACCTAGAGGCGGAATTATACTTCTTTTTTAGAGCGCTGGTGTTTACATCCCGGGACGCTGATGCATCAACCCAGGCTTGATAGCACTCCTGCTTATAGCATGATGCTATTTTACAGGAGCGACCAAACCATGGCTGAGATTTGCCTCCAATGGGCACCACAGAGGAAGGAATAAAAATACCCTGAAGTACCACATCAGTAACAGAATCCGCAACAACGTTGGGATCATCCGGCGAGAAGCAAACCCGCCCCCAAGGGTAGGATGCAAAGAAAGACCGCATCCCATCCCAATCGGCTGACCTATAGTGCCAAACACGGCGGCAGCCTGCAGAATGCAACCGCGATTTCAGCGTGAGTGGCACAACACTCCGGACCAGACAATGGTCCGAGGAGCCTAAAGGGGCGTCGACGGAAATCTGATATCCGTCCGGGTGAGAGATCAGCAGAAGGTCCAACAGGGAAGGTGCATGATCCTCCACATCTGGAATCCGCGTAGGCGAAGTAACCAGTTGTGTCAGACCATATGCCAAGGCAAAATCATGAACAGATCTCCCCGCATGATCGGTTAAACGTGAACCAAGCCATTCGGCGTGATGGGCGTTAAAGTCGCCGAGGATCACGATCTCTGCGGAGGGGATCTGCTGTAGCAACGAATCTGCAGCCATTTGGACGTGGTCGAAGAGTCGGTCTGTTTCGGCATTACCGCTATGGGACCTATAGAGGCACCCGTAGACGCGCGGATGGTCGTCGCTGTCTACGCGTAGCCAAAGGATGGACAGGTCCGAACCTTCAAGTCTGCCGAGGCGTCGAGAACAGATGTCCTCTCTGACGTAAACGCAAACTCCAGCCCGAGGCACAAAGGAGTGTTCCAGTCTGTACCCCGGGTAGGAGAGATACGAGACATCAGCCGGAGAGGACACCTGCGTCTCGGTCAGAAAGAGCAGAGCCGGCCTCGTCGTCTCGAGATGGTAGTGGACGGCGTTTAGGTTAGAGTGAAGTCCCCTGATATTGCAGAAATTCACGGACAGCGTGGCAGGGGTTGCCTTAGTCTTGTTGCTCCGTTTGCCCCGAGCAGTTGTAGTCTTGAGCGGAATTTCGCCCCCCCCAGAATACGCGGGGCAGCCTGAGCACCCACGCTCAGAAGTGGAGAAACATGGTCGTGGATGCTCAGCGAGGGATTCTCCAGGGGTGCTGGTACCCTCCTGGGGTAGTCTATCTTTATTTAATTCCGCTACCATGTTGATGGGGGGGGGGGGGGATTTGGGCCTCCGGCCACCTGCACTCACCAGACGAAACGCGGAAGCAGAGCTTCCACTTCACGCCGGTATTCTGTGAGGTCGTGGTACCACCCCGGTTTGAGCCGGCCCATACGTGCAACAGCAAAGCTGCCGCATGGCTCTACCACTGTTAAAATATTCCTCAAATAAACCTTTTTAATCATTATTTAAAAAGGTTTAAAAAGTAAAAAGACGTGTGGCACTCGGGGACTACCGCGGTAAAGCTATTGCATAGCATTTTGTATCAACTTATGCAATTATAATTATTTATTTATTTTATTTATGCAGTTTTTCTTTTTCTTTGATATTAATTCAAGTTACTTAGGTTAATCCAATCAAATTCAACCAGATTTAACCGAACCCGCGTTATAACGAACTCACTATTTGTGAAAAATACTGTATCACCGGACCGCGTCGCAAAAAACTCAGGTTCGCGCAGTACATACGTCAGGGCGGCCGTACGGCAATTATATTAACAAGACGCGCAACTACTCAGTTCCACGCTCCACGGCAAGATTTGTCACTTATTATTTATTGTCCAATTAATTGTCTTTAAATTCAAATGGCACGCTCTATTACAATCAATAAACGATAATCGCGTATAGTGAATTTCGAGGTAAATTATTATATGTAAACGTTTTTGAATCGTCGTAATGAAACATATTTCCTAAAGAAAATATCTTCACAATTAATTTGATGTAAAATAACATTAGAAATAACGTATAAAAACAGAAAAATTATCAAATTTTTGATCGAGTTCCTAACCAGTACACAAGCAAAAATGGCGAAATATCATTTTCAGATTTTTTTCTATATAGTTATTTGTTACAGAGTACACAGATAAAATTCACTCTCACAGATGACAAATTTCAAACACCACAATCTCTAATTTTTTACTCTGCTATCTTCAGCGCTGTACACGAACGGAACGATGTCGTTGAGAGCCGTGGTAGCTCACATGGTTAACGCTCGTTATAGGTATCACAGTACGGGAGCAACCCGGGTTCGATCCCCACTGGCACCAATGAAATTGTTGCGTGCTGATTAAACAAACGGCCCATAAAAACAGACTTTCCAACTGATAGGCAGTTGGAAAGTCTGTTTTTATGGGCCGTTTTGTTTTGTTACACTGACATCTCGCAAGTCACCTAGGGACCTAGGAGGTTGTCGGTTGCTTATTTTTTATTTTTCTTTAAAATTTTCGTCGGTAAAATAACATATTTATAAAAGTAAAAAATGTAAAGTTACAGTCTATATACGTCCCACTGCTGGGCACAGGCCTCCTCTAATTTCTGAGAGGGTTTTAAGGCAAGGAAATGTCCACCACGCTGCCTCAATGCGTGTTTCACATTTCTTCGAAATATATATTTTTTAATTTCTCAGACATGCGCTACCAGCATGCGACGACGCGGCCGGCGCCTTGGCGCCACTTGCATTTGCCGCGCTTTGTCTCGTCACAGAGTTGCGAAATCACAGTAATATAGGTATTTTATAAACAGCACCTGTCTAATATTATGAAATATGTAGATAAAACTTAAAACTTACCTTGATAAATGTATACCCTTTTGTTTGTAATATTTTTTTAGACCTCTCTTCAATCTTTCTGCTTATTCCCCATGTTTTACAAACTAAACTTTAACATTAATAAAACTGTACAATTAATATAACTATAAAACGCTACTATTAAACAAGAATCAGAAAAAACCTACTCCACTATTAACAAAATTAAATTTTTGCAGTAGGTAATATTTTACGATTTTATTTCGTAGTGCTGAGCTCTCGCAACGCGGCGTACGTCCACCTAGCAACACGATGCACCCCACACTGGACTGGACGAATGCGGGGGTGATATAGACGCAGTATTTAATCGGGACGCATTTTTAATTTATTATCATAAAAATAATACATATTTCTAAAAAGTAACCAAACCAAATTATTTTATTTTGTATTGCAAAGCAGTAAATATTTTTTTTATATTCCTTTGATAAACAATGAAGGAGTAAAGTGGTTTCATCTCAACGATTTGGAGGTGATTTGGGTATTTTTTATTTATTATGTGACACCGATAGAAATAGTATGGCTAAACCAAATTACGTATCAGATCATGTAGATTACTAGCTATTTTTTTCATATGTAATTTCTCTGTAAGTGTCGACGAAAATTTGGTTCATCTGCACGCTTTTTTCAAGCTTTTTGCGAGAGAGCAGCCTTAATAATAAATGCACTTTGTTCATTCATATTCAAAATTTCAAAACTCTTCGACAAAGACAACAAAGACTGAGGAAAAGAAACGACGTTAGACCATCGTTAGACAATGCACAGCCTTCAAGCCACACCTCCGTGCCCGTCGGAGAGCGTGAGGTTTTTTTCGTTACAAAATTTCTGGATTTTCCCGCACTCAAGGCCCGCGATAGAAGCTATGCAATAGCTTAATAATATTTCCATATATAAAATCTTAATCGAAGCAAATTCCATGTCATGAATGTCTGGTGAAAGAAAGCTTAAAAATTAATATGTTGAACATAAACTTTCCCTACACAACTACATCAAAAACAAAAAATATTAAAATATTAAATGGCATACTTTTTGTGGATGATAGTACATGTGTTTGGAGCGGGAGAAGGGTGTAAAAATCTGTCAAATCTGGAACTCTGCGCATGCTCGCTTTGTGGCCGCGCAAGTGGACGTAGGGATGGATTAAAAAATAAGAATTTAAAATATTTTACCGGATGAAAACTTTCTTAAGACCAACCATAAAATAATGATGATTTACATGATTCTCATTATTATTTTATCGTCGTCATCCATGTATAATACTAGCAGCAAACGAGTAACTATCGTTCTATTCCATCACATAGATTACGTGGTATTTTACGAAGTAAAAGGCTATATTATAGTCGTGGCGCTAAATGCTGCTGTGTTTTGTATGATGCGAGTGGAGAACTACAGACCCTTTTCACTGGAATCGAGGTATTCCATCTATTTAAGCAAATATGCCTCTTAAAGAGCAATACGTGGTTGAAACCTATGTTTAAAACTTTATCGTTAACATGGACTTTAAATAAGCTGTAATGAATTAATTTTAATTGAGGCGTGGTAGCTCAGATGGTTAGCGCTCGCTGTAAGTTTTACAACTCGCAAGTATTCGGGGTTCGATCCCCGCCGGCACCAATGAAATTGTTATTTGCATTTTTAAGTGCTGATTTACCACGTGTTTGGCGGTGAAGGAAAACATCTTGAGGAAACCTGCATGTCAGAGAAATCTAAAAAATGTTTCGAAGACATGTGAAGTTCGCCAACACGCATTTGGGCAGCGCAGCGGGCACCTCCTTTAGGAACTGCAGACCGATTTCCCTTCCGAGCCGTGTTTACGTATTGTTTTCGAGAGTCATTACGAATCATCTCGCATGCAAACTCGACGACTTCAAGACTCCCAAACGAGCTAGTTTCCAAAAAGACTTAAGCACCAAAGACTACACACATATCCTTTGGAAAATTGTACAGAAGATCAAAAAGTACAATCTGCCTTTTTGTCCAGCATATAATAATAATATTAATAATAATTAACCGTCACGGGGCAAAACCTGGCAGACTGAGTTCGATATATCTTGCACTCAAATATATTTGATGTCGCCGAACTCGAACGGCTACGACGTTCCTCATCGGATGAAAATGCTATGGATGAGGATGCGGCGCCACAAATTGTAGAGCATCCCACAAACGTGTTGTGGTTGATTCAAACGATGATGGAACAGTCGACCAGGAACTGGAATTAAAGCATATGAGGAGTACATTGGAAGAGGCGATTGTGGAAACGTGCAGTGCACCTCTTCCGCAACCGCGACTTCCTCGCATAGCCCTAAGCAAGCGGAATCGGGCTGTCGGGGTTGCTCTGAACTCATTGCAAGACGGACTCAATTCTTTTTGGTGCTGCGCCGGCAGTCTGCCGTATCATAGGCGCCAAGTTTTCCACGGCTGGACGCGCTACTGGCCAAAGTAGCGCTATCCCAGCATGGAGAAGAAGAATTGAGGAACGTATCGTAAAAGCTAGAGCTCTCATCGGCAGACTGATATGCTTCAGATCAGGCAATAACAGGGCAAGAATTCTGCGCACCGTCAGGATGGCGTTTGCTGGGACAAATGTCAGTTTGTCCCAGCCAGATATAACGCAAAAGCTGACGGAGCGCATAGATAATTTGAAGCAGAGAATCGCTGCTTGGGGAAAGCGGATTCGGCGATATACCGAGAGGCCGACACGGTTCAACCAGAATCGTCTCTTCCAGAGTGATCAGAAGAGGCTCTATGAATCATTGGAGCGAGATTGAAGTGGAACGGGCCCAGCACCGAATCAGGCCGACATTGTAGCATTCTGGCGCGACCAGTAGTCAGAGCCCGTAAACTACAGCGAGGGCCCTTAGACGGAAGTTGTGGTGAGTCAGTGTGCGAGTATAACGCCCATGGACCACGTCATTAGACAGGCCTGTTGGTCTAGTGGTTAGTGACCCTGACTGCTAAGCCGGAGGTCGTGGGTTCGATTCCCACCCAGGACAAATGTTTGTGTGATGAGCACGATCATTTGTTCTGTGTCTGGGTGTAATTTATCTATAATATTTATGTATTTAGAAATATATAAGTATGTTTATCAGTTGTCTAGTACCCATAACACAAGCTCTGCTTAGCTTGGGACTAGATGGCGTTGTGTGATAATTGTGGAATATTATTATTATTATTATTATAACATCGGGTGACGTAGCTGAGGCGGTCCGTATGGCCCCGAACTGGAAAAGTCCGGAAATCAACGGGCTGCATCACTACTGGCTGAAGGGGTTCGTGGTGTGTCACATTGTGCTCGCCCGACAGTTTCAAGAGACTCTCAACCAGAAGTCGCTCCCAAGCCTCTTCACTACTGGGATCACCCATTTGGTTCCTAAAGACCAGGGTACCATAGACCCGAGCAAATACCGCCCCATCACGTGTCTGCCGACCATATACCTACAAGACACTAACATCCATTTTGAGCGCGAGAATCACTCGTCACCTGGACTCAAATTGGCGCAGCAAGGAACCACTCCTTATTGACGCGGTCATTGGAAAAGTGGTGAAACGCAACCGTTGGAACTTCTCCGGCTCCTGGATAGACTACAGAAAGGCATTCGACTCGGTGCCCCATACATGACTAAAGAGGGTCCTCGAGCTGTGCAAGATAGACTGTACAGTTAGAGACTTCCTCGAGCAGTGTATGGGGCAGTGGAGTACGATCCTTTGTCATCTGGACGAGCGGATGATGACTGCGGAGAACCACATAAGGATAAGAAGGGGTATCTTCCAGGGTGATTTTCTGAGTCCAATCTGGTTCTGCCTCTATCTGGACCCTCTCAGTACCTTACTGGAGGGTTCCGGGAGGGGATTTCAGCTACGGAAAGGAGGGACAAAAGTGACCCACCTTTTCTATATGGATGACCTCAAGTTATTCGCCTCCAGTCACTCCCATCTTATGGAATTACTAAACATCACTTGTGAATTTAGCAATTCCATTGGAATGGAGCTGGGGACGGATAAGTGTGCGGTCCTCTATGTTGAAAAGGGAAGGGTTGCTAACTCTGAGGGTATAGACTTATCTATGCACGTCAACTTAAGAACCCTTTCCGAGGCTGAAACATTTGGATACCTGGGTATGTCACAGAACATCGGTATCGATGAGGCTAGTATGAAACAGTCAGTTTGCAACGATGCACGCTTGACCATAGTGCTTAACTGTCTTTTGTCTGGTGTGAATAAAGTTCACGCATATAACGGATGGGTCATGCCTGTCCTCATGTGTACCTTTGGCATACTCAGGTGGACTCAGACTGAACTTAACGCCCTGGATAGAAAAGTCCGTACTACCATGACATCCCATAGGATGCATCATCCGAGATCATCGGTAATGAGGCTGTACTTGCCGCGAAAGCATGGTGGGTGTGACTTTTTGGGCGCGCTTACCATGCATAATCGTGAAATGTGCAGCCTCCGTGATTATGTTCTGGCGAGATCGGATAATCCATTCTATAATATAAATTATCACAAGAATATATAATATATTCTTGTGATAAAGGATTTACTCCATTCGGGGCTCAAATGCAGAAAGCGGTGCTCCTCGATACCGCCCGCATTGTCCGCCGGTTTCTTTCCCTTTCTCCCTAACCCTCGGACATTTGGCCACCCCTGACGAAGGCTTCCATCTGGTTGGTCTTTTACTTATTTATGTATTATTTATTTATGTTAGTATATTAAATATATATTTAATTATATTTATTTTTCCTTTTATTTATTTATCCAGCCCAACCAGATGTGAATACTCTATCAATAACCCAAAAAATAATAATAATGATAAAGTTTATTAAGGTATCAACTTATACCACTTATATATATGTGGATCCCATATGTGGACTATGAGAAAGTCTTTGATTCCGTCGAAAGTTGAGTGGTGCTGCATTCCCTTTACCGGTGCTAAGTTGACTGTCAGTATATCAAAGTGCTGAAGTGTTTATCCAGTAGGGATACAATGGCTATCCGAGTATAGAACTAGAGTAAGACACCTATCCAATTATATAAATGTGTACGACTTGGTGATGTAATATTCCCGAAAGTCTTCATCGCTGTATTGGAAGACGTTTTCAAGCTACTGGATCGGAAAAGATACGGTGTGAACGCTGGAGGATCTAAGCACTATGCTCAATGACCTCACTAGTGTCTCTCAATGGAAAGGTCTTAAGGTTAATATGGATAAAACGACGACGGGGGAGAAATATTCTCGAGTGGCAGCCTCGTACCAGTAGGTGAAGTGCGAGGCGTCTTCCACTTAATGGAGTGACGACTAGGTAAGACGTGCAGGAAGTCAATATATGCAGGTGGCTCGGAACCTTACTTTATGGCGTTTTTTGGGAGAGGCCTATGTATAGCAGTGGACTTGTGAAGGCTCTTAATGAATGAATGAATGATATAAATCGTAGTACAAAGTTTTAATATAATTTCTTTTATGAAAAAACATTATTTGCAATGAGAAACATGACACCATCATCATCATTAGCCCATCACAAGTACATTGCCAAACATGCCCCCAAATAGTGCCACAAAGTGTCCATACTGGTTATTATTTGTATTGCAGCGTGTTGAGTGGCGCCGCCTGAGAAGTATGCCACCCTGTTTTCTCTACTCGAGCCTTGGGGGCAGCGCGGCGGAACATTCGCGAGCATGACGTGCACACGCTTTGTATTGCAGCGTGCTGAGTGGCGTCGCATGAGATGTATGCCCCGTGGCCAATATATTGCACGCCCTGTCCAACGCTCGTCATGTGCTGTGGCGCATTTAAATATTGCAAAAAAATAATGACATGTAGACATAAATTAGGACCATAGTGCACATTCTACGTAAATATACGTGCACTTAAATATTTGTTGCATAAAATTAAACTTTCAAACTCTACGAGAAAGTAGTTACAAATTCAATAACGAATTCCCTCAGCAACGATTTATTTTACTTGAACATGGCATACTATTTTTCTTGCTTTTATATCTGTGAAATTGTAAAGCAGTCTACAACTCTACATGGGTACGTCTCTGAAATTGTATTAATAGATATACTTTATTCCCTTGAAAATTTTTGTACATTTTCAACAAAAAGATCAATTAAAACTCGCGTAGAAGAAGACATAGCTGACGTGAAGCATCAACGTTCCGGGAAGTCTGCAGTTTGTGATGTTGAGGCTGGGTACTACCACCTGCTTGCGACCCTGAAATTAATAAAATTGAAACTAAACCCAAGCATACCACTGCAAGGCTTCAAGACAGAGTAGGTTCATTCTGCATAGATCGGACCATATAACCTCCGAGTTAACATTGACATTTGGACGTCAGTCACCTCAGTCACCCGTGACGTGAATTAAAAATCAATTAAAATTAAACGCGGAAACATCGGTAAAAGTAGTTTTAATCAATGTGTAGTGTTCGCATAAATATAAGAAATCATTACATTAATCATACAGTTCCCATTACGTTCTGCGACCATAAACTTCGATAAAGAAAGTTTCTGTGTCAAAAATTTCTTGAGTCCGTACAAAACTCATTACGTTGTCCTTATCAAAGAAATTTTTGAAAAAAACTTGATTGAATCAAAATGTTGAAGTAAATAAATTCCTTTCCCAAATAAATAATCCATCACAAGCAATCGTTAGTTTGGTATAAGTTTAATTATAAAAGAAATTTCGTAAGAAAATATTTCGATGTGTTAGTAAGTTGTTAAAACCATGATAGATCAAAAGCTATATGTTTGCAACTTTCACATAACGCGAAATCTGGTTCGAATCTCGCCTGCACTAAGCTAATTTATAGGGTTTGACACTGATAGAAACTGCCTATATGAGATGTTAAAACGTGTTATGAGTCTACCAGTAGCGCAAAAAACTTTTATTAAATCCTTATTTACGGCAGACGCACCCTGTGCGGACTTTGAGATCAATTGCAGGTTGGCTAAGATTTCCACCATGACACCTAATGAAATTTGACACGAAACACCGATTACGAACTCATTCACAGTTTATTACTTAGGTCTTAAACATTGCTTTCTAGGCTAGTCTTGTCTTTTTAACACAATGTCTAGGACGCATAATCTAAACATGTCAAGAAAAGTAACGCCCAATTTTCCGTAGCACTCATCATACGCACGCGTAGCTCGTAGCTGCAGTATAACTACAAACGTCTCAATATTTCAGATTTATTGATATTCATTTACGATAGCGTCGCGTCGCTTCAAAAATCTACATAATTGTCACCTGTGTTCTCAAACTCAATAATTTACTTAGTGTATTAATTTTTTAAGTTTCATTAAATGTTGAAAATGATTAACTAAACATATTTGCTAACGTTTATGTTACTTTTATTAATTGAACGAATACTTCTACGTATTCATTATTATATAACTCTTTTGTAACCAGTAGTAATAAAAATATAGAAGTATAAATTATATTTCGATTTTAACATAATATATTGTAATTTATGTAAAGTAGACACTTATATAATTTTTAATTATTATTAAATCTAAAAATTAAGTATCAACAGAAAATATAATATAAATTGTTGGGGAGTCCGTACAATTTTGAAAGGCACTAAGAGCTGAAGAGCTGGGACTGAACTTTGAGTGAAATTATATTTCTAGACTTATTTTTGGACCGTTGAGTCACTGCGTAATTTTATGCAAACAGATCAAACAATGCCCATATATTGACCCTCAAAGTGAAATTGAACAGGCAGTGAATGTGTTTTTAAAATAACTGTCTTTGCCATTTATCATTTCATATAGATACGTAGGTCACTCAATAAATTTTGAGTTGCTCGAAATTTAAAAATGGAACGCGCCCATGCTATGTTTCTAAAAAGCAAATTTATTTAAAAATAGAACTCCATAAGCCAATTGATCAACATTAAAAGAAAACAAAGTTCTATTTATTATGCTGCACTGCTTCCCGCGCTTTTCATTTAAAACTATGGATCTTACCCGTGAACATTTGCGCGCTATGATCTATTATGATTTTAAATTTGGTTTAACTGAACAATTAAGTTAATAACGGTTACAATCGGCATTAAGAGACTCTTTTTTTAGACGATTTTTTAGGTAATTTGCTGAATTCAAAAGGGGTAAAATTAACCCTAAATATGATCAAAGAACCGGGGCAGTAACGGCAGGAAATGTATGGACTACTGAAATGTTAGTGCGAGAAGACCCCGAATCACATATACGGGCATTGAAAAGATTTTAGGCATTAGTTTGGGGAGCATTCATACCATTCTACATCAACATCTTGGAGTGAGGAAGCTTTTCTTCGAGCTATATGGCCGACCCATTGCCACTTCAGATTACTAACAAACAGCAGTAATCGCAGAAAATGTATGGACTACTGAAATTTTGGTGCGAGAAGACCCTGAATCACATATACGGAAATTGAAAAGATTTTAGGCATTAGTTTGGGGAGCATTCATACCATTCTACATCAACATCTTGGAGTGAGGAAGCTTTGTTATCGATCGATCTCTCGTTTGCTCTCCGAAAGCGAAAAACAGACTCGTGTGGATTGGTGCCATAAAATGCGTCTACGTTTTGAAAACGGCACATCTATTTGTGTTTCAGAAATCGTTACTGGTGACGAAACATGGATCTATCAATATTATTCGCAAAATAAAAGGAAATCATCGATAAGGGTACTCAAAAGGACAGTTACCGACAAAACTGCAAAGACCTCGCAACACCAGCAAAAAATGTGGCTAGTTTTTTTTTTTCGCGGAGCGGATATTTGTCGACGTCAATGCTGGAAAATTGTAGGTCAGTCAACTCTGAATGGTATACTACAGTTGCATTACCCAAAGCTTTTTAAGCTGTGCGGGAGAGAATACAAAAGACCGGGCTTGGGGAATGATGCTACATCACGATATCGCCTCTTCACATACCTCCCTCAGAACAAAAGCATTCATTGAGGAATCTGGTGTCGAAACTCTAACTTACCCACTTTACAGCCCTGACCTAGCTCCTTGTGATTTATTTTTGTTTCCAAGAGTCAAAGAATTAAAAAAAAGACAAGTTTTTTTCAAGCGCCGAAGAAGCCGTGGCTGCGTACGAAGAAGCGATTTCCGACCTGTCAGATCAAGACTGGCAAAAGTGTTTTCAGAGTTGGGGTTTAGGTGAATGGAACTTTGCATAGAGCGTGATAGAAAATATTTTGAAAAGATGTAAAATAAATATTAATGGTATCTAAAATACTTTTTGTATATCTCAAAACTGATTGAGTGTCCCGCGTAAAGGTTTAAGTAAAGTTTTCCACGGTCGATATTAACCAGTCCGTGTTAAGTCATATTTTAATAGGTGCTTAACTGATTTGTCATCATTTACTGAGAACGGTTAAGCCTAGTTGGATTCGTCGGTTGACCTATTGGGTGAAGTAGAACTTGCTTCCGTGTATTTTGTATCGGCTATAATTAACTGAAAGCATCGGGTGACGAAGAAATGTAGGTCAACATGCCTAGGGTAAGATGACATATAATAGGAATCACATATGTTGGATATTCGTGTCAAAATACAATACGGAAGTTGCAAGATGGTTTCAGGTATCAGGTTTATTTTATGTCACTAGTTTAGGATCTTTCACATCCGGAGCTTAACAAAATACTATGAACTATATGTTGTATTATTATTGCTGTTTTAGTTCTATTTTGTAGAGTGTTTAATTACTACAACATAATTCATAAATAGGTTTCGTTTCCTTCAGTTAAGTTAACTGCTGTAGTAGTAACGGGCTGGCCTTATAGCTGGAAGAATCGACAACAGATGGGGAAGAAACGTTTCCGAGTGGCATCCTCAAAAAAGTCAAAAAGTACGGCTATATCGCCATAACATTAGCTTCAATCATTTTCATAGTTTTCTATAAGCAGTAATACCCAGGCTGCACTAATACTATCGGGAATGGAATATTTCCACTGTTCCTATCATATTAAAATCTTTTTAATTGAAAACTCCTTGGTTTTAAGAATCGAATACCATTTATTTATTTAAAAAAAGATTCTCGTTCTTGTCACAAGGTTTTATCAAACTTGTTGTGAACTCAACGACTAACGTTGAGAAAATGAAATTGACTCGAGGAAACTCATGAGCGATGATTTATTATGACTTTCGAAGTGTTTTAACACAAAAACAGAGTGTTGATTCCTGCATTTGGTGATGAAGCCCCATCCAAAGCCACAATTTATCGCTGGTTTGCTGAATTTCAACGTGGACGTGTCAAGCTCAGTAATGATCCCCGTCAAGGTCGTCCAAAAACTGCTGTCACCCAAGAAAACGTCGATGACGTGCGTAAGCTGATTGAGGAAGATCGACATGTGACATACCGAGAAATTCAGGCAACTTTAGACATTGGCATGAGTCAAATACAAATAATCTTGCATGAACAATTAAGTGTAAATAGTTGTTTTCCCGATGGATGCCGCATTCGCTCTGTGAAGTACAAAAAGCGGCTCGCGTTACTTGGTGCGTCAGAATTCTCGAAAGATTCCACGCAGGATCCTCAAATGCTGTATACAACATCGTATTAGGTAACGAATTCTGTATATATGCGTACGAACCCGAAACAAAAACCAGTCACGAGTTTAGGTGTTCGAAAATGAGTTAAAGCCAACAAAAATTGTTCGTTCACGGAGTGTTGCAAAAAAAATGGTGGCCACGTTTGTCTCCAAAACCGGCCATGTTACGACTATTCCTCTTGAGGGACAAAGATCGGTTAATGCAAAATGGTATGCTAGCATTTGTTTACCACAGGTCATTTCTGAACTCCGTAAAGGGAACTGCAACCGCCGCATCATCCTCCATCACGATAATGCGAGTTTTCACACCGCACACAGAACAAAGAGTTTTTAGAGCAAGAAAACATAGAATTATTAGAACATCCGCCGTACAGCCCCAACCTAAGCCTTAATGATTTCTATACTTTCCCTAAAATAAAGAATAAATTGCGTGGACAGAGATTTTCATCACCTGAAGAAGCTGTGGACGCCTACAAAACGGCCATTTTGGAGACCCCCAACTTCCGAATGGAATGGTTGCTTCAATGATTGGTTCCATCGTATGGAAAAATGTGTCAAATTTCGCGGAGAATACTTCGAAAAGCAATAAATATATTTTTAAATAGTGATGTTGTGTTACTTCCTCGATTCCCGAAATTTTCAGTGCCGCCCTCGTAACTATAAAAAGTCAACTGAACTACCATTGTTGTGATAACAAGCGCTGTAAGTGGTCGTCAGATTGTGAGTCAAGCTTGAATTCCTTGCGCGGGTTGGTTATACAATTCTGGACTGGCTGTTTGGTGAGCGTAGGATAACAATTATAAGAAAACTTTGTGATTTGGTTTCGGTATTTTGGAACAAATTCCCCACTAGAATGTGTATATAGATGTAATAAAATGTGTCAACAGGCCACGGCATCCACTGCCCTGGATGGTGCGCGTTCGTCAACTTGGTATAAAAATAAAATTATATATTACATTTATTCTATAAATGATACAAAAATAAGGTGTAACCACGCTCTAATAGAATATTATCGTGGAATAGTAGCTTAATGCCGCTGTGTTTCGTATGGTAAGTGTAGATAACCAGAGATCCTGTTTACTGTAAATGATTTTTCCATCTTCCATCTTTTTCTTAAGTGTGACAATACATCAGCATTTTGATTTTTAACCGAGGGTAGATAAATGTCGATAGGGTACAGCGTCCACACACCATCAGGTGGACTACCTGCTCTTTTGTAACCCTTATTCATTCAAGACAGTTTGAACATTATTTATGCAAAGAGTTAATTTTTAAAGGCAAAAAGTGCGATCAAAACTGAATATAAATGAAAATTACCATCCGTCATACAAGGTTCTGGAATATATTCGAACATAATATCCATTGCGAATTTAGTCGAATTAAATTAAAATTTACTTAAAAATTCCACATTCCGTAAAAAGTTTTAATGACTTTTCCGGGGTGATTTTCGAATACATTTGACGAATTTTACTTTTTTAATGTTTAAATACGTGTAGATGGGTAAATTACAGTGTTTTGTACTTTTAGTTAGGCAACGACTAGGTGGAAGGACGACCTGGTAAGACATGCTTAAAGTCGATGGATGTAGATGGCTCAGGCTCAGCTCGTGTTTTTGCATTCCTTGTGAGAGATCTTTGTTCAGGATAGGAGTTCTGAAGGGATGTAATGATAATGTTGTTGATGCTACTGATGTTGCATAGGACCCTTTATAAAAAGGTTGGCAATGCACTTTCAGTTCTGCTGGTTGTTCATGGGCAGCGATAGTGGTGAGACGCATTACTTGCATCATTTTAGTCATTTTATTTATTTATTTTATATCTTCCATTGTAGAGACAACTAGCCGTAATCACCATACTAGGCTGGTGGATTAAACAAGTTACATGGTGTTATTTTTGTGTTTGGTACATAGGCCGTAACTCATAATTATTTTGTAGGTGGTAAACTACTTTTTCCCTGAGAGACCTAGGTTAGTAGTGTTTTAACTCCATTTTAATTACCCAATTAAGATAAACAATCGAGCAAACAGTCGACCATAAGTGAATGCTGTAATATATACTTGCATAAGAATCAAAATACAGGTGCGTTGTCACTTCCGAGGAATAAAATGGTATGACTTACATACATAAAAACTCACGCCTGTTACCCAGAGGGGTAGGCAGAGACTACGGACTTCCATTTGGCACGATCCTGACATACCTCTTTCGCCTCCTTCACATCCATATATCTACTCATACATGCTCGTCGGTTAAGGGTTCTTCTAACGTGGCCCATTTTCAAAATATCGCCAATTTGGTCGATAAACTTTTTCCTAGGGCGTCCCTTCCCGACTCGGCCGTTCACATCTGCCATATAAATTTGCTTTGTCACCCTTTCCTCATTCATTTTTTCCACATGACCAAACCACCGAAGCATTCCTTTCTTAATCCTGGTCACAACATCATCTTGCATACCACATTTATCTCTTATCACGCAATTTCTCACCCTGTCATTCAGATTCAACCCTAGCATATTCCTTAAAGATCGCATTTCTACAGCATTTATTCTACTTTCGTGCTTCTTCTGTCACACCCAGCTTTCACTACCATACATTAAAGTAGGGACTAACACAGCATTATGAATTACCATACTTGCCTGTTTTGACACGTTCTGGTTCTTCATAATAGAGTGTAGTGCCCCATTCACTCTATTCCCTGCATTTACTCGTCGTTCTATATCCCTATCATATCTACCATCCCTGCTAAATACACATCCCAAATACACAAACTCATCCACTTGCTCAATTAACTCTCCTTCTATTCTTATTTCACATACCGTTTTGCTTTCTTCTCTTTCAAAAACCATCACTTTCGTCTTACATGCGTTCACTTTCATTCCCCTTTCTTTTAATTTCCAGTTCATTAATGTAACCATCATTTGCAACTCAGCCGCCGATGACGCAAATATGACTTGATCATCGGCATACAAAAGGCATTTGACGGTTAACTCGCCCATTCTTAACCCACATTCTTCATCTTTCAAAGTTTGCAAACACCGGTCCATAAATAGGTTGAACAGCCAAGGGGAAGCTACACAGCCCTGTCTGACACCTTTTCGGATGCCAAACCAGTCGGAGTAGACCCCATTGATCCTGACACAAGCACTAGAATCCCTTTAAAGAGACCTTAATGCCTGTATCAAACCAGCGTTCAACCCATATGAGTTCAGTGTTTGCCATAACACATTCCTGTCCACTCCTGGTATGACTTATTACCAGTAAAAGGAGTTTTCAGTTCTTTACACTCACGATACGAAACCTAGCAGCAGTATTCCGCTAATTTTCTCTAGTATTCAATATATCTATTATATGTGTTAATGCTAAAAAAACTATAGAGAGACTCTATAGTTTTTTTAGCGTTAATGAATGTAGAAATTCCACTTGGCTGATTGCAAGCTACCGAAGTGCTGCCAAACTTCATAATATGTTTTCATATGTTTTGTACTTCTCATTTTCACAATTGACGCCTCACTGTGTTATCATTTGCTATCAGCACATCTTAAATCAGTACTTTATAAGCAATTACCTATCTCATTGGTGCCAGCGGAGATAGAACCCGGCTGCTTATATACTACGATTGGTCGAGAACATAAATTATTGATATTTCAAGACAGTGACAAGACCTTTGTTCCCCATTTTACCTTAAAGAAAATTCCAACAATAGAACGTTAATAGACCGCACCATTAATGGTAAGAACTATAATGTTGTTTGTTTGTTTTTTACCGATCCCTAAGAACAGTTTTCAGTGCAGATGAATTCAATTTCTTCCGTCTACTTATTACCTGGGCGTGAACTGTCGTCGGCAAACTGCGGCGAGCCATTAGCGAAAGGCTTTTAAGTGTAGTCTATTAAACGTTCCAACACGTGGTTCTTCGAGTTATTTTTTCTTTGAAGTTCTTTATTTTATATTTTAACGTGCTTAGTTTCTGAAGATATCTTCTGAGAGTCTCATGTCCTGCCACAAGAAATCCACATTTTAGAAGCTGATGAGAAAGAAATAAGATAAAGTGGCAATGGCAAACTGATGGCGAAGAAATATTCTCGAGTGGCAGCTTCGTATTATTAATACCGTGTTAATCTGATGAGACATCACAAGATGTTGCATCCATTTGCATTTTTATCGCATTTGCGACGGGGAGTGTTTATAAGAATTGTTCGCATTAATTCCAGCGTTCAAATTCCACCATAGCACATCGTGACAAAACTTACGATACCATCTATACCATCTGGATGCTTGGCGGTCCACCGCTATGTGATTTACTAGATTTTTTCTTCCTTAAACGACTTTTTGCGAGATATAGTGTAAGATGAAGATACTTCTGACACCAAGCCGACCTATTCATTAAAGTTAAAAAAAAGTTATAGCGTATGTACGTCCTACTTCTGGGCATAGGCCTCCTCTCATTTTTGAGGGGATTTTATGTGAAATAAAATGTCCGTCGCGCTGCCCCTATTCATGTTGGCAAACTTCAAATTTTTCGAAATATTTTTTTCTTATTTTCAGACATTCAGGTTTCCTCACGATGTTTTCCTTCACCACTGAGCACCTGGTGAATCACCCGCGTAGTAGTTCACGGGCTAAGCGGTCGCTGTGAACTTCATAGTACACGAGCAACCCGTGTTCGATATCTCGCCGGCATCAATGATCTATTCGTAGCTTTGTGAAAATCGTTAGCTACAATAATGATGAATACTTTCAAATTAAAAAAAAAAAAAAAACATTTTAAAATAGAGGTATAAAAAGTGCCTTTATGACATTCATTTCTACATTTAATTTGACTTCTAAAATAACAACTCAAAGTGTTATCTAATAAAATATTTTTCTTCGAGAATTCAATAATTCTAGGTTTTTACAATTATTTCACTGCAATTTTTGATTTATTAAACCGTGGGAACCAGAGCGATGTTCCAGAGATATTCAAATGAAGCCTGAAGAGGGATTATAGAATTTTTAATTTAAATAATAAGATGACATTTTCTTTAAACAAAAAATACATTAGTTTTTATACTTATGAAGTAACAAACGAACTTGTCGTCCATCTGATGGTAAGCGACTAGTACCACTTATACTTACATCCAACTACGTACATAGAGGATTACACATGTGTTGGCACTGCTACGGTCTAAGATAGAATGTCCTACAGCCTATGATTATACTGGCTCTCTATAACCTTCAGACCGGAACACGGCAGAGCACGCGCTGCTGATTGGCGGCAAATGTACGTAAGAGAGTGATACCAATGCATATGGATATTCAGAGATAAAAAGAACCCTTTCACCTAGGAAAGCAGAAAAGATTCAGGCTGAGATATCATAATAAATAAAAGTAACTACGGGAGAGCTTAAGTGATGTTATAATTAAATAGCTTTTTCTATGTTACATCTTTAGAACTCACATTTTCATATCTTCGAATTCTTTTTAATTTCGATTTCTTCTAAGCAAGTTTGATTACTTATAAAAGGACAGTTCTCTTTAATTACTAAAGGATTATTATGTTAAAACCGTTTACAGTTTTCTTTGCATTAGTTTCGAAAGTCAATAGCTGAAGAATTAAGAGGCGGACTTTATTTATACAAATTGATTTTAATGTTTTATAATGGGTGACGTTATAAAAAATGTTGCTCAAGTAATAACTGCTTGACTTTTTTCGACCACCATCTGGCCTGAGGGCAAAGATGAGGTCTTCGATGGAGCGAGTTTGCCCAGGAAAAGCCTGTTCATACGCACTTGACTTTTTTGTTATATTTATTTAGAAAATTTTCAAAGTGGTGTAGATATAAGTACCTTAGTCCCTTAAACGTAGTTTAAAGTTCTGACATTCTTCACAATGGAACTTGTGCAGTGGCTCGCCTGCCCCACATCGTCCCGTGGGTGTCGTAGGAGGCGAAAGGCGGAGACAAGCCAAGAGATGGGCAGCATTGTAGTTCCAATTTCAACTAAAATATAAAAAACTACTGCATCCATCCTGTCTGCTAAGCGTGGCAACCACGGCAAATATGCCTATGTATAGCAGTAAACTTTTAATAGGCCGTACGGTGAATGATTAATTAATATCTAGACTGCATGTGCAATGTAATATTTATTAAAGCTCCTTGTATGAAACGGCATCAAATATAATTTTAATTTAAGTACAAAATACCTAAAAATATTACATATGAAGACGAATTCAAAGTTTCCTCTAATAATTATTTTTTGTGTCGGAATGTCATTCATTTTTCAACACTATGTGGCGTCAGATGTCTTTTACTTGTATGTTTAGACTGTTAAATATCGATTCTCGTTTTAAGAACAGGAATTAACTCATTAGTTAACAGAATTTAAATAAGAAGAAGGTTCTACTTTCGACACTAATGTTTTTATGTATATTTATAGTAGTAAGTTTTTAGTAATATATTTGTTTCAAAAAAGTATTTTTAAATTTTCTTATTTATGTTATTAAAGCTAAATTAATCAAAAATGAATTAATTTGTATATTACGTTTTCGATTTTATGATGAGTTACTCGAATAATATCAAGTGTTATGCTACTTTGTCTAAATTGATGATAAATGATTTTAGATATTGACTCTTGTTATTTTAAGTTTAATATATCACCATCGCTGCGATAAAGTAATATTTTATTTGCTTACATTTAATTTTAAAAAAAAACCTTTTGCACCAGTGTCTTACAACTTGACAAAACATTGTTACCTGCAAAGTTACGAACAACAATTTAGTTAAATAGCCAAATTCTTGTTCTTAACTTAGCACGGTGCACTACGTGCATTTTTTGGCATTTTGAACAAATAGTTGTTAAGTTCTTCTAGTTTTGGATTGTGCGTTATCCTTTGATTACACATTATTACTGCAGCTAGCCATTTTTAGTAACTTAACTAAGTTTTCAAATAATTAGCATCACCATCCTCGACTTACTTGTAAGTAACCTATAGTATTAGTCACACGGCTCTGTCTGCACGCTCTCGTTTGTTATCTGTTCCTTACCTAATGGAGGTGAGCTATTCCTAAATAATTAAGTAGAGCGTTCAGGACACCGAGTATAATTACTTTGACATTAATAAATAAAAGTGATGCTTAGAGCTATTTTCAACGTATCTTTATATTTGTATAATAATCTTAGTACATAAATAATATTAAATTAAAATATATTAAAATTATAATTACAAGATAAAGTGGGTTTATTAAATCCTATAATTTAAGTGAACAATAATTTTTAAAAGAATTGTTTTTTTTTTATTATAGTATCGGGTGACAAACGAGCACACAGTCCACCTGATGGTAAGTGGTTGCTGTGGCCCATAGACATCTACATCTATCCTCTGTTGCGAATCAAAAAACAAATCAGTTAAAGGGGTATCACTCACCATACGAAACACAGCAGCGTTATGCTACTATTTTATGCCGGTATTCTGTGAGAGCGTGGTCTTTCCCCGGTCGAGACGACCCATTCGTGCTACAACTACACTACTAATATACTTGCAGCATGGCTCTACCACGTTTAAATTGTTCAACGAACGCTTGGTTATATATATACTGCAGTAAGGGTTTGGATATATATTTTATTTGGGTATATGTTATGTATCTTTAAGAATTTTTTTCTAGCCCCGAGCAAAATATTAATTGATTGCAAAATTTATCATTATGTATTATAAGTAATTATATCACATTTCTTAAAACCCATAGACAGAAGAAGGATAGACTTAGTTTGTGTAAACCCTAAAATCAAACGCGTATTTGTGAAGAGATTTTAAATATTTTTAGGACCATATTAATATAGCAAGCTTAATAAGTCACTAGAGATATTATATAGTGTATGTTATAAGAAATGTAATATAATTGTAAGGGAATATCTGAATAAATTAAACTACGAAGACACAGAGAAATTTTTAGAAATTTTATAATATTTTGTGTTAATTGTAGGTAACAAATAATCATTATTTAGTTGTTTGATTTATTATATATTATAGTTTAATAATATAAATTATCTAATGTCCTACAATATTACATTCATAGTGTAAGTGTGATGGTCTGAAACACAGGTTATTCAACCTAGTTTAGGGCAGGTAGCTAATATTATTAACGTGACTTTTTAATTTTTCTTGTAGATTCTACATTATTAAGCTACACATAGTTTTAATTTTTATTATTGCTTGTTATTTTATTAGACTTATTTTTACTTTATTTAATTGTAATCATAATTGTTCCTATATGTAAACATGTGTAATTGGAAAAGAAATAAAGATTATTATTATTATATTATTATATTTCGGTCTATCAAAAGTCCACTGTTAAAATTAGTTATCCTCCGTAGATTAACTAGACGACACTGAGTAGTGGATATCCTTACACCACCACTACACGGTCAACGAATTCTGTAATATGATTTATTATTGTTAGCGTTTTAGCTAACCTAACCTAACAAAGAGAAATAAATCTTGATAGTCCAAGTACTATTAACTTTTGTCAGCAATCCGTGTCCAGAACGCTGATATACCAAAGTTTCGTATTTTAACAGTTTTGTTTAAGAAAACGTTGTTTCGAGATATAGCGTTCCAAAGTCTTAAAAATGTGTATTTAGGCTTAATATATATCAATGGAAGAAAACGTAAAGGTCATAGCCAATACATTTGGATAAACTTTAAGCAAATTACTAATAAAAGTTGATGTACAAAAAAACCTATAGTACTGACGCTGGCGCTGCTCCAGGCCATTTTATTTATATTTATTTATTTTTAAAAACAGTGTACATGCTGGCTTACAGTATGCCCAAAACGTCTGCATGCTAATTAACAAATTACAGTTTTAAATAATAGTCATAATATAAGATACATGTCAAAAGGTCAAGCAAATTAAAGAATACATGTCCAATAAATCAAATAAATACCAAAAAAATACATGCCAAATAGATTAAAAGTTAAATCGATTATATAATCGATACAAAAATTATAATAATGAATTTAACAAAAATAATAATTAAAATTATAATATTTACGATTAATACTAATTATATACAATATAAAAAAAGAAACTATAATACAGAAAAACTAAAACTAAATAATTTAATAGTAAAAAGGACCTGCTTCCCGTGGTATAGTGCCAAGAACGCTGGCTGCGTTTCCTCGCTGAATAGCTATACTTAGTCTTTGAGCGAGGAAAGTCGTGGATACAGTTATACATCTCAAATAAATTAAGCAAAGTTTTATTGTCAGATTGCGCTGGTACACACAGTAATTACGAATTTTGAAGACCTGTTCCTGTTGTAACAGAGTCCAGTCCAAGACGATGTTTTCCGGTAATATTACTACAAGCACAAGCAAAGAAATCTGAAAATGAACACAAACTCTTATTATATTGAATATTTTAAATTTATTTTCAAGATTACGAGGATATATCCTTTATATTTCACATGTAGTAAATAATTTATGTCGATGAGCATTAATGATTCAGCTCAGCGTAGATTGCGCGAGTTAAATCGTCTTCAACTGAGTTATTGTTTTCTCAATAGTCTTTTAATTGCGAATGAAACTGCAGACGCGTTGTACGCCGTGAGGACGAAAATGGATATCTCTTCCCAGTAAAAACGGTCTCCGGTTCTCGACACTCACCACACGAAGCACGAGAGCATTACGCTGCTATTGTACGCTGGTATTCTGTGAGCGCATGGTCCTTCCCCGGTCCTTCAACATGATGTCGGTTTGCATTTAGCAAAAAGCTAACTAGAAACATGTAAATTTTGTAAGTCACAAAATGAATGTACGGTTAGCAGCGCAACTGTTATGTTATTCTGTTGCAATCAGCGTAGAGTTCTGCAAAGACGTATTAAAATTACCTATGTTTGAAAATTGCCAAGCGACAGCACGTTTTATAAAGCATAAAAACAGCATATTCGACATTTACAATAATATATATATATATATATATATATATATATATATATATATATGCATAGTTATTACGTAACCAGCACGTTATGATTTCAAGAAAGTCGATACATTTATTACTGGATTATAATTTTTACAACTAACTTCCTACTAAGTCAAGGTCAAGTGTTAATGTAATTGAATCCATTTACTAATTTTGTCCCGTGGATATTTGCCAAGCCTGGCAAATATGGCAAATATCCTCTCTTTATATCAGTCTATGTGCAGCAGTGCATTTCTGATATACTGTATTGGATGAATAATGTGACATAACTACTCTGTTACATCATCATCATTATTACAGCCCTTCACGAGTCCACTGCTGAACATAGGCCTCCCCCAAGTAACGCCACAAAGCACGGTCCTGAGCCACCTGCATCCATCGACTACTTGCATTTAAAAAGTAACCAAATCTGAAGTCACGAGTTGATAGGTCGCAGTCTTTAAAAATACTTTTTTTTGATAAGCTTATACTTAATCGACACTTACAATCCTCAGTGATATGTGAAATATTTCTTCTATTATAATAATACTAACTCAATTATACACCATTGTTTTCACTTAAATATATTCAATAATTGGTAACAAAATCCGAATAATTTTTCCCAACCTGAAGGCCGACCTCATCTCCCTCTCAAGTTGTTCAAAGTGTACCGAAGTTTTACAAAACACTGACGTCTAATGTCATTCTACAATAATGTCAAAACTAAAATACATATTTATTTTGGTAGATTTATAAAAACACATGGGTAAAAATTAGTAACAAAGACATTGGTTTCATTTGGGAACTTTTTACTGGACAATAGTACTTAATTTAAATTTCATAAAACGATTTTGAATTGGACCAATCGCGTTAAGTAAAATGAATTTCAATCAGTTATCATCATCATCATCATCATTACAGCCCTTCATAAGTCCACTGCTGAATACAGGCCTCCTCCAAGTAACGGCACCAAGCACGGTCCTGAGTCCCCGGCATCAATCGAGTTCCTGCATGTCTTACCAGGTCGTCACTCCATCTAGTGGGGGGTCGCCCTACACTACGCCTACTGGTACGAGGCTGCCACTCGAGAACCTTTCTTCCTCATCGATTATTTTCTTCGAGCTATATGGCCGGCCTATTGCCACTTCAGCTTACTAATCCGTTGGGCTATGTCGGTCACATTGGTTTTACTGCGGATATCCTCATTTTTGAGTCTATCATGCAGAGAAACTCCGAGCATAGGCCTCTCCATAGCTCGCTGAGCAACTTTGAGTGTCCTTATATGGCCATTAGTGAAGGACCATGTCTCAGATCCGTAAGTCATACTGGCAACACTCACTGGTTGTACACTTAAGTTTTCAGAGATTGAGGTATACCTGACGAGAAGATGTGTCGTAATTTCCAGCGTAACGCTGCGTAACGTTGATTGACCTCTCGGTCGAAGTTGGACTTACCTAGTCGGACTATTTGTCCCAGGTAAACGTACTCGTCAACAACTTCGAGCATAGTGCTTCCAACAACTACCGGCATAGATTTGACATGGACATTAAACATGATCTTTGTTTTTTCCATGTTCATCTTAAGACCTATCTGTTGGTAGACACCATTAAGGTCATTGAGCATAGTGCTAAGATCCTCCAGCGATTCTGCCATAAGGACTATATCGTCGGCAAATCGAAGGTGAGTGATGTACTCGCCATTGATGTTAATACCGTATCCTTTCCAGTCCAGCAGTTTGAAAACGTCTTCCAACGCGGCAGTGAATAGTTTCGGGGATATAACGTCACACTGTCTTACACCTTTCTGCAGTTGGATAGCTTTCGAACTCTGGTTCTGTACTCGAATAGCCATCGTAGCCCTACTGTACAAACACTTCAGCACTTCGATATAGTGACAGTCAACTTGGCACCTCTGAAGGGACTGTAGCACCGCCCACATTTCAACGGAATCAAAGGCTTTCTCATAGTTCACATACGCTAGGCAAAGTGGCAGATTGTACTCTTTGGTCGTCTGTACAATCTGTCGCAGGGTATGTATGAGGTCAATGGTACTGAAGCTTTTTCCGAAACCAGCATGTTCGGGAGGACTGAAGTCGTCGAGTCTGCGTGCGAGATGATTCGTAATGACTCTCGAAAACAGCACGTAGACGCGGGTGAGAAAGGAAATCGGTCTGTAGTTCTTCTCTCAGTCTTCAGCTTGGACAGTTGGCTTTTTCTGGCAGACAGATCTCTAGCAAAGACTTTGGGGCCCTGGTTCCGCTCGATCGCTTCTTCAATACGAGCAGTAAGTTGCGTAAGTCTCGCTGCATGCATTTGGAGATCTGTCTGTTCAGTCGTCTGTACGCTGTCAAATCTGTTGACGATTACAGCCTCATCTCCCGTCTAACAACATGAGATTAAGAGTGTGATCGAAAAATTATTGTGTTCTGCGGCGGGTCTTACAGAACTTAGCTCCGACCGTATGGACAGTTTCCACGAGCTTGTCATTCTCATCGTCCACTGCATTGCAATCTTCTAGGCACTGAAAGTGGTTACGTAACTGGAGCTGAAATATTTCGGGATTCTGGATTAGAGCACAATGGGGACGGAGCGTTGACTTTATTAGACGAGACCTCTCTAACTTAACGTTTAGGTTCAGTGTGCCTCTTACCACTCGTAATCGCTGCCGGTTTTCGCCCATGCGATCACTGAGACATCACTGAACAGTTATCATATCATATCGTTTGAAATCTATAACGTTCTTCATGTTCAAAAAAATGATTGGAAAATTTGCACTCGAAGTGTCTAGAACAACAATGGGTCAGCTGCTTTTCCATACATTTGAATTTCATTTTTTGATTTGGATTTAAAAGAAAATATTTTTACTTTTGACGTCTTTTGAATATTCATACGATAAATTCATGAAGTATCATATAGTGATGTGTTTTTTAGCACTTGGATACATTTAAACATGGAATAATATTAACTTAAAAACATCGGACAAGTAAAAAAGCTCCGCGCAAAAATTTTAGGAAATACTCGTCTGTTTCTTTAAGTCCATCTCTCATACTATTTACTACCTCCCTTTCAAACGTCTTTGGACTTTTTCCTCTCTCGTTACAGCTTGTGTTCCCAATCGCGTAGCATACGCGTGCTGCTAGCACTTCAACTTCGACGAGAATTTCTACGATGATCACGTGCAACACTGCGGCGTTGATCGCGCTCTGAACTGCGTTCTCGAGACCGCTGCAATCGTAGCGAACGCTCACCTGAATCACTGTAGCTGCGGCTTCGACTGCGCCTTTCGATTCCTCGCAGATGTCGACCACGGCATTGGGACCGCAGTCAGTCACTGGTACGACACGAACTACGAGCGCGTCGAGAATTCGCATCGGCTCCTTTGTCATTTTCCTGGAACTCGGAAACAATTTTCATGTATATTAATTATAAAAATGAACAAATCTTAATTTACATTTATTCAATGACGAAAGGTATTTTAAAATTTATTTTATTATTGCTAATCACAATTTTTGTGTAATATATTTTCGACATATAATATAATAGCGTCACCGCTTATGTATATAATAATAAAAAAGAACAAATCTCAATTTTCATTAACCCAATAACAGAAGGTATATACATAATATATATGGCTCACTGACTAAAGTAGTGCTAGTGCTAGTAGTAGTACTCTGTTGTCACCAAATCACTTCCACCAGCTTTATTTTGCTTATATGATTTAAAAAAGGGACGCATATAGCAAGAGGAGATTTCAATCGATACTTCTGACGTAATTATAAGATTATTCATTCAATAGAATTAATTAAAAATAATTTCACCCGGATATCAGTGGGTCGGTATGGATGTGAACAAGACATCTTTCGAAAAACTGAACTTATCACTTTGATTCTTTTTTTTCTCTTTAAAACGAAAACGTATTTCGGTAATTAATAGAAGATAATTGATTATCACTTTTGAGGCACCTCTTACACGATAAACATTAAGTTTACTCAAGTAACTGAGCAACTGCATGTACAAATTAATTTACTATGAAATTTCGAGTCAAGTTTTAGTATATTCTTCTTCTTCTTAAGTACAATAATTCCCTCGCTTTATCTAAATAAATACATTTAATTCATAAGTTAAAAAAGTGGTATCTACAGTCCTACTATCCGTGGTATTGTGCCAAGATTTTTTTTTCATTTTAATGTTATTGTACATACATAATACATAAACACTCACGCCTGTCACCCAGAGAGGTAGGCAGAGACTACAGACTTCCATTTGGCACGATCCTGCACACCTCTCTCGCCTCCTTCACATCCATACACCTTCGCATACATGCTCGTCGGTAAAGGGTACTCCTAATTTGACCCGTTCCGTCGAAATCGCCAATTTGGTCGATAAATTTTCGCCTAGTACGTTCCTTTCCGACGCTGCCATTCACTTCTGCAACATAAATATTATTTGTCACTCTTTTCTCATTCATTCTTTCCGTTATTGTACATTCTACTTAATGGTGAAATGAGCAACGCCATGATAATTATGTACACAGTTTGTAAATGAATGAATCCCCAATCCCAATGCTGAGCTTTGTACAAATATTATCAAGCTACACATTGGCATGTAATGATAATTAGATCTTCTGTGCGTGAAGATTATGGTAATGTTAGGCGAATAAATCAGACAAGATGAAATTATTTTCCGATCTCATTCGCAACTCGTATATCTGGAGGCTTATTAAAATTGTTTATGGGCTCAAAGTGTAGCCACGTAGACTAACGATCAACACCTTATATTTTGTCATTAGAAATATAATTTTATTCAATTACTAACTACCAAATTACAAAAAATACAAAAAAAAACACGTTTATATCAGTGAATCTTATTGTAAAGATATCGTTTAATAATATATTAACATGCGGACATAATTTAAGGCAACTTTAAAAGACATGACATTTCAGTCAGGGGCACACCTGGCATTGCGTTCTTTTCAGTTAGTGAAGCTTCGTCACAATCGGTTGAGCCATTACCAAGATTAGCCCGGACAGACATAAAGAATAAAAAAATAAATGGTTATTCACTTTTGTTCATCGAAGGCAGTTATACAATATTACAAGCAGGAACTTCAGTTATGAGACTTGGAATATATACGATCTGTATTTACTTTCGCTAACGCGCCGGAAATACGTTGGTTCTAAATAACTTGTATTCATAGTTCGTATATGTTGGCAAGGCAAATTTATTTTTCTCTGGTCTGACGTGTCTTAGAAATTAATATGAATATATTGAAATGTTTTTACAATTTTAAATAATATTATCTGAAGTGAGTAGAAGATAAAGATATCCAGACCGGCAACAGGGAGCAGTGTCAAGGATGCGAAACCTACTCATTCTCCGAGCTAGCTTTTATTAAAATACCCTCTCGATTTATTGGCGGAAATTTCTTCACTAAAACATTTTTTAAGACCTCCAGTTATTTATTTACTCCCAATCTGATCTTGTCATCTTTTACAAATCGATATATATTTTAAAGGAAGGGAATAAAGAACTGTGAATTTATATTCTGATACTCAAAAAATAAATGACCTGCTGCAACTAAGCATTAAACCATTATACTTGTCCTTTATACATAGCCAGCCTTAAATGATACCGTGTTTGTAGCAACGTGAATGTCAATTTTTTTGTAATTTACTACATAAATAGTTTGCAGCACGAAATAATTTTCCTTAACTTTACATGGGAGTTGTAATGGCACGGCGGTTGGTCTATTCAATAAAACTCCTTATTAGTGTTGATGTCTGAGTTCGAATCCAATCGTTTTCAATGAAATTGAAGTGTAGGACCGTTCCCTGCAGTACGGCATTTGCGTACATTAAATAACTTATTACCACCACTGGTGCATTTATGTTCCCACATAACTATTTACCTTTTAATGAAAATTTTAAACAAAAGCTTTCAAGTGGTCACAAAGTTTATCAAGTTGTAATAAAGTTATAAATAGCTTGAGTTCAAATACAGTGAAGTTAAAGTTATAACATATGGAGGTAATGATGGTAGCATTCGTTGTCTATGACATCAAAGGAATTGGAAATGATATTCTACGATCGTTAACGCCATAGAAAATAAAAATAATGAAATCAATGCGAAGTCACGAGACTGTCGCGTGACCTAACGTTAAGATTCGTTGTTTCTATTCATTGCTATATTTTATAGCGTTGACTATCGTAAAAAGTATATATACCATTTCAATCTCGCAGGACGTTAAACACCTCAGTCCCTCTCCCCAGTATCCATAGGCACTACAAAGCACAAGGATCGTTGAGAATCAAAAAGTTCAATTGAAGACGATAAAATCCGTAAAAATTAGTTTCATTTAATGTGTTGTGTTATATTTATTGACTGGCCTGTTGGTCTAGTGGTTAGTGACCCTGACTGCTATGCCGGAGGTCGTGGGTTCGATTCCCACCCACGACAAGTGTTTGTGTGATGAGCACGATCATTTGTTCTGTGTCTGGGTGTAATTTATCTATAATATTCATGTATTTAGAAATATATAAGTATGTTTATCAGTTGTCTAGTACCCATAACACAAGCTCTGCTTAGCTTGGGACTAGATGGCGTTGTGTGTGATAATTGTGGGATATTATTATTATTATTATTTATTAGTTATTACACTCACAACAGAATATTGTAATACGTACATTTACGTTTACGTACATTTTACTTGACTCTTGGCGTGTTGCCAAAAATGTGTAAGTCTGAAAAAGCTCTTACTAAATAACTTTTATTAAACTTTAACTTTTATTTGTCGAAGGTAGCTTAATTGCAGGGTGCTAACAGCGAAATCAAAAGGTCGTGGGTTCGAATCCGCTATTCGACTTTTGTCGTAAACCATTACTAACACAAGCATTTCAGGCCTACCAGGCGTGTTTAAAGGGAATATGTGTAACTAGTTGACCCGCGTAACTTCGTCTTCGTCACATAAGATTGAGAGGAAGGTAACGAAGCAGGAAAAGCATGTTCTACAGTCTGTCGAAAAAAGTCGAAACGAAATCTGCGCGTAAAATTGTAATATCAATTTCAGTGACACCAACAGGCAGTAAATTTGATTTGCTGCATATTACCCTCGTATTATGATGAAAGTAAAATTTGTAAAATTGACATTTGTGATAAATAGACTTTTAACATTTACGTTGCACTTACCATGCCTAAGCAGTCTCGTTAAAAAGGGAAAAATATTTCTGGATTTCATTCGCTTTGTCAAAAACGGATCATCCAACATACAAGTGCTTTTATTCTTTTTCACAGTTAATTGAACCCGTTCAGCTTTTTGATTAACTGAAAATGGAAAAGCAGATATGTTTAAATGTAAAAATGTACAATATAACGCCGGTATACAATATGGTGTAAACGCTAGTGAGTGTGGTATGACAAAGTTATTAATTGATACCGCCAACCATTACAACTACCACCTATCAAAACTCCACCGCTGAACATGGGGGAACCCATAGATTGCCTCAAAGGAGAGATATTTGTATTGTTGCTCTGCTCGCCCACCGGGTTGTCACCAGGAATTTTATGTTTATATTCAGCTGTTATCGGGAAGAAGCTGCTGCCTCTGCTTCTCGTTTCGTTTCCCTCTGTCGCCTCTTACTTTACAGAGGTTGGATTTATTCACACGCTGCTACGCGGTTCGTGATGCTGCCAACAAGTGTTTCAGATTTGTTAATTTTAACACAGAACAAAAAAGAATAAATAATAGAAAAGTTAACACGGTCGGCTTCTATAGAAAGGTGGAATTATTGTAATCATCGTATTTAGCAGGCGAATTGACGATCGCCACACGTTATACGTTACCATTTTCAGAATCATCGATCGTTTCTCTGCAAGCTGCATCGGTATGAACGCTGATAGTATGCATTTTATCCTCTCAACTGCGGACGTCTAACACTTGGACACGAAAATATCTCCGTTGACTACGGGTGTCCAAGTACTGGACATTTTTTACCCGCTCTTTTAATGTCGAAATAAAGCATTACGCACTATGTCTAACTTATTCTACCATATGACGATGTGTACAGGATAAAAAAGATTACCATAAAAACCCCACAGCTATACACTTTAGTAGGATTTTTTATATATACCATCTTAATGCCGCATCTGGTCCGAACTACATTCTACATCTGTGTAAGTTGTTTGTTGGTTCTTGTAAGCTTACTATTAATGCGTTTTATGATAAAAAATTGTATTGTAGCCTATGGTTTTGCGCATAAAATACTGTAAACAATAGATTTAAAATTAAATGAAAATAAAATCGAAGTATTAAAAAAACTTTGTTTCATCGAGAAATATGACAATTTTGTCTTTATTCAATATTTACTTACACTTATTACTTTGGGACTTTATTTAACTTATGTACTCGTTTATAGGAAATTTCATAGAGAATGCAGAAATGTATACATATTATAGTATTCGATATACCAAAATAAAGAAATTTGCGTTTAAACGGATTGCGCCCAATGCGCCGTCAATTTTATTAAACAACTCCGCAGTCAACGGAGTATGACGGCTAGAGTCTCCGCAGCTGAAAGGCTATGCAAATATAATAAATATAGTAGTAATACATAAATTTAGTGTGAACTAACTGTTGAACAGGTACAAGGAGAGGATGCGTTCTGAAAATTTTTGTTGTAACAGTTGAATTACAATGACTTGAGTAGTGTGTCCATACACATTCACATATTTTTCAGTAACGGCTATACAAACTAACCGATGTTATACATCATTATCATCATTAGCCTGCAAAATTCCTCTACTGGAAATGTGCCTCCCACGTTTATTTAGAGTTTTTATTTAGATTCTTTTAATCGCCACGCTTTTTGTTGAATTGGCGATCGCAGTGCCAGACGTCCCACACCTTTGGAGCTGCTTCTCGTCCCCAGTCTGGGAAATTTACGTAAAAATATGCCAAATACGATAGATGATTGATCAAATATTTAATGTTATTGCAATGCTTTATTGGCCACTTTTTTTATACATTTGTTAGTGTACGTACTATGATATTTAAACATTATGTCCAATATATCAGTAAAAATAAATTTGCGAATAGTATCATCATCATTACAGCCAATCTCGACTCTACTTTTGAACAAAAAAAACTCAACCATGGAAAGATAGTATATTTTTTTATTTTTGTGGTAGTTGGAGTCATCTACCACAAAAAAAAAACTTATGCCCTATATTATAAGACTTTCAAGTTTATGATTTTACACCTTTCTCCGATAATTTTACGTTTTCTTCTAACAGACAGGTTTTGAGGTCACCGATACCGTTGTTACCCTTACACCCCATTAAAGTCCACAGATTGCCTCACGGGGTGTATTTGCCACAGTTGCCACGATGAACAGGTGGGTTGGTAACCACGCTTTTATTTTAATTTTAATCGTTATTAGAGAGACGCTGTCACCCGTCTCTCGATTTGTTTCCCTCAGTCGCACCTTACGACACCCGCAGCTTGATATGAGGTAATGAATATTCTTACACAGCCACTACACGGTGAGGTATTCAGGTGAACACAGACGAATCAAAGGTCATGTGTAAAGTCCATGTTCTTGTGTTTTCTAAATAAATTTTGCAATTTCTACATTAATAATTAAAAACTTACTTTTTGTTATATAATTTCCATTTGTTTCTAATTAGTAGTCCCTTAGCCGAAGCGCGACAATCTTGTGAATGTCACATTTGCTGTGAAATTCCATTTTAATTTTCATGATAACATTTTAATTTCTTGATTTACGTTTTAATTTGCATATTTTCTGTGGAACTTCTTGAAACCGACTGACGATGATCTTGAAACCAATTATAAACTATGTTTTGTAATAGGACACATTGTATCCAATTCTTTTTTATTAAATCTTATAATGTTCTAACTGATTAATACTGTTAAATGGGTTTGGGGAAAGTAATTTCGTACAATTCGGTATTGTACTCTTTAAATATAACATTAAGTTTATAAGACTTTATTGAAAGTGCTAGGCTCAAATCATATTGTCATCGATGTAGTAGGCTGTAAATATATTCTGCTGAAAAGTTTTTTTTTATATAGATTAAGGGTGACATACGAGCACACAGTCCATCTGATTGTAAGTATCCTCGATTAGGAATCAAAATGCGCTGTTACTCCCGAGAACTAAGGTGAAATGCCTTGTTCCCAGTCGGTTCTCTAAATTTAAAACACAACTATGCATTAAGCTTCTATTTAACCTATTTTATTTATTATACTGCGTAATCCTTCCCCATTCAAGGCAACCCATGCACGCTACAATCTCAATATAGCAGTAGCATGGCTCTACCACATATGTGTATTAATATGCCAATTTGGTAATGATCTTACTTGCAGTCTCCCTGACATTTCATCTATGATCTCAGAGATGTCGATCATTTACTGCAGAACATATCTCACTTAATGATTTCTTAATGACAATTAATATATAACTAATATAATTATAGAATAAATAGTTCTAGAAGCAACAGTAGCCTAATAGAAGCGCGTGGACCGCGAACTCAAAAAGGTCGTAGGTTCGAATCCGCCATTCGACTACTGGCGTGAACCACTCGTAACACAAGCAATTTAAGCTTACCACGAGTGGTTAAGGGGAATATTTGTAACGTTTATAAGATTGTTAATACTCTTTTTGAAGCAAAAAGCAATTAATATATAATATTCTTTATGATATCAATAGTTGAATAAACGCGATAAAATCCGTAAGTATAGTTGTATTCAACATATCTCACTTACTAACTAAAAATTTAATTAATATAGTTTTGTTAAAAATGGCCTTTTGCATTTGAAATTACACAAAAATGATAATTTGTGTGTGAGCGAAAAAGTTATTGCAACCGGTCGTACGGAAAAGATCAAATTTTGTATGTAATTCACCTAACTGAATAGAATCTACTATTAAAATCGATAAAACTTACCATAATCTTTTGTTTTATAAAAGCAAATATCGGCAAAGTTCATTATTATTCATTATATTCACCTGAAAATCACTTTATCACGCAGCGAAAACACGCGACATAAAAATATGACGTATAAAATAATTTTTATTTCGGTCTACCTGCGTCGTGTCTCATATATTTTTTATTTAAAAGGCAAAGGAATTCATGCCCATTATGCCTAAATACTTGTTTTATCATGAACTCAATCAGTTTTTTATCTACTTTTATTTTTAATCTATGTAGGTAGTTGTGTTTGGTTTGGGAAGCTGTGTAACCAAACTTAATTTGAGGCCGTTCGTCATTGGTAACTGTAGTTACCGAACTCGCATTAGCGGTTACAGTTTGAGGCTGCTGCACGAAAAACTTTCGGCACAGGTTGTCGAAATTGTCGAGCTATAGGATGGGCTCATTGTCACCTCAGTTTATTGATCCCTTTTTTGTTATCGGAATGTATTTTTGGAAAATATTGGTTAATATCGCTAATATTATTAACATTGACAAACTATCAAATTGCAAATAAATGTCGGAGAAACGATGTGAGGGGAAACTCTTCGTAGTGTCAGAGAGTCAAGCCGATCGGAAAGAGCTCAGTCGTCGACGATTCGAAAAGTGCTGCACTGTATGCAATCAAATGGAAGGAGCTGGCACTAGGGAACCCGGCCTAGATGTGGCAACAGTATTCCATGTGTGGCCGAACCTCAACCTTGTAAAGTTGCAGGCGGTGAGCCGGCATGAAATACTAGCCCGCTCTGCTGAGCCCGCCAAGCTTTTTAGAGGCCAGCCAATTTGGCCTTCTCTTCCAAGTGACCACGAAACTGCACGTCACTCAATATGTCGACGCCGAGGAGTAGTCATGAAAGTGCACTAGGACGATAGGATGATCGTTAAATAAAACTGAATTAAGTTGAATCAAATCGAATCCAGCAGCTGTAGTCCCAAATCATTAAAAAATTGGTAAAATGAGATGAGAAACATGCCGAATACTCTGCGTGCTTGCTGTGCTGTGCTGATGTGCTTATTTCAGATTTTAAGAGGATATCACATATTTTTATTAATGTTTTTCTTTTTTGTTTCCTTTTGAAGTAATCATAAGTAATACGTATTTTATTATTCTTCTCGATTAGAACGGAATAGAATAACTTTTATTCAATATTGATATTCTTATTAAAAGTAATTTTTTACATTTGCCACTAACTAAGAACAAACCTCTTGAAGATCTAGCATGAAACCCAGCGGGACTTTTTTCGATAACTAAACTATTTTTGTTTTTGTATACATTAAAATTTTCGTAAATATGTGCCAATATTAATATATTTATTTCTTTACGTTTTTCTCTAAGGGATTCCTTCTGCGCTTATGGCTCTTTTTTGCGAATTAAATTTAGTTTCAAAGTCAGTCAAATTACCCCGTAGCAAAATTCCATATAACATTATGCTATGAAAATAACTAAAATAAACTAATTTAGCCCTTTTAACAAATGAAAGGCCTCTAATCTTTTTTAAATCGCATACTTCAGAGCTGTTTTTAAACTAGTTAAGATATATGTGGGCCCCCATAGAAGCTACGCGTCAACTGTAATTCCAAGAAAAACAGTGGATTCAAGAAGGCTCAGCTCCTCCCCATGCTTAACATTATTTTTGGTGAATTTAACACTTATCGTTTTATTACCATTTAAAGTCAAATTATTGACATTAAACCAGTGTATTACTTTTGATATAGCAATAATAACTTCGTCATATTTTAGTTATTGCCTTTAAAGTCGGAAGATCAACGAAGTTTCATCAGCAAATAAATATTAACAAATAAATAACAGGTTAGTTTCACGAGGCTGCAGTATGTTGAAGTTCGGCTGGAACTGATTGCATGTTCACAATTACGAGTCAGTTAGCAGTTTGCAGTTTAGATTGGAAATATCCAACAGATTGTATGCTGTATTACAAAATGGTCACATGTTATGCTGCATGTTATGCTAGTATCATAATAACAATTATGACAATTTTTACAAATAAAATAACACAACGTTAAACAGACAACATGGACGATAAAATTGTAACGTTTGTCAAAACTGATAAAACATGATCGCTTTTTCAAAAGTGACATTAGTCATACGCTAGGCGATTCCGCGACGCTGCGGCATTTTACACACGGAGTGGCTAGTGATAATATATAAGTACATAATAGGCATGTTGTGTTGAGAATCCAGTCTTAGCAGACGTGCATAGCTTGCGCGTACATTAACTGAGACTATCAAGTCTAAATGATTACATCAGTGGCAAGACCGTCCATAATTATACCTCTTATATTATTTATGTAAAAGTTTACTTCAATTCACATAGTTTAGTCACTTTTCCACCACAAAATCAATTAGTACACTTGTTTCAAAATGTACACAGTCCATCATCCTTAATCTGCTCAATAACAAATGCCGAGAGCTACTTTGT